>CAMRHE010000178.1:1727955-2948411 GCA_947044405.1 Leptodactylus fallax | reverse complement strand
AATTATACATCAGAGAGATCATAGTTTTATGCCCATATCTCCAAATGGGGACACCTCACAGTTACCCCGATAGATTCTGTAGGTGCCCCATAGAAAGGCGCATGTGGTCAGCCCAAACATGGCGCCATTGGGAGCCCGAGACAGGTCCAGACATCCAACTCCCTACCCAAAGGGAATTGAGGTGCCATGCTTGGTATGTATACGAAGAGGGTTTCACCCCGAATTTTCCCCTTCCACTTACCAGACCATATGGTCGCCGGATAAGAAGCCAGAACTATTTTCTAGTTCAGGGGCTCCATGCTAGTAGGTGTAACTTCCCTCCCCCGTGACATCACTCTGGGCGGGGGCAGGGAACACACAAAAGCAAGACATGCAGGTAGCACAGGTGGTTCTGCCCTTTGCTCTGCTAGGATCATCTGCTACTGGACGTTCATAAGATAAGTGTCCTGGCTCAACACCTGGAGGCCAGAGAAACCATCACAAGCTGGTGTTGGTAATATATATTCTTTTCTTTCTGTTATTCCCATTTTTATTTTATGTACCGTGTTATGCTGTTTTTCACTTGTATCTGCTTGCTAATCGTTGCATGTATTCTATGTATGTGTTACCCAGCACATTCACGGAAAGTGGGTGTGAGGTAATCGAAGCGATCTCAGGTAGGCCAGAAGCGAGTTCTGGTAGGACGAGATCCTTCACACCCGAGTATAATAATCAGAGGCCCAGGGGAGGTGACGGAACATAAAAAACAATGTTACCTACCTCTCCTGCGCTTCTCCAGGCTTTGGACCTGTTTGGTGACGTCTCATTTAACATCGCGACACCGGCCCGGATCATGTGATGTCGGCCTGGTCCAACATCGAAGAAGTAACATTGTTTTTTTATGTTTCTATCCTCCCCTGGGTCTCCAATCATTAAGACCCCAGAGTATAATAATTGTTCATGGGTGGTCCACAATGGGGCATAATACTATGTGAAGTGGCCACTATGAGACATAATATTGTGTGCAGGGGCCACTATGGGGCATAAAACTGTGTGCAGGGGCCACTATGGGACATAATACAGTGTGCAGGGGCCACTATGGAACATAATACAGTGTGCAGGGGCCACTATGGAACATAATGCAGTGTGCAGGGGCCACTATGGGGCATAATACAGTGTGCAGGGGCCACTATGGGGCATAATACTGTGTGCAGGGGGGGCCACTATGGGGCATAATACTGTGTGCAGGAGCCACTATGGGGCATTATACTGTGTGTAGGAGCCACTATGGCACATAATAATGTGCACAGGAATGTGTTTTTTTGGGGGATAGGTTGGGGGCAGCGGTTCGGGGGGGGGGGGGGGGCTCATGTCAAATATTTGCCTTGGGGCCCAGCCATTCCTAGTTATGCCACAGATAAGTCATATACTATATATTGTGTATTATCAGCGATCAAAACCAAAAATTCAGCTCATAGAACATGGCAAAGAAATAATGTACAATGTGCTGTACTATCAGGAGACTGATGTGAATATTTAGGTCACTGACTGCCCAAGTATGCCAAAAGTAACCTAATTTCTTGCAAGAAAGAAATGTCCAAACCTTCAGGTATCCCTTTGAACTAATACTTTCCCATGCAAAGTAAATTCAGTAATATTCAGCTTCAACCACCAGATACCCCTTTTTGTGCCATTACCAACATTCCCCCTTCTAGTTCTCCAAGACTTTGCTTCATATAGGACAAAGGTTCAGATTACAGTCCTAGTACTTTACCTAGAACCTCATTGAAGGTAGAGTGGCATGTATGTTATCATCCTAAAGGTGTTACACAAATGAGCCAGTCCGGTGGGACGGAATATCTCATTTATATGTATGAGGGTACCTCAACGTCCAGTGAAAGAATCATTGGTCATGTTGAAATTAATGTCTGATCTTTTTCTTCTTAAGAAAAAAAAAGATATTAGTGGAAATATCTAGGAGAAGTTTTCTCATCTACAGCTGCATCTCAATAAATTAGAATATCTTTGAAACGTTTATTTCTTACCGTAATTAAATTAAAAAAGTGACCTCCTATATTTTCTAGATTCTTTACACACAGAGTGTTCTATTTCAAGTGTTTTATTTCTGTAAATGTTGATTATGGATTACAGGTAATGAAAACCCAAATCTAAGAAAATTTGAATATTGTAAGTTCAGTTCAGTATTGTAAATTCAGTGTCACCTGCCAAGGTTTCCTAAGCCTTTAAATGGTCCCTCAGTCTCGTTCAGTAGGACACACAATCATGGAAGACGATTCTGATTAATGGAGACGATTAAGATGATTATGGATTGTATTACTGAATTACTGAAAATGAATGAACGGTTCAAAGATATTCTAATTTATTGAGATGCACCTGTATCTCCATTGAGAAGAAATTCATGCTCAGCTATGCTGAGTGTGCATGTATATGGTGGCATAGGGAATTATAACTGTTAGCTGAACGAGTATTTCACAGGTTCTGAATGTGTATGACCACAGAGGTGTATTCAAGAAGGTGGATACACAGTTAAAACCATCCCCTTGCAATCCCCCTGCACCACCACGGCTCACTTGTTGCGTGATGATGATGATGATGATGAAATCACCATCAATGTCCTGGTAATCAGCAATGGTGCAGCAGAAGAGCGGTGGTGATGATCAAGTGGGGGTTACCACTGTGACTGGAAGTTTGAATATGGGGACAAGATTTAGCAGTGAAGTGAAAACTTCTACAGCAAAAGAGCCCCATTAGCATTCTTGTTCATCACCTGACTTCAACATCAATAAGGGAAAGCAGGGGAGTGACAGATCTGCATTGATCCTCGTCTGTTTCCCCTTCCTGATTTCCCAGCCAGGTGATGAACTCTAATATGGCACTGCTGCTGGGGTCTCAGTTACCCGCCACACTACTAAGACCTATTCCTTATTCAAATGTATGGGGTAGAAGTTCAAGTGCATATATGGGGGTCACGCTTACTCCCAGCACCCAAGGAAAATCCCCTATAGCTACTGCCTTAGCTAGTGATTGGCTGAGCAGTTTTCTCTTGTATGTCATAAGGGACCAGAAAGTAGAGACCACCAGGGACCAAGGAAGTGTTGAACTGAAAGCAATTGGGGATTGGTGAGGTGAGTAGGAATTTTTTTTTTTTAAATAGCATCCTGACCCTTTAAAAAAATCCTGTCCATCCAGCCCCTTTATGATCTACCAAAAACACCTGAATATTTCTCACTTAGCTTAAGCAAGAAGCTTCAGGAGTAAATATAGACTTTTCTCAAGATATTATAAGCAATTTATATTCTGTACCTGAATAAATGCTTACAAATATACATGTCCTAGACTGCACTAATAATATTGAGCCTATCAATTAACTAGGAATTACAAGCCTCAGGGGTATAAAAGGGTATTATCGCTTGATGGTATTCTAATTTGTAAAGAGGATGTGATGGGAGACATACCTCCCTTTCTAAAGAACAATAGAGGAATGGTTATACAACACTTCATCTAGCGTCGGAAATTTTTTAATTATACATTCAGAAATTCCAAATAATATAGACATTGTTATGTGTAATCCTAATGAACAGTCAATGCTAGAGAAGAAATATGTCAACTGCAGTGTTTTCCAGGGCTGGCCTTGTGTTCCATAGTGTCCTCAGGTGCTGCCACTCACCATGCTGTAAAGTATGCAGTATACAGTACTAGTAACTGCTAGAAAGCAGTTAGTTTGTCCAAATTCTGCCCAAAAGTAGAGATGGGCAAACATATCAAGATTCGTTTTGTTTCGTGTTTGGGTAGTTCATGTTCAAAAATTGTTTCAGGTTGATCAAGTTCGGTACAAACCACAGCTTAAATTGGGTAAACATAATGTAGAATACTCTTAGGGCTCCTAGGAACCTATCTATAAAACATAGTGTAGAATACTGTCAGGGTTCCTAGGAACCTATCTATAAAACATAGTGTAGAACACTGTCAGGGCTCCTAGGAACCTATCTATAAAACATAGTGTAGAACATTGTCAGGGCTCCTAGGAACCTATCTATAAAACATAGTGTAGAATACTGTCAGGGCTCCTAGGAACCTATCTGTAAAACACAGTGTAGAACATTGTCAGGGCTCCTAGGAACCTATCTATAAAACATAGTGTAGAACACTCTTAGGGCTCCTAGGAACCTATCTATAAAACATAGTGTAGAATACTATATATATATGTCTAAGGAAAAAACAAATGGTAAGGAATTGATTCAAACTCCGACTTTATCTAAAAACTAGTTTAACCATACACAAGCAGTCATAAAAAACTACCCCTTTATGGGAGCAGATGTGAAATCAAAATGGTTTTGTTTTTTTAATACCAATACTGTGATAGAATGTGATGGACCATTCCACAGGACATGTCTGGCTTACTGGTGGCAGGGGTGACAGCTGTGGCAACATGAGTGGCAGTACAGTAGATTATTGGCAATGAAAGGGTTAAATGGCTGTATTACTGCAGCAGTCTTGCTCACACAGCACAGATATTCTTCCACACGCCTATCTAGAATTTATAATCATTAATCTTCCTGTAATTGATTAAATCTGACTCAAGTTTGTTCTAACTCTGCTACTCCTAACATTGTCTAGATGTATTGAAAGCTTTGCAGCACTCAGTGCTGTGTATCATCCAGTGAGATAAATAATACATCCATTCCTTACTTCCACCATCACTGATATGCCTCGTGTTCCAGCCCACAGCACCTTATATAGTGTATATGACATCAGCAATGTATGGTGTCCACCTACTACTGACTATTGGCTTGGAGGCTGGGAGGTGATGTCAGGTGATTCCAGAACATCCCAGTGACTCACAGACGCTGTGTCTTCTGCATTTTCACTCTGTGATACATGTGTCAGCGGTCAGTTTAGTTCATCCAAGACAAATCACCATTTAATTTGTAATGTTAAAAACTGAACAATTTGGAATATTCGGGCCAAACTCAGCTCGGAACAAATTGGTTCGCCCATCTATAACCAAAAGTGGTGTACATAACTAGAAGATAACAGACATTATGCCTCTTAAGTTTTAGAAAGACTGTGCAGTTGGACTGGGCAGTTATTCCCTAAATAATTAAAACTGTAAGCAGATATAATGGATGTGACTTTGCTCACATCGATTATTTCAATTATTTTGAATATATGCCATCCTGCATCACTCTGCCATTGGATAAAGGTTTTGTCACTAACTGTATGATATCCAATCAGGATTACTGATATGTGAACAACTGAAACCAAAATTCAGTGTCATGACGGGGCATGTAAAAAAGGGGAGTGTCCTAAAAATTAATTCATTAATCATAATTGAGGTAAAACTTTAAATTGGTTTTGATTTAGATCATAATCAATCTTAATCATACTCAATAATCAAACAATTTTTGGAACTCCCATACAACTGAATGGAGAGATTTGTCCATACAATGCCATTTCTCCCTTCATTGCAGCCATGAAATGGGGGTCAGGGGTTTCCCATTCTTAAGATAATGTGGATATAGAGGTAGAACCTAATCTATTGGGCATTTATGGAATATACTGTGAATTTAAAAAGTGCAACAAACAGTAGGGAATGTTTACTAATCCTGTTTAATAGTTAGGCCTTGTAAAGTTACACTTCTCAGTGCAATAATGTACCAGATTCATCACAGTGGCTGATGCTGGGTAATAATTTTGGTGTATTTTGTTGTATTTTGCACCAAAATTTTGTCACCAATTGTTGTATATTTTTCCATGCCCATTTCCATCAAACCACACTTTAATTTTTGTGGGTTGACGGCACCTTTCCTCTATCTAGAGGGTAATCTGTTTTGTAATGCTCCTGATGAATCCTGTTATTTAATGAGGGGGGAAACGCGTTGAGAAAATTATTACTAGGACTTGCATCGGCTCCTGCATCAAGGGGTATACGAGCTGTCATTTTGTATGTTCGGACCTTTACCTATCCTCTACGTTGTTTGCTAGTAGGAGAGGATATATCCATTAGCTACAGCCTAACACTTTTTTTTTTCCATTAACCATTTCAGCATCTAGCCATTTTCCCCTTTCAGGACACAATTTTGCGGGGGTTTTCGAACATGCATTTTTGAGGACTATATATTTTTCCTTTTGGTTATTCAAATTATTTTTGCGATTTGTTTTTTGGCGATAAATAAGGCTTTATTTTTATGTTGGTTTTTTTTTCCATGTTTTTTCTTTATTTCAATATCCAAGAAAAGGTTACAATTGACTGGGGGGACGGAGGAGCTGTAGTAAAAACCAGGCCCCTGCTTCTGCAGATGTAAGAATTTGTGCAGCTGCTTAACACTGCAAGGATGAATATACAGTACACGTCCTTTCAGTTTTAAGAGTGTCCGCCTGGACGTAAAAAGTCAAATGGTGGTCTGGAAGTAGTTATACCACATCTTTTTGGTGGAAAAAGTGTCTTACATACTTAGTAGCTGTGGTGTAAGTAATTCTGGTAAATTACGTGGTCTCATGGAATATACTTACTACACAACCATCATACACTGTACAAATAATATATTGTACAATGTGATAATTGTGTCCAAATAATGTTATAAATACACTGACCCAATAGCTCCATAAATGCATAGTAATCTAGTATAATATGGTACCACTAGTCATCATCAAGTAAATGGTAAACTATAATTTTATTCCAAAAAGTAAATTTCTACAAAATATCCTTTGTCCTAGAGATGCCCAAATTGCTTAGGCGCATCTAATCTTTAAAGGGATTTTCTTTAAGAACTTTTTGCTAGTGTAGCCCTATTTGGGGGGGGGGGTATGAGTATTATCCCTCCCACAATAGACTCTGGCGCTGACCTGTGTGTATAATGGGACCTGAAGCCTTCGCTGAAGGGAAGAGTGGGAACATATATGAAATATATCAGTGCCTCCACCCAGGATAGAGCCTCTGTATTACAGGGAGGATCTCTGCCTGGGACTTACCCATGAAGTACAGTTAGTAGCCTTAACAAGGATCACTGTACTAATCTCACAGTCTGAAAAATACATACAGATACCACATAAGGTTATAACAGTAGCTTTATAAGAATCAACAGGGTAATAATACATACATAAAATATACTCAGAACACAGCAATACTACAACAACCAGCAAGTCCTCAACCGTCTTAGGTTATATACCCGGGTATATATATAGATATATAGCAAGAGTCCAGTGCACAATACCTCCAGGCAACAGAAGAGATGCAGGGGCCCCTGTGGATGACTGTGGATCCTCGGATTCTTCAAGGAGATGACAGACAGCCGATCAGGAGATGATGATGATGGTGAGATTCTTCACAGGCAGCAATCAGGGCGACGGTGACAGCAGTAGATGCAGGTCTGACTACCCTAACACTGAGTCCTTAACCTGCCAGCTAAACTACTAGTGCCACCGGGCCTCTAACTAGCTAGTTGGCCTTCGGAAGCCTAACCTATCACTGCCCTGAACTATATATATATTGATCCCTAACTACGGTTACTAGCTAGGTCCTGTGAGTATATAGGGGGTAACACATACCTAACTATATACTGTGAAGTAAAGAGGAACAAGTGGCTCTTAGACTCCCCCAGACATAACATGTCTGTCTCAGCAGCTCTGCTCACATCTCTCCCCCCAGCCTCTCTGCCTCACATGCGTCTGACTCACTGTATTTACAAAACAAAACTTGCACTGAATGCCTGGGGTCTCTGAAGCCAAACTGCAGGGGCAAAGAAGCCAGATACATTATATACTAGTAGAAATGGCAGTTCCCTACACTCTCCCTCTGGTGAAATCTTTACGTCACGTCAAAGACATACAAAGTCATAGTATACAGTCAACATTACCAATGACAATATCAATATGGTTGCTTTTGCATTTACAGAGTCACAACAGGTTAATAGGTATACATGCCAGCAGGAGCGAAAATTGGTAACATATTGACCAAAGTGGACACTGCACCCACCCAAGCATGGTATAAATGAGGCTGAGTAGTAAATCTGGGGTCCCCCAAACTATCATATGTCAGCATAGGTGGAGGGTGTCTAATTCTCTCTCCTCTCCGTACCTCTCTCTGAGGTAAACTAGCATGTCCAGGCCCTAAACTAGGGTTGTCTGCCATGGGAGGGGATGTTGCTGGTGGCGTAGGAGAGCTAGATCCCTGCTCATCTGTAGACACAGATCTAGGTACGAATTCTGGAGTTTGAGGGTTCATAGGTCTCCCTGAAGGAGAAGATACTGGTGATCTAGGAACTTCAGGAGCCACAGTCCAATCACTCTCAGGAGTTTCAGGAAGGTCAGGTGGAATATCGGCTAAGGACTGTGGAGAATCGCAGGCCGAGCCATCATTGGAGATATCCATACCATCAATCTGAGGTACAGGCAACAAATGATTTCTATGCCAAGTCCTGATCCTCCCGTCCCGTCCTTTTATCTTGTAGACTGGTATTCCAGGCAACCGATCTACCACTGTAAAGAGTTCACTCCGCCATCGATCAGCCAGCTTATGTTTTGCAGATGCTCCCAAATTCCGTAGCAGAACATGGTCCCCAGGGTTCAATTCTCGGTATCTTACTCGAAGATCAAATCTCCTTTTATTTCCTTCATTCACTTTGGCCGCATTTTCCTCAGCCAGCTCATAAGCACTCTTAAGCGTTTCTTTCAAACGTGCCACATATCGGTAATGATCTCGATGACTGATACCATCGGTAGAGACTCCCAACAAGATGTCAATAGGTAGCCTAGGCTCTCTTCCAAACATCAGAAAGTATGGTGAATATCCTGTGCTCTCGTGCCTTGTACTATTATAGGCATGCACCATAGCCTCCACTTTTCGACTCCAGGATCGCTTATCCTCAATTCGTAAGGTACCAAGCATATCAAGTAAAGTCCTGTTAAATCTTTCAGGAAGGGCATCTCCCTCTGGATGGTAAGGCGTCGTCCGACTTTTGCGGATGTTTAACAACTGAAGTAACTCTTTGATCAGGTTACTCTCAAAATCCCGGCCTTGATCAGAATGCAACCGGTGTGGTAAGCCATAATGGATAAAATACTTTTCCCAAAGCACTCTTGCAACAGTGACTGCTTTTTGATCCTTAGTCGGAAAGGCTTGAGCATATCGTGTGAAGTGATCAGTCACCACCAATACATTTCCAAATCCTCTGGAGTCGTTGTCAATACAAAGGAAGTCTATGCAGACAAGATCCATGGGGCCCGAACTCTTCAAGTGTCCCATGAAGGCCGCTCGAACCGGGACAGTCTTCCTCTGCAAACATCTGCGACAGCACCTACACAGACGAGTCACGGTATCTCTCATTTTGGGCCAGTAGAATCGGTCTTGTATTAGGCCATAAGTCTTCTCAGGTCCCAAATGACCATGATAATCATGCAGACTTCGGAAAATCATCTTCTGAAAGCAGCTTGGAATAACTAGTTGGCGCCTTCCAGGGTGATCATGATACAGCACCACACGATAAAGTAGGCCATTGTCTATTTCAAACTTCTCCCAATCTCGTAGAAGTTGACTGCATTCAGAGGGTAGGGATGTCTTTAACATTTCTCTGTCTTGAGAACTCACTGCTTGATAAAGAGGTCCAATTAAAGGATCAGTCTTTTGACTCCAGATCATTCGCTTTGAAGATATAGAACAACTCTCAAAGGATCCTAAAGCGGCAGGGTAGGCAAACATGTCTGGTACAGCTTCGGGACCTCCCCCAATAGAGTCAATAAGCCGAGTTTCAGAAAAGGCTACTCGGTCTTCAACTACAGCAGCCATGGCACACAAAGCTCCTACTCCTTGGACTTGGCACTTCTTCCCATTCATCCACTACTTCCCGACTAGGTAATCCAGGCCGTCTTGATAGAGCATCTGCCCCAATGTTCTTAGGCCCCGATTTATACTTGAGTGTGAATTGGTAGTTGGATAAAGCCGCCAACCAGCGATGTCCTGTAGCATCGAGTTTACCGGTTGACAAAACGTATGTCAGTGGATTGTTGTCTGTTCTTACTTCAAATGTGGCTCCGTATAAATAGTCATGTAATTTATCAACAATGGCCCACTTGAGCGCCAAAAACTCCAATTTATGTACTGGATAATTTTTCTCGCTGGGAGAAAGACTTCGACTTATGAAAGCTATGGGCCGTAACCTGGCCGGGTATTCTTGGTGCAGCACGCCACCTAATCCTTCAAAGCTGGCATCTACATGTAGCACATATGGCTTCTGTGCATCAGCATAAGCCAGAACGGGAGCTTCTGTCAATTTCTTCTTCAACAACTTAAATGCTTCTTCACAATCCGCAGTCCACCTATCGCCAAAAAGGCTTTTGGAAGACCCTTTCTTCTTTCCCGGATCTCCTGCATCACTCTTCAATAGGTCGAGGAGGGCTCGAGCAATTTTTGAATATCCTTCCACAAATCGTCGATAGAATCCACAAAACCCCAAGAAAGATTGCAACTCCGTAATATTTTGCGGTCGGGGCCAATTCACCACAGCTTCAATCTTACCAGGATCGGTAGCAACTCCTTCAGCAGAAACAATATGACCTACATAAGTGACCGAAGATCTACAAAATTTGCATTTGTCAGCCGACAACTTCAGCCCCTCTTCTTTTAAGCGTTGGAGTACTCTCATGAGTCGTTCTTCATGTTCTTCCAGCGTCTTTCCAAACACAATAATGTCGTCAAGATATACAAGGCATTCCCGGGGCACTAAATCACCTAACACTCTTTCCATCAACCTTTGGAACGTTGCTGGCGCACCTTTTGTACCTTGCGGCATACGAGTGAACTGAAAGAAACCCAAGGGGCATATGAAGGCTGTCTTTTCCTGATCCTCAGGTGCCATTGGGACTTGATAGTATACCGATCTTAGGTCCAGCACTGTGAACCAACAGTTTCCATTCAGAGCTTCCAGAGCTTCTTCAATTCTCGGCAGTGTATACTGATCAGGTAAGGTTCTCCGGTTCAGAGTTCTGTAATCCACACATAGGCGAATTGCTCCAGATTTTTTTCTTACCACCACAATAGGTGAGGCATAGGGGCTCTTACTGTCCACAATGATCCCCTGACCTTTCATTTGCTGTAGAGTCTGTCTTAACTCATCAACATCCTTTGGAGCAACTCTCCGTGGTCGCTCCCGGAAGGGAGTAGAATCGGTCAATCGGAAAGTGTGTTGAGCACTTTTAGCACAACCTACATCCATATCATCCATGGAGAACACTTCCGATAATTCAGACAACTTCTGTGTCAGACGCTGATTCCAGGCCTCTGGTAAATGTGGATCACTCAAGTCAAGATTGAGATTAGGGATTGCATCTCGGATTTGAATCCTGCACACTTCAGCATATGGATTTACTCCAAGCACAGGGTAGCAGTGGGCCACATTCTGGTATGGTCCAATTACGATCGGATGCGGTGAACAGTTCCTCACTGTCACACAGGTAGATAACTCCACTTTCTTTCTCCAGTCCTTTCTCTCTGGGATCACCATCCAGCCATTCTGGTTAATCATTTCTTCAGGGGTTTCCATAAGGACATAACTCCCCCCTTCAAGCAAATCGGGAGCAATGCTGGAGGCTACTCTCAGAACTCTCTCCCCGCCGGCAGGAACTTCCACGGTTCTCTCACCGATATGATATACCATTCCATGTCGATAGCCAGTAGACAGGGCATCACAGAGTTCTCTAAGATCAGAAGATATATTCACCGGCTGAGCTGCAGGGTTCCAATCTCTTCCAAGAAACTTCTGAAAAGCATAATGCACTGCGGGACAATTAGTGCCAAGTATCACAGGAGCTGCACAAGAATCCCCTGTATCAGGGCAGACAAGAGCCGTAATCTTCATGGGAGCGACACTCTGATCTTCTAATTCAGGGACAGCTATAACTACTTGCAGGCTGCCATCTACAGGATATGATCCTGAATTAAGCCCCCACAATTTAATTTGTCCTGTAGACTGAAGAGGTATATTCCTCAGATACTTTTGGTAGAACGAGCGATAAATCAGGGTCACTTGAGATCCTGTATCAAACAGGGCAGGAGCGGCATGACCATTGACAGTGACTTTGACAACGGACCTGGAGCCCGCGATAGCGCCTCTGGTCTTTACTCGGCCCGCCTTCCTTCGGTGTCTTTGATTCTGAATAGAGAAGACAGCACTGTGTCCCAATCCCTCACTGTCCTCCGTACACTGTCTGGCAGTATGGCCCATCTGACCACATTTATAACAGGTTCTAGCATCCTTCCTCCGTTGAGTGGCAGTGGGTGGAGTGGTGGACTGTCTAAGTTCTGACCTCTCCGCTGTCCTTGTTTGAATTAGGAACAACATCTTCTTTAGAGATGCTTTTCGCTTTCTTAGGGGTACTAAAACTAATGTCAGCTTCTTGTTTCTTCACTAACTTCATTAAGTCAGGAAATGGAAGGACTCTATCAGATAGTAAGACCTTGAGTACTTGAGCAAGAGGATGATGAGGTTGTAACCCTCTCACCAACTGACTGGTTCTCATAGCGTCTACCTCTGAAGTAGATATAGCTGCGTGGTACACCAGACGTGAAAGAAGTAGCTGTAAACGGTTAATAAAAGTACAGACATTTTCCCCTTCTTTTTGACGAACCATTCGGTAATCAGCAACCATCTGGGCAAGGTCATAGTATGGCTCAAAGTGATCAGACAGTACTTGTATATAGTCCAATGCACTCACTCCTTCATGAGAGTCTCTGTACAAGCGGATCAATTCTGCAGCAGGAGACCACAAACTTTCACTGATACGCTGCCGCTTGCCTTCTTCAGAGCAAGACCATTCCTTCAGGCATTGGAGAGTATGTTCTTTCCATATCTCAAAGTTTTCCTCCCCTTGTGGTACTGGGACATTACCAGAGAATACTTTTAGTTTCTTGTAGTGAGTGGCCTGCAGGCCCTGAGCTAACATTTCAGTCAGCCTGGCTAAAGTGCTAATAGCACTGTCACTAGAGGAACTGCTAGCGACGGCCATACTGGGGGGGTAACTGGCTGAGCGGGGTTCTTCCCTTACCTGAACCAGGGGAGGAACAGGAGGTCGGTAATCCCATGTAGTAGCTAGTGGGAGGTTCCCCTCTGAGCTATATCGCTTCTCCATATCAATGACTATTCCCACTTCTAAATCTCAGCAGTGCCTCCAAATGTAGCCCTATTTGGGGGGGGGGTATGAGTATTATCCCTCCCACAATAGACTCTGGCGCTGACCTGTGTGTATAATGGGACCTGAAGCCTTCGCTGAAGGGAAGAGTGGGAACATATATGAAATATATCAGTGCCTCCACCCAGGATAGAGCCTCTGTATTACAGGGAGGATCTCTGCCTGGGACTTACCCATGAAGTACAGTTAGTAGCCTTAACAAGGATCACTGTACTAATCTCACAGTCTGAAGAATACATACAGATACCACATAAGGTTATAACAGTAGCTTTATAAGAATCAACAGGGTAATAATACATACATAAAATATACTCAGAACACAGCAATACTACAACAACCAGCAAGTCCTCAACCATCTTAGGTTATATACCCGGGTATATATATAGATATATAGCAAGAGTCCAGTGCACAATACCTCCAGGCAACAGAAGAGATGCAGGGGCCCCTGTGGATGACTGTGGATCCTCGGATTCTTCCAGGAGATGACAGACAGCCGATCAGGAGATGATGATGATGGTGAGATTCTTCACAGGCAGCAATCAGGGCGACGGTGACGGCAGTAGATGCAGGCCTGACTACCCTAACACTGAGTCCTTAACCTGCCAGCTAAACTACTAGTGCCACCGGGCCTCTAACTAGCTAGTTGGCCTTCGGAAGCCTAACCTATCACTGCCCTGAACTATATATATATATTGATCCCTAACTACGGTTACTAGCTAGGTCCTGTGAGTATATAGGGGGTAACACATACCTAACTATATACTGTGAAGTAAAGAGGAACAAGTGGCTCTTAGACTCCCCCAGACATAACATGTCTGTCTCAGCAGCTCTGCTCACATCTGTCCCCCCAGCAGCTCTGCCTCACATGTGTCTGACTCACTGTATTTACAAAACAAAACTTGCACTGAATGCCTGGGGTCTCTGAAGCCAAACTGCAGGGGCAAAGAAGCCAGATACATTATATACTAGTAGAAATGGCAGTTCCCTACACTAGGTTTGCGTCATGTAAATGTCCACCTTGTTGCACACTTCTGATATTTTTTTTATGACTTCAGAACAGTCTGGATGTCTCTGTCCTACTTTTGGTTATCTATATGTGACACACACTCCTTTTATTTTAGAAAGTTCTGTTCTCTATTTTTTTACTGTTTCATATTCAGTTATGATGACAAGAGCCCCAGGCACAGGATGAAGTGGAGCAGATTAGGTTAAATTTAGCACAACAATCAATGTGCAGAGCTGATTTTTTTTTGGGGGGGTGTTTAAGATTTTCAGCACACACGTAGATTGGTGAAATGTTTTGCTTATTTTTTTGCTATCAGTAGTTACTGTGATATAGTATTGCTCTTTATGGCAAGATGGCAAGCATCCAGCTGATGATGTAATGCTTGTGGCAGTCACATGATCTATGGTAGGCAAAATTCACATTATGTTTGATGCCAC
The DNA here is from genome assembly GCA_947044405.1 of Leptodactylus fallax. Taxonomy (NCBI): domain Eukaryota; kingdom Metazoa; phylum Chordata; class Amphibia; order Anura; family Leptodactylidae; genus Leptodactylus; species Leptodactylus fallax. The sequence continues at coordinate 2,933,786 of CAMRHE010000178.1, read as the reverse complement.
TTTGGTGTACGTATGCTGGCATGTAGTTTCGTAAAAAGCCAGTAGGCGCTATTCAAACACACCTTTTACCAATGACCTTGTGCCCTAAGCTTTTCAAAGAGGACCTTTTACCACCTCTGCCAACTCCAACTAATTTTATCATTCAATAGGTGATACTCCGCTGACCCCAGCGAAGTTGGATTTTTTTCTCTAGCCCTCACTATTCCTGAGTAATGACTTTCTTTACTTTTGGGACAATCATACTTTCTACTGTCGGATGGGCAGTCCTTTGCTGGAGCAGACAGACAGGGACCATCCACCTGGTAGCAGAGAGGATAATTGATCTGAACTGCTCAGGAATGGTGGGTGCTAGTGAAAAATTCCAACTGCGCCAGAAACAGTGGAACAGCGCCTACTGCGGGGTGCAAAATGTTGGAGATGGTGAAAGGTCCTTTTAAGGGTCCTTTTTAAATTTGTTCTTTCCTGAACAATAGCATTATTTTGCTTCCTTTAGTGTGCAAAAGGTCTGTTCCTGTTCCAATTGACATGGACCCATCTTGTGTACTTGACCACATCTTCTTGTCTCTTTGCAATCATGACCTTTGCCTGTATACTGTTTACAACTGGACAACGCCTGTGCATTGTCTAACTACAGTTTGTGCCTGAAGTCTTGGTACTGAAACTAGATGCCTCCAATCCTTCTACTGTAGGTGCTAGTCCTTGCTAACAGAGACTACTTTGTAAAGTGATACCTCCTTGGGAGGAGGGTGTTAATAGTGAAAAAAGCAGAATCCCTTCCACTCTCTGGTTAAGTCCTAGTCAAATTTATTTGTGATTTGTCGGTCTACATTTCATGTTCCTTGTCATAGACTACTTGATACTAGAGATGGGAGAACCAAGCCATGTTCGACCTGAATTTTCCAAACAGTTCGGTATTTTATGAAACCGTACAAATGGGGATTCATCTTAGGTGAAATAAAATGGCCGCCGCATTGTAACCTGGGGTCTTTTCAGAACTGAGAATATAATAGATAGAGGCCCATTACCTCATCCAGGTTTCCTCATGGCATCTGCTTTGAGTCTATTGTGAGAAAAGCGCATTAGAAATGGTTGTTGTTGTTCGGCAGTCTCCTGGTGATGTCCTGCGCCCGGGGTCACTGCTGAGGTATGTGATTGGACCATTAGCAGTCACCTGGTCACGCGGTGTCATGACGTCGTGATGCTCATTGTGCCCATGACACAACTGAGGACCAATCACAGGCCTCAGTGGTGACCCCGGCTGCATGACTTCACTGATAAGGCTTAGAGAAAGCGCCGGACACCGCAAGAAAACCCAAAAGAAGTAACAGAATAATAATAATAATAATAATAATAGTCCTTTAATAGTCCCACAGTGGGGAAATTCAGTGTGTTACAGCAGCAAAGATAAGATAAGATAAGCAGATACAAATACAACATGTACAGGAATGTTCCAAGGTGAGAGGCATTACATTAATAGCAGACAGACAGATAGGACGCAGCAGAGGGGGGGGGGGGATTTAACAGGCAGAGAGATATTTCAGTTCTCTGTGTGTAATGATCTCCGCTTAGGTCGGTGTTGGTTGTACAGCCTAACCGCGGTGGGGAGGAAAGACTTCCGATAGGTGAGTATGAAAGTTGTTTTATTTTATACACCTCCCCATGACCTCTGCCTATTATTCTCTGGGGTCTTAAGAGACTCCAGGGTATAAAAATGACACTTTCACTTAACTTTGACTGTGTTTGCCTTAGAGAGCTAGAAATTGTATAGAAAGGTTTCTAGTAGCCCTGAGAGTCTTTCAAAGATTTTGCTAGATTGACATGATAATGCAATGAATTGGAGTTCTTAGCGAAATTAGAGCTGTTAAGGGTGGACTCATCTTCATATACTGACTGTATACCATATACATAGTGTGTATCACATCTAATGAATATAATTTGATCATGTTAGACAGTATACAAGAACCTGAATGCACTTGACATATGAAAACTTAATAATGTATTTTACATTGCAGGATAAAAGGTTGACTCTCATGGACTGAGGTCTTTTTTAGCTTTGTTCTCTTTAGAATGCAATATTTAAATGACTCTGATATCCAACAATAATACTTTTATAGTCCAAAGGATCAGTAATGGACATGAAGGAAAATGTGATTCAAGCATTACCACTGACACATCATATCTCCTGTGCGGTCCTGAATTCTCTGCAGGGTTATTATCAGATTGATTCTACTGGTAAAGGGAATGGATTTGATAATAGCATCATATTAGTGAACTGCTGATAACACACTTCTCTAATATAAGCTTTAAAGTCACATTAAACTGCAGCTTCACTAATATTTGACTATTACTGGACCTTTATAGGCCTTCTAGATATAATAACTCCCCAGGATACCTATACTGGAGTCTGCCATACTGCTGCCAGATAGGTCTTCCCTACTATACTCTGCTTTACATGTGGGTCAAGAATATGTGCTCGCTCATGGCCTCTTAAAGGGACACTAAAAGATCTCCCAACCATAACCAATGCCAATTTGCTAAAGGCTATATAAGGTTTCTTCTAGAGATGAGTAAATCGAAGCTGACCAAGTGGAATTCGATCCGAATTTTAGGAAATATTCGATTCGCATTGAATCCGGATTTCCTCACGCTTTGTGGCAACAAAACGCATTTTTTCATAAAATGGCTGCTACATGTTAGGGCATAGGGCAAGGAACTCTGGGAACGCGGGATCACCCACAATGCCATGCATGCAGCCAATCAGCAGCCAACCAGCCCTGTGATGTCACAGACCTTTAACCCCCTTCGCGACCGCCCAAGGCATCAGGAGCTGGTAACTAACAGCTAACACCCTGCTCCATAACCCCCAGTTGGAGCACAGCTCCAATCGCGGGTTTTAACCCCTTGGATGCCGCGGTCAAACACGACCGCGGCATCCAAGGGGTTCTGCCATGTTACATGACCCCCTCGACACCCCTCGCGGCGAGATCGGGGGTGCCGATATGCATCTTCTGCAGCTCGTGGTCTGGCCAGTGACACCGGGCTGCTAGTAGCCCCCAGTACCTGCTTGATCTGCCCAAAAGTGAGGAAGTCAGCCTATTGACTTCCTCTATAGACTGCAATACACGTGTACACGTGTATTGCAGTCTATAGTGCTGAACCAGCGATTCCATTCCACTATACAGGATCTCTGCCATCAGGAAATAAGTGTTTTTTTAACGTGAATCGCCGCAAATTAATTCGGATTGAATCGAATCGTATCGGAAAATTCAGCGAGCTGCCGAATCAAATTTTTGAAAAATTCGCTCATCTCTAGTATCTTCCCATAGTGATTTTGCCTGAGTAATAAGGTCCTGAATCTGTGTTGGTTATTGTTTCTGTTGACCTGGCTGGTATTCTTGTTCACATCTTCTTATCTGTTGTCTGCCTTGACCTCTGCCTGTCTACTTCACATGACTCAACTCTTCCTGCCTAGACCTGACTACAATTCCTGCTTTCTGTCTATCTATGCACCAAAAATGCCTCCTGATTTGCCAGATTTGGCTACAGATAGTTATCAATGCTCTGACTCTGCCGTGGAATTGGTGTCTGATGTCTCCACTTTAGCTGTAACAAATATATTTAGTTTCTGTTTCTATGACTATAAGCAAATCTGCTAATTCATGTTTCTGCTCCTAATAAAGGCCCTTACATGGTACTATTATTGGTTTAGGAGCCTTTTGGACTTGACATACTCCCTTTAAGAACACATCAGTATATAACAATGGAGGTAGACTATATATTCCATAAATAGTAGGGGTCCCAGAACTCGTCCCCCCACCTATCAGGACTTTTTGGCATCTCTTTTTAAATACCCTTTAAAAGTTGCCATTCAAAACCTGTGTAAACTGCCAATATAGTTGTGAATTTTCACAGTATACAAGTCACAAAAGGATAGTTTACAGATTATTTTTGGGAACCTTGTTGTTTTTCTATAATCTACATTGGTGTTTATGGGGCATGAGTTGTTCTTTAAAGGGAACCTGTCATATTGCAATTTCAGTCCAACTTGAAAGCTGTGTGTTATTGAGCAGGAGTAGCTGAGCAGTGGGCTTAAGAGTCCAGTAGGTGATCCTACAGTGTCTCTGTATGCACATCCAACAGGCAAGGCTATCAGTCACTGAGTGGGACCGCCCACTTGACTTCTAAGGCCAAAATAAGCATAGGTTTAAATGAATGAATCACTAGTTCTAGTAAATCTTTTACCATAAAACTGTTCAGTTTCATCTGTTCTGTCCCCTTAGATTGGACAGTATTTTCAACATGATGGATTTCCTTTCATCCCCACAATTGGAAATGTTTGTATTGTACCTTAAAATTCTGGTGTCCTTTCACAGTGCTTAAAAATTGGCTCAGGGGTTAGTACTGTTGCCTTGCAGCTCTGGAGTTCTAGGTTCAAATGCAGCCAAGGACATCATCTGCATGGAGTTTGAATGTTCTCCCCCTATTTGCATGAGTTTCCTCCAAAGACATGCTGATGGGGATCTTAGATTGAAAACCCTATTTGGGACAATGACTGACAATATCTCTAAAGTGCTGTGGAATATGATGGCGCTATAGAAGTAAGCAAAGTAATCAAAATCCTAAACCATGGCTTTTCAAAGAACATTAAAATGAGCAGGCAATAAGGACACGTATGTCCTAGTCACATAAGGACACAATCAGAGCTCCCAATCACAGGTACTGTAACTATTCTTCCTAAAAGGAGAGGCATTTATAGGCAGGCTGGTAGAGAACATGTGTTGTTATGCTGTATTACTTTTCATACATTACTGAGCCTTTTTGAACACAAGATGTTTAGCAGCCCATCACATTTCCATAAAAAGCAGCAAGGTGCCAGCATGTCTCTCTTCTATAATTATCTGCAGCATTGTTCCCAAATTGGCCATGATTACTCGGCCTCCTGATTCGGCTCTGACACCCCCGGCACATGTTTGTTACCTCGATTTCTGATCATAATAAATAATACAGACAGAGAGCACAGCAGCTGTCTATATGAGGTGCAGCTCAGGGTTAAAGGGCAGGGCAGGTCACCTGCACTTTTCTGCCCTTTCGGCATGAATCTGTAAAAAAGCTTTTTTGGGAAATCAAAAACTTGGATCCCTTCCATGTGTATTCAGATTGTCTACATTTTGGAGAAAGAATTAACACTTGATTTGAAAATGTACCATATTTTTCGGATAGCTTTTCAGGATAAGGTACCATATTGTAGAACCTGAGAAATAACAGTATTTATTTACCCTTTCCAAAGATGTCTTTCTTATTCTGCATTGAGAGTGAAGTCCTGGCAGGAAAAAAAAATGCCCCTAAAGCCCTTTCCATCTAATCTGCATATGAATTAAATCCTGATTTTCATGAAAATGGACCTGCAATGCAGAATTAGAAATGCATCTTTGGAAAATGTAGAAGCCGCCCTACAAGATACTGTTATTAGTTTGATACTGATTTTCCTGCTGACAGACTCCCTTTAGGTTTATCACCTCTCCCAACTCCTTTAACTGACACCAGAGTTATATACTGTAGATGCCGTAACATTGATAAAAATTATACTCTTTTTATATTTGAGAGTGCATGGACACAGAAAAGGAAAAACTTTTATCCATTATGCAAATTAGGCACTTGGGGGCACTTGAAGCGCTGCTCTAGCCATTGAAACTAGGCCCCTCTTCATGTTTGTCACTTGATCCTCCCACTGCTCTGATGTCACATCTTCTCTGCGAAATCTGGCACATCTGCTATATGCTCATACTGTTCTCAATGTGTAAGAGTCTACTCTGCAAGCACCATCTGCATCTGGAAAAGGTGAGGTTTCATTGGGAGGACTGTAATAGCGCACTGTGCTCCAGATCTTATCGAGGGGATGGGGACGTTGGAGCAGTGAAAGAATCAGCTCCCATTGTACAGTGATGGCACAAACATGACCAGGAGTGTAGATTTGCTGGTTAGAGTAGTGCTCAGGGACCAGAGAGAACGCCCTCCGTGCTCCAAGACCCTAATTAGCATAATGGATACTATTTAATTTTCTCTATGTCACACATTGGGGCAGATTTACTAATCCTCTTTAATCTTAGACAGTGTAATCTTAGGCTACTATTTATTTTACTATATCTAATTTACTGTATCACATGTGGATGATGATGGATGATAAATATAATACATTTTAAGAGTGAGTTTATACAACATATTGGTTTATGCAGAATTTTGGTGCAGTCCTGGTACACATTAACAAACTTAAACCACACCTATTTCTCAAAATGTACACTTCTTTCCATTTAAGTCCAGCTTCTTAGTTGGTCTTCAGGCTAGATATGACATTATGTGGCATACACATGCCAACACATGCCAAGTTGGGTGCAAAATACAACAAAACTCGGATAAAAACACAGTAATAAATTTTAGCATTTTTTTTATTGACCACCAGTGATTTATATAAAGGAGGTTGGCTATATTTCCATTTTTTATAACATTATGGACAAAAAAGTGTACGAAGGGAGAAGGGTAATAATGTAGATGGGCTACTCTAGTGAATTACTGTATTAAATCTAAAAAAAAACTGTTAAAACTGACCAGGAGTAAAATGGGTAAGAATTGGGACTACATTTTACAAATTCTTTCTTTGCATATTTTATTATCACTGTATTGGGGCATTACTGTAAACAAGGTCTCTGTACTGAGACATAACCAGGAATATTATCTTTGTGGTGTGTCATACATTTCTGATAGATATTGGTCCCATCTCTCCACTGCTGGCCCGTAGCCTGAATAGGTGGCTGCAAATGTGCATGGCGTTCTCTATTAATTTCTGTTGTGCCATAGAAACAGCCTCTCTGTGGTCAGGGGCTGAGGAATTCCATTCTGGAAAGGTGACCTACATCTATCATTCTGTGGTCATGCCATAAATATCTAAAGCTGGAATACCCTTTTGACCGAACCACACAATGCAATTGAGTTGCATTAGATAAAAAAATAATAACAGTTTGTTGCATAATATTTTAATTTCTGTGTATGAATTTACTGAATAAAATATCTAGTCTATTTTTATATATATATATATATATATATATATATATATATATATATATAAGTAAAACAAAATTATATATATATATATATATATATATATATTAGACCAAGCTGTACAACTAATTAACCCCCATGGTAACAAAAGTCTTGATTAGCTTGACAGTCTGTGGGTTTAATTAGCCTAACGAGGTGTTCTGCCCGGTCAGTTCCTCCTGTGAGAGCCCTCAGCTCTCCGAACCAGTCACATTTCCATGCTAGCTGCTTCACTGATATAATTATCAGTGACGAGCTGGATTAATAATGGCAGTCAGGTCCGATCACCAAACCATTAACTCTTTGAAGCAAAAAATTAGCCTTCCTAAATACTCAGAGCAACCAGATAAATCTTCCTTACCTCTGCACTGCTGTACCACTCACATTTTCCATTGCTACGGTATATACTGTTTGTGTTTCTGTTACTGTAACTCTAATATTCTGGTATATTTCCAGTAGATGGGTCATAGACTAGTTTAAGGGTTTTCTGTACATGTGTAAAACAGTAAAAATTAAAATTCCATTTACAGTCGGGTACATCTTCTTAGCATCTCATTGACAATGCAATGTCTGTTTGTGTTATCTATTGATGGTAAGAATTCATTGAAATATGGACTTTATGAAGTTCAGAAAAGCAGGACAAATGTTTTTTTTTTCTAATTCTATGGCCCAATTTGCTATTGTGGTTCTCTCTAGACACTGGTATAAATGTGGCGCTTCTTTGGTGCAGCATGGCTCATCTTTGGCGCATCTACTCAGTTGTGACTGAGTAGTAGATTAAAGGAGTTGAGCCAGAACAGGTAAGTTGCACAACCTGAAAAAATTAACCATTAAACCAGTAAAATAAGATAAAGAACTAATGGAGGAGCAGTTCGCGGCAATGTGGGATGTATGTAATATATGGCACTGGGTGGATGGCCTGGCAATGTAATCTAGGTGTCCAAGTGTGGTAACCTTTACTAAATGACATACAGATGCATACGTTCTCACTTGTCCTCTTGTATGTTACGTATATCACAAGATGACCAGCTTTTCAAAACCACATGATTCCACAATATTCTGTCACACAATACCTTACTTATACAGTATGTGTCTGTGTGGCCACTCAGTGGTTCTGTTATATACTGCAACTGTGTTTATATCATGTTGACATATTGTATTGGTATTGAGAAATTTTAATGCTTACCCAAATTCAAGCTAAGGTAAGGGTGGGCACATCTACTGTATGCTCCTTAGAGTATATTAACATTAAAAAGAAATTCTCGTACTGTCGCATTTGATATGGTGTCAGAAATGCACCCAGTATTGCTGTTTGCCAGCAGGCCTGTATGTACCACATACTAACCTCATTTCATGGACAAACACATTGAGACTGGTGTTCTATATGCCCGAAGTATTAAGGCTGGGTTCACATCAGCGCTTGTACCACGTCCCCGAACCCATTTAAAAAATGCAGAGAGAAAAGCCACTATAGTCTATGGGGTCCGCGGGTTTCCGCGGGTAACCGCTTTTTAAGCGGATTAGCTTTCCCGAATGCAGGTGTGAACCTAGAGTAAGAGGTTTCGGCCTCTTAATAATTCAGGTTCACTCCTTTGCGCCAGAATTGAAATCTACACCAGTCAGGAAGTGAGGTACATTTCAGGTATAACAATTGCCAGGTTTCTGGTATGACTTATAGTAAATTTTTCCCTGCCCACCTTAGTCTCCCCCATACTCCATCCACTTTTGTAAAAAACGGGCAAAGAGGGTGCAGAAGGGATAATGTGGTGCATTTTTAGGGCCGTGCACCACAGATGTACCACATTTACACCCATATACAGGTGCATCTCAATAAATTAGAATATCTTTGAAACGTTTATTTCTTTCAGTAATGAAATTAAAAAAGTGACCTCCTATATTTTCTAGATTCTTTACACACAGAGTGTTCTATTTCAAGAGTTTTATTTCTGTAAATGTTGATTATGGATTACAGGTAATGAAAACCCAAATCTAAGAAAATTTGAATATTGTAAGTTCAGTTCAGTATTGTAAATTCAGTGTGTCACCTGCCAAGGTTTCCTAAGCCTTTAAATGGTCCCTCAGTCTGGTTCAGTAGGACACACAATCATGGAAGACGCTGATTATGAATTGAATTACTGAATTACTATAATGAATGAACGTTTCAAAGATATTCTAATTTATTGAGATGCACCTGTATACCAGAAAACTGTCCTAGATGGGTTAGTGAATTCCCCCCATTATTGTTGCCTTCTCCCACCCTCTATATCCATACAGCTGTTATCAATTCTAGATACATATGTGAAGATGTTACAGAATTGTATCTAATGAATATGTCTCTGTTTATTCCATTTACCTTATTTTTTTATTCTAGTAATAGACACTTGTGACAATTCTCTCATCCAATCATCTCATGTCTTCCTGAAAAGCATTTCATGTCAGTATTTGCCTCAGACTTAGCTGAATCAGGAAGCATGGCGCCAGAAAATACTTAATGAACTGTCAAGAAGCCACAAACAGATTTCTTTGCCGGAGAGTCCAAATATCTCTCAAGAGCTTAATAGCTGATATCAGCATTTCTACTGATGTTGCTTTTATTCATCTGTTTTTCTAACCCTTATATCACCTTATACAAGTGTATAAAATACAGTGAAACCTTTCCAGAAGACCACTCCTTTAAGAAGACCACCATCTTAAAGAACAATTTTATCATTGACCGATTTTCCTCCCATTATACTTTAGGGAAGCTACCTCTCTATAAGCAGACCAATCTCTTATGTAACCAAAGACCATTTTTTTTGGAGGTAATTTTTCAGTGGGAACCCCTTTGAACTGACCACACATTGGACGTATATACAATATGGGACAATCATGAATCTAGCTCTGTGCGTTGCCATGTCACTGGACTACATCAAGCAAGAGCAAGAGACATCAATGGAGAAAGTCACCAACATCACACTGGAGCAGTCAATGTAATCTGCCACTGAGGTGCCCATCATAGATGCCAACAGTCCCAGTTTTGCCAGGACAATCTTGAAAACTGGGTCACAAAAATGGATGGGTTTTGCTTATATTCCAAATCAAAAGGAAATGTCTGCAAGTATGATCAAGGTTAGCAGTGTGGGGGGAAATGGAAAGGGGAGTTATGTTGGGGTCTAGGAATGAGAGGAACCAGGAGGGGCAGCCATGCTATGGACTAATATTTAAAGGGATATTGTGCTGGGAACTAGGAATGAGAGGGGAACCATGCTGAGGACCACTAATTAAAGGGATACCATGCTGGGGACCAGGAATGAGAGGGGGCCATGCTGGCAGCTAGGAACAAGAGGAAAGCCATGCTCAGGATCAAGAATAATGGGACTATTTTGTACTAGGATATGTGCACTATACCAGAGGTGTAAGAAAGGTAATGTTTGTGGGTTTTAGTTACTTGTATACTTTACCATGGCTACTTTATTAGTCCCAGTCTAGGCCTGGTACTGTGTGATATTTTGATGTGATGTCTGGTTCTATGTAATATGCTGAAGAATAAAATATGAGTTCTTCCATCATTATTTTGGAGTCTGAGGACTGTACACACTTGCTGACTCTTGCTCATACTTTAACCTGCATTCTGTATACTTCTTTCTTTGAGAGGACTATCCCTATTTTCTGTGCAAATTTGGGTGGTTTGCTCAAAGAGGTCTCACTATATTACACCAAGGACCCCCACAGATCAGCTGGTTGAAGAGGCCACAGCATACAGGTCAGTGATGCAGCCTTTTCACTGAATACTTAGCAAATATTGCAGGGGCTATGCTTGGTATTCAAGCTCAACCCCATTTACAAAGATAGGCCATCAATATGTAAGCCATAGGAAACCCTTTAACGTCATGGTACAGGAACACGGTAATGGAAATTAGAACCGTTAATGTATAAAGTATGTGAGAATTGTGTGTAGGACATAACCCTCTTTGTACACCCTGCATCAACAGTACTGGAAGGATGGGAGTGTCACATACTCCTATATCTGTAATCTTCAACCTGGAGTAGAAAAACTACTACTCCTAGCATGTCATGAGCTGGACAGTCACATGGTGGAGACTACAGGTTTACATAAAGAGGGGCTTCTACTAATAGTCAGCACTCGGCATAGATTGGGACAGCGCTCTGATACTAGACTCTTGAGACATGACGGTCTATGGTCTTGCTGATTTGTATTTCTCTACATATGGACTGACACACTGATACTAAGTTCTCCCATGAAAGTCTGACTGGCAACGCACATAAAATACAGTGTAAAGGAATTTTTTTTTTCTTCTGTTTTTTTCCACCCCCATGCTGACTGTATGATTTGGGTGGCAGGTCAGCAGGTGGTCAGACATCTGATATAGTCAAATCCACCTAACCTCTTGTCTTGCTCACATTGCTGAGGGTTTGGTACAATGTATCTGTGTAGGAAAAAGCTATCTGCCTAAAGAGGAATATCTGTTTCAGTACATATAGCTTAGGTAATTGCCTACACTAATACACTGTAACAAACCCTGAGCTGTATGAGCAAAGCTTGATTTAATGGCCGGATTTTACTTAAAGACTATGTGCATCTTCACAGACGTTTTATTCTTTTTTGCATATCAAATGTAAAAAAATTAAGCAACTTTTCAATAGGTTTTAAAGGGGTTTTCTGGGATGATGATATTGATGACTTATTCTTGCATCAATTTCTACCAGAGGGCAGCATAACTGGCCAGTTAACTGAAAAGCCACTGGGGAAATATTCTGAGCTGGCTTAGATTATCCACCAATCAGAAAAAGGCACCGCCCATAAAAATAGAACCACCCATGATGTAATAATAGTCATTATGAGCTGTCAGCTGGCTTGGCTCTCCACCAATCAGAAGAGGGCACCGCCCAGAAAAATAGAACCACCCATGAGTTAATAGCCATTACTGTATGAGCTGTCAGCTTGTTTGGCTCTCCACCAATCAGGAAAGGGCTCCACCCAGATTTCCACCAATCAGAGAGCAGCACTGGGTATAAATAGCAGTCACCGCCACCTATTCCCCTCATTCTTGGTTATTGTCTTGTATAGTAGCCATTCTGTTCCTTGTGAACATGTCTCATAGAGAAGGCACTGGAATGAGCAGGATGAGCAGAACATCCAGAGCTGGCCTGAAGTTTCCAGTTGGCCGTGTTCATCGCTTTCTGAGGAAAGGGAATTATGGCAAACACTTCAGTGCCAATTCTCCAGTATTCCTGGCTGATGTGATGGAGTATGTGACTAAGGAGATCTTGTTCTTGGCAGGGTACGAAGCCCGGGCCTAGCGCAGTCACCATATCATACCCATCACTTACAGCTGGAAATGCATCAGGATGTTGACCTGGATAAACTGTTTAAAAATGTCATCGTACCCCAGGGGGGCGCTGTCACCTGTGCCCCAATTCGGGATGTGTATCAGTGTGTCATCCAGGCACTGCCACCTGCACATTTCTAAATGCCTCTCTCACAGACCCAACGGCCCTTTTAAGGGCCACCCCAATGTGTCAAAAAATAGAACTAAAAAAAATCTTATCATAAACCCACAAGGGTATGATTACAGTGATGCAGATACACTAAGAATCTGCCCCACTATCTTGGTGTAAAATAGTCAGAAACCAGTGGTTTGCAACTTTTTAAACGTCACTCGTGACTAAAATAGTCGCAAGTGGCATTTTTACACCAGCCTTGCCACTTTTCTAAAAGTGTCGGTGTAGGTTGCGGGCGGAGTCAATGCTCTATGCCAAATCTACCAACAGAAATCTATGTCAGCTATGAGCTGGTGTGGATTTATGCAGAGGCACACAACCTAGTCCAGTGGAGGATGCACATTCGCTTCATCATGAATATGACAAATCCTCTTCCATTGCAGGGTCCATCATATAATATGCTGGTCTTGAATCTGCCCCCTATGGTATTTTGCAACAGATTATGGTGGGCCTTCTATGACGAAATTTGTGTGTCAAAAATGGACATGTAACAGTCCCATTTATGTGCAAACCTTATGGGATTTTTTTTTCCCCAAGTGTGCAGGAAATAAGCTTGTAGCCGGATGTTGGTGAAGTGCATGTATTGGAAACATCCACAATGCTGTACAAACACAAGCAATATGGAATTGGCAGATAGAAGTTTTCTGCTGCAGACCCCACTGCAAATTGTCAGTGGCAGGATCTGCATGTGTAATATAGTTGTGCTAAAAAGTTTACATACCCCAGCAGATTTTTTGTTTTTTTTGGCCTTTTTTCAGAGAATATGAATGATAACTTAAAATCTTTTTCTCCACTCATGGTTAGTGGTTGGTTGAAGCCATTTATTGTCAAACTTCTATGTTTTCTCTTTTTAAATCATAATGACAACCAAAAACATCAAAATTACCCTGTTCAAAAGTTCACATATCCCAGTTCTTAATAGCGTGTATTGCCCCCTCTAACATCAATGACAGCTTGAAGTCCTTTGTGGTAGTTGTGGATGAGGCTCTTTATTTTCTCAGTTCCTGTAAATTCCTGGGCTGTCTTGCATGTACTGTGCGCTTGAGATCTCCCCAGAGTGGCTCAATGATATGGAGGTCAGGAGACTGAGATGGCCACTCCAGAACCTTCACTTTCTTCTGCTGTAGCCAATGACAGGTCGACTTGGCCTTGTGTTTTGGATCGTTGTCATGTTGGAACGTCCAAGTACGTGTCATGCGCAGCTTCCTGGCTGATGAGTGCAAATTTGCCTCCAGTATTTGCTGATAACGTGCTGCATTCATCTTTCCTTCAACTTTGACCAAGTTTCCTGTGCCTTTGAAGCTCACACATCCCCACATCATCAGTGATCCACCTCCGTGCTTTACAGTAGTAATGGTGCTCCTTTCATCATAGGTCTTGTTGACACCTCTCCAAATGTAACGTTTATGTTTGTGGCCAAAAGTTCGATTTTTGTTTCATCACTCCAAATTACCTCATTGCAGAAGTTTTGAGGCTTGTCTCTGTGCTGTTTGGCGTATTGAAGGCGAGATTCTTTGTGGCATTTGCGCAGTAATGGCTTTCTTCTGGCAACTTGACCATGCAGCCCATTTTTCTTCAAGTGCCTCCTTATTGTGCATCTTGAAACAGTTTTCAGAGAGTCCTGTATTTCAGCTGATGCTATGTGTGGGCTTCTCTTTGCATCCCGAACAATTTTCCGGGCATTTCCGAAATTTTGGTTGGTCTACCTGACCGTGGTTTGGTTTTTACAGAGCCCCTGAGTTTCCATTTGTTAATCACAGTTTGAACACTGCTGACTGGCATTATTAATTCCTTGGATATCTTTTTGTATCCCTTTCCTGTTTTATACAGTTCAACTACCTTTTCCCATAGATCCGTGGACAATTCTTTTGCTTTCCCCATGACTCACAATCCAGAAACGTCAGTGGCTGGAGGAAAGATGCAACAGTCTGTCTGGATCCCAGAAACTCACTCAGCTTTTATGCACACACTGATTACAAGCAAACAGGTCACAGGTGAGGAGGTTACTTTTAGTAGCCATTCAAACCCCTTTGTGTCAACTTCTGGACATGTTATCAGGCCAAAATCACCAGTGTATGTGAACTTTTGAACAGGGTCATTTTGATGTTTTTGGCTGTCATTGTGATTTAAAAAGAGAAAACACAGAAGTTTGACAATAAATTGCTTCAGCCAACCACTAACCATGACTGGAGAAAAAGCTTTTGTGTTATCATTCATATTCTCTAAAAAAATCTGCCGGGGTATGTAAACTTTTTAGCACAACTGTATGTGGATTCTGCTGCAGATTTCACCCTAGACAGTGAAGAGATGGAATCTACAGCTAAGATGAACATGCTTCAGATCTGAAAGTCTGCCCAATGCTTGTTTTTCCCTGTGCAAACTACTTCCACTACATGAAGGTAGCGATTTCTAATCCACATGCACTGTACTGTAATAAATGACGCTATTCAGAATCTCATCTTTGACATATGTCACCAGGAGCGCTGTTTCTAGGTTTTGTAATGCCTGAGATATAACTGTTTGAAGTGACACCCCCCATCTCAGATTTTCTGCATTATACAAGAGTTTGCACATCCGTTCTCCTATGAAAAGCTGAATATGGATTTCAGGTAGTAATAGTGAAACAGAAGAAATAATAAATAAGGGACAGAAGTGGATTCCAGCACAGGATTTCACAAAAAAAGAGCCAAAATTCATTATAAAGTATATTGCATGACACAAATACTGACAGAAAACCAAAAGTTCTTGGAAAGTTGAGTTACTCTTTAAAGGGGTTATACAGTTTCAGCCTTACGATGCTGGAGGAAAGATGAATTGGGCATGTTGGATTTCAACATGCCTATCATTTTTTGCCTGTGGGTCTGGCAGTGGGAATTGTTTATGGGGACTTAAGAGATATTGCTGCTGTTGGCTGAACAAGGTTAGGTGTATAGTTAACTTTAAAGTGCGTGTATACATAAGAGCAAAGTCAGCTGCTCCTGCCAGGCTTCTGCACAAGTGTTTTCCTGAATAAGCATTGTCCATAAATTGTTGACCCTACAGTTTCCCTATAAACCGCAATCTGTTTGGCACTAGCTAGATTGCCATGCAGAATCTTAGGGATCTCTTGCTGCAGGAGGATAGGGCAGTTGCCTATAAGCCAGCTCTATGATGGCTATAATGTTGTTCTGCAGTCAGGAGATGGGAAGTATCCCTGCTCATTTGAAGATTGTGTGCAAGAGACATCAGTGAGGGTAAAGTTACATGGACCTCGTAGCTGCAACCCTGCCTGTAGCCTCTGGTTAGCACCAGTAAGGTAGACACAGAATGTCACCTGAGAAGTACCATTTACAAGCTCAGCTTCACCTCTAATGGGAAACTCCTAAGATCCTCCAGTATTTGGAAACTGTTTGGACATACCCTTTTCTGCTTCAGTACACCTTGTTTACAACCCTTTTTTACACAAGGTTCACATCCGCGCGCGAGTCTCTGTTCTTCAGGTCCACTTGGGGACCCGAAAAATGGAAACCTAATTTGCTTAAAAAGTGGGGTCTATAATGGGGTCTGCTGAGTTTCTCCCCAGTTTCTGCCCGAAAATTGCTGAGAGAAAAGTCCTGCTTGCAGGACTTTTCTCACCACATTTTTCAAGCAGAATGGGGGATGTAATCCCCAAATGGGATGCAAGTGCAGATGTGAACCTAGCCTTATTCAGTAGCTTTCCCATACACTCCTGCAATACAGGCCTCATACCAGGACCCTCCCCTAGTCCATCCTTATCAGTCTATTTCAGCCCTCTCCAAAACTTCATCCAGGGCATGCCCAGCCTGAAGGAGGGCAGTCTTGCCCTAAACATTGCACTATATTGATTACTGCTTATACACTCACCAACTCTGGATGTTCTATATCAGAATCTATTACTGCATGTTATGTGCAAACTAAATGTATATTATTTTTCAGCTGTTTATTTTATATGGATCTCAGTATTACTGCAAATAAATAAAATAATGATCAAGCTCAAAACAGAACTTTTGGAGTGCTGTCCCTTTCCTTCGTATGCAATCTTGTTTATAACCCTGTGTCTTGAGCCTCATTCCTGTACCTACCATCATAGGCATTCCAACCACCATTAGGCTCAGGAAGGCTTACTACTACTATGTTCTGAGGGAAACACTACTACTACCATCAGACACCCTACAGGCCCCCTTAGCATAGCACCAATCTAGGAGGAGCATCTCAGGATCTGGTCTGGATACTTGCCACCATGACCACAGAGAATACTACTCCCAACCTCCTGGTCTTCTCAGCGAGTTGCTGCACACAGATGTCGCATACACCCAAGTCACAAAACTGTTTTTCCAAATGTACACTTTCAGTCTGTATTGTTGATGACCCGGATTTGGAGTCCTGTTGGCTGCAACAGTCTCCAAATTGGATGCACTGGTACACTGTTATGCCTAGTGTAGGTAATGGTGGTGGGCAGTGTGTGGCATAACATGATCTATAAATTTACTTGGAATTTTCCTTTCAATTGCAGCTCTTTCAAGATTAAATCGGACATCTCAGACAATACAGCATTTATGAAACTTCAGCAATGTCAATCAAACTAAGTCTGGGCATTTAGACAATCCTGAGTTCTAGTACACATGGTCAGTTATCTATAAACCCTTTTAGTATCTAATAGCAGCTGACCTCGTGACTGCCAATTATCATGCACAGGACTGCTCAGTCAATGTAAAATGCGGCTGCTTTGCCAGAGAAAGATAAATCTGTATATAACGTGAGCTCATTTCAATGTATCATATTTTCAAGTTTTGCAAGATCTGGAACACGATAAACATTTTAATCCTTGTCGCTAAATCCCCAGCGTTGCTAAGCAATCAGCAGAAGGAGTATGTTTTTGTTGTGTTCCTGACAGAAATCTTCATCCCTTCCCTGAACCCAAGAATCCAACCAGAGGGCTGGACAGATGTTTCTGCAATCTGACAACTGTTACAGTTTTGGAAAACAAAAAAATGATGAGTTTTAAATGCGTGTAACAATGGAAGATAAATACATTCATAGCAGCAGACCCCAAGCAGCATAGCCAGGGACACATGACAATAATAGGATCAGAAAGACTACTACACAAAGACTGGAGCTGGACAGAAAATGAATAATTAAAGACAACCTGTCATGTATTCTTATCTTCAGGAGTATATATAGAGGAACAAGGATCCATAGTATAGATCAAAATGGAAATCCCTCTTCTCCACACCCCCTGCCCTTTGTGGACAGTAGGGCTGTCAATGGTTAACTGTTCTCCCAGCTTACATGCCCGGTAAAGCTGTCCATACACTATTGATAGCTGTCAGTGCAAGGTGGTGCGGATGCACACCTTAAACAGATGGCTTGTTATACTGGAAAGGGTTAAATCCCTCTCCCAACTACGCCTGTTCATGTAATGAGAGTGCAATGATAGCCTAGCAGAGTTTTTTGGTTATGTTATTTCCTATGTTATCCTCCTATTGCTTTAACTGGTGAAGGTCATTACATGGTCAGTGTTCTGGAACTTTAGGTAGCTGAATCGCTCAATAATTCCTTGACATTGGCACTGAAGATTTCGTAGTAAATAGAGCACTCCCCTTTTAATTACCTGTGCTGCTGTATACAGTATATGCCAAACACCCATCACCCCCTACCATGGCCTCCCTCTCCTCCATGATTAAACCACACCAGAGGGTTGAATTAATTGGCCACAGCAGCCATTTTATCAAATAAAATACAATACAAACAAGTAAATAAATAACCACTGTGACAATTTGGGGGCATTAGTCTCAAATGGTGGCAAACTCCTGGTCCGGACAGCAGTGGTTCGTGGTACTGGGCGCCGGAGAGATAGCGTTCAGACGGTCCAAGTGTTAAATAAACTGGCTTTATTCAGCATAGCTGCAACATAATAAAACAAAAAAACGGCCTGGGCCACAGTTAGGGTACTAACTGACTTCTTGACCCCTCTCTAGCCTCTGGGGCAACGGGCAGCCTGACTAGTGCTCAGCTCCAGCAAAAGTCCCCTGTGGACCCCAGCTCTTCTGGGACAGAGCCTCTCTCTCTGTCCTCGGCTGGTTCCCATGTACGCCTGCGTCCTGCAGGCCTTGACAGCTGCTCTGCCGCTGCATCCACTCCCTTTGGAGTTACGCCCCGCCCAAAGGTGTGGCTGAGGGCCTTTTCAGGGCTGGCCCTGGGTCGCTCAACAGTGCCCTCTGGGTTCACATACTCACACCACGCTTATTAAAAACCCAAATATAAATGGTTATATAAATAAATATTAATATACAACAAACCTTACTATACCAATCCCAACTAATCCCTGAGAATTATTGTATGGGGATGAGATCCTTGGAGTTACATAGATCTGGCCGATAATCTGTCCACCACACCGATTGCCCCCAGCCGCAAACCAAAGGCTCAGGGAGAAACATATAATACAGATGGCTATTCCACACCAAATGAAAAAAAAATACTCCCCAGGACACCACCCAGCAGGAGCCCAAAAACAGCCAGACCAAATATCATTAATTTTATGGGAAACTAACCACCATGTTTCCCCCCTCCATAATTTTTAACCAACTCCAAGGACCTCCCCACACTGCAAAGCACTGCCGTGACAACGACGAAATAAAAAGTAGCATACACCCCAATAGTCAAATACGGAAAGTGTGGGTGGGGCTACTTCGTTTCCCAAGATGATAATGGCTGCGAGAATCAAACGTCGGCCCTTTAACCCCCCCATAGCAACTCTCGATGACTAAGCCCCTCCCCCTAGTAACCAGCCTTCACTCCAGGCCCTGTCATATCGGCCTGTCCAGATCACGCGCTCCCAGTATGGCCTCTCTTGAACGCAGAACTAAGTTGCACTCATGAGCTGCACTGCATAAGAAGATGTGGAATGCTCTCCCTTAGTGTAGCCTGATTGACAACAGGCACTGCCCTGGCTACCAAGGGTGGGAAATGGTTCCCTATTTAAGGGCCACTTCTTTGCTCTGTAGGGAAAGGATATGGCTCAATGCAAGTCAGAGAAGTGGTTCTCAGGAGCAGGGAAATGGTCCTCAGGAGGGTTGTGGAAGGAGCCATAGCCAGTAAGGCCTAGGAGAGCCATGTAGCCTTTTCATAGTGAGAGGGTGTCACCTACACTGGGATGTCAGCAAGTCCCTTACCAGAGCACCTGGTGAGTGGAAGTCCAGGGACTGCGGTGGTAGGCAGTGCAAGTTTGACTTTTGGAGGGCTGCACAAGTTCTGTTCTTCACTGCTGTGTGAGTTACCCTGATACCATATCTGCATTACTCTACCATCTTCAGTAAATAGGAATCCGCAGTGTGACCCAGGTGTCTGCTTCGTTTGTCTATTCTTTGCTGGAGCTCCAAATGTGGGGCAATGTGTCTTGGCAGCAGCTCCGTGGGCATCAGGCAGATGAGCAGTGTGTCGGCTGCAGTAGACAAGAAGAGTATCACCAGAGCCAGCATTGACAGAGGGTCCCATAATCGTTACATCAGCAGGACATTTGTTTGGCCAACCACAAACCCTCCAGATGTGGCACAGCTTGGCCAATCATACAGGTTCTGAATGGGGAGACAGGAGTAAGCCACTGTTTATCATCCCTGAGAACCAAAGGATTGAGCATGTTAAAATCCAACAGTCAGTTCCTTCTTTATCGTGACATCTAATATTGGGGAAGAATCTAGATGTCTCCATAGACTATACATATTGCTGCACACGCCATAAATGTTTTGTGTGATAAATAAAGTGTTCTTTGTTAAATTTTTTTCCGTGACAGGAGAAGTGCTCACAATTATAACTTTATAATACCATATAATATAGTATAAGGTAGTGTAGAATTGTAGATCAGCTGTGCAATGTTTCGGTCAACTGACCTTCATGCGGCCTGATCTATATATTGCGTGAGCGTGGTGTTACTTTTGTCTCTGCATTTTTCGGGCGGAAACCAGGGGGAAACCCGGCGCATCTGATTATAGTCTATGGGGTCCACAAGCTTCAACGGGTAACCACTTTTTAAGCGGAATGGGTTTCCGTTTTTCGGGTCAAAGAATGGAAACCTGAACACAGGTGTGAAACTAGCGTTAGGGAGCTGGATGAAGACCTCCTCACTAGCTACATAAAGACTTCTAGTTTTCCCTGTCACATTGTGATGGACATATAGTTGGGAACACTTTTCTTGTAGGGCTACAGTGAATGTAATGATGTTACAGGACTGATGATGTCATTGGAATAGTGACATCATAGTGGTTATAACATAAATGACATGGCCCCAGATCCAATGGTGGCATCAGAAGTGGGCTAGCATCACTTGT
The DNA here is from genome assembly GCA_947044405.1 of Leptodactylus fallax. Taxonomy (NCBI): domain Eukaryota; kingdom Metazoa; phylum Chordata; class Amphibia; order Anura; family Leptodactylidae; genus Leptodactylus; species Leptodactylus fallax. The sequence goes on along the minus strand of CAMRHE010000178.1, from coordinate 2,912,868 downwards.
GGTTGGTATGGCCTCTCTTGAAGGTGTTGAGTGTAAGTATCTGTGCTGCAGCTGTGAAGTGTCTTATTATATGTGATGAGGGAAATGACAAGTTTTCACTATTAATAATATAGTATAGAGGTTTGTATCTATTGTACATGTACATGTAATACCTGCATATGCTGTAACTGAAAGGTGCATTTATTACTGATACACAAATCATGATAGTATTTGCCGCCAATGTTCTTTCCAGGAATAAACTGCTTTGCAAATAACCTGCCTGTAATAGCACAAGGTTGCAGGTATCGCTCATCGGCTATTCAAGGACTCTGATGTATATAATTACCTTAATACAGGGGCACGAGCTGTTTCCTACTATCAGTGGGCGAATAGGGACAGAGGACTTCAGGGTCACATCTGTTGCATGACCCTGAGCGAAATAACAAAGTACATTGGATATCTGACTGATTATTTCCAGAGCCATATTTTTCTTTATTTTATAAAAAAAACAAAGCCTGAAAAGTGAAATAATCTCAGAAAATTTTAATAAACCTGAGCATTTTGCTTTTAACCCTCTTATGTTACTTACTGAATATTTCCATCGTTACTCAGAGAATATGTCACTTTGCCTTTAATATTTTCCAATGACAACATTTAAAAATTGTCCAAAACTGAAGGAAGTTTATATATATTTGCTATACTATATTGGTCCACCCTATGTATAGTCTCGACCGTCCTGATGCACTCACCTTTCTGTATTCAGCAGGATTCCAGCACTTAGTAGTGAAGATTGACTAGACAGTCAGGCTCCAAACAGACAGAGGTCATTTACTATATTCGATACCTTTGTCAAAGTGCTCAGCAACCACAAAATGACAAAAAGTGTCGCTTAAATTCAACCATAGAATATATTAAAATACCTGTGCATATACTGTATAAGGAATATGCAAATAAGACCTCATTTCTGAAAATAGAGGAACTTGCTCATAGCACCTCCATTTGCAAGGCTCCCTATAGATTAATACCTGGTTTTCAAAGAACTTAAGGCATAAACTGAAAATAATAGCCAAGTCAGAAAAACTCCTCCAAAAGGAAGAGAGTTTACATGAATGTGACTCTCTAGCTCCATTATTGCAAATTCTTGGTGTTATATGGTGACAAACACCTTCAAACAAGATTAACCAACATTGAGCCTATCAACTTGAGAAGACATTTAAGTTTATCTGTCCCATTTACTAACATAGCAGAACTCTTACCAGAACTGCTAGAGGAAAATGATCAGGCACATGATTGTTTTCCCCTACCATTTTAGTTTGCAGAACCATTTTCCATTGGTTCATCCCCAGGAGACACATTATCAAAAGAGGTAGATTTATTATCATGGGAAGATGTCACAGCTCCCAGAACAGAGGAAGGTCCTGTCCTATTAGGACTGCATACAACAGGTTTTTTACAATGCCGACATTGTGGGAGACGTTACCACACATAGTCTCTATGTCCATTTGAGCAATGGGATAGTCCTTAACAACTCCATGTACACACATAACTCCCATGCCTTTCCCAGGAACACATAACACCTTGGGAAAGTTAATCTCTACCAAGAGTTACTAGACTTCTTAAGTCCAAAAGTGCAGCTTGTGATGGCACACCACTGCAGACAGGGTGTGCAAACAAGGAGCCACATTACACTCCATGGGCTCTGCCTTCATAGGACAATGTGCTGCTATGTGCCCCAGGGTATGATACCTCCAGCAGACTATTTGGCGGAGCTGAATTTTGGAACTATTTTCCAGCTCCTCCATTTTCTTGTCCACAGACACTTGTCTCTGCTCTCCCACTGTTTTAAACCACCTTTTATTGGGTTCAGCGTGAACTTTGGGGTTCACCAGAGAAGATTTTTTTCTTATTTGGTTGCAAGACGATGTTCTCGGCTTTGGAATACCTTTCCACAAGGTTTACCAGACTGTCTACATTTTCTGAGTCTCTCTGCACAACTCGGGGCATAGGAAGAGCATGGATACAGAGATCCATCACAACTCCTTCTGTCATCTGCTCTGGCATCACAGACTCTGGTTTCAGCCATTTACGTACCAAGTGAAATAGATCATACATTGTGACTGTGGGGGTTTTTCTTTGCAGAATGTCCACTGATCTACATACTGGGCCTGGACTGTTAAACTGACCCCCAAGTGAGCAAGTACAGCCTTTAATTTACTGTAGTCCTTTGAATCCTGCAAGGTGAGATCATAATATGCCTTTTGTGGATCACCGTCCAGTATGCAGTCAGCACTTCAGCCTACTGTTTCAATGGCAATTATTCTCTGCAGTTCACTCAAAGACAGTTAAATAAGCCTCTAAATCATCCTCAGTAGTCATTTTCTGTAGTGCAGTCTGTATTTTTTACAGACATCACCCTCAGACCTTGGAGTAGTTACAGGCACAACTCGCTACACATACTCTTTAAGCGCTGCCACTTGCTCCATTAGTAAGCAGTTAGTCTCCTGCTGTTGAAAACTGGCCTGCACCATCTGTTGAGCAAGAACCTCCATTGCTAGAGTGTCTTTCCTCAGTGCTTTAGCTGCCTCCAACCAGGACATTCACCATTTGAAAGTTTGGAAACTTCAAAGCATGCATGCTGTTGACCTTAGCAGCGGTTTGCCCGCATCCTCCACCATATGTAAACACAGGACCCTCTGATTAGTCTTGTTGCCAAACCACACTGGCACACATTGACAGATGTAACGGTTCAGTCCAGGTTTGTTGTGCACAGTCACAAACAACAATTTAAAACGGCTTGCTTCAGAAGGATACACAATGTAAAGTTCTGTGCTTCTCACCAGACACAGTGGGTTCAGTCCAAACTTGCCTTCCACTTGTCTCTGTGGCACTGTAGGTTTAGGTTTAGCACCCTGATGTGGTTTTCCTCCTCCAAACCAGAACACCACACTCTTCTCAGGTAGCTTTAATTTTATAAATGGCTGTACACCTGGAGCACCGAGTTCTGGGAACACCAGGACTGGAGTATGGGAGTGAACTTCCTATACAGGATCTTCAGTAACTCTTAAGTCGTTACTTATATCACTGAGACAAGAAATCTCAGTGGCACACACAGTATCTGCCATCAACCACTTTACCAACTGCCTGCTTACAACATATACTCCATCTAAAGGTAAATAGAATGGGCACAATTGAATCGTACAGATGTAGTAAAGTGTAAATTGACTTTCTGCATGATAACTTGCTGCAGCGTGAAATCTTATCATACCAAAAGCCATTGAAAGTGTGGAGATAGCCAAATGTCACATCTGTAATATGTTTCTGCACTGTCATCCTGAAATAAAAGGGGAAAACAGCCGCTAAAATTTTACTGAAAGGTGGCGCTAATGTGTCTATAAATATGGTGCATATTTTCTGATACAACTACAATATTTCTCTGGCATGCTATAAGTCTGACACCTAAGCCCCATTATCATGTATTTTTCTCCTAAAAGTGCATAAAGAGAGGGAATAACTTTTTTCATACAATGTCCGGTATTTTTGCCTCCTAACAGGTTAACTTTGAGCCAACTTTCTATTACATCTCCTCGGTGTCAGGGTACAGGATGTTGTAAATTTCTGTTAATATTAAAGCTAATTTGTGGCTCCGTCTCTGAACTTTCAGACAATTTCATCAGATCTGAATGATCTCACCTCACTTTGAACATCTTCGAAAGCAATCAGTACTTTCATCCGGATATATATCTGGTGTCACAGGCTGAACGCAGGAAACCTGATGCGGTGCTTTAAAAGCCTGCTCATTAAATGTAACTATTGGAGCAAGTGGCACAATTGTTTAACATATGCTCCAACTAATCCCATTCTAAGTGATCACCTAGCATCCCTTCCATTATCTCAATGCATCTCAATGTCATAAGCAAAAGAAGGCCACGGCAATCTGCCCAAAAAGGATTTATTATGTCTCGGGACTGTGAAATCCAGTTTCTGTTAGCCAAAATATGTCACTCTGCATTAGAGTAATAAATCCCTTTAATAGTGGTGCAGAAGTCATCTTCTAATTACTGGAGCTGAGAAGGATCTATTGTATTGTGGGATTAATGAGTCCATATACCTGAGCATTCACATTCCAAGGGCCTTAAATCTGCCCCACTAACATTACTTTATGTTCTGGTATATCTCCATATTAGGACTCCGTATAACCTAGTTATATGGCATCTACAGACTCGTCTTGGACCCTACTGTAGTTTTCCATGCCTTTAATTTCATAGAGAGACATAAAGCATAAAGTCACAGGTACTCAATATAGCTATATACAGCTTTCTGCACATAGCACTGTCATGTCCATGAGGCTTAAAGATGCTCCCGGGGAAAATTCCTTATTGTCTACCTGATTTGTAATTGTGCAGTTAGAGGAGTTTTCCCACCAAAGCAAGTTATTCCCTATCCATTACATGCAGATTAATGAGGTCCAGCTGTTCATATCCCCACTGATCAGGAGAATGGGGGACTTTTGTCCTCTATTCTGAATGGAGTGGTGGCCAGACAGTGTACACATCACTCCATTGATTATAAATGGATTATAAATGGAGTGTCAGAGATAGCTGAAGTACAGCGCTTGGCCCTTTTAATGTTGCTGTTGGCTTTAGTGCTAATTTATGGGATTTATTCCTGTCCTAATTGTACAGATATTGGAGTAGATTTATGAAGACTTCAATGTCAGTCTTTATATCCCCTGTGCCAGCAGAGAGTGCACTTCCACCAGGCCGTGGGCTTGGAGTGAAATCCACACCAGTTCATAGCCAATGTAGATTTCCATTTATGCCAGTTTTCTGGCTTAAATCATAGTAAATCTGACCCCACCCACAGCATGCCCTCACCATGCCCTCTGGCATAAAATAATAATAAATGTCGCCCATTGTGTCTTTCCTTACCATTCCTCTTAGCTGGAAATTTCCAAAAATGTGTGTCAAAAGCTGAGCAGATTTTTGCTACATGATATGATGTCACAAAGTGATATGCTACCTATCCAGTGACCTATCCATGTTGCAAATTGTAGCCCTTTATGGGTTTTGCTCGTAGGTTGTAATATTGTGCTGAATTGTTTTCTTGGAAAATTGTTCATAATAAACTTAAAGCTAAATTTGGTGCGGGGGACCCTCTGACAATCTAAATCTGACCAAAATTAAACTAGGGCCACATACCCATCAGCTGATTTATAGTATGTAAGTACAGGCATGGTATAGGTTCCTGGCCTTTTTCAGTTTTTATTTCAGGATTTTTATGGTTGAAAAAAACAACATGAATTTTATGCCTTTACACTGCATTTTTTACAAGCATTCTTGTGGCATTTTTGTATTCATGACATTTTGATGTATGTTTTTTTTGGAGGTTTTCCAGTGCTATAGAGAAGCTTATGTGGAGAACTCTAGCACACCTCCAGAGAATGCTGCATTTTGGAAAGGAATCTCTAAAAAGTGCCAAAATCCAGAGAAATGCTACAAACATTAAAATATTTGTTGCATTTTTATATATAGGGTGTACCTCCATATATAAAATAGTACTTTTTTTACTTTTTACATAGAGGGGAAGACGATGAAGAGACTTCTGGAAAAGACACAAGTAAGTGCAGCTGCTAAACTCTGCTACTGTGAGTGAGGGATAGCTCTTTTGTCAGTCTTTCATGTCAATATCAACCTGCTTCTAATATAAGTCCTTAGGGCTATTGAATACTTAAAGGGTTTATCCAGGGTGTAATAAAACATACCAATGCATGAAATGCACTGGTTAAGCTTTATTATTAATATACAACTCGGTATCACAGAGCTCCGATGTTATCTTTGCTGAAGGCAGCTTGGAAGACTAGAACGCTCTTTCCTCTGTCTCCCCTGCAGCCGCTCCACCTCCACAAGCCTATTGAGTAGAGTAGATCCATGAGTTGGAGTGTCAACCGTGAATGAGATTTTCAACCTCAGCTTCGAACAGGTAATAAACAGGGCTTTATATAGTATTCCCTGGATAACGCCTTTAAATGGAGGAGTACAGAAAAGGTATCTGATGTATGATTAGGTAGTTCAATGGTTAAAAAAAATTAATTCATGTGATGGTGAACATTACAAGCAAACTTATGATAGTGGGAATCAATAAAATGTTTAGGAAAAAGCAAAAACACAAATTTATTCAACAATAAAATAATAGTATTTACTGAAGTTACCTGTGGGGAGACCAGGACTATCATTCCTCTGTTTCCCCTGCAGCCGCTCTGACTCTCATTAACAGCTCTGAACCCTTCTCTACTTGGGTCCTAGGCCTGTTGAGTAGATTTGAGTTGGTCATGTAACTGAGAGTTGGAGTGTCAGCTGGGGCAGAGGAACGATAGTGTACCCTCCGCACAGCTAATAAACAGAGCTTTAGAGGGGCCATGGTCTATATTAACAATTAAGCTTACCCATGCAATAAATACTCTGGTAAGCTTTATTATCCCCCTGAATCATGACTTTAAATGGAGCAGTAGAGGTAAGGCTGTGAAGGTTGTAAATATGTGATTCACAAAAAACATTGTTATCCTTAAAACTGAATATAATGCTACGTGACAAGATGGTGCCTGCATCCCGGATGAGATCCTATTGTGCGCAAGAAGACATGTGCTTGGCTTGCTGCCAGAAGACAACTCCCTAGAGGCACAGCGCAAGACCGGGAATAGCTGGCTATATATGGAACTGCTTATGCTTCCCTTCTACGTAATCAAGACCTACTACACCAATCAGGATTAAACATGAGGACTTACGTTGCTATGTTAACCCTTTCCTATACTTGCTGCTATATGAACCTATGCTGCCTTAATAAAGTATGTCAGTGCGCTTCCTGTACTCTGCTAAGAGAGGAGTTCATACCAACATTCTGTGTCTGGTGTCAATGCCTCGCCGCTAGCACTTAGCTCATATCAATTGGGACAACGACAGTTACCCGGGGGACCTGGTCAGCTGGCCCACAAAGGGTATCCTGACCTTATCAAGGTAATTGTATAATTAGGTAGTTCAATGATTAAAATTAAATTCATGTGGAGATGAACATTAAAAGCAAACTGATGATAGCGTGAATCAATGAAATAGAAAAAAACTACACAAATACAAAGGTACTAAACAATGAAACAATAGTATGTACACAGACAATAAGGAAGCTGGCCTCCATAAAAATCAATGTCTAAATGACTACATGTATAGATTCACCTGGCTTCTAAATGTTTTGCTGGATATATACTGTAGTTCTATTGTGAAACATAAAATAAATTACCACAGTTTCCCATGGCATATGGGTGTACTGTACAATGCTCTCGTTTCAAGGGTCCAGGTACTTGTACATCTTCCCACTTGAAGGTTAATAACCTCTTTAAATATTGCTTCTTAGGTCATTACTTCTGATTATCATGTGTTTATCTGCCTTAACAATGCTTACTATACTGATATGTCCCTCCTTATCTTTCCTCTTCTACGTTTCCTGTCATGTGTGGAGCCAGATGACCAACTTTTTAATAAAACATGATTTTGTGATACTGTCATGAGATGATTTACTCTGTGTGTCTATGTGCTGCCACCCAGTGGTTGTGATATGGATTACAACTTGTCAAGGGCTTTGTTAGAATGTCAAGATCATGTATTGAATTTACTGAATGAGAAATTGGATTCTGATACCATGTAAGAACAAAAGTAAGAGTGGACACAGATGTATGTATTCAAAAAGAAGCTCATTGGAAGCAATTCCAGCTCAACTTTTCCCTTTTGTTTTTCGTTGTACATCAGGACACCACTTTAATGTACGGACACTTGAATCTCTGTGAATTTCCAGAAAACAATCAGTTAAATTATAGAAAAAAAAAATATTTCTAGCTGCCATCTCATGATATATGGGATGCAAATCTTTCTACTGTATTTTTTGTGAAAAATATAGCAGCTGAAGGGTTCAGGCTAGATAGCTTAGTCTTTAAGGGTCTTGAAAGATGTATAACAGTGTGAGCCGGAAGCCTGGGTAAGCATGCTTACTACAGTAGACCACATCTACTGTATATTAAATGTATTAAGTTTTCCTTCGAGGTTTGCAAAACCACAAACATTATGATGATTTGGTAGCTGAGCTGAATTCTTAATTTTCTAGCTTGTTTTTTCACTCGTTGTACAGAGATTCCATTAGCAGCCTTTTGGCTATTGGAGGCAAATATTTTTCACAGTATTAGATAAAGGTAGAAGCACTGCTAAACAGGCCATACACATTAGATTAACCTTCACAGAACCCACAGATTTTGACGGGGCCTTCTAACTCTTCCCTGACAGCAGATATTGGAGGAGAGAGGGGTCAAGGAAGCTGAATTTCATTATGCCCAAACCTTTTGTTCTAATGGAAATAAGTGTCTGCTGGAGGGGTCTAATCCACTCTACCCATTTAGAAACACATGGCTACTGGGTTGAGTTGAGCATGTACAATGTGTATTGTGGTTGAGGTCAGGGGATATAGAATTTGGCTGACACCTGACTGAAGTGTACATCAAGATTTAGTTCTTCAACACTTGACTGTTTTTCAACTTCCTGCAACATTTGAGATCTAGTATATGAAGCCATTATACAGAATTCATAGACATCGATTTGATTCTAATACTTATTGTATGCGGTCAATATTATACAAAAACATACAAAGCTTTTCTGCTAGATATTGTATTGTAGAAACAAATGTCATACAGCACCTTGAGCTACAATATGTAAGCTAATGTCATCTACTGGTATAGCAAATCATGACAGTTCACCACATAGAGCACCCATATATAATTGGTATGGTATGGGTGTGGTATGAAGGGGATTGGTTACTGCTGCCAGCACAGAGACAGGAAGGTTTGGTACAGAGCATTTAGAGTTGTGATGGGACATACATAGTTGCTGCCATTTTTTGATAAAAATTGGAGATTAGAGTGCTTGTAGATAGCTCCTGATCATATCTGAATTAATCTATGGTTTGGACGTATTTTTTAACATGTATTAGGCTAGGTTCACATCTGCACCGGAGTCTCCACCACAGAAACCACAGAAAATCAGTAGAGAATAAAATCCTGCATGGAAGACTTTTCTCTTTGCCAGTTCCAGTATAAAAATAACGGAAACCCGATGGACCCCATTATAGTCAATGGGGTCCACGGGTATCCACAGGTAACCGCTGTTTTAGCGGTCCGGCTCTCTGTCGTTCAGGTCCCCTGGCAGACCCAAACAACAGACCTATGCGCAGATGTGAACCTAGCCTTACTTGCTTGTACTATTTACTGTTTGCTCGTCATTACTTAACTTAAGGAATTAACTCATCAGTATAAAACCTTGTCATCCATTTCTGTTTTAGGACTCAATCCTTCATTTAAAGAGGACCTTTCACCACTTCTACCAACTCCAAATTTTTGCCTCCTATAATAGCTGATTCCATCACAGTTGGAATTTTTTCTCTAGCTCTCACCATTCCTGAGCAATTGGTGCTGTTAGTTTCAAGGCTGGAGCAGACAGACAGGGACCACCCACCTGTCAATAAAGAGCATGGGTAGGGAGGATTTACTGAAACTAACAGAAATGATTGCTTGGGAACAAACTAGAGAAAAATGCAAAGGGTTGCAAAGAGTTGTAGTTGGTGGAGGTAGTTTAAAGGGGTTTTTCAGATTTTTTTTTTTAACCTATCCTTAGGATAGGCCATAAATATCTGATCGGTGAGGGGATTGATGCATGTACTGCACACAGCATGAAGCCAAAAGCAGTTGGCCCCAGTCCCTGTATAATGGACTGGTACCAATACTGCATCTCAGCTTCCATTGATGTCAATGGGAGCTGATCTGCAGTGATGATGCCCAGCCATTACACAGGACACACAGCCAACCGCTTATGGTTCCATACTATGGCGGCCTTTGTACAGCTGATCCATCCAAGGCATCCTCTACTTGATGATACGGCTCCCACAGAGTCCTCATCTCAACATCATCCAGTCTGTCTAGGATTACATGAAGAGAGACGGATTTGAGCAAGCCTACATCCACAGAAGATTTGTGCTTAGTTCTCCAAAATGTTTGGAACAACCTCCCTGCCAAGTTCCTTCAAAAACTGTGTGAGTGTACCTAGAAGAACTGATGGACGTCGAAGGGTGGTCACACTGAATATTGAAGGGATTTAGATTTCTCTTTTGTTTGTTCACTTTATTTTGCTAATTGACAAAAATATACTATTACTTCTATTTCTGAAAGTATTCTTACTATGCAGCATTTTTCCAATATTGTGTGTGTATATATATATATATATATAACATTAGCAGAGTACACAGTTGGGTGCACTTGAATGTCTGAGGCCTCCTTTAGGTGACCACATCAAAAGTACATAAAATACTGTAGCCTGCCTCTAAATTTAGCCTCCATTCCATCATATGTATGAAAATTATGCAGCTACTTTTGCTAATAAAGTTACTCTCAGGCCTCCACTTAAAAGCTAAACTAATAGAGTTGGTTAGCATTTTTCTTTCATGTTCATTGTGTCTCCTGGAAATGCTTGAAGGAGACACTGGCTCTAAAAATTGTCAGAGTGCAGATCGTAAAGCTGCAAAAAGTGAATTAGTTGTTATTAAGATTTTCATAGATTCTTCCTCTCAGCATTTGCTTATGAAAAGGGCCAGAAGCATATCAAACATCAACTTAAACACCAAATATTTCACCACTTTGTGTACTGTGTAAAAGCTTGTCAAAATGCATTCTGAGCTCTCTATTGATATAACTGTCCCTTAAACCAAGGCCTTAAACACTCATACAATGCAACTGGGCTGGGTGAGAATTACAATTAAGGGGAGTCTATCACCTCCCTCAGCAAATTTATCATCCTCCACTGTGTTGAGGCAGTTGGTGCACTGGGGCAGGCCTTTGGCTCACTGGAGCACTGCTCTTGCCACTCAGACCCCTACCATCTCCTTCCTGCGCAACCCTGTGCAGTGAGACTTGATTCTCCCACTGCTATGACATCACCCATTCTACTTGAGTAGCAAGAGCAGTGCTTCCAAGGCTGAAGGTCCGCCCCCAGTGCACCAACTGCTTCATTTGCATAACATTTCAAAGTTGTTTTTCTTCAAACTGACAAAAATGAAATATATAACAGAGGTATGTTGTTTCATACTATAATGTGCTCTGTAATATGCTTGGTCGAGGTGGTAGCCCCCCTTTAACATTAAGCTGTGATCAGTTGTTAAGTCCCAAATAAACAATATTAAAGAATTCAATATTTATTCTTTTTTATGCATTTTCTATATTTACTTTACTTATTGGACACTTCTAATATATATATATATATATATATATATATATATATTTATTTATTTATTTATTTATTTTTTTGTTTGTTTGTTTTTGTTTGTTTTTTTTTTTCTAATACTGTGCTACGTGGTAAAGATCTATCCTTCCCTTACCATTTTTCTCGGCTGGACATGTCAAGATATGTGTGTTACAATAAGATACATGGTTTCATGATACTCTGTCATGAAATGTCTATCCTATTGTATATGTGTTCATATGTGGACACCCAGTGGTTGTGTTGTGCATTGCAACCTATCAATGGTTTTGTTAGCATGTTTCAATATTATTTTGAATAGGTATCATGAGAAATTAGAGTCCTCAACCAAAGCCAAGCTAATGTAAGGGTGGACACATCTGTACCTAATTATATAAATATTATAAAATAGCAAAATTACTAACATTATGGATCCTATGCAGCTCCGATCCCGATGATTCCCAGATTCCCCAATGGTATCTACTTCATGGTCCCTCTTGACATACTCCTCTAGTTAGTGGCTGCAATGGTGATCCACCTCAGCCGCAGCAACAAATAATTGGTTGAATAGTCATTTCTTGTGTTTCAAAAGGAATGAGGAAGTAGAGACCAGCGGAAGCAATGAAACAGAAACGGCAGTACTGTAAGGTGAATATGACTAGTGTTGAGCAAACCCGTCGAAACAAACTTTGCCCAAAACTTCAGTTCGGGTACCCAAACTTGACCCGAATCTGAACCTCATTGAAATCAATGGGGACCGTAACTTTTTTTTTTTTTTTTGGGGGGGGGGGGGACCCGAACTTTGTGACCTTTTAGTGATGTTCCACTATGCAGACACATAGGCTGACTTCCTCAGTCTCGATAGGATCAACCAGGTACTGGGGGCTACTTGCAGCCCGGGGTCACTGGCCAGACCCCGGGCTGCAGAAGATGCATATCGGCATATCGGAGGTCAGCTCCGATCGGGGATTAAGGAGCAGGGTGTTAGCTGTCAGTTACATCTAACACCCACTCCCAATGTCGCCCACGGCATTCAGTTCCCTGACAAACACCCAAGAAGTCGCGATCGCTATTGACTGCGGCATCTTAAGGGTTAAACAGCGGGGATTGGTGTTATCACCGTCCCCGCTGGTGCAGTGGGAGCCTGGCTGTCAGATACAGCCGGACTCCCACGGTGATCTCAGGGGGTTAAATCTGATTGATTGGCTGCTCAGCAGTCAATCAACCAGCTTTAGGAATGAGCCGGACCCGAACTTCAGCGCTGACGTTCAGGGTCGAGTACCTGAACGTACAACGTTCGACACAGACCCGAACTATGCAGTTCGGGTTCACTCAACACTAAATATGACTTATTTTATTATTTTACGCTATTGTCATCCTTTACTGTAGTGACTAACAGTGATATAGACTGTGATTGCTCTGGCTACACATAGGACAGCCTCAATGTTTGTCAGTATAGCTTTCATACAAAGTTTAATGTGAAATGTGTCTTCCATCTTAGCCACAACTGAGAATAGGAAGAAAAGGAAAATCATGTCAGTCAATGATTGTGAGATATCTAACAGTGCAAATTTTACAGCTGCAAATACAGTTATCGTTCATTGTCAGACAGCAACCCTAGACACACATCAAATCTTGATACCATCATATAAACCTGATGAATAGCAATGCTAGACATCAACAGCATAAATAGTCTACCTCCAACTGCAGACATTCACTTAGTATTTGAATTCTAACTGGTCAACCTTAAAGGGGTTCTCCACTTTGAATTTCAACTTAAAGGGGTTCTCCACTTTGGACAAATCCTACTTGCTTACTAAATGTATCAAGAAGCATTTCAAGTCCTCAATAATCAGCTGTAATCTGGTTGTAAACCTGGCAATAAGTGTTCAATTTCTCTGCAGTGCCACCATATGCAAAATGAAGTATTACACAGTGCCCATTCAAATAAATGGGTGGTCTGTCTAATGTAGAACAGGACAGGTCCTCCAGAGAAAGATACACTCTTTGTAATATTGTAGCTCTCCTCTCCAGCTAAGCATCCGCCATATCAACAAGAATAATGAAATAAAGTATATGATTTTTATTTTTTTTCTAAAACAGATAACATATTGAATGTTTGTTAAAGAAAGACATCAAAGAGTAAAAAGTTTGAGGTTGTACTAGTCTGGTGGCACATAAAATATAGGGCTCAGGTGTGTTTATAGCTAATACCATGGGGTATGTCTAGTAAAAAGTGAATTGGCTTATGGTTATGTTTTCAGTATAGAGAAAAGCAATGGTCATAGAAGAAAGTGTAACCATGGGAAGTACCACAGTCTACATAACGGCAATGCAGAAATGCTAACTTTTGTGTCCAGCACATATGATAGATTTGTATCCGGCCCTCTAAGTCTGCAAATCATTTTGTGCTTCAAAAATGGAGACACACAAAAATGGATTTACAACAATTCGCTCAATATTTCCTGTCCAGTGAATGATTTCAGACATCTGAAGTCCAACTCTGAGCTTTTGGCTTTGTACGAATTATGTGAATGTCTGCAGTTTGTTCCTCACATAAACTCAGACGACTGTGCTTTATTAATAACTAAAATGGCCAAAAAGACTGATGGCCCAGACCTGTCTTATATACTTCTCCCTGTAAATCAAGGATATGAGAATGTAGTGTTAATAACAGCAGACATGAACACAACTAATACACTACTATCTCATCTAGCTATTAAACACTCCTAAAAGAAAGCCCTTATATTCATATGCTTGTCTCTTTAGACCCTTTATACCCTATTGTAGTTTGGGATTTCCATTAACATAGGGAATCCAAAGTTACAAAAACATGAACCATAGGAGTCGAATAATGTGGTAACGTATGTTATCCAGTGTGACCATGGCAGCTCACAAAAGTTGTCATTGGCTACACCTAGTGTGCAGTGTGTTAGAGTCCCACCACAGAGGTTGATTTTAGATCATTTTACATGGTATTTTGTAATATAGTGATCAAGAGTTCCCTGTAAAAGAAACTATTGGTTGCAAAAGAAGAATTTTTAGGCTCTCTCACGTAGGCATAAATCACTTTTACTCATATAAGGCACAGATGTTTAGTGGTTGCATTCTGGTATGGAACCAGAACAGTCTTCAGCAATGATCATGACTTACCACTTTGTTAGCTTACTAGTTTGCAGGATTTGTGGAGTTAGCTACTAACTCACATACTATATTAACTGTGCAATAAATTGTCCAAAGTGTCACTACTACTCCCAAGCCTATTGCTTAGAACCTTTTCTCCACTGACCTCTCCCACAACTTCTGTTCAGTCCATGATGCCTGTTGCAATATATATACTATAGTATACTATATATTTTATATATATATATATATATATACAGTGGGGAAAAAAAAGTATTTAGTCAGCCACCAATTGTGCAAGTTCTCCCACTTAAAAAGATGAGGCCGGCCTGTAATTGTCATCATAGGTAGACCTCAACTATGAGAGACAAAATGAGAAAACAAATCCAGAAAATCACATTGTCTGATTTTTAAAGAATTTATTTGCAAATTATGGTGGAAAATAAGTATTTGGTCAATAACAAAAGTTCGTCTCAATACTTTGTTCTATATCCTTTGTTGGCAATGACAGAGGTCAAATGTTTTCTGTAAGCCTTCACAAGGTTGGCACACACTGTTGCTGGTATGTTGGCCCATTCCTCCATGCAGATCTCCCCTAGAGCAGGGATGTTTTGGGGCTGAAGCTGGGCAACACGGACTTTCAACTCCCTCCAAAGGTTTTCTATGGGGTTGAGATCTGGAGTCTGGCTAGGCTACTCCAGGACCTTGAAATGCTCCTTACGAAGCCACTCCTTCGTTGCTCTGGCAGTGTGCTTGGGATTATTGTCATGCTGAAAGACCCAGCCACGTTTCATCTTCAATGCCCTTGCTGATGGAAGGAGGTTGGCACTCAAAATTTCACGATACATGGCCCCATTCATTCTTTCATGTACACGGATCAGTAATCCTGGTCCCTTTGCAGAAAAACAGCCCCAAAGCATGATATTGCCACCCCCATGCTTCACAGTAGGTATGGTGTTCTTTGGATGCAACTCAGCATTCACTCTCCTCCAAACACGGAGAGTTGTGTTTCTACCAAACAGTTCTACTTTGGTTTCATCTGACCATATGATAATCTCCCAATACTCTTCTGGAACATCCAAATGCTCTCTAGCAAACTTCAGATGGGCCCGGATATGTACTGGCTTAAGGAGGGGGACACGTCTGGCACTGCAGGATCTGAGTCCCTGGCGGCGTAGTGTGTTACTGACAGTAGCCTTTGTTTCGTTAGTCCCAGCATTCTGCAGGTCAGTCACTAGGTCCCCCCGTGTGGTTCTGGGATTTTTGCTCACTGTTCTTGTGATCATTTTGACCCCACGGGGTGAGATCTTGCGTGGAGCCCCTGATGGAGGAAGATTATCAGTGGTCTTGTATGTCTTCCATTTTCTAATTATTGCTCCCACAGTTGATTTCTTCACACCAAGCTGCTTGCCTATTGCAGATTCAGTCTTCCCAGCCTGGTGCAGGTCTACAATTTTGTTTCTGGTGTCCTTCCACAGCTCTTTGGTCTTCACCATAGTGGAGTTTGGAGTGTGACTGTTTGAGGTTGTGGACAGGTGTCTTTTATACTGATAACAATGTCAAACAGGAGCCATTACTACAGGTCATGAGTGGAGGACAGAGGAGCCTCTTAAAGAAGAAGTTACAGGTCTGTGAGAGCCAGAAATCTTGCTTGTTTGTAGGTGACCAAATACTTATTTTCCACCATAATTTGCAAATAAATTGTTAAAAAATCAGACAATGTGATTTTCTAGATATGTTTTCTCATTTTGTCTCTCATAGTTGAGGTCTACCTATGATGTCAATTACAGGCCGGCCTCATCTTTTTAAGTGGGAGAGCTTGCACAATCGGTGGCTGACTAAATACTTTTTTTTCCCCACTGTATATATATATATATATATATATATATATATATATATATATATAACATATACTGTGCTTTGTTCTTACATGTACAAAACAATAACTACAGAACAGTCTCTCAAACAATTAAACAGTCTCTTAAGGGGAAACATGCAGTTTTTGTTACTTTAAGCACGGGAATATAACCTTCACCCATATAATTGTTTTTAAAAAAAATCACTAGATTCTTCACTTCCGTTCCAAAATTACTTTCTCCTCTTGAGGATTTTCCCAGAGCTTAAGGGGTATGAACTTAACCACAGTGGTGGGTGTCCCATCGCAGTTGCTTCCATATATCCCAATAACCAGGGTGTTTTGCATCCCATTTCTAACCAAAGCACCTTATTGTACAGTACGCGATACTTCATCCATTTGAATGGCGACCACTGGAGGTAGTCGAAACCTAGCTTTTCATATTCTACATGCCTGCTAAAGCCCTCAAATGGTCTTTTATAGAGACTCAGCTCCTTGCTCCTTTTAATAAGTTAAACCTGTTAAAACCACTTGGGTCCTTCATACTAATACTACTGTGAAGTGCAGTCCTATTTACATTCAATCCACTTTCCTCCATTGTATGTTAATAGTTAATACTGTAACTTATACTCCTTTTTGGAATGTCTTATCCTGAATGTCTTGCTTAAACCTGTCTTAACTTTCTCTCTCTCTCCCTCTCTTTAGATTAGTTGGCAGGTTACTTTAATTGAAACCTCATTAACCAGTTCCATAGACTATATATGTACACTGTTAACTTTGCAAGGACATACTCATACGTCCATGCAGTGTTAAGCAGCTGCATGAAATTGTGCAGCTACAGGACTGGGGAGTCGGCTGTAACTACAGCCGGAGCTCCCATAGTGAAGGCAGGGATGGTTTATTACCGTCTCTGCTTTCCCCGATCACTGTGTACACATTATGGAAGCTGCCATGATACTCCTCCCCTCTGGCCCAGTGGTCACATGATCTGCCAGGGACCAGGAAATGTAAGAACTGCTGGATCCTAGAGGACCACGCTCAGCTCTGCAGTTTATGCTGGGAGATTGCATTCCTCCTGTAATTAGGGCTAAATATATCAGCCCCAGTTACAGGGGTAAAAAAAAAAAAAAAAAAAGTACTAAGATGCCCCCCAAAGTCTATTATGAGCTAAAGGGGGCACATTGTGAAGAAAAAAAAAAGAAACATGCAAATTAAAAAAAAAAGTAAAATAAAAAAAAAAATAAAACCACACCTGCATCACAGGTTCTAGTCCCATCCCCGGCGACACAATACTACAGAAAAATTACTGTAATGGAGAGAGAAAACTATTTTAAAAAGTTTTTTGTAGCATTTTATGCTATTAAAAAAAATTTCCCCTCTTTTTTATTTACATATTCCTGTATATAAAAAAAGAAAAAACTTGCAAAAGTAAAAAATAACATAAAAAGAAAACCCTATGTGTCACTGAAAAAAGATGCAAAAATTATTTGACTAACTTGAAAGAAAAAAAGTGTTATAGCCTTCAAAACCGCATGTCCGGTCCTGATCTAGGTAAATTGTCCTAGTACAGAAGTAGTTAAAGGGGTTGTTCAATTTCAGACCATTATTGAGAGACAAATGTTATCATTTACAGTATATAATAAAAAGTTGTACAATTTTCCAACATACTTTATGTAGCAATTCCTCCTGGTTTTCTAGATCTCTGCTTGCTGTCATTCATTCTGCTTACTTTCAGTGGATAAAAATCAGTCCATGGTCATGTGATCTACAGTCCATGGTCATGTGATGAGCACATAGGTGCACAGCTCATTATAGTCACAGCAGATCAGACATCTGCCTGGTAACGAGCTGTGCACCTGTGTGCTCATCACATGACCATGGACTGTAGATCACATGACCATGGACTGATTTTATCCACTGGGAGTAAGCAGAATGAATGACAGCAAGCAGAGATCTAGAAAACTGTGATGAATTGATACAGAAAGTATATTATAAAACTGTACAAATTATTATTATTATTATTATTATTATTATATAATCAATAACATTTGTCTCGAAATATTGGTTTGAAACTACACAACCCCTTTAAGACCCCATTCAGACGTCAGAAAATGAAGAGGAACTTGAGGCGTCCTGCTGCAATCTCTGCTTCCCATTGAAAATAATGGGAGGCAAAATCAAAGCTGAATCCACCCCAAAATCAGTGTCAAATTCTGCTGTGTGAACGGGCCCTAAAGGTTCTTGACACGATGCATATAGTAATAGAGCGTCTTTATTTTACTCCCCCTGTTATTGTTACCCAATTGGTTCAATATATCCCATTTGTGTCAGATTTGCCCACCATAGTACCAGAGAATGATTGGGTGGGCTCAGGCTCTAATACAATAATGGTCCAGCAGAAGACACACAAAATTGAAGGGTACTATATCTATTTTATAGGGGCTGTTGAAGGGTAAGGCTTCAGAATCATTTTACTTGGTGGACACAAGAACCTCAATCCAACACTGTCCTGCTGTCCCAGTGTCAGTGTTTCTGATCTCCCATTTGTTCTTTAGTTTCCATCATGCCGGGTTGTACCTTTTTATAAACTCTGAATTATCCTATTATATATCCCTTTATGATGTTTTTACTTGGCCTTTCCTTCCCTCAAGGTCTCAAATCTCTGTATGCTTGGAATGCTTATGGCCTCTGAGTGCAAATCGTTCCTTTCGAGGATCCAAGGACTCTCTTATCTTGGCCCCTGGTTTCTTCTATCTCTGGCTTAAATTCCCCTGTTTATCTACCCCTGTTGCACTGTTGGATACTATAGCAATTCTTAACCAGATACCATCTATGCTTCCACTGTGACCGTCCATTTCTTGTACAATGCTACATTGTGCAGTTTGTGATTTTTAACTTATGACTTTAATAAAATAAAATAAATCGCTATTTGGTTGCCAGTTGTAACATTCATCGAAATGGGCTTGCCAAAATCCATGCATTTGCTGCAGAAACAATCACATTGAAATGTAGGGAACTGACTTTTCATTTCAGAAATTTCTGCAATGGCTTTGTACAAATTGTGCGAGTATACATTTATACAGCTTAGGGCTTGGGCTACATGGAAACTTTAGTTACCTATGGTTTGAAGCCAGTCATATTGAGCTACATGTATTGTTTAGCTCACTGCTGATATCGCTCGGTAGTTCCTGCAGACACAGACACCCCGCAGGAGTTCCTGCATACCTATGTGCGGCCATTCAAGAATAGACACACACTGTTCTGATCAAGGTGCAGCCTTGTGTTATGTATGTATGCTCACAAAACCCTGCCAGGAAATCTGCACATTTCTAAAGCTGATGAAGTAGGTCAATAAATTCACGTGAGATAACACATAAGAAGTCCATAGAGAGTGATGTTGGTTTACATAACATTGCAATATTAGGTTTATTAAAATGAAAGCGCTGCTCAATGACAACACTGGGCAATAGGTAATTAAGAATAATGCTAGCCACTCGCATACGGAAAGGAAAGTCCTAATGGATATTATCATGGATTCTGTTTATGACTTTTACTAATACTAAATGAAGTGACTATTGATGTCCACTATCAGTCAATGGTCTCTAGCAGGTCCGTGTACATGAATACAGAACGAATCATGTCACGTGAGTACATTATACTTGCAGATGAGCATTTGCATTCCTTTTTTATGTAGATTTTGATATATAATAGAATATGTCAGTAACTAAGTATAAAAACCATAAAAAGATCATTTAAAAAATGATACTAAAGGAAAGGTTTTGAATGGTATAGGACGCCTATTCAATGTGCACCTGCATAGTGCGATCTATTTCAAGACCTTCTAGGTATAATGTACATAGGCGAACCATCACTCCTTTTAATAGTAAGGATTGATGGTGTAGTATTATGTGGTGGGGAAGCGGGGGGGGAGGCTGGGCCACCAGCTGTCTAAATAGTGATAGATGCGTTTTCTTGGCACGCAGGTAAAATTACAATACCTTGTTAGAGGGAATACAGTGTGAAAAATGGTTTATCAAGTAAGCACTTTATCTTTCTGTACTAAATAACATTAACGAAGTCTCAAAACAAATTACGTATCAAAACAATGGCCGGCTACGTCCCAGTTCGCAAAATCACCCGTTTTCAAGGCTAAATTTATGACAAAAGAGAGCGAAGACTCTAGAAACGGTCAAAAAGATTTTTTTTTTCATGCAATACAGGGAAGTTATTAAAGTTGCCACAAGAGTTTTCTGGTGCAGTGGCACACGCCAATATGCAACCAAAAGTGCTCGAAAAATGTGCCACTTTCTCCATTTTCCCGAACTGCTTGTCAGTGTTGTAAAAAGTGGGATGAACAAGATCAAGGCGTGACTGGCATGACTTATACCTGAACTCTAAGGTGGCGCCTGACTGTCACAAATTTAAATTTTTCACACAGGACTTCCAGCAGTGCCCCAAATTTATTAAGAGGCCGGAGTCTCTTAATAATTCTGGCACATCTGTCACCAGCACTAACAATATTAAGACTGGCACTCAATATGTTAATCTAAATAAATATTCCCAAAGGTCCCTTTTTCAGTCTACTATTGAGGTTTTGAACATATGACTATGCTGCAAATCATTTATTTTATTTATTTATTTATTTATTCTGCTTACCCTAGGTTCACACCAGCGTTCGGCTCTTCGTCATACAGGTTCGCATGGGGATCCATCTGCTAAAAAAGTGGTTACCCGTGGAACACATAGACCAGAGGTAGGCA
Organism: Leptodactylus fallax; assembly: GCA_947044405.1. Classification (NCBI taxonomy): domain Eukaryota; kingdom Metazoa; phylum Chordata; class Amphibia; order Anura; family Leptodactylidae; genus Leptodactylus; species Leptodactylus fallax. The sequence goes on along the minus strand of CAMRHE010000178.1, from coordinate 2,891,836 downwards.
ACCTTTTTTGTTCGGCGTGCTGATTTCGATTAAAAAAAAATCAAAGTTGAGGTACTCAGAGTGCTGGTCTATAATTGTAAGTCTGACGACCCCTGCACACGGTATTATGTCCCATAGCGGCCCCTACACACGGTATTATGTCCCATAACGGCCCCTGCACACGGTATTATGTCCCATAGCGGCCCCTACACATGGTATCATGTCCCATAACGACCCCTGCACACGGTATTATGTCCCATAGCGGCCCCTACACACGGTATTATGTCCCATAACAGCCCCTGCACACGGTATTATGTCCCATAGTGGATCCTGCACATGGTATTATGTCCCATAGTGGCCCCTGCACAAGGTATTATGTCCCATAGCGGCTCTTGTAAATGGTATTATGTCCTATAACGGCCCCTGCACATGGTATTATGTCCCATAGCAGCCTCTGCACACAGTATTATTTACATAACAGCCCCTGCACATGGTATTATGTCCCATAGCGGCCCTGCACATGGTATTATGTCCCATAGTGGCCCCTGCACACAGTATAATATTCTAACTTTTATAATATTCCAAATGTCCCCACTCACTAGCTATTATTATACTGTGGAGTCTCTTCAGACCACAGAGTACAATAAGTGGGGGGCCAAGAGAGGTGACAAACATAAAAAAAAACAATGTAAACTCACCTTTTCCTGCGCTCCGCAGCCCCTCTGTTCTCTTTGGGTGCTTTTGCCTGTAGTCAGCGACCGCTGATTGAGTCTCAGAGGTCACGTCGCGTCATTATGCGTAATGACGTCGGACGTGACCCCTGAGGCTCTGTCAGCTGTCTCTTAAATCAGGCAGAAGTGCCCGAAGAGCACAGAGCCGCTCCGGATCCAGGGAGGGTGAGTTAACATTGTTTTTTATTTTTGTCATCTCTCTTGGCCCTCTGCTTATTATATTCTAGTATAATAATAGCAGTTTCGTTTCGGCTGTGTTTGGTCCGATCGAAACTGCTGGGTGAGGACTCGGACTGCCTGTGCCAGGTAAATAAGCCTCACATGCCAAGAGTGGCACGCGTATCGGGGGTTGCCGACTCCTGACATAGACTATAATGGTACCAGTTGTTGTAGATGGAGTGGATACGCCAAAAAAAGAGAGATAGTATATCTGCGCTTTCCAGATGAAAGAAACTTTATTGGGGCTCAAAACACACAACGCATTTCGGACATCAAAATTCTCCTTTTTCAAGTATAAAATGAGACAAGACATACTAACAGGTATAACATTGAGCTATTTAAAGGAAAAAGAGGTTAGACCCACCTATTGTGGGAGGAACCACAAAGCAATTATTAAAACATGTTCAATGCATTATATTCAGACAATTTACCATCATAAAGGGATGATGTTACATCTATTTTGCCCACAGGGAAATCCTGGCACTGTTATAAATTATTAAAAAGCTAATATCAGCAGAAAAAAGGCTGTGAAATCGAATTAGCGTTTATTTAGCTTAAATGCACATGCACAGCCCATATTCCCGCCGTGTGTGTGTATTTAAAAGTGAGAGGACTAAGAATGTGTCTGCGCATGCGCGGACCGTCATTTGGTCTCTATGATATGCTAAGTAAAAGTTTCTACTGCGCATGTCTCTAAATAGAAAGGCTCCGTTCAGTTGTTTCCCATTAGTGAAGAGAGATGTCGGTGTTCAGAAGTTACCAGCTGATCTTTGTTTCTAAACGTGCTACACGTGGGGGGGAGGTAAAAACAAACAAATACACAGGATGTTAGTATTTGTTTAGAATCAGTAGTTTGTGGCTAATTACATCGTTAAGAGCTATTACTAGCGATTATCTCTTACTCTTTTCCTGATTTAGTCCAGCTCATGATGATGAATTTAAAGGGCCATTATAGAGTAAGGGATAATCGCTAGTAATAGCTCTTAACGATGTAATTAGCCACAAACTACTGATTTTAAACAAATACTAACATCATATGTATTTGTTTGTTTTTACCTTCCCCCCACGTGTAGCACGTTCCACTTCTATTTCACTGCACTGCTCTATTTGTACACCAATTTTACAAACAATATTACACTATGTGCCGCTCGGCATTGTCTTTTTTTGTCCCTTTCTGATAGAGTATAATGGGGTCTGCTGGGTGTCCGTTGGGTTTCCAATGGTTTTATACTGAAACCGGCAGAGAGAAAAGTCCTCCATATAGGACTTTTCTCTCCACCAATTTAGACAGAAATCTGAGGCAGAGTCCCCTTTGGAGATTCCAATGCAGATGTGAGCCTAACCTTTCTTTTATAGCACCATCATATTCCACAGCCCTATTGTCCTATTGTCAACACTCTGTCCACCCAAAGAATCCGAAATCTGTCCTGTGCTCATGGGAAATAACCCCCGGTCACAATGGGTAATAGGTGAGAATCGCTTTTATTGTATAAATAGGAACGACGCGTTTCAGAGTGGAAGCCCCTTTATCAAGTGCATAAAATAATAATCTGGTAGATTGCTAGGAGGTTGTTCTATAGAATTGTATAAAAAGGCGTTGTGCCTATTTATACAATAAAAGCGATTCTCACCTATTACCCATTGTGACCGGGGGTTATTTCCCACGAGTGCGGGACAGATTTCGGATTCTTTGGGCAACTAGAGATGCCATTTGCTGACATCACAGACTTACTGTTGACGTAGAAATATACCCGCTGCCACCCTAACCTTGGAAAAATACCATGAACCACTGCATGACAAGGTGAGGACTAAACCGGTCTACATTCCACCTCTGTGAGAACTTCACACAACGTGCCGCTCGGCATCAGTCTTCCTCTCTTCAGCACTATTGTCAACACTGTCCCAAGTAGGGCTCACAATCTAAATTTCCCATAGGTCTTTGGTCATTTACCAGGTATTTACCATTACTCCATTTTGCAATCTACTTAAAGATGATTTACGTTATATTTTGGAGTCATTTTGTCTATTAAAGGGAACCCCGCATTTTGAAAATGCTGTATGCAGGTTACATGGCAGGAGGAGCTGAGTAGATTGATACATAGTTTTGTGGGAAAACATTCAGTATAATTTGTTCATTTCTATCCTTGCTCTTTCTATGCTTAGGAGTCCAGTCAATAACAGAATATACTTCCCACTGGACTACTAAGCATAGAAAGGGATAGAAATGAATAAAATACATGTCATACTGAGCCTTTTCCTACAAAATTATATATGATATATATATGATATATATATATATATATATATATATATATATATATATATATTGCTCAGCTCCTCCTGCTCATTAGGCTGTACTGATGTGCCAGACTTAACTTGACTCTATGCAGCAAAAAAAAACTCATTAGCACTTTGAAAAAGTCATGTTAACCCTCACAGTGTTGTTAACACATTGAGTGTGATTTTAAATTTCATTGTATCTGTATATTAAACATGACAGGATTCCTGTGCAGGATTCAGACATTTTAACTATAAGGGGTATACCTGTACCATGAGCTGAAATCTGTGATTTAACCATTTGTATACATGTGCAGGGGCCTAGCAGTGTGGACATGGCTCAGGTGGGAGTAGGCCCAAAATGGCGACCTTACTGGTCATGGTGCTTTTTGGCATCAAATCCTTATAGGCTCTAGGTCATCACAGTAATGAGGGCATCACACTGAGGTCATGGTATAGGATCCCCCAAGGCACTTCCTACTACTTATCTCCTGTGTCATGCCCTTAATGTTAAGTGTGAATAAAGGCACATGAGAGAGGGTGGTAGTTTAAATAGGTACAGCTCATGGCTCAGTTTAATTGGCAGAAATCATCCAGTTACAAAGCAAAGTGGCTATTGCTTCTCACCCCTTTCTCAGCTATATGACCCTTTCCACCTTGGTAATCATGAGCGACCCCTGGGACCTAGCCCACCTACTTAACTACAACTGGGGAAATGTGGGCCATGTTTCAGCTGTGGGTACCTAGGTTTCCTCACTGCTCAGCAGTGGATATTTTCAACAATCAGCAGGTTTACAAAGTCTTCTACGAAACCCAGAGTATAAGCCTCTCCTGCTTGTACAGTAACACAGAAATGGCAAGTTACACACCCAGTCCAAAGCTGGAAAGTGCAAGCAATGTAAAACAGTATAAAACATTACAAAACAGTGCAAAATATATGATGTGTTCATAAAATAACAAAAGTCTCTAGCAGTGAATCTTTGGGGGACACTGTACATCTATGGGGGCTTCTGATCCATTCTGTTCCAATGACACAGAGCAAGATAGGACCTGCTCTATAATCATCTGTGTCCTCGGAACAGAATGGATCGGAAGCCCCCATAGACGTGAATGCATCACAGAATGCACTCGGATGACACTTCGATGGTACTCCAAGTGTCATCTGAATGCATTCCATTGCAAACTAAGCCCCAGATCTGATGCACACTCGGTCGTGTGAATGGGACCTAAGGCTGACACCACACATTGCACAAAAGCTGGCATTTTTGGTGCAGATTTTGTTGTGTATTTTTTTTTAACCAACCAAAGACAGAAGTGCATTATCAGAAGGTAAAAGTGTAAGTTCTTCTATTACATTTCCCATTGCTTTTGAAGCCACTCTCGGTTTTGGCTTAGAGAACTGCAAAAACTCTAAAACAAATACGTGCAGTGTGTGACCTCAGCCATAGATGGATTTATTTACATTGGTTAATAGAAATATAATAGTGAGAGACAACAAAGGGCTAAGAGGTCCACCTAGCTTACCCTTCTCCTTCCTTCAACTTTGCTTTACTATATAGATTAAAGTGATTTTCCTCTGTCAGCAAATAAACAACCTATTGTCTTGGATTGACTTCTTAACCAAACTGGAGATAGGTTAAAGGTGGACACATTGAAGAAACTTGAACACTCAGTTAACTTAGCATGTATCTTAGCATGTATCTTTCCCAACTCCGCTATATACGTACATGTTTATTTTAAGTTAAGTGTTCAAGTGTTTTCAATGGATAGATTGGATAAAACCACTTACACACAATCCTTCCATCCCTTGGCAGTATCTGTGAGTGACCGATCAACAATAAAGGGTACACCTGACATTTCTCTTGTGTACAGTATCTAGGGACCTTCACCCAAATTATACACAATGAGGAAATGTATTAACATGATAATGACTCTACCCTAACTCTGCAGCAACATATTTTGGCATTGCTGCAGTTAACTCTCCTGCTCCTGCCAGCTATCAGAGACAGCCAGAGATCCTGTGGAGAAGAGAGAAGTGGTTTATTACCATTTCTGTCTTCTCCGTTACACACTACATAGCGCTGAATGAGTGAACCAGCAGAGTTATACTTGACCACCAGGTTCCTCCCAGTGTGGCAGAGCAGTTTGGTCTTAGCAGACCCAGATCAGTTTTGCCAGTGACTGTTGTCACTAATGGAGACTGTTTTCACTTAATGGAGCCCCAGTTACATTGGGGAAAATGTTTTAATAACCTCATGGGGACATATTATGCAAAAAAAAAGCATGTAATCATATATTTAAAAAAATTACAAAAAAATTACAAAAAAGTAAAAAAAAACAAAAACAAAACTGCCCTGTTCATCCAAGACTATACATATAATGGTAAAATGTCCATAATAAGGAACCCATTTTAATACCCTCAATTAAACAAAATTTGTTTTTTTTAAAAAAAAAGACTCTCTAAAAAATGGTGTTAATTGACTTCCCTACAGGTGGTAAAAGAATACGAAGCCTGCTTTGGTAGCCCAATAATTTTCAAAAGTTTGGGTCTTTAAAACAACACATGCATGAAAATACTATAATGTGTCTACTGCTGTATGTGCTTTGCTCCACATGTACTAACTATTTTAGACACTTACTTTTACATTGTTACAACAGAGGGGCATGGCTTATCGTAGAAATGGGTGTGGCTTATGGGTAAAAGGCATCTTAAGATATGCGTGAAAATTGTGCCACTGTTTTTGTGCAAAATTCTGGTGCAAAGTAAACCAACTAATCGTTGATTGTAATGTCAATCTGTATTCCCTTAGTCCTGACAGCAGCACAATATGGGGTATCTCTGCCCCTGTGTGTTGTTTAGGACAGGTGGAACCTTTAATTAGCACCAAAAAGGTGCCTCCTACTAGCCCTATAAGAGGGCACAAGAGACCTCCCTCCACTGTGTAAATTATAAAGTAACAGGAAACAAGCTTCTATGGAGGGAAGCCTTGTGCTGCTGTCAGGACTAAGGGAATACAGATTGACATTACAATCAACGATTCCCCTTACGTCCGACAGCAGCACAATATGGGGAGATAGCAAGTAATTCCCCTAGGGAGGGTTTCCTCGCCTTACAATGTCAAGGACTGACTGACCAAAGGCAGTTGTCTGGAAACTGCGGACGTCTAATGATAATGTTTAACAAAAGGTCAACTGAGATGACCATGATGCAGCCGCACAAATCTGGTCCAATGGTAAGGACTGATACTCAGCCCAAGAAGTCGACACAGCCCTGGTCGAGTGGGCCGTAGAAAAGACTGGAGGGAGTAACTCCTGAATAAGAAAGGAAGACTTAATTGTCTCCTTGATCCATGGTAATAGAGTAGGCTTGGAAGCCTTGAGGCCCTTGTTTTTACCCTGCATGTTAATTAGTAGGTTTTCGGCCTTCCTAAACGGTTGAGTGCGGGATAGGTAAAGCCGCAGACAACTTACCACATCTAAGGTGTGGAGCTTTTCTTCCTCCTCAGAGGTTGGAGTGGGGAAAAACACAGGCAGTGAAATTAGCTGATTGCTATTATAGCATGGAGGGACCTTAGGGTTAAACCCAGGCAAAAACCTAAGGTGCACCCTATCTGCAAAAAACAAAATGTACGGTTCTCTAGAAGAGAGAGCCTGGAGTTCCCCTACTCTTTTGGCAAATGTAATAGCCAACAAAAAAGTGGTTTTGTAGGCTAAATATTTTAGCTCCGTAGTCTCCAAGGGTTAAAATGGAGGACCGCACAGGCCTGCAAGGACTACCGCAAGGTCCCACTGGGGAACTGGAGATGATACTGAGGGCTTTAGCCTCATTGCCCCTTTAAGGAACCTTGCTACCAGAGGGTCCTGAGACAGACGTCTGTTCAAATGAGCGGAGAGGGCCGCAATCTGCACTTTCAAAGTGGCAGGGGCAAGGCCCTTATCCAAACCGTCCTGAAGAAAATTTAAAATATCAGCCGTTGAAGGGTCTAGATTATTAATACCCTTCTTGGAGCACCACTCCATGAAAATCTTGGCTGTCCTCTGGTAGTTCTTATTGGTAGAGTCTGCTCTTGCAGAAGAAACGGTTTTCAGGACGGCCTCTGACAGTCCTCTATCCTGCTGTAGGGACTGCTCAACCTCCAGGCTGTCAGGTTGAATCTCCAGATATCCTGGCACTTCATAGATCCTTGGGAAACCAGGTTCTGGATGGGGGGAAGCCTCCAATATATCACTCGACTCATCTCCATGAGTTGGGAAAACCAAGCTCTTTTTGGCCAGAATGGAATGATGGCTATCACAGAGACTTGGTCCTGTCTGATTTTCATCAATACCTTCGGTATTATTGGAATTGGAGGGAAGATGTATGCCAGCCTGGACCTCCAAGGGATGGACAGGGCATCCACTGCCAAGGGATTGTCCTCCTGGTAAAGGGAACAGAACGTCTCCACCTTGGCGTTGAGTCGGGTTGCCATGAGGTCTATTTCTGGAAGACCCCACTTCAGGGTAATCTGATGAAAGACTCCTGGATTGAGTGACCATTCTCCTGATACGGCATGACCCAGACTCAACCGATCCGCTACTATGTTCAGGGAGCCCTTGATGTGAACTGCGGATAAATGGGTTAGATTTTCCTCTGCCCATGTAAATATCAGATCTGCCTCCCTGAGGAGGGTTGGTGATCTGATGCCTCCCTGTCTGTTTACGTACAGCACTGTGGTCATGTTGTCTGACCGGATTTTGACTGCTCTTCCCTTGAGAAGAGGCGAGAAATGGAGTAAGGCACGATATACAGCTCTGAGCTCCTTCCAGTTGGACGAGGTCCTTCATTCTGGAGCACTCCAGACTCCCTTTATGGAGTTTTCGTCCAATGGGCTCCCCACCCCGTGAGGGATGTATCTGTAGTCAACAGGGTCCAAGGAGATTGGACCGTGGACCTTCCGTTTTTCAGGTGTAATCACCACTTGAGGGAAAAACGGGTCCTGGGGGAGAGTCGAATCTTCTTGCTGAGTGTAAGAAGGGTGCGATCCCAAGCCTCTAATAATTCTCTCTGGAGGGGACGCAAGTGCCACAAGGCCCATGGGACTGCCTCCACTGAGGAAGACATCAAGCCCAGGATCTTCATCAATGTTCTGATGGAGGCTATCGGCTTTTTGAAGAGGTGCCGGACTGCCGCAACCAGCTTCTCCTTCCTTGCTGGTGTCAAGGAGATTTGCAGGCGGACTGAATCTAGGAAGTAGCGGAGGAACTTCCTTCGGGTTGAAGGGATCGTTTTTGACTTCTTCCAGTTTATAAGCCATCACAGACTCTGAAGGCTGTCTGTAGGTACTAGAGCAGAACAGACTCTGACTGGGCCTTTATCAACCAGTCGTCTAGATAAGGCACCAAGAATATCCCCTGAAGCCTGAGGGCGGCCGTTATGGGGGCCACTACCTTTGTAAAGGTGTGGGAAGCAGAGGAGATCCCGAAGGGTAGTGCTGTGAATTGAAAGTGCTTCCTGTGGCCGGAAACTACTATGGCAATCCTTAGAAAAAACCTTCTGTGTGGAGGTAAATAGAAATATGCAAATGGGCGTCTTTTATACCCAAAGTCACAAAAAACATCGCCTTGGAGAAGAAAGGTGGTGACAGACTTTATGGTTTCCCTACAGAAGCGCTTCTTTTTGATGAAGCGGTTGAGGTACCTTAAGTCTATGATCATTCTCCACTTGTCTGCCGGTTTTGGTACCAGGAAGACTGGAGAAATAGACACTGGATCCTTCTTCTAGAGAAGAGACTTCCACCAGGGCTCCCTTGTGAATGTACTCTCGGATGGAGCATTCCAATGTAGTCTGCTGCATAGTAGGGAGGCTGCGAGTTAACACAAACCGATCCTGAAGAGGATGGAGGAACTCGATTGCATAACCTCTTTGGATTACCTACTGGACCCATGGGTCTCAAATTTTTTCCTGCCAGCAGTTGAGAAAGTGGGAGAAACAACCTCCAACAGGAATCTCGGCCACAGGAAAACTGCTTCTGATGTCAAAAGCTAGGCTTGACTTTTTTATCATCAGACTTCGGGAATCTCCGGCCGGCGCCTCTAGAGGAATAACTAGAGCCTCTCTGGGACTGCAGTCCACGACGAGGCGGATAGCCTCTACCACGGCCAGAGTCAGACCTACCTCTGAAGGCCTGGGGTAAAGTTTTACCCTTCCTGTCGGCCAAGCCCTCTAGGATCTCGTCTAGGGCACAGCCAAAGACTCTACCTGGCTCAAAGGGTAATGCGCACAATTATACTTTGAGGGGAAAACAGCTCTCCAAGGTTTTAACCATAGAGGTCTTCCTGCTGCAGTCTTCTTGGTAAGTGCCAGGGATTTGGCCGCCAGCCTTAATTGATGGTGGGAGGCTTCCGTTAAATATTCAGCTGCCAGGGAAACCGAGCCTAGAAACCCTAGCAGCTCGTCTCTGGAGACTCCAGAGTCGATGTCCCTTTCGAGGTGGACCAGGTCAGTACATAATTTGGCTGACACTTCACAAGATGCAACTGCCACAGAGGTCTTGGGCGAGGCAGCTGAATAAGCCTTCTTGAAGGTATTGTCGAAGCGGCTGTCCCTGGCGTCGTGCAGATTTGCTCCATCATCTGATGGTACCTTAGTGCGGCAGGACAATTTAGCCACCGCCATATCCACCTTGGGAGGAGGACCCCATTGATCCCATTGAGCAACTGGGAATAAAGCGCTGAACCTCCTAGGAACCACAAGAGGTTTTTCAGGACATCTCCACTCTGAGGACATTAATTTTTGTAATGTCTGGTCCACTGGGAAGACCCTAGGCCCTCTATAGGTGGACACGGAGGCTTCCCCATCAACATCACGATCCTTAGACCGGATGGACTTCAGCAGCCAGCTTAATTTTTCGAGTGGGAAGCACGGCCTGCTGGGATCTTCAGTGGAATCGTCAGATGAGAGTGTCTCGTCCACTATCTGATAATCTTCATTAGAGATCTGTAAGGAAGATTGTGTCTCAATCTGCGGTCTCTTGGCAATCTGGGCGATGGAAGAACGGATGTCCTTAAGAGACTCCTCCATATAGTCCTTTACCCAAGTAACAACCTCTCTTACAGAAGGTACTTCCGGCGGAGGTCCGCGACATTGGTGACAGCGGGTAAAATCATAGCCGTCAGGTAAAGGGGTATTGCAATCCAAACACGTTAGGTGTTCAAGTTTAGAGGACTTTTTCCTCCTAAGCCCATCGCCGCTACGTGATGCAGAAGATGACATCTGAAACATCAAACAGCCACGTGACACTGAAAAAAGGAAGATTGCCAAGCATCGCATAAAAAAACCAAGGGGTACCTTACTTTTTTTTTTTTTTTTTTTAATCGGTCACTTGGAGAGAAAAAAACTGTCAGAAAAAAAACTAGCTACCGCAAACCGCAGCAGAGGAGCTAGAAACCACTCACTCAACAAATAAAGGACTGCAGACCTTTTGAATGTAATCCAGCAGCGAGGGGAGGAAGCAAACAAAGAAACATTTATACAGCACCAAAACAAGTCAAACGCCATAATGGAACATAGATGAGCATAAGCCTAAGCCAGAGGCTCAAAATACAAGCAGCAAAAATCAATTCTATATTTTGCCTTTAAATTTTTCATTTCCAAACTTACCGCACTTTTTCCGAGAAAACCGGAAGTAGGCCGCGGTGGTGCGCAAAGGCTTCCTTCCCCCGGGAACATGGGACCAGAGAAAAGTTCCGGCCAAGGAGGTTCCTTACTTACTTCCGGGATCGCGCTGCCTGCAGCGCGATGAGCCGGATAACGCTGCGTTGCGGGGCAAAGGCCCAAAGGACCTGAGGTTTTTTCTTTGGGACCGAGGTACCCCCTAAAGGTAAGCCAGGAGTAAATGAAACCCCTAGCAACAGGAGGTCACAAGAGACCTCCGTCCACCTGTCCCACACAGGACAGAAAAAAACACAGTGGAGGGAGGTCTCTTGTGCCCTCTTATAGGGCTAGTAGGAGGCACCTTTTTGGTGCTAATTAAATGTTCCACCTGTCCTAAACAACACACAGGGGCAGAGATACCCCATATTGTGCTGCTGTTGGACGTAAGGGGAATAGGTGGTATAGGCTTAGACTAGACAATGTAAAGATTTACCCCATTTTTCATCCCACCTCTTCCAATATGATAAATGTGGAGCATATTTTTACTGTGTAGTCTAAGTGAATACTATCTGAATGACAGGATTAGTAAATCTACTCCAATATTGCTAATGAGATGTAACTAAGTCTCAATAGGGTGGAATCAAAATGACCTCATGGCACAGGAAGCAGCTCAGGCCTCCCCCTTGTCTGGGAATATTATTGACTTTAACGTTATTATATTGTTCCTATTCCTAATAATATCTCTATTATTATTTAATATTCAGCCAAATAATTCTAAGAATCAGATTTTACTCCACTCACACATCACAGATTTTTTCAGTATTTTGCACCAGTATTTGTTAGCCAAAACCAGTACTGGGTCTTAAAGGGAGTCTACCACCTTCACGAAGCATATTCAGCTATCACCACCACATTACAGTAGATTACAGTGATAAGCAACATACCTTTGTTATATATGTAACTTTTGAAAATTTGGAGAAAAACAACTTTGAAGTCTTATGCAAATGAAGCAGCTGGTGCACTGGGGGTGGGACTTCAGACAAGGAAGTGCTGCTGTTCTTGCTTAAGTAGAATGCATGATGTCATAGCAGTGGGAGCATCAACTCCCAGTACACAGGGTGATTCGGGAAGGAAATGGTAGGGGTCTGAGTGGCAAGAGCAGTGCTCCAGGGAGCTGAAGGCCCGCCCCCAGTGCACCAACTGCCTCATTTGAATAAGACTTCAAAGTAATTTTCCTCAAATCTACAAAAGTGACACACATATCATGTTCCACTATGGGTTTGTGCTTACCAAAATGTATGGAAAATACTATTCAAATACTATTATGTGAAATGGGAATATAATTGAAAGATTTACTTCTTTTCTTCTTTGGATCCATTTTTTTTCAAATCTGTAATGTGTGAATGAGGCTTAACCTGCTTAGCGAAATATATGCATCAGACATATACAATCTTTGATTTTTACCAAACCTATTTTATACAGAAGAGGTCAAAAGCACCCTGGCACCCTACTGACAATGAATCAATATTCAACATGTTGTACAGTATTCCTCTGATAGTGGATCAATACTCTTCACTGTTTTATGAATGCCAGTCTTACAGTATACTCCATTTCTGCGTCAGAGGTATGTATAATTCCTAGGGATACATGATAAACAGAACAAAGTTGTGTTAGAGCTGGGGCCTGGGGTGCTGCAACTACTTCACCAGAACTATACTTGACAATAGCTACTGGAAGTCCAGTACCTAAGGCGGCACCATGCAGGGGTGGCAGGTGGTGTCAAGAAAAATACAACTCATCTATTTATATTTTTTACTTTTCCCTTCCTTCCTGACGGACTTCCTATTAGATCTGGCAAGTTTTCTATTGATTAGGAGCAGGACCATGTTGATGTGCAGCTACAGTATTATTCCTGCTGTCAATAAGTGAAGGGCAAAACATCAACCCCTGCTATCTTGTGCACACCAAAGAGCTAGCTGCTTATTATATATATATTATAAGGATGTAATACGTTTATGGGGATTCTTTTAGAGGTGTTATTTGGCAGTGTCTTGGGGAACTCAAGGAGGAGGGGGTTTAAAATGTTGCTTTGTACCATTGATCCATACTAAACCAATGACCCAACTATCTGTGGGTGTATAAAGTGCATGTGTGTGGACATATAATGTTTACGTATGTATGTAATGTGAGATTGTGATGTGTGCATTTAATTTGTATGTGTGTGCAGTCTGCGGATCAGTGAAAACGGCATGGATGATACCCAAATGGGCAGAGCCGCAAATGCAGACAGGTATACAGTGCCTTGAGAAAGTATTCAGCCCCTTTGAACTTTTCAACCTTTTGCACACATTTCAGGCTTCAAACATAAGGATATAAAATTTTTATTTTTTGGTGAAGAATCAACAACAAGTGGGACACAATTGTGAAGTGGAATGAAATTTATTGATTATTTTAAACTTTTGTAAAAAATAAAAAACTGAAAAGTGGGGAGTGCAATATTATTCGGCCCCTTTACTTTCAGTGCAGCAAACTCACTCCAGAAGTTCAGTGAGGATCTCTGAATGATCCAATGTTGTCCTAAATGACTGATGATGATAAATATAATCCACCTGTGTGTAATCAAGTCTCCGCATAAATGCACCTGCTCTGTGATAGTCTCAGGGTTCTGTTTAAAGCGCAGAGAGCATCATGAAGACCAAGGAACACACCAGGCAGGTCTATGATACTGTTGTGGAGAAGTTTAAAGCCGGATTTGGATACAAAAAGATTTCCCAAACTTTAAACATCTCAAGGAGCACTGTGCAAGCGATCATATTGAAATGGAAGGAGTATCAGACCACTGCAAATCTACCAAGACCCGGCCGTCCCTCTAAACTTTCATCTCAAACAAGGAGAAGACTGATCAGAGATGCAGCCAAGAGGCCCATGATCACTCTGGATGAACTGCAGTGATCTACAGCTGAGGTGGGAGAGTCTGTCCATAGGACAACAATCAGTCGTACACTGCACAAATCTGGCCTTTATGGAAGAGTGGCAAGAAGAAAGCCATTTCTCAAAGATATCCATAAAAAGTCTCCTTTAAAGTTTGCCACAAGCCACCTGGGAGACACACCAAACGTGGAAGAAGGTGCTCTGGTCAGATGAAACCAAAATCGAACTTTTTGGCCACAATGCAAAACGATATTTTTGGCATAAAAGCAACACAGCTCATCACCCTGAACACACCATCCCCACTGTCAAACATGGTGGTGGCAGCATCATGGTTTGGGCCTGCTTTTCTTCAGCAAAGACAGGGAAGATGGTTAAAATTGATGGGAAGATGGATGGAGCCAAATACAGGACCATTCTGGAAGAAAACCTGTTGGAGTCTGCAAAAGACCTGAGACTGGGACGGAGATTTATCTTCCAACAAGACAATGATCCCAAACATAAAGCAAAATCTACAATGGAATGGTTCACAAATAAACGTATCCAGGTGTTAGAATGGCCAAGTCAAAGTCCAGACCTGAATCCAATGGAGAATCTGTGGAAAGAGCTGAAAACTGCTGTTCACAAACGCTCTCCATCCAACCTCACTGAGCTCAAGCTGTTTTCCAAGGAAGAATGAGCAAGAATTTCAGTCTCTCAATGTGCAAAACTGATAGAGACATACCCCAAGCGACTTGCAGCTGTAATCACAGCAAAAGGTGGTGCTACAATGTATTAACTTAAGGGGGCCGAATAATTTGGCATGCCCCACTTTTCAGTTTTTTATTTTTTACAAAAGTTTAAAATATCCAATAAATTTCGTTCCACTTCACAATTGTGTCCCACTTGTTGTTGATTCTTCACCAAAAAAATAAAAATTTTATATCCCTATGTTTGAAGCCTGAAATGTGGCAAAAGGTTGAAAAGTTCAAGGGGGCGGAATACTTTCGCAAGGCACCGTAGGACTTGCTCCAGTATTTGCGGCTCTTAAATGCGGCCCAGACACACAGCCACAAAAACTATGGTGTGTTGATTCGCAATTCGCAATGCTGTATGCATGAGGACTTAGAGTGTGCTTATATAGTACTGTGTATGTTTTTATCTGCATTCATGTACATTATGTGGATATAATGTGCGTGCAATTTGTATTGTGTGTATTTGTATGTATTTATATGTAGAATACTCTATGTATTGTATATTATTATAATTGTATTTTGTTTAGACATCATGTTATTAAATTATTATATTATTTATTAGTACTATGTGGTGGAATCGGAATTGTAATTCTGTCACATATCTGGATGTGTCCAGTCAAAGAGGAAATGGTTAGGGAGGACACATCTGTATATGTATGAAATCTACACATGTTCTATCTATTGTACTTTTCCCAGAGTTTTCTGGAAGTATATTAACATATCCTTAAAATGGGTTATCTGTATCATATCAGTAGTGGTCTGACTCCTGTCATCACCACTCTTGAGATCTTTGAGGAGGTTGTGACATGCAGATGAGCACTGCAGCCTCTTTACTGCATACCAAGGAACATTGTATAGCAATTGTGCTTTGTATTGCAGTTTAGCCCATTCATTTGATTGAGAATAATCTGCAGCAAGGCCATGTGACCTATGAACGTGATGTCACTGGCCTGAGAAGACGAATCAGCACTCACAAAAGTCCCACAGCATCTTTAGATCAGTGGTGGTGCTGGCTGTTGGACACCGACCAATCTAATATTAATAACCTATCAAAAAACTAATTTGAATTATTAGCTCATTTATGTAATGTTCAGCATGGATCACAGGAGCAACATATCCCTCAAGCTATGGAGTTCTTTGTAAAATCCACTTAATCAAAAATTACTTTTAGGATAAGGCCCCACGTGGTGTCCAGCAGCAGAAAAGCACTGCTGGAAAAACTGTGTCGGCAACGCATCATGGTTCTTCCTGCAGCGCTTCCTCTGCGGACTTTCTGCTTCAATTATACCTATAGGGAAACCACCAGTGTTTCTGTAGGTATAATTGACATGCTGCAATTTCCAAAACCGCAAAGGTTTTGGAAATCACAGCGTGTCCGCTGCACGTATTTTTCTGCAAAGTGGGCATGGGATTCGCATGGGATCCACTTTGCTGTGACTGTTTACACCACGTGGTGTCCCGGCCTTAAATGGTAATCCATCGATTTGGTCATCCAAGTTACATATATCTCCAAGACATATAACAAATATTTATATGTGTTATTTCACCGATTTTCCATATGTTGTCCTTGCCATTCCTAACATCGTAAAAGGAACCTGTCACGTTTAAAATGCAGACCATTTTTTTTATAGAGCAGTAGGGGCTGAGCAGATTGATTTATAGGTTTGTGGGAAAAGATTCAGTATAACTTACCATATATCCATTAAAATCTCTGCTCTTTCTATGCTGAGAAGTCAAGGATGCAGTCCTATCAGTGATTGACAGCCTGCTCTCTTAGACTGTGCATACAGACATACATTAGGTTCATGCTAGTTTTGGCTCTCTATCGTTCGGGTCCACATGGGGACCTGAAAGACCGAAAGACTGTCTGCTTAAAAAGCGGTTACCCATGAACACCGGCGGACCCCATAGACTATAATAGGGTCTGCCGGGTTTCCGTCGTTTTGTTGCAGGACTTTTCTCTTTGACAATTTTAGGCGGAATCGGAGGCGGAGTCTATTATGGAGACTCCAATGTAGATGTGAACCTAGCCATAGCTATCTATCCCTGATAGGACCACCTACCTGACTTCTCAGGATATATGACAAGTTATAGCATGCTGCCTGCAGATTGAACAGCATTTTCGATGTGACAGGTTATCTTTAAGAATTCCTATGCCTGGCATTGTGTCCTCTTCAATTCCTCAGTATTATGTGGTCCCCGCATTCCTTGATGAAGGCCCCCACTTCTGAGCTATTGCATACAATTCACACCTGCAGTGATTTGGGATCCTTGTGTTTTAACACCTTCAGGCCTCCCCAGTGGCCGAGGATTCGTGCTTCAGTGGAGTTGACGGGATGCGTTCTCCATTCCTTATGCCAATTTCCCTTCAAGATGCTTTGAGAGTAATTGAAGGGATCCACATCTTCTGATGCAAAAAGCCGCTGAGTAGAGAAATCGATGTGTTTGTCTGCAGGATGCGGAGCTCCCTAGGTGGGTTCTGTAGACGGCTGGATCAGCGCTGGGGTTTAGTGCACAATAAACAGCATGTTACACAAACAAACAGCAAACACTCATGTGGAGAGGGAGTCAAAAGTTCAAGGAACACTAGAGAACAAGAGACAGAGCTCGAGTCAGCGCGAGACATGAAGCAACACGGCACCTGAAATTGCCAGGAAGTAAAGTGACACCGGGCAAACAGAATAATACTTATTGCTGTAAAGAACAGCAGCACTGGGCAAGCGGCTCCCTTTATGAAGTCGCAGTATTGTGAGTGCACTTAAATGTTCAGTCTCCAGGACATAAAAGCATGGAGAGGAGTTGTGGTTCTCTAGCTATGCAACTGTCATTGCATTGTGTGCATTATAATTTCTCTGCAAACTACAGTGCACACAGTTACTGCCTACCAGGGAAAAATATAACACAGAAGCAGATGGATCATAAGCATGTTCAGGATAGAAGCCGAGTCAGTAAAGGGGCCGGTGGAGACAGAAGCTTGCCCTTTTAGCAGACTAACTACTACTGTACCTCTGTCATCACTGGGAATTTCCGAGACCCTGGAGATATCCTGTGACAGCGACATAAATCTAGCAAATACATTAGAAATCTAGTAAACAGCATATTCATTTCATCCGCCAAATAATCAGATTATCCTATCAAGGGGGAGCAGAATGATTAGAATTTCATTGCCTGGCAGTAAAGTTTATGGAAAGGTATAAAAATGACTTTATGAATGTCATAAAGCATAAGGCTCCTGTGTTGCTGCATCACCGGTGGATTCAGGTCACAACGTGTAGGTCTATAATTAAGCAAGTGTACACTATACACGGAGAGAGACTATGACGTGAGCTAAGGATAGCCATATACATATGCTGGGTCATACTGGCTGGGTCATACTGGCCCATAATTCTCAATGTATTGGTGCCTTTTTCTGCATAGCTTGGTCTAACAGTCATGAAAAGAAAGTACACTTACTTCTCGTCCTTAGAAGGTCTTAAAATTAAGTAAATCCAACCTCAGATGAACAGCACAGGACACATTACACCACGTCATTATTTAAATAACAAAAACTAAGCCAAAAAATAGTGTGTGAAAAAATAAGTCTACAAGAATCAAGATGTTAAGTAGCCATTAGGTGATACCTTGACTAACTGTTCAGCAGCAAATGTGGCCAACTCTATAAAATCAGAAGTTTTGGCAGTTTGCTGGGCTGGCAGTCACATTCACGTATTTGTTAACACAATACTAACGAGGACTTCAGCAATGATCTTAGAGAAGCCATTGTTGCTGACCATCAATTTGGAAATGGTTAAAAGGTCATTTTTAAACAATGTAAAGCCCATCATTCTACAGTGAAAAAGAGACTTCTGGAAAAATGTCCTTTGGACAAACCCCAAGCACACCAGCAAACCTAGAACAGAATGCCTGAAAAAGAAAGAATCATGTTGTTGCATTGGCCCAGTTAAAGTCCAGACCTCAACCCAGTTGAAATAGCAGGACCGTGCAGAAACAAATACCAACAAAACTCAATAAACTGAAGCAACGTTATAGAGTGGGTTCCTTCAGAACGATGTGAGAGACTGACAAAGCCGTACAGGAAACCATTACTTCAAGTTATTGCTGTTAAAGGTGGTTCTACGAATCATTGATTCATGGGGTGAACTTAGTTTGTCACATGTGGACTTTCCCATTCATTTTTTAGTAAATATAATGATACGGTGGAGACTTTTGATCATTGTAGTTCATCTGCAGTTCAACTCACTGCCATAGTCAGAAATAATGACAATTCCGGAAAGGATATGGGGGGAAGGCACTTCTCTCACTCTTTGTGTTCCCTCCTGATGAGACCACAGGGTATGAAGGGATTGCCATGTCAGCCAGGAGGCCTACCAAAAACAGGACCTAGGCATCTAGTAAATTCTACAATACACTGCAGTACAGAAGTATTGTATATTGTACAGGGATTCAAGCTATCCTATGTTAAATTTCGTATTTCCGAAAAGTAATCCACAAAATAAGCTAATGTAATGTAATTGGTATTGTGAAAGTCTGAGCTATAAAAATATACTGCTATGTATTCTTTATGGTGAGCACCACTATAATAAATAAAAAAAAAGAAGGAAAGGGAATAAAAGTTATAACAAAGTAGTATACATCAGAAAATGGTACCAATAAGAATCATCTAAAAAAAAAAAGCTCTCACATAGCAACATACATGAAACGGCATTTTATTTAACATTACTGAGATGAAAAAACTCACTGGAGTGTTTACACCCATAGTACAACATCTTTAAGGCCAGGGCCCCATGTGGCATAAACACGGTTCGGCCGCGGGGGAAACGCTGCGGAAAAAAACACAATGTTTTACAGTCACTGCAAAGTGGATGGGATTCTAGCAAGTCCCATCCACACCTTGTGGAAAAACACCGGCAGTTTCCCCATAAGCATAATTACAGCAGAAAGTCCACAGAGGAAAACTCTATGGACTTTGTGTGAAAAGCACTACAGGAAAAACCGTGATGTGTTGCCGTCGTGGTTTTTTCCTCAGCGCTTTTTTGTTGCGACCTGCTACAAGGGGCTTTAGCCTAAAGGTTTAAAGGAGTGGTCCTAATATCACCTCTTCCACAGGATAGTTGAAAAGTGTCTTATCTCTGGAAGTCCCATTGCTGGTACCTGCACTGATCATGAGAATGGGTTCCTGTGTTCTCCATTTGAATTGAGAATGTGAAGGATCATAATGAACTTTTTATAATTTTATACTTTTATATCTGTTTTATATTTTCATATCTGCTTAAGGTGTATTGTGTGTAAAAAACATTGTTATCCCTAAAGTTGAATATTAGATGTGGTTGTTTATGCTTGAAACTGAGTGTAATGTAATGTTACACTACCAGATAGTGTCTGCATACCAAAGTGAGAATCCTTTGTGTCCAAGAAGACATGTGCTTGGCTTGCTGCCAGAAGACACCTCCCTGGATCACTGCGCAAGACAGGAGATGGCTGACCATATACGGAACTGCTTATATCTGTTATCTATGCATTCAAGATATACTACACCAATTACGATTGAACATGAGAACTTACGTTGCTATGTTAACCCTTTCCTATACTTGCTGCTATATGAACTTATGCTGTCTTAATAAAGTCTCAGTGAGCGCCCCTGTATATGGCTAAGAAAGAGGGTTCATATCAACATCCTTTGTCTGGTGTTAATGCCTCGCCGCTAGCACTTAGCTCATATCAATTAGGACAACGACAGTTACCTGGGGAACCTGGTCATCTGGCCCACAAAGGGTCTTGACCATATCAAGAGCATGTATGTTGCTGCATTTTTCAAAGTCTATGGGACCAATGGCGGTCACCAGGTACAGCACTCAGCTATCTTTCTCTGTCCTATACCACTGAATTCTAGTGCTGCACACAGCCCCCCCCCTTCCAAGGATTAATGTGCATACCACCAGTGGGAATCCCAGACATTGTGAATAGGTGCATGCACTCGCTGTAGAAATAACTCCTTTCCAATAGATGGGAATGATTTTCTGCTGCAGACATTTTTGCAACAAATCTGCCAAGTATGAACATACCCTAAGAATAGCCCATACCCTTTAAAGTTGCAAACAATATCTGTTCCCCTTTCAACTAAGCAGTACAGATAGTAGTTTACTAGCACACACAAGGGATTATATGTTGAACCACAAGCCTTTAAACATAACATTACCTCCTATGACAATAAACAAAAGCTGCTGTGGTTGCATTATATATTGATAAGGTTAAATCCTTGTTGGATCCAGGAACAAAGCTCGCTTGAAACTGACAAATCTCTTCAAAACCAATACATATTTTATGGATTTATAGAGGACTTGTCACCATCATTTCGTAGAAGAGAAAAACAGTGGACAGGCCCTCTAAACCATGCTGGGGGGAAGGAGATACTCACTTTTCCCCAAAACCTTTCCTGATGCCTGTGTGAATTACAGGTGTTCAGCCATGATCTACTTGTCTTTGCAATATAATGAATCTGCTATGACAACAGAGAAGGTTTGTACTTATGTCACCATGTTCCTGCGATATCTACTGTCACCTGCTGAACCAGAAGAGAGGTGACAGAGATGTCAGGCAGTGCATGCACAATACGCACAGCCATAGCGACTGGATTGAGAACCAGCCACCCAGTCAACCAGAAGGTCTGGTTGACATACCACATAGAAACAACTGGTAAGCAGACTAGTCAGAGCTTTTGTACTTTACTTAAATGGAGCCACTGGCTCTTTGCCAGTTATTGTATTATACAATTATTATTGTATATTCTCTAGCATCTTTCTTTGCAATGTACTTTATGGTTTCTGACCCTTGTCTGACATCAACCTCTCCTGGAATAACCCAACATTATTTGACCTGGATTGCCCTGACTACTCCTGTTTGCTGACTTTGGGACTTGTGGTTTTACCCTGACCCAGGTTAAATTAGTTTCGGGTTGAAAATGTTCGCTACAAACCACACCTTAAATTGGCTTAAAGTAGTATAGAACACTCTGACTCTAGGTTCACTCCTATGTTGGGTTTCCGTTCTTGGAAACCCAATCTGCATAAAAAACGGTTACCCGCAGAAACGTGAGGACCCCATAGACTGTAATGCTTGTAGGACTTCACTCTCTGCCTTTTTAAAGCAGAATGGGAGCCGGAATCCCCAAATGGTCATCCAACGCAGGTGTGACCGTAGCCTTAAGGCTCCTAGGAACCTATCGTTCCAATTTCTAGCTCGCTAGGACAAACACAACCTAAGTTATGTCAAAGTGAAAAGTGACATTATTATACTCTAGGGTCTCTTCAGACCCCAGAGTACAATAGGTGGAGGCTCAGGGGAAGTGTAAAAAATAAAAAAAAACATTCACAGTCACCTTTAGGGCCTCCTCACAGCTTCCGGCATTCTCCTTGTGAAATCTGGCTATATTCTGAGGACTGTGAAGGGGGGCCACCAGCGGTCACATAGATCACCGCTGAAGCCAGTCACAGGCCTCAGTTCTGAGTCTGGACCAATGATGTCATAGGAGAGCGCTAGACACCGTGAGGAGGCCCAAAAGAGGTAATAGAACGTGATTATGAATGTTTTTTTTTTATTTTTTCATCTCCCCTGGGCCTCCACCTATTGTACTCTGGGGTCTGAAGAGACCCCAAACTATAATGAGGCAGCCATTTGTTTGGTTTCATAAAAAAACAAACAATTTGGAATATATGGGTTGAACCCGGCTCGCCCATCTCTAATGGTCATCCTGTGGGGGATGGGGTGAAGGTGTAAATTGACTTTAAGAGCTGTTGTTAGCATGTTGAGATACTGTGTGGAACTGGTTTAATGAGAGACCACACTTTCATGATAGACATACATATTTTTCTCCACTACTAGCTGATATAAAATTGCTATTGCAGAACTACAATATCCCTGTTATTTCCTGGATAATTTGGAAAAATCCTTTGAAAACCTATACCATGCCTGAAATAGTTTATGCGCTGGAGATGACCCCATACAGCTCATCAAACAATTTTTAGCTCTCTCGGAATTATTCTCTCTAAATTCTTATGGAAGCACAAAAAGTCCTGCCTCTATTAACTAGGAAAAAACAGAAGGGGCATGGGACGGCCTGATCCCCAGCACTATTATAAGGCAATCCTCCTAATCAGGATGATGGAACTCACAGCATGTTGCTGCGGTATCAGCAGCGTCCCCTAAGACAATGTGCTTGATGTGTTGGGAAAAGGAATTAGGACTGGCCCTTACAGATGCAAAAGTGCGAAAAACACTAACCCACTCCCATGGTTTTTCTCCATTTTGATGAGATACAGCACTGGATTTTTCAGGGAGCCAGTAGATTTAGGGGCTGGGTTTTGGTCATATGGGGGCGGGGTTATACTCTAAACAGCGCTGTAGACCAGGGCCGTTCTGGCGGAACATCAGTGTACAGGGTTGTAGACCTGGTCCCCGCCATTAGCTATGTGCCGGGAGCCACGTTTACCCAGGCCAGTCCGCCGCCCTGTGGATTGGCAAAACCCAGGTTGGGGACCCCTGTCCCCTGCTTTTTTATCTATCTATCTATCTATCTATCTATCTATCTATCTATCTATCTATCACCACCATGCTGTAAGTGCTCTGCTATGACCCAGCTAATGACATTCAGCAATTTATTTCCCCCTTATAATTTTCGAAGCTGCATCTCAATATAACATAATGGAAGAACTACTGGACGGAGAGCATGCTGTCACTTATGGATACCAAAATGGAATAGATAGAAAATAACCATTAAGCTGCTGGTCATGTGCCATAGGATTAGACAGAAAATGTAAGCACAGGATATGTTCTCTGTCCCAGACAGAAAAGCTGTGACTCACATATTGTCATGCATTAAGGCTTAGGCTGCACAGCAGGCTTTTCTGGTTTAGCAAACTTGGTCTGCTATTTAAGACAAAATATGAAGCTCTTTATGCCAGTAGGCCATTAATATGGGATCAATAAAGGAACCAAGGCAATTTAGAGGCACAACTCACATTTACTGTGCAAATAATTGACATTTTATTGTTGTTTCCTGGTTATATATTGAACATGCTTCTTCCACTTTAATGTAAGGAAACTATACCGTTAACATTCCAGCTGGGAAATGCACATTTGTCAAACTTTAAAAGATGCAATATTAACATTTAAAACAATGTATGCACATCTACACAAACATCCATCCTTTTATTATGAAAAAGCTGAAATAATCAAGGACATACATTCACTTTCAGAAAAAAAAGACTTGTGTTCACACATACAAATTAAGAGTATCAATTTCCCACAGGCATGGTGCAGACATGCTGGAGGGAATCTGATGTTAGAACAGTTCCTATAGTTTTTGCATGGGATCCAATCTGGCACACCTCTCCCCAGTTGTGGCACCATATGGCGCTGGACCTGTGCTGGGGTTGTGTGGAAAAACCTTATCTGCAACATTTTTCTATTGGCTCCCTGAAAAATCCAGTGCTGTATCTCATCAAAATATACTGAGTATCAGATGTACATTGGATGCTGCCTGAAGGTGAATGCAGCAGCAGGTGGCATATATTCAGCATTCTGAATAGTGCTCTGAACTATATTCAACAGTGAAGCTGGCAATTACAGGCTCGTGCTGAACGACCACGAATTACCCTTCCTAGTGCAGAGACTCCTGGCTGCCGAGAGAGTTCACTATTCCATTGTGGGCTTAGTTTTAATTTTTGTTTTGTTTTGAAGGTTTCCAGGATCATTTGGACTATTTCAGATTCATTAGACTCCACTGATAAAAGCCTTTTTTAAAAAAAAAAAAAAATTGTTTTATAATACGTTATTACTTCCTTAGTAATTAATAACTGTCTAAAAAAAAACTGTAAAAAGGCTACCACAAACCAATGCCAGGGATGCTGGCAAGAGCCAGGTAGTAGCTAGTACCCGACCATCTAAAGTTAAGGTTGGGCACTGGGGTTGCTGTAGGCTAGTATTATCAGGCTTGGAAATGCTAAAACTTTTGGACACTTCCCACCCTGGTAATTGTTAGCTGTAGCTGCTAATAATTCAAAAAGTCAATCAGAAAGCTGTCCATTACTAAAGCAGCAATAAAGTATTTAAAAAAATACATTTTTTTTATTGAAATAAAAACTCCCTCACACTTCCTCTTTGACCTTTTTATTTAAAAAAAAAAAAAAATAAAAGACATCCTGGGAATTTCAAAACAAAAACACTAAAGCACATTAAAGTTAGGAGGGGGCGAGTTAGCAAGGAACGAGTCCAGTATGGAATGTCCACAGCAGACCTACCTGTAGCAAAGACCAACTAAAATCATCTATATTGTGCCACAGGTTTCATGGACAGTTTCTTGTGCAATACTAAGGTTGAAATCCACAGCCAAACATGCAGCAATATTGACATGATGCATGTTCACCAGCCACTCCTCAAGACATTTTAGGCTGTAGGTTTTTAGGCTGTGTTTTTTGTTTGTCTGCAGTGTGCGGAAGGAATTTGTTTAAATATCATCCACCACCCCATTACAGCCTCCAGCGATTGTGGTTAACCACTGGAAACGTATAAGTTTCATCCCTCTTTGACCATTAAAAAAAAAAATCAAGGCATAGTCCAAATGATCCTGAGAACATTTGAAACAAAAACCAAAGAAGAAAAAAAAAGTAAGTAAGCAGAGATTTATATATACAGTGTATATCTATATATATATATATATATATAGAGAGAGAGAGAGAGAGAGAGAGAGAGAGAGAGAGAGGTAGCAGTGACCTTGTCCTTAGTGCTGCCCCAAATGTCCACATAGCTTAGCAATGAAGATTTAATGATGGACTGAACATGTTCCACTAGCAGATATACGGTATTTAGTTTTTTAATGCAAGGTTAGAAAATAATAAGCACTATGACCTTTATTATTTTATCCTGATGGGTCCATCTAATCTACAAGGAGCCAAGTCATCGACTGCAAAACAAAACAGTTATTATTGCAATATAATTGTCTGATCTGTAGAACCTCTCAAAGACACCTTGTGACGATGCTTCATTACTACAGCTACCTGTGGGGAAATCTCTGATGATCCATACAATGTAACCTGTAATGCTGCTTACATGCTTACTCCTAACTATATAGGACATTAAATGGGATTATCCACCCCCAAATAGCGTTTTCATGCTGATGAACTATCCACAGGACAGGTCATCAGTATGTGATCTGTGGTGGTCTGACACCCAAACCCCACACACATCAGCTGTCCCGGCAGTCTTGAGGAGCTGGAAGCTGTAGCAGTGGATGGGGAGCACATGCAGACCGCTCATAGTCAAGTAATAGGAGCCGCACTGCAGCCCTTTAAATTGTATAGTGGTCGTTCCGGGGAACTGCAGTTCCACTCCTACCGTACTACTTGAATATAAGCAGCCTGCATGCGCTTCTTATCCAGATTCAGAAGCCTGTATGTAATGTATACACACCCAACTGTATAAATGCAATGTATAATGATTAAGTATTAAGTATGTGCAATGTATTGAAAACCATTGTGCTTGCCCTTTAAATGAAATATAGGTAAAATAAAAAGTAACATAAGGCTTTGGAGGTCAGGACCCCCTTCGATATATATTAAAAGGGGAGCTCTTTTGTGATTAGTTCCTTCCATTTTGTATAGTTAGTTACATATTAATATGGTGCACTGAGGGATACAGGATCTGTCATTTGCCATGCGAGGGGATTCGGTGACAGAGAAAGGGTTTCCGCCATCACTGTCACAATAGATGTGCCTTTAAGCTGGTGTTTGATCTATACCTGTGTGTTCTCTGGCTTCTCACACTTCAGTTTGTACGACTAAATTAGAAGGACTTCACAAAGTACAAAAGGTATTTTAGACATCAATTTTGTTCCTTGGAGACGTCCTGAGTGATAAGCAGAACATCTGTACCGAGTTAATTATGCAGAGAAAGCGAGTGTCAGGGCTTGAAGGGATGCAGGAGAGTGCTAAATATTTCAAAGTTACCAGATATTAAATGCAAGGAAAATATTCAACATCTTCTTTAAACTGCTGCGGGAAGCTCATGGACTAGCTGATAACAGGCTGCGCGGCTCTCTCTTTACAGCTCGAATATATATCACTCTATACAGTATACCATCCCATACTATTACAAGGTGCTTTAAGTTTATATTTAATGTATAGAAGACTCCTGAGCCAAACAACTTAAAGGGGTTCTCCAATAATAAGCCAAAAATTAAAAACTAATGTCAAGTAGAGATGGGAAAATCGAGCCGGATTCAACCCTAATTTTCCAAATTATTAAACTCTGGGGTCTCTTTAGAGTATAATAGCAGGAAGCCAAGGGCAAGTGCCAAAAATAAAAAAAAATTATACTCTACTTCCGGTTCCTCTTCTACGTCTCATTTGGAGATCCGTGTTTTCCTCCTCTGGGCAGATGACATCACAGAAGAGGGCCAGAGTCGGGCACATGACGTCACAGAAGAGCGCCAGGCACCACTAGGAGGGGGAATCAGAGTGCCAGATGCCACAAGGAGACCCAGAAGAGGTAACAGAAGGTGAGTATATATGTTTTTTTCATTTTTGTTACCTCCCCTGGGCCTCCAGCTATTATACTCTGGGGTCTGAAGAGACCTCAGAGTATAATAATTTCCCTTCTGGTTCTATCCAAACAAGTTCAGATCAAACTGAACTGGGAGTTTGCTTCATTTGAACACAGGATGAAACAAATCTTCTCGTTTGCCCATCTTTAATATCAAGTCACTTGGCTTGACAGCTACCTACATCCTCTAAGTAAGATACAAGAGCTTCTTTTGCATCTAGAGGTATGAATGTGAAACAATGGCCGCCACTGCTCTTCTCTATGTAAAAACTGTCCTTGACAGGTTCCCTGCTACTGTAGGGGAGAGGGCAAAGGACCTGGCTGAGGTTATCCAGTGAATAATAAAGCTTACCAGTGCAACAAAAATTCTGGGCTGCCCTCTGCAAAAGTTATAAATGAGACTCTGGGGCATTGGTAAGCTCCATTACTCCCTGGATAAACCATTTAATGCCATGGTTTTTGTACAGGCTGTGTGTCAGCCTGAAAGGATTTCCGAGGCAGTGACCATGACTGCACTGATACAAGAAGATATTGGAGCAATTCCACCCAATGCCACCCTTCTACTCCAGTAGTAGGGAATTCATCCAGGATAGGTTTACATAGAGGAGAGCAGTGGCAGCCATTTCTTTTTCACATTTATATCCCTAGAGGCAAAACAAACTCCTGCATCTTACTAAGGGAAAAGTGACATTTTATTTATTTATTTAAGTTTTGCCCATTTCCGGAGAACCTCTTTAAGGCTAAAGCCCCACATTGTGGAAACACAGCGTTTTTACCTTTGCGGAAACTCCGCAGAATAAACAGAGTTTGACAGTACCTGCAAAGTGAATGAGATTCTAGGTAGACCCATCCACACATTTCAGATAAAAAAAAACGCTGCGCAAAAGCTAGTGTTTTGCCTATAGGTTTAATAAGAAAACACACAGAGAAAAACTCAGCAAAAACGCAATGAAAATGCTGCAGAAAAAAAAACGCAGTGGAAACGCATCAAGTTTTTTTCCACAGTGTTTTTCAGCTGTGTTTCACTATGTGGGGCTTTAGCCTTAAAGGGTTTTCCAGGACTGAACTATTGATTACCTATCTTTAGGGTAGGTTATCAATATCAGATTGGTAAGAGTTAAAAACCCATACAGATCAGCTGTTTGAAGGTCATGGTGCTCACGAGAGCTGTGCCCTCTTCTCTGTTGCGAGGATGTCGTGTTCATTGGTCACATGATTCACCTGCTGTATAGTCTTATTCAAGTGAATGGAGCTGAGCTGCAATACCAAGCACAACCCCTACACTAAGTACAGTGCTGTATTTGATATTTAGTGAAGAGGACACAGCTCTCAATAAACAGTGATAATGATGTAATATGATAAAGTGATAATCATAATATTCAATGATGATTATCCAGTAACTGTCATGTATGCAGGGCCGGCGCTAGGGGGGGGCAAAGTGGGCAATTGCCCAGGGCCCCGACCCCAAAGGGGCCCCCGGGATCCGAAGCCTGATGACTCCGGATCCCAGAGTCAGGACCAGCCATATCGATAACAGAAAGGGACACAGCGTCATGTGCCCAGGGCCCCTTTCCGAGGTGAATAAAAATTACAAACATTTTTACTCACCTGTCCTTGCGTCCGACGTCATCTTCTGGCGTTCCGGACATCACCGCTGAGGCCAGGCCTAAGCCTTAGCGATCACGTGGCTTCAGCGCTGATGTCCACAATGCGTGACGTCAGCCGCATAGAAGAGGAAGCGCCGGCAGGGATAGCGGAGCAGAGCGAGGAGGCCCAGCAGAGGTAAGGCAAGGTAAGTATAACTGTTTGTTATTTTCCCTTACCTCCCCCTGGCTTTTGCTTATTATACTCTGGGGTCTGAAGAGACCCCAGAGTATAATATAATACTAGCACTAAGGGAGTCTGTAGTGCCACTGGGGGGGCCCCTCTGGATAGCATATTATACTGTGTAGGGCCACTGTGGAGCATTATACTGGGGGGCCCGCTCTGGATAGCATATTATACTGTGTGGGGCCCCTGTGGAGCATTATACTGGAAAGGGGACCCTCTGGAGAGCATATTATACTGTGTAGGGCCACTGTGGAGCATTATACTGGGGAGGGGGCCCTATGGATAGCATATTATACTGTGTGGAGCCCCTGTGGAGCATTACACTGGGAGGGTCCCTCTGGATATCTTATTATACTGTGTGGGGCCCCTGTGGAGCATTATACTGGGGAGGGGGCCCTCTGGAGAGCATATTGTACTGTGTGGGGACACCGTGTTGCATTATACTGTGGGGGGGCCCTCTGGAGAGCATATTATACTGTTTTGGGCCACTGTGGAGTATTATACTGGGGGAACCTCTCTGGGCAGTTTATTATACTGTGTAGAGGCCATTCTGGAGCATATTATATTGCGTGTCACCACTGTGGGGCATTATTCAGGGGGAACTAAGGAGCATTATACTAGGGTGCCCTCTGGGGTGTATATTATACTGCGTGGGGCCTGCTGTGGAGCATTATACTGGGGGGACACTCTGGGGAGCATAATATATTGCATGGGGCCACTGTGGAGCAAAATACTTGGGGGGGCACTGTGGACCATTATGCTAGCGGGTGCTCTCTGGGGAGCATATTATACTATGGGCCACTGTGGAGCTTTATACTGGGGGGGAAGGGGCAGTGTGGGGAGCCTGTTATACTTTGTGGGGCCATTGTGGAGTTTATTATATTGTGTGGGGCTTCTCTGGAGCATATTATACTCTGTGGGTCCATTGTCGAGTATTATACTGTGGAAAACCACTGTAGAGCATTATACTGGGGGAACCCCTCTGGGAAGCATATTGTACTGTGTGGAGGCCATTGTGGAGCATGTTATACTGTGTTAGGCCACTGTGGAGCATTATACTGGGGGGGGCACTGTAGGTTGCATATTATACTGTGCATATTATATTGTGTGGGACTGCTGGGGAGCATATTGTACTGTCTGGGGCCACTAAGAGGTAGTATACTGTGTGGAGCCTTATATACCATGTGGGGCCACTATGGGAGGCTCAGGGGAGCATTTTATACTGTGTGGATCCACTATGGAGCATTATTTACCATGTGGGGAAACTGTGGAGGGCTCAGGGGAGCATTTTATACCGTGGAGCATTATATACCATGTGGAGCATTATACTGTGGGGGGGGGGGGCTCAAAATTCCTGCTGGCAGCCCTCTGTGCTACAGTACTGCGCATGAACTGGCCATGGAGTTATTGGGGCCTGCACAGTACTATAGGGGCTGACTATATTGGGAACATACTCAGTAACACCAGATAGTCAGCACATATGTAAGACTTCAGTGAAGGAGCCATGGTGTAGTCTATTAGCAGGAAGGTGTTGGGTGGGGCCCCAGAACAAGTTCCTCTGGTGGGCCTAAGGCCCTTCAGTCCGACACTGTATAACGGAGAACTATTATATATAAGGGTGGGTTACTATATATAATTGGGAAACTTAAATATGAGGGGGTTATTATAAGGGGTAACTATTATTTATAAGACGGGCTATTATTTATAAGGGGAGAACTATTATATATAAGGCATCCATTATAAGGGGGAGCTATTAGTTATAAGAGAGGAACTATTTATAAGGGGGGTATAATTGTTAAGAGGGCTTATTTATAAAGGGGGCTATTAGTGATTATGGGGACTATTATTTATAAGGGTAACTATTGTTTATGAGGGGGCTATTATTTATAAGGGAGCAGTATTATTTTTACGCGGTGACTGTTACTGATAAGGGGAAATATTACTGATACAGGGCACTATTTATCATTTATAAGGGAGCTATTACTGATAAAGGTGTAATATTATTTATAAGCAGGGACTATTATTTATAAGGAGGCGCTATAATAGCTGATGACTGGGTGCAAAAATCTATTAGGCAGTACAAAGGTGCTCATCTGAATTGTATGTTGTAAAATGGGGCTTGTTATTACTTTTTTGTTGGCAGAAAGGAGGCGTTATTATAGGGGTTACCACTGCAAGACGATGGTGTTGTTTGCATATCAGCATTTGGGGCCCCGTTTTTAATTTTGCCCAGGGCCCCACTTTGTCTACTACTGCATGTATGTACGGGTGAATGAGTCTTAGTAATGGAGAGTCTGGAAGGTTACTTAAAGATGCCATTGACAAAAACCTGACCTTGGTATAGACATAGATCTACATAGGGTTGTTTTGAAATTCTGAAATAAATTATGGGTACTAGTGTGCTGAAATAATGCATTATTTTTTTTCTTGTCATTTATGAAATGTAAAAGACATTTTTGAGTCTTTTAGTTTTTTATATGTCAGTTGGCAACCACCATATTTTTTTCCTCATTTGTAAAATAAGTTTTTTGCAGCCTTACTATTTTGAAGGAGTTATAATAGAACTGATATAGATTTGTTTAAGTCCTCTACTACATACTGTTATTATGGGTCGCCATAGAGGTGCAAACGACAGAAAAAAATATGCAAATCAGCTCTTCTCAAGAAGGAAGAAATTTGTCTCTTTAATACTACCATCATTTCTTCCTTCTGGAGGCAGGGTCGATTCTAGCTATTCTGCTGCCTGAGGCAAAAATTTAAATGGAGAACCCCACTCCCAATAAGTAAGAAATACAGGTAGCCAACTGCTATAGAGTAAAAAAAAAAAAAATTATTACAAATGCATAATGTATCATACTCAATAAATATTATGGCTACATAAAGTGTCATAAGAATACTTTCAAAAATAGAAGTGTTAATAATTTATTTTTGTCAATTAACATAATGAATGAATAAACAAAAGAGAAATCCCTTTGGATTCTTGGGAGTGATGATACGGCCCCCACAGAGCCCTGACCTCAATATCATCCAGTCTGTCTACGATTACATGAAGAGACAGAAGGATTGGAGAAAGCCTACATCCACAGAAGATCTGTGCTTAGTTCTCCAAGATGACGGGAACAACCTCCCTGCCGAGTTCCTTCAAAAACTGTCTGCAAGTGTGCCAAGATGAACTGATGGAAGGCAAAGGGCAAAGGTCACACCAAATATTGATATGATTTAGATTTCTATTTTCTTCATTTTGTTAATCTGCAACAATAAACTATTAACGCTCCTATTTTTTAAAGCATTCTTACTTTACAGTATTTTTTCTTCCACACACCTGCCTAAAACTTTTACACAGTACTGTGTAATGACTAAATACTTCCAAATAAGTGGTCTAATAACAGAGAAAAATACTGTTCGCCTACCTGATACATACATAGACTTTTTACATATGAGTGCCATAAATGCAAAAATCCTATGACCTCCTGAATAAAAAATTTCTGTAGACAAAAACTCAAATGTGAACCATTTCTGCAAAATGCATGCAAAGTAATGTTGGCATGATATACAGATGTAGCAAATTTTAACTTGACACTGTCATTACAGAAAACATCAAAAGTCACTGAAAAAGTAATTGAGGCAAATTTATTAAGACTGGTGTAACTTATGCCTGTCTTAATAATGACCTTGACAAACACAGAGAACAAGATATTTATAAAAAGGTGACAGCCCTGTATCAGAATGGCCTTGGGCCAAACATGCGCCACAATATCATCCCTCTGCGCCAGTTTTCTATAGGGATTGATGTCGAGTAAATTTAAAGTTCTCTGCCATAGTGTTAGCGCATCAAGTGTCAAATAAACTTTTCTGCAACCATCAGACAAGCTCAGTCATATTTTCTCAAAGGAGTAAGTGGCTTTTCATCAGTATTTTACATCTCTGCAAGTGCCCTCATATAACATTGTGACTTCTCTGCATCCTGCTGGGAACTTGTATTTTAACCTGCTTGTATCAGTAAGTATGGCCTTTTCCAGGGATAAAAATGCTTATTCACAAATGTCCCCAACACATCAAAACCATTAATAACAATGAAGTATGGCATCTTCTAGAGTAGCCAAATTGTCAATTCTTATAGAACTTAATTCTATTATACTGCTTCCCTAATTACATCTACATCTTTGAATTCTCAATGTAGCAAACCAAGATGAACTGCCATACCTAACCATGCATGTGCTCAAAATTGCAACTGAGCTTTCTTCCTACTGATGTACCAAGATCATGGTGCAGGGACATTTTTGACAAATTGGTGAGCCTATGCAAAATTTTCAAACGTGCCCCCACCACTTAGACAAACCTCTCGAATTTAAGAGGACGCAAAGATGAAGAAGTGTGGAGGCAAATGCAGTGCAACATGGTAGATTGTTTTGTGTTAAGTTAGGCCCCTAATACCACCCATGGCTCCAGTGAAACCACCAATTTCTACTGTGTCCCTTTGTGCCCCAACACAATAATGCCTTTCAATGTATAACACCCAGGGATGACGGCTCCTAAATTTCCACCACAAAGTATAATTAGCCCTAAGTGACTGAACATAGTATAATGTCCTCTAAGTGGTTTCAAACAGTATAATCTCCCCTAGGTTGACCTAGACAGTATAATGCCCCCATAAGTAATCAGTATCAGACCATTTTAGGGTCTAGCACTGGAACCTATGCAAAGGACAGAAGCAGAAGGCACTGTCCACTGTATAGGTTGGTGCCAGAGTACTGCTGCTGTGTTCCCATTTAAGTGAATAGGAGCACTGCTGCAGTACTCATGTACAACTCCTACACAGCAGGTGGAGCCTTCTGCTTCGAGCTCCAGACCATGCCCTTTGTAGGTTCTGGCCCCAGAGACAGCCTGAACCAGCTGATCAGTGTGAAGTCTGGACACATCTGTATGGGGGAAAAAATGTAAGCGACAGTTCCACTTTCAGGCTAAGGCCCCACATTCCACAGCGTTTTTTGTTGCAGATTTTGCTGCGTTTTTTGAGCCAAAGCCAAGAATGGCTACAAAAGGAATGGGAAATATCTAGGAAGCTCTTATACCTCTCCCTTCTGCTCAATCCACTCCTGGCTTTGGCTCAAAAAACTGCAGCAAAATCTGCAACAAAAAAAGTTGCATTTCCACAAGGTGGGGCCTCAGCCTTAAAGTAACATCTTGCCTCATCAGTTTTTTAACTAAAAACTTTATATTGTGAAAAGGCCAACAAAATAGAAAAATATGTAAAAAATCCTGTATATAAATTTGGCCTTGAACTATTAAAATCCCCCAACTTAGCATATCCATAGCTTTAGCCTGAAGCTTTATTTGAAAATAAATGTCAATCTATTGCAGTAAATATTATTTTTACTTTGAAATTTTTTTGATATGTTTTAAATATATTTTTATACTTTTATTATTTTTTAGCGAACACTGTGTGTAGAAGTAGTATAAAATAAAACCCCATCTGTTACTGAAAAAAAAAAGGTTAAAACTATTTACCCAGTACGTTCTTAAATTAAAGGATTAAAAGGATTTAATCTTCTCTTATGTGTGACTATTTAAAATGATTTTTGGCAGTATATTTTGTATCTATTTACAATTAGCAGTAAATTTAGCAGTAAGGCCACAGGCATACTAGGGACTTATTTCTGGGTCTGATTACCCAAACTAACAGCTTCACTTGGACACACTGATGTGTCTAACCTTATCATAACTCAGATTTAAATAAGGACTCATGAAATCAATTCAATACAATATCACAACATGTTAGCACAATCCTTGCTAGGCTGCAATTCACAGCATAACCACTTGGTGACCACACACTTATAGGATAGACATCTTGTGACAGAGTATCAGGAAATGTTGTTTTGAAATGTTATCTTTGGAATTGTAAGAAAGGATACGTCTCAATTTATATATACTATTTGAGCCCATGACATTGGCACAGAGATCCATGGTAAAACATCATGGACAGTAGGCAGATCTCATCCGTGTGCCACCTGTGCCTCCATGGGCTCATTCACTTCATCTACTTGGCATATCGCAGATCAGACTGACAGATTACTGGGAGTCACTGGTGAAGACCCAGTGGTCATGATGCACATTGGCACTAATGACAAAGTGAGAGGTTAAGGCTAGGACCTCAAAGGTAGTATTTGCTAAAATACTACCTGTAGCAATGGCTATGGAGAAGAGGCAATGGGAGATTATGGAGGTAAGCAAGTGGCTCAAGAGTTAGTGTAGGAAGGAGGGGTATAAGGGAATTGCCAGTTGAGCAATTCCCCAGGGCTGCTGCAGAAACCTGGGAGGAAGGGAATGACAGAGACAATGAGTCCTAAACTTGACCCACCCCCTGTCCCTGCCTACTTGCCTGAACTTTCCTAGGCAACAGCCGACAACTTGGCATGATCCCTTCTGTGAATAAGTGACAACACAAAACGCAGACAAGACAAACAACACGGAAGAGGAGTCAGCAAGCCTAGAGTTAAAGCCAGAGAGACAAAGCAGTACTAAATTGAAATCCAAAAGAGTAGTCACAAGTAAAGCCAAAGGTCAGAAGTCAGTAATACAATGATAGCAGAAGAAGAGCTTAGTGAGGACAAAGTCACAGGAGAGTCATTCCATATCAAGTGGACCAGGGGTCCCCACCTCACCATCTCAGATTTTGATGAAATTTGGTACATAATTTCTCTATGATATAAAACTAAGCTGTGCAAAATTTTAGTTCAAAAGACTAAAAATTGCAAAAAGTCACCTGAGCAAAAATGACATTTTGGGCCAATTTCCAGAAGCTGTAAACATGGAAGTTTTAGTAGTATAAGGGGTATATTTGGAGAAGCTGTACAACTTTTAGGGCTTAATGAACTGGCAAAATCCCATGCTCCTAGTCCTCTTACTTTTTGCATGGTTTAGGCTCAAAAAACTGCAAAAATGAATTTACAGCGATGTTGAAGCTGCTCTAGTGTCAAAACTAGTTGGCCTTTCAGGTTGATTTTTGGTAGGTGTACTAAATACATGGCTGTAATGACGCCTACCAATTTGCAACACTTTCCTTCAAGTGGTTGAAAATATAAGCGTTCAAAGTTGGTATAAAAAGCATTTTTGCCTAATTTTGGCTATTTTTGATGCCCTATATCTCCCTTGGGACAGCTTCAATCTTCTCTCTTTTAGCACCATTAGAAAGAGCAGATTTCCATCTATCAGAATATGTTGTTTTCATTTTGGAGTCTTTTCATATAAGGATTGAAAAAGATGCCCTCAAATGTTTGCAGGCAATAGCCTGTGATTTCTTCACTACACCCTTGATACAAGTGTAGTAAAAGTGATTCTTCTTTCAATAAACACCAATTTTTTAAATAAAGAACACATTATGTTATAAAACTGTATTCAAGAAAAGGAAAAAAACAGGAATGTTTTTTAGGATGTGGAAGGATGAGGCCTGATTTCATAACAGGTTTAAAGAAAACTGCAGTCAGTTAGGATGACCGACTTGACCAATTATGATTGGTGGACCCTGCTGCAAGGTGGAATTGTTTGTTTCATTGGCCAATTGCATGCTTCTGATACCTCCTGGCTCCTGAGTGTCTGTTGCTGTGTTTCTTCATTGCACCTTTGCTACAGTTTGACCTCTTAGTGAACTGTAGGCATCAAAGTAAGCCTAGCAACAGACACTCAGGAGGCAGGAGGTATTAGGACAGTGTTCAGACAAAGCAACAAGAACCCTAAGCAAGGAATCAAACACGCCTCCTGCACCGCAGCGTGTGAGCGGAGGGTGGCACAGAGGCCCCAACAGGCAGAGACGTTACAAGGGGTTTGGATATCTAATATTTCAGGAAACTGTGTATGTCCCACATCATTGGCGCATAGCAATTGATTTGCCAACATACAAAAAAGGGGTCAAAAAGTGACCCTGGAAGCTATAAGTCAGTAAGTCTAATCTCAGTGGTGGATAAAATATTTGAAGGTTTTCAGAGAGATGTTATCCTGGAGTATCTCAATAAAAACAACCTTATAAGATCCAATCACCATGGGATTCGACTAATCTGATCAGCTTGTATGAAGAGGTCAGTTCAAGACTGGATATGGGTAATGCAGTGGACGTGGTGTATCTGGACTTTTCAAAGGCTTTCGATACTGTACCACATAAAAGACTGGAATACCAAATGAGAATGTTGGCACTGGGGGAAAACATATGCATTTGGGTTCACAACTGGCTCAGTGATAGGAAACAGAGGGGGCTTGTTAATGGGAAATTCTTAGACTGGGTCACAGTCACCAGTGGGGTACTACAGAGGTCAGTATTGAGTCCCCTCCTTTTTCAAAGGGCTTACAGAGTGGGGTGTCCTTATTTGCAGATGATATTAAACTCTGTAAAGTAATTAAAACAAGTATAATAGGATAATAGAATATTGCAGGGGGATCTAGGGAAGCTAGAAGAATGGGTGTAGACATTGCAAATGAAGTTTAATGCAGACAAATGTAAGTTTATGCATTTTGGTAGAAGAAATAAAATGTATGATTATATACTTAAAGGGGTTTTCCAGTTTAAAAAAAATATGGGCCAAATAACAGGAGACATCAATACAAAATACTTCCTAATATATATCCTGTTTAGATGATTTATTTTCCGGTCATTGACCACAGTTGTGACATTTCGTGTGAAGCTCACTACACCTCCTTTTGAACAGTATAGCTAGCAAAGGAAACATCACAGCAGCATGTGACCTCCTTGCTACCTGAAGCCACTCATACTGACTTTTGTTGGAGTTATTTATTACCTGGTCAAATATGTGGAGGAGAGAGGCTTCATGGACTGAAGAAGTGAGACAACAGACACTGTGACACAAAACAAACCCTGTAGCAGGGAGGGATTTGCAAACAGGGGAAAGTAGAGAAGGGAAGGGTACACATAGAGTTAAAGGAGACAGATGAATCATGGGAAATGTAGTTTATCCACAGGTTCACTGCATTAAAATAACAGTGATAAGATCAGCAAGCAAAATAATGCTAAGCAAAGGTTGCACAAGGGAAGAGTAAGAATTTAGCACTGCTGTGAATATATTTGCAGTTAATTTTTGTAAGCTGGATAACCCCTTTAATAGTAAATTACGGGGTAAAACGGCTGCTGAAAAAGACAGGGAATTTGGTGGACACTAAACTTACCTTTAACAACTAGTGCCAGGCAGCTGCTGCCAAGACAAACAAAATTATGGGATGCATCACATGAGGCATACAGTTGCATCTCAATAAATTAGAATATCTTTGAAACGTTTATTTATTTCAGTAATTGAATTAAAAAAGTGACCTCCTATATTTTCTAGATTCTTTACACACAGAGTGTTCTATTTCATGTGTTTTATTTTTGTAAATGTTGATTATGGATTGCAGGTAATGAAAACCCAAATCTAAGAAAATTTGAATATTGTAAAAAAATTCTGTATTGTAAATTCAGTGTGTCACCTGCCAAGGTTTCCTAAGCCTTTAAATGGTCCCTCAGTCTGGTTCAGTAGGACACACAATCATGGAAGACGCTGATTATGGATTGTATTACTGAATTACTGAAATGAATGAATGTTTCAAAAATATTCTAATTTATTGAGATGCACCTGTATATACACTCATGACAAGAACACAGTTTTGCCTATATATAAATCACTAGTACAGCCACACATAGGCTATTGTGCGCAGTTATAGGTCCAAGTATACAAGAAGGACATAACTGAACTAGAGACAGTGCAGAGAAGGGCAACCAAGACAATTAGAGGATCCAAGGTTTTAAACTAATTGCCGGATTTGTAGGTGGGAGGGAATTTTTCCCCTGATATGGGGCGATTGGCTTCAGCCTTTACGCTTTCTTCTGGATCAACACTGTAGGGCTATAGGTTGGACTTGATGCACCTTGCTAACGCCGTGTCCATGGGATTTTAATGAGTTCTGTTTATACATATGGAGCACAACAGTACTGTGCAAAAGTTTTAACAAAACAAAATGAATGAAGAAAAGAGAAGTCTTATCAATATTTGGGGTGAAAGTTTTTGAAGGAACTTGCTAGGGAGGTTGTTTCAAACATCTTGGAGAACTAAGCACAGATCTTCTGTGGATGTAGGCTTGTTCTAATCCTTCTATCTATTCATGTAATCCCAGACAGACTGGATGATGTTGAGATCAGGGCTGTGTGAGGGCCGTATCATCACTTCCAGGACTCCTCCTACAAAGGTCGGTCAAAACAAATATTGATGGGATTTAGATTTCTTTTTTCAGTTAGTTTATTAAACCATTATATCATTTTTTATTTTTAAAGGATTTTTACTTTTCAGCTTTTTTTTCTGTACCTATTATACCTAAAACTATTGAACACTACTCTAACTACATATAAAAGACCTCAGACTACATGTATTGAATTTTACTTCATTTATGCTATTGGATATGGGAAGAATGCATGTTCTCATTTTATTGTTTTACATTTTTTAGGTGTCAGTGCCCTTGGAATTATAGACTTCATGAGTGTCCTTCATTCAGTAATTCAGACTATTGATACACGCTTGGCTGCTGATGGAGTTTCTACTTTGCAATGAGATGTGGCTTGCTACCTGGCCAATAAAAGTGTTATTGTTCTCTTCTGTACGGGATATACACAAGACGTATAGATGAAGATCAAGGAACCAAATCACCCGTGGTTCTTATTTTTAATAAATACATTTCTCACCTGTCAAAATAATGAACAGTTAAAAGCAGAAACACATCAAATGACACACGGGTAGAGAAGTGCTTCAAAGACGGACAAGACCATGCTAATATTTCACGTTGGTTAATACCCTTCACTGTCTAATGCTGCCAATTGAGCATTTACTATTGTTCTCGAAAGGGAAAAAGTTAAATAATATTCTAAAAGGTATTTTCTGAAGGATTGGATTATTTTGTGCCAAAGCGACGGCAGAAAGTGAGTAAACATGTTCTTCTAACACACAGAGGCTAATCTATCCAACACAAATATTTAAAGTAAAATATCTATGGGGAAAAACTTGAGGTTCCCAGGAATCCTCAATGAATATTTTGCTTAGCTTTGACCAGGAATGAGCATGCCATTGCTTAGCAACAGGTGCCAAGACTGGCAGGTGGCTGGCTATCTTCAATTTCCATTCTTCTATGAAGACCAACATAGTCAACTAATAAACTACAGTAATGCTTGTAGCATGTATTAATATTGAACTGCTAGGACTATAGCACAGTGCATTTCTCTGGGGAAGATGGTTGCCAATTTTCAGTATTGAATCAAGCAATGTATACAATACAGTATTGAAATAGTATTTCTAATGTAATGCTATGGGGTGGATCAGTGGTTAGCACTGTAGCCTTGCAGCGCTTAAGTCCTGAGTTCAAATCCAGCCAAGGACAACATCTGCAAGGAGTCTGTATGTTCTCCCCGTGTTTGCGCAGGTTTCCACCATGTACTCCAGTTTACTCCCATGATAGGGAATATAGATTGTGAGCCCTATATTGCACAGTGTTGATAATATCTGTAAAGCGCTGCGGAATATGAGTAAGTAAATAAAAAAAGGAGAGATTTTATCTTCCTATACCAGTTCCTTTATAGAAACATATTCTAAAACATATCCCGTAAGTGATAGCGAGTGAATTAACAGAATTACTAGGCAACGGGTATATTAGTTTCAAACATGCAACTCAACAACCAATTAACTGCTAATATTTCCTATAAAAAGACATCAGTTTTATAAACCACTAGCTTCAATGCTTATCTAGTTACTGAATTAATTCAGTGACATTTTCTGTACTTCATGTTTTTCAAAAACATCTGTACTTACAAAAATATTTCCAATTTAAAATATTAATAACACAAATTTATTTGAGTGAAATGTAGGCATCCTGCATGTCTGATCAAATTATACATTTTTACATCTCCATCTACATATTAAACATTTACATATCCATTTATGGTATAATCTTTTGCATGTCAATTTATATCATGAACTTTTTCATATCCATTGAAATATTACACTTTTACATGTCTATCTATGGTATAAACTTTCATATATCTGTATTATAAATTTTGATATGTATGCATAAGTTTTTACGTTTCTGTCTACATTATAATCTTTTACATGTTCATCTATATTATAAACTTTTCCTAGTCTATCTACATTATAAACTTTTACATGTCTATATGAATATTAAAGCATAAGTAAACTTTTACTGAATAGTGAAGGTTGAAGAGTAGAGATGGGCGAACCTCCCAAGATTCATTTAGTTTCGGGTTCGGGTGTCTCAGGCCCCTGATTTGTTTCAGATTGAACAAGTGTGGTATGAATTGGAAGTGAAATTTTTATACTCTGGGGTTCTTTCAAACCCAAGATTATGATAGGTGAAGGCCTTGAGGAGGTATAAAAAATAAAAAATATTTATACTCACCTTCCCTCACCTCTTTTGGGCCTCCTTGCGGTGTCCAGCTCTCTTTCTCGGTCTCCTCGGTAACGGCATGTGTCCGGGGTCACCTCTGAGGCCTGTGATTGGGCCGAATGTCATGACGTCCTGACGCTCGACGTGCCCATGTGACTACTTTGGTACAATCACAGACCTCATGATTCACTATAATACAGTAAGACATCACTAGAGCAACCTGTCCAATACACCAAGACATGATATTTATGGTTTTTGTTAAATTAAATTAAAAAAAACTTTTTTTTTTCAAATTTTTTTGTCCAAATGACCAATAAATATGTCTCTGTACATGTACAATGAAACAGCAAAAATTGTTACAAAAGTGTTATCCGTGCCATTATTACCGCATATTAAACTGGGGATACAGGGTGATTTTGCAATGCTACCCGATGTTGCCATGGTTACATC
Source organism: Leptodactylus fallax (assembly GCA_947044405.1). Lineage (NCBI taxonomy): Eukaryota > Metazoa > Chordata > Amphibia > Anura > Leptodactylidae > Leptodactylus > Leptodactylus fallax. The sequence goes on along the minus strand of CAMRHE010000178.1, from coordinate 2,850,038 downwards.
TTTCAGTCCTCAAAAAAATCAGTGTTCAAATTTTGGGAATGGCCATCTCTTCAGTCACCTTCACTCACATTACTCGCAATGTTGCAGGGTGACATGGGATTAAAGAGACCGTGTTTCTCCGAAAATAAGACAGGGTCTTATATTATTTTCTCTAAAAAAGGGCTAGGGCTTATTTTCAGGGTAGGTCTTTTCAGGCACCAGAGTGAATCAGAATCTTGTCTGATCCAGCCATGACAGTAGAACCCCGGCTGCCAATCACCACAGGGCACCTGCTATTGGTGACATGGCCACACGGGTTCCTGTGCTTACATAATCTCCATGACATATTTGTATCCCCCACAAAAATAAATACAATTTTTTTCATTAAAAATATAGCAATCCATGGCTTACTGTTATATCATTGCAGTAAAAGGTTAAGCATGGGGATTTTTAAAACTCCTTTTGCAAAAATCTTTGCCACTGCAGTGGAAAAACACTAATAATGTCAGTGAAAAAACCTAGTGAGTAAGAAATCCTTCATAGATATCAGGGATGAAGATCTGTCAGAGAGAGATAAGCATTTGATGAGGATTTTGATCTGAATACAGAGAGTTCATCTCTGGAAACGTTATATGCATCAAGTAAAACATCAAATAACCAGGAGATGCCCTGGTTAATAATTGAGGTTATAAATACATATATTACAGCAAAATACTGTAGAGAAATGATGACAAAGTATTGTGTTCACAAATCTGTAAATGACTGTCTGGTTATAAATATTAAATACTAGGCATAAACAACTAATAAAGTAATAAAGTCTAGGCGTAAACAATAATTATAACGCTAAAATAATTACAATAATAATTATAGCACACATCCTATTTTCTTGGATGTATAACCCGATCTGTATTATATGGCATTTAGGGATATAAAAACACTCACTATCACCATATTTTTGATTATCTATTATCCCCAATCAGCGTGTCAACTCAATAGACATAGCACAGTCTAACAAGCCTCATACAAACACAGTCAATAAAAAAAAAAAAAAAAAGGTTATCACTACTGAAAGGAAGAGAGTGGCAAAACCAACAGATTTTAGGTGACCATTAAAGGGGTTTTTTGTTTTTAGGTAAAAATGGGCTTTAGGGCAGGGAATGTCTTAAACATAGCGAGGGGTACCTGCTGCTCCAGTGTTCAGTCTTAGCCATTCCCCATCTGTGTTTGTTGACAGGGCTGCAATTGTGATGCCAGGTGCACATGTTGGTGATCGCTGTCATGACAGCCCCATAGAAATGAACGGAACACTGGTCTTACATGCACACAGTCACTCCATATATGGGGAACTTTAAGGGGAACTTTTAGCACCCATTCTTCTGACCCTCAGCGATTAGACACTTATTCTACATCTTGTTGTAAAAGTGCATGGAAAGAAGGATGTTTGCGTAACCCCCTTCTATTCACTTTTGGAACAGAAAGGGTCCCATTCTCGAAATGGATGCGAATCCCAGTGATAGGTTCACATCTATCAGGTATTTATGACATATCCTATGGAGATACAGGCACATAAAAAGTAACTATGGTGTCCCATAGCAAAACAGGTAAAAGAGCTCCACTCTGCCCAAACCACCTTATCAGCAAATTCAGAGAATGAAAAATGTATGATCGTATGATCATTTTGTGCTACTTTACATACAGGAATAGCGCACATAGTGATTTTACAGTTTAGATATTGCACAGTGATGTTACAGTACATGAAAAATGCACACAATAATGTCACAGTACAGGATTAATACACACAGCGGTGACACAGTACAGGAATAATGCACACAGAAATGCCCCAGTACCAGGATAATGCACACAGATATGTCTCATTAGAATAATGCACACAGTGATGTCACAGTACAGGTATAATGTACACAGAGATGTCACAGTACAGGGAGAATGCACACAGTGTTGTCATAGTACAAGGATAGTGTACACAATGATGTCACAGTTCAGAAATAATATACATAGCGATGTCACAGTACATGGATAATAAAAACAGTGATGTCATAGTACAGGGATAACATGCACAGTGATGTCATAATACAGAGATAATGTACACAGTGATGTCGTGGAATAGAGATAATATACACAGTGATGTCAGTACAGGTATAATGTCCACTATGACTTCATAGCACAGTGATAATGCACACACAAAAAGATCACTGACATCACATATGAAGAAAGTAATTATAATGATGTCACATTCAGGCATTATCATGTCAGTTTTCCCACATGTCCATACATCGTCCATAGTTATCACTAATTTCACCATAGGTCTCACTGGAAATGGGCCCCCTTAGTTATTGAGCCCCATAACAGTTGCTGTGCCTGCTATCCTGGTAGCTATGTGCATGCTGAGAAGACAATACCCCTTTAAGTATGTTTCCTTGTAGACAGATCTGTTCTATGTCTATAATGCCATAAAACTCTGTAACTGTTCTTATTGTGCAATATAATGTTCCCTACAGTTTTCCTCTTGTAATTGCTCCCTATAACTTCTGCATTGTCCTATATTCTTCTTTATAATTCATTCTTTTGCTGAATGTAGCAGTGCAATATAGCTATCAACGCTCCTTACATCTCTCCTCCATGTTCTATATGACCCCTCTAGGACATCACTTATTGCTCCATACAAGCTTTTCCTATCTCCTAATTTTCTATATTCTTTCACTGCCTCATAAAACAGCTCCCTAAAACTCTGTAATTCTCCTGGGCGATTCAGTCACTCTCTCTACCCAGCATTTTTACTGTTCTCTTGGAAAGAAATCGGAGATAAATCTGCATTGTGTTAATTAGATTCCTCTGCAGTCTGCAGCGTTTGCTATTAATTCAATTAGCCAAGCGTTTGTTACACTTGCAGTTTCTAATCGAATGATTTCTTTGTTCATAGTGGAATTTCTGCTCGAGATTTAGTTTATTAAGTTTTGTTTTTCCTTTTTGTCTCTACCTGACCAGATTCAGTTACTACTATCCATTCACATATCTACCAGAAATTTAATATATAATACACACTGTACACACATTATATACATCATCTTCTGCATATTTTATGAGACAGAACCCTAAAGGAAATGTAGCACCAGAAAACGAAATAATATTAAAATCAGGGTTTTTTAAATAAACACATTTCTAAAGATTTTGCTGTTATTTTTTATTTTCAAGTTAAGATCTATATAAAAACATGAAATATAGCAGTTTTTACTCTGACTATTATAGTAGATTGGCTAACATTTCCTATCTTCTGTAGCTCACTAATTAGCTTTGCTATATAGACTGGGACTATACGAGCAGAGTCATCTCATTGTCATTAGAGGGAGTGAAAGTTAACAACAACTCTATTGTACTGCCTGAAGCCTAGATAAGGTAGGATAGCAATAATATAAGCAATGCACACAGAAAAGGATCTGTATGTACCCCTTGTAACCTCTTGGACCCTTAAAGATTGGGCTGTAAATAAATTAAATAAACACACCTTTAAACATTTTACTGTTATTTTTTTTTACTTTCAAGTTAGGATTTATATAAAAACATGAACTATAGCAGTTTTTACTCTGACGATTATAGTAGATTAGCTAACATTTCCTATCTTCTGTAGCTCACTAATTAGCTTTGCTATATAGACTGAGACTATATGAGCAGAGTCATCTCATTGTCATTAGAGGGAGTGAAAGTTGACAACAGCTCTAGTGTACTGCCTGAAGCCTAGATAAGGTAGGATAGCAATAATATAGACAATGCACACAAAAAAGGATCTGTACGCACCCCTTGTTACCTCTTGGACCCCTAAAGATGGGGCTATAAATAAATTAGATAAACACATCTTTAAACATTTTACAGTTTTTTTTTATTTTCAAGTTAGGATCTGCATAAAAAAACATGAAATATAGCAGTTTCTACTCTGATGATTATAGTAGATTGGCTAACATTTCCTAACTTCTGTAGCTCACTAATTAGCTTTGCTATATAGACTGGGACTATATGAGCAGAGTCATCTCATTGTCATTAGAGGGAGTGAAAGATGAAAACAGCTCTATTGTACTGCCTGAAGCTTAGATATGATAGGATAGCAATAATATAGGCAATGCACACAGAAAAGGATCTGTATGTACCCCTTGTAACCTCTTGGACCCTTAAAGATTGGGCTGTAAATAAATTAAATAAACACACCTTTAAACATTTTACTGTTATTTTTTTTACTTTCAAGTTAGGATTTACATAAAAACATGAAATGTAGCAGTTTTTACTCTGATGATTATAGTAGATTGGCTAACATTTCCTATCTTCTGTAGCTCACTAATTAGCTTTGCTATATAGACTGGGACTATACGAGCAGAGTCATCTCATTGTCATTAGAGGGAGTGAAAGTTGACAACAGCTCTATTGTACTGCCTGAAGCCTAGATAAGGTAGGATAGCAATAATATAGACAATGCACACAAAAAAGGATCTGTACGTACCTCTTGTAACCTCTTGGACCCCTAAAGATGGGGCTGTAAATAAATTAGATAAACACATCTTTAAACATTTCACAGGTTTTTTTATTTTCAAGTTAGGCTCTGTATAAAAAAACATGAAATATAGCAGTTTTTACTCTGACGATTATAGTAGATTGACTAACATTTCCTAACTTCTGTAGCTCACTAATTAACTTTGCTATATAGACTGGGACTGTATGAGCAGAGTCATCTCATTGTCATTAGAGGGAGTGAAAGATGAAAACAGCTCTATTGTACTGTCTGAAGCTTAGATAAGATAGGATAGCAAGAATATAGACAATGAACACAGAAAATAATCTGTATGCACCCCTTGTATCCTCTTGGAAACTTAAAGATGGGGCTGTAATCTCTCACTAAAAATATAGAACGGAAGCATGTGTCTCCAATATGGCTCATCCAAGGGAAGTAAGCAGAATGGATGGCGGCAAATTGGAAAATTGTAGAACTTTCGTTTTGTTTTGTTTTGTTTGTTTGAGTTGGAAGGGACCTCAAGGGCCATCGAGTCCAACCCCATGCAAAAGCAGGAATTCCTAGATCAACCCAGCTATATACCTATCCAGATTCCGCTTGAAGATTTCAATTGATGAAGAACTCACCACCTCCCGTGGCAGCCTATTCCACTCCCTCACTACCCTTACTGTTAGAAAGTTTTTCCTAATGTCTAATCAGAATCTCCTTCCCCTTAGTTTCATCCCATTACTTCTCGTGCTTCCTTCTGCTAATGAGAATAGGGTAGATCCCTCTGCACCGTGACAACCTTTCAGATATTTAAATACCGCTATTAAGTCTCCCCTTAGCCTTCTCTTCTGCAAACTAAGCAGTCCCAATTCTTTTAGCCTTTCTTCGTAGGACATGGTTTGTAGACCTTCCACCATTTTGGTTGCTCTTCTCTGGACCTGCTCCAATAAATCGATGTCTTTCTTAAACTGGGGAGCCCAGAACTGTACACAGTATTCCAGGTGGGGTCTGACCAGGGCAGAGTACAGCGGAATAATTACCTCTCTTGATCTAGCTTCAATGCTCGTCTTGATACATCCTAGAATTTGGTTAGCCTTTTTAGCCACCGCACTGCACTGTTGACTCATGTTGAATTTGTGATCTATTATTATGCCCAGATCCTTTTCCCCTGTACTCTCACTTAGTACTATTCCTCCCATACTATATATGCTTCTTGCATTTCTGTTACCTAGATGTAGAACTTTGCATTTGTCCCTGTTGAATACCATTTTGATCACCTCAGCCCATTGTTCCAGTGTGTCTAAGTCCTTTTGGATGCACTCTCTCTCCTCTCTAGTGTTGGCCATTCCTCCTATCTTTGTATCATCTGCAAATTTTATTAGTTCCCCATTAATCCCATCATCCAGATCATTTATAAAAATATTAAAAAGTACTGGGCCCAGGACAGAGCCCTGCGGCACCCCGCTTTTTACTTTCTTCCAGTTAGATGTATAGCCATTTAGAATTACTCGTTGTGCCCGATCATTTAGCCAATTGTGAACCCACCTTACTGATATTTTATCAAAGCCATACTTGATCATTTTTTTCAATAAGAATGTTATGTGATACTTTATCAAAGGCCTTACTAAAGTCAAGATATACTATGTCCACTGCATTCCCCTGGTCCAACCATTCAGTGACTTTATTATAGAAGGAAATAAGATTAGTCTGACAAGATTTATTAGGCATAAAGCCGTGCTGGCTCTGATTAATTAAAGCCTTCCCATCCAGGTACCTAATTAAATGTTCTTTAACGATTTGTTCAAAGATTTTTCCTACTATCGAGGTCAGACTTACCGGCCTATAATTTCCTGGGTCGTCCCTATTCCCCTTTTTGTAGATGGGGACCACATTTGCCCTTTTCCAATCTAGAGGGACCACTCCTGTTTCCCATGACTTATTAAAGATTATTGCAAGGGGTTCTGTTATTTCCTCTGCTAATTCTTTTAAAACTCTAGGGTGTAAATCATCCGGTCCTGGGGACTTGGTTTCCTTAATCTTAGCTAAATGTTCTCTTACCAAACCTTCACTTATAATCAGCTTGGAGTCCTCATTCCCCTCATCACTATCACCATTAATGTTGATATTTCCATCCATTTCTTGGGAGAAGACGGATACAAAATATGAATTTAGTAACTCCACCTGCTGATCCACCATGTTAACTTTTTCACCCTTTTCGTTATTCAGGACTCCAATGGTTTCCTTCACTTTTCTTTTGCTCTTAACATATCCCCAAAAACCTTTTACCTTACTCTTAACTTCTTTTGCAAGCTTCAATTCGAATTCAGCCTTAGCTTTTTTAATGCTTATCTTGCAGAGTCTGCAAACTGCTGTATACTCTCCCTTAGATATAGCTCCCATCTTCCACTTGTTGTATGTTTCCTTTTTCTTTTTTAGTAGGTTATGTAATTTTTTGGTCATCCATCCTGGAGTTTTTAGGTGATTCCCATTTTTCTTGCTTCAAGGTATTGTTAGTTCCTGTGCATTAATGATTTCCCTACGGAAAATTTCCCACCCCTCATGTGCATTTTTGTGCTTAAGTATTTTTCGCCATGGAATTCTACTAACCCTTACCTTTAGGCCCCTAAAATCTGCCCTACTAAAATTGAGCCTTCTAGTCTTTGTCTTCTCAGGTCTTCTTCTTACAACCCCAAACTCGAGTATAGCATGGTCGCTGAATCCCAATGTCCCTGCTACCCTTAATTTCTTAACCATGTCCTCCTTGTTAGTTAAAACTAGGTCCAGAATGGATGTTCCTCTCGTGTTTTTTTCTACTAACTGGGCAATGAAGTTGTCTGCTAGAGAGGATAAAAATTTGATAGAGCTTTTACTCGTAGCTGTGTGAGTTTCCCAATGAATATCTGGGTAATTAAAGTCTCCCATGATAACAATTTCAAATTTCTTCGAAAACGTGGTCATTTGCTGTGAAAAAATCTCATCCATGTCTTCTGTCTGTCCTGGTGGTCTATAATAAACACCTATTATGATGTCCTTATCATTGTTTTTCCCCTGAATTGTTACCCAAATATTTTCCAATAAGTTATCATTTTGTAAAACTGTGATTTCCGTGGAAATGTGATCTTTTTTAACATACAATGCAACTCCTCCCCCTCTTTTATTAGTTCTATTTTTTTTGAATAAGTTGTATCCTTCCATCTGTATATTCCAATCATGCTTATCGTTCCACCAAGTTTCTGTAATACCAATGACATCATATTTTTCCTTCTGTATTATCAGCTCTAATTCTCCCTGTTTATTTCCCAAGCTTTGCGCGTTTGTGTAAAAACATTTCAGATTGCGCTCTGATACTTCCTTTTTCTTAATTTCATTCTGAGTATCCTGTCTTGGGTCCTCATTACCACATCTAGTAACCTTGTTTAGTATATCCTTTAGCTGCATGTTCTTGTCTTCCTTTTTACTTCCCATCCCCTCCTCTTCTAGTTTAAAGCCCTCCTGATAAGTGTGGCAAGTCTTCTGGCAAATATGTGTTTCCCAGGCTTTGTGAGATGTATCCCATCTCTAGCAAGGAGTCCATCATAGAGGTAATTCACTCCATGGTCCAGAAATCCAAATCCTTGCTCTCTACACCACTGCCGAAGCCACTTGTTTACCTCTAGTATTTTATTCCATCTCCTGATACCATAACCATCAACTGGGAGAATTGATGAAAATACTACCTGCGCATCCAGTTCCTTCACTTTCTTTCCTAGATTTTCAAAGTCTTTACGAATAGTTGGTAAATCATTTTTAGCCGTGTCGTTTGTACCCACATGTAACAGCAAAAATGGGTAGTTATCCTTAGAGCTGAAGAGGCATGGAATCCTATCGGCCACATCCCTAACTTTTGTTCCTGGGAGGCAGCATACTTCTCGTGCAGTTAAATCTGGCCTGCAGACAGCTGCCTCTGTGCCCCTTAGCAGTGAGTCGCCCATAACCACTACTCTTCTTTTTTTCCTCGCTACGCTATTTCTTGTTGCTCCCTCTTGTCTCTGGGTGACTTTTGTTTCTTCTTTTGCTGATAGATTATTCTTATCGTTTTCATCAGTCTGCATAAGAGTTTCATATCGGTTACCTAGCTGTGTAAGTGGTGATGGCCTTGTGATCCTTTTGCATCTCTTAGTCACCTGTATCCATTTATCTGTCTCTGTAGGTTCACTCAAGTATTCTTCCCTTACTATATTTAGGAGGTTTGCTTCAGCCTCCACCACTGTAGGCTCTCTCATACTTTCTTCCCTTACTATATTCAAGAGGCTTGCTTCTGCTTCATCAATAAAAACCTCACTTTCTTTGATGCCTCTTAACGTCTCTATTCTTTCTTCCAACCTCTGCACTTTATCTTCTAAAAGGGCCACTAGTTTGCATTTCATACAGGTGAAGTTGTCTTTATGGTCAGGCAAATCTGTAAACATATAGCATATGCTGCAGCTTACCATGTGAGTTTTCTCCTCTTCCATATTCCTCTCTTCTGGCCGTGCTGGGCCGCTACTCACCGCCGTGAAGCTCACTCCTGGCCCCACTGGGCTGCTGCTCGCCGCTATGAAAAGCCCCCGGAACACAGCGGTCTACCCTCCGCATGCTGCAACGCTGACTCCTGCTCACAGCTGACTCCTGCTCACAGCTGACTCACGCTCACAGCTGACCAGCGGGCACGGCGGGCTGCTCCCCGGGTGGCGGTCTGGGTGTCCGTCCCTCCTTCCCTTGTAGGGCGTCTCCGCTCTTCCTCTTGCTGCTGCTGCCGCCCGGCAGTAGGCCGGCAGCTCTCTCCTGGCCGCACTGGGCCGCTGCTGGGCCTCTGGTCACCGCTGTGAAAAGCACCGCTCACCGCTCACAGCTCACCGCTCACAGCTCACAGCTGACTCCTCCCGCTCACGTGACTCACTCTCCAATCTCGTGACTCACTTCCGCTTCCGCTATAGTGTGAGCATTTCCATCCGCTTCCGCTATAGCTATTATGCAAACAATAATATTTGACTCTGAAATTGGAAAACTCCTTTAAATCTAAAAAAAATGAATATCTAAAACATTTTGTAAAGAACAAACTTACATCAGAAATTTAATACATGAAATGTGTCCTTTAATGTTATTCAATTTTAATTATTTTTTTGCATTGGTTTTCTGCTTGAGACACATATAGGATATATATCTTGTGACAGAGCTTCACAAAACATCACATATCTGGACATGTCCATCCAAGAGAAAACTATGAAAGGACACATCTGTATAATAATTATAGCTTTTAGAAAACAGTGCTGGTATAACCCAGAGGGCATGTTCACATGGCGGAAAGTGAAGAGGAATTTGATATGGACGTTCACTTCAGATTCCTTTCTACTTTCTGACTCTCCAGCTTCCCACAGCAGAAAGCTATGAACTTTTACTGGCTGATTTCGCTCAGTTGAAAGGGCCTGATAAGCGGACTGGCTTGCACCATGGGTTCTGTGTCTAAATACACCATGAAATCCATGGCAAGATTGAGCAGGATTCTTATTTTTTCAGCATCCTCTTCATTCTCTTCCTCCCATTAAATAAAATGGGAGGCAGATTCAGGGCAAACAAAATTTGGTGCTGATTTTTAGGTGATACCTGCCTCAAAATCAGTGCCAAATTATATTCTGTGAACATAGCCTAAAAACATTTTTCCTGGCTTTACTCCTTGTATAGTATTTGCCATAAGTGGTCATGTTACAACAAATAAATTAACTTCCTAATTTTATAGCATTAAAAATTGGAAGGAATCAATAGGAAATGAACACCAGTGTACCCTGCAGGATTAACACACAAGTGAAGTATACAAAAAATTCCTACCATATCAACACCATAAGCAAATTTTTAATTTACATTTTATATTAATATCTACAATATGTTTTTTTCTATTTGATCAATGAATGTGCTGAATGTCAGAATATACGGTGTGATCTAAGGATAATCTGTCCCTCATTGTGAATGTCAGGGTCATATAAATATATTGATCTTTAGGATTTGGCTTGACACTAGGTTAATATAAGGGTAAGTACAGTGCTTTGCGAAAGTATTCGGCCCCCTTGAACTTTTCAACCTTTTGCCATATTTCAGGCTTCAAACATAAGGATATAAAATTTAAATTTTTTGATGAAGAATCAACAACAAGTGGGACACAATCGTGAAGTGGAACGAAATTTATTGGATATTTTAAACTTTTGTAAAAAATAAAAAACTGAAAAGTGGGGCGTGCAATATTATTCGGCCCCCTTAAGTTAACACTTTGTAGCGACACCTTTTGCTGTGATTACAGCTGCAAGTTGCTTGGGGTATGTCTTTCCACTTCACAATTGTGTCCCATTTGTTGTTGATTCTTCATCACAAAATTTAAATGTTATATCCTTATGTTTGAAACCTGAAATGTGGCAAAAGGTTGAAAAGTTCAAGGGGGCCGGATACTTTCGCAAGACACTGTATGTCATAATGTTATTATTATTATTATTATTATTATTTTTTTTTTATTTATTTATTTATATAGCACCATTAATTCCATGGTGCTGTACATTTTTATATTAATTCCATGGTGCTATACATTATTATATTAATTCCATGGTGCTTTACATTTGAGGATTTACATACGGTACACAAGATATACACAACAGATAATACTAACAGTGACCAACTGGCACAGTGGGATAGAGGGCCCTGCCCGCAAGGGCTTACAATGAGTTCAACCTTTTCAACGTTACATTCATCTACAGTAAAATTCTATTCTAGTCTCCATTTGAAACAAGAAATTTTTAAAAATTTTCGGCAAACTGTATGAAATTGATGGTGATATATTTACTAAACCATTTCTGTCCAGGGTTCCTTTAACGGAATATGATTACTGTTTAATATTTTTAACATGAGCAGCAAAGTGAAGGGATATCAGCCAGAGAACCCGTACTCCCAATGGATACATTATAACTAAAGCCACAGATGGCCTTTTTAACACAGTATTTTTGAACAAGACATCTGAACCTTTTGACTATTTGCATAAAATGGTGTAATGCCCCTTTAATTAGCATTCATACATAAGTCATGAAAATAATATGTGACACAGCAATTCATTATGGTTTATGTCCCTTCGCTATGAGAGTAAGGGACTATTCGGATTCCATTGTATGGAGGATAAAACACAAACTTGGCTGCAGTTTTTATTGCTGATATTTCTAAATGTTCATTTATAAAGTGCCAATATATTCTGCAGCACTGATCAATGAGGGTCAATGGTACACTGGCATAATAAAAGAGAGTAAACATTGGCAGGGATAACAAAGGGACAAGAGACCTTCTGGTGATAGCTTGGCACATGGATGGGAGTCACAAATATTCTTTATTATGCAATGATATGTAAGGTAACAATACAAGCAAATCTTGTAGTCCTCCATCAAGGAAAGGTCCACCTTTACACTTTGCTTTATGAGTTCTATGATTCCTCACATCACAGGGTCTGTATCCCATTACTCCCACCAATTGCTAGAGTAGGTCCTGTGCTCTTTCAGTTTCTAACTTGGAGATCTTTGATTAGACTCCATCATTGATTTTTTTTTACTCACTGCTATAGGATTGAAGTTTTGTTGATGTCAATAGAAAATGCCAATGATAGACTTATAGTCTTATGCCGGCAGAACACTTTAGAATGCTTCAACAGACAGCTATTCCCTGCAACCTAGCCATACACATGCATGCTTGACTACCACATACTTTATGACAGTGGCTTACAGCATCTCTCCTGAGAACAAAATGCTCAGGCACATTGAAATCCATGTCAAATTCATCTGCTCCAGAAGAAAAGTTTGGACACATCTGAAGGTTGGCCTGTCCTGCTGAAATTGACTGATTTGGACAACTTTAATATAATGTGTATAGTTATGCTACTTTTATTAAGTATTTTTTTAATGCTGTATAAATCTATTCAGTCTGTATAAATCTATCCAATGCATCATGAAAGCGAAAGTTAGACAGTTAGCGCGTCCCCATTATACTGTAGGACTTCCTACAAGTCCAGGTACATACTTACTGGGCTAGACAAAAATTCCAATTGAACTAGAATCAGTGAAGCAGCACCTAATCGAGGATGCAAAGAGTTGGAGTTGATGAAGGTGGTGAACATTCTCTTTAAAGCGGACCTATCTTATTTAAATGCTAGGAACTTGAATTGGTGAAGGTGATGAAAGGTTCTCTTTAAGGCTGATAAGGGTGGACATCTGCACACAAGGATCTAACTTTAAGATGTTTAGAAGGGATAACAATAATAAAAGGTGAAATCCTCATGTGAGATTAAGTGTTATTAACCCTAAGGTTGGTATGGCTCCATACCCCAACTAGATTTTTAAACCTTCAGGAATATTTGTAGAAGACAGATTTCCAATATTGTTTATACCTAATATATAACCAGCCATGTACACCAGTGTTGGCGCTCAGCCTGGGAGCTGAGTGACAGGTTTATTATTCAACTTGGCAATACAGTTGAGTGGTTTAATTGGATGAGATGTCCCTCATATTCTGAACAAAGGGGCTGATCAACTTCATTTTCCTTGGGGCCTTTTAGTGTAGTTAGAATAAGACCAATCATAGTTCTTTAGAGTAATACTAATATTGCTAATAATACACCTATGCTTTATTATCAGGCACCACATAAAATGTATTAACCTATAAGCGACTAGTTTCCATATAGTGATATATGTAAAAGATACTCTTTATCATCAGTAAGTGAATTGTACGCTAAAGTAGATGCATTTAATTTAAAGAGGAAAAGTGCATGAACCCTTTGAAAGAAAAAATGGAAAAGTGCTTGATGTGCAGCATCATTGGGAAGTAGAATATTAGAATGCAGCCATTATACTTACTGTATCTCTTGAGGTTGTACAGAATGGTACAACACTCTGAAAGGCTCAGTGGTATAGCATGTCACTGTTAGATGCCGCTGGTCTGCTCCAATGGTTTTTGCCTGTCCAATTCTAAGCTGGTGAAAAGTTGGGTGAGCTAAAATGAAAGAATTTTGTGGCACATGCAGGAAGGTAACATTTAATTGGGTTCATTTTGCAATGTGATTCAAGGCCAAACTGGGCTCTTGGTCTGGCTAAATGCTCATTGGAGAATTTACTATAATATGTATGCCAGAGAACTCATCAAACATGCACCACTTCATTGTTTTTCTGCCCCGCTGACTAATTTTTATGACAGGGGCAGAGCGAGGTGTGGAACAAGGCAGGATGATACAGAGACACCTCAGTCCATCAGATTTACTAAAAATGATGGCAGAACACTGGTGTGAGTTATAGGTGAAATCTACACAAGCCTCTAACTGTCATAGATTTTAATTCTGGCCTATGGGATGAGATACAGCAACAACATTATTAAATGGGTTTTCAAGGCTCAAACTTCATGCATTAAAAAAGATCTTCCCCACTTGGTAATGCCAAGTGTCCCCCATAGTTTTTTCTAATTTTTGTTGCTCTTGCGACTCGTCCTGCTGCTCTCCAGGATTTGCTTACTGCTTGACTGCACCTCCGGGAACTACACTTTCCAAGTTCCCTTTTACTCAGAAGCCAGTGCAAGAAAATGCCCTGAAGCCTGCCCAGCCTCTGACATCCACACCTCCTCCATCACTCTGACCCCACCATGAGCAGACACCATTATTCTTGACTGTAGCTGCAACCTGAAAATGATACGTTACTGGAAGAAGATAAAGACAGGGAAACGGTCATATGACTGCCGCCACTTCTCGGAGGTAATAAAATGCATATAAGCAATTGTTAATGATAGAGAGTAGGTAGCATCAGTATAATAAAGACTGATTTTGGAAACTACTCTAAGGGGCTGGAAGCACATATAGGGCAATGGGAGAATTGATTAAGATTGGTGTTGGAAATGGCAGTCCTAATGGGATTGTCAATATTTTTTTTTTTACTTATGGTCTACCCTTAGGATAGGCTATATGTGATTGGTGGGGGTAGACAGCTTGCACCCTCCAAGAATCAATTGTTCAGAGGTGCACCTGGGCTGTGTACTATATAGTGCACAGAGCAGGATGCAGGTGGCTCCATGCCCTGTATAGTTGCTGGGTGCCAGTACTGCAGCTCAGCTCCTACTGAAGTCAATGAGAACTGAGCTGCAGCACTAACACCTGGCCACTATACAGGGCATGGAACTAACAGCTCTCAGCCTCAGCTGTGGGCACTGTATAGTACACAGAAGCACCTGTGAACAGCTGATCTGTCCAAGGGCTGGCTATCGGCCCTCCACCAATCAGATATTTATGGCCTTTCCTAAGGATAGGCCATAAATAAGCAAAAACATTTACAGTCTTTTTAATAAATTCCCCCCAGTTTGCAAGTCGACTCAGCTAAAGATATTTAATTACATTCAGGCTGGCTTCCTTTGATGAGGAGTAGCATCGGAGAATTGGTCCATTTTAGCTCACCCAGATTTCCCCAATCTTGTCATTATCTGTATTCCAGGATGAATGGCTATTAATATGTGATGTCATAGTTATATGATTAAAGAACCCTATTTAACAAAAAAAAAAAAAAATATTTATTGGTTAACAATTAGCATCATCCATTAACATACTTCATGGAAAGTATGTGACCCTCTAGGATGACTATGATGACAGTGAGTTTGGTGTCTTTCTTAATGACAAAACTCAAAACTTAGGTTACCTGCTGTTCACAGCAGAATTCTACTCAAATGCAAATCAAAGGAGATTTCAAAGTGTCTTACGAGGAAAGTTGTTGAAGCTGAACACTGAAAAGTGTCATAAAAAGTTTTCAAAGACTTACCATAGATCTTGCGCATTATTGATATTCTCCATAGAAGTGGGTAACAAAGAGCTATATAAGCATATGTGGTAGAATTCTCATGTGACAAGGAACCCAATGGTTACAGGTAATGAACTGCCGGAATCCTTGTGATAACATTTGTGTTTATGAGTCTACTATACAAATAATTCATTGAAGGTTATCACAAATACACAGTATAGCAGTACTACAGTACACAGGTTACAATCATGAGGTTTTATCTCACAATAAAGTTCACACCTGCAAAGTATGAATGCTTTCAAAAATAGAAGTGTTTGATGATATGGCCCCCAAAGAGTCCCGTTCTCAACATCATCCAGTCTGTCTGGGATTACATGAAGATACAGAAGGATTGGAGAAAGCCTGCATCCACAGAAGATCTGTACTTAGTTCTACAAGTTGGCGGGAACAACCTCCCTGCTGAATTCCATCAAAAACTGTCTGCAAGTGTATCTAGAAGAACTCATGGAAGGCAAAGGGCAAAGGGTGGTCACACCAAATATTGATGGGATTTAGATTTCTCTTTTCTTCATTCACTTTGCATTTTGTTAATTGATAAAAAATAGAATACTAACACTTCTATTTTTACTATTATTATACTTTATTTTAGACCAGTATTAATATCATAATTTAGGGTATGATACTATACTACTACATCTTCTTATTCTGGTGGGATGTTGTATGATAAATCCAGGTTGGGATTGCATATTACACAGGTTAGGGAATGCAGGAAATAGGAAACATTCATATATAGCTGTCACTGATGATAAAGTATATTGCTTTGAAACATGTTTTCCTATTTACTATAATATGCTCAATATGGGTCTGATATCCTACGGTTTTCATACATATTCAACCTCCGGTTGATGACTATTTAATTGGAAAATAAAACCTGTGGAAGTTTTTGTGATTATTGAAGAACCAAGAAGCTTTATAGGACTGTATTCTGAACATTCGAGGCATGGTAGGCACAAGCACCAATAATATATCTTAATAAAGTGTTAGCACTTTAATAAAGGAGTGAAGGGGTGGGTTGTACTTGTACCAGTGAACACTAAAGGGATGGAGTTTGGAAAGACCTAAGGAGGGAGTGGTGACTGCTGGTAATCCACAGTGATGTGTGTCTCCATATGATTAAATACTCGGCACAGTGGGCTTTCCTGTGATCTGGTGATGAAACTATTGAAGCCAATTATTTTTTGCTACAACATATTTATTCCCGGAGAGTCAGTTTGTGATATATCTGAACTGAGTAATATCTGAGTAATGGCCTATGTTATGAGAGACTGTTGTCGGGCTATATAAAGCATCATATTTTGAAGACATGGTTTTATTCCGCAGATATGATTTTATATGGGGTGGAATTTATTATGAGGGCTCCTCTTAACTACACGCAATGATCTCCCTAATTCTGGATTGGTCGCAAGAAATTATATATATATATATATATATATATATATATATATATATATATATATATATATATAATAATATAAATAAATATATATATATATATATAGAGAGGGCAATTATTATTATTGGCACCGTGACTTTGTTTTAATCACTAAAAAGCCTGTGACAGGTTCCCTTTAAGTAATAAAATGAAACAAACAAAATAAAAAAAAAATCTTTATCAAACTCAGTCAAATATGAATACAAAATATTAAACAATTGTCAAAGGGGAAAGTAACAGAAACAACAAGCATACATGCAAATAATAGATAGAGATACTGAGGATTTCCGCTTGCCATACCGCATGCTGGAGAGCAGGGATACAGCACAACAAAGGAAAATCATTGCTTGTTTTCATTTCTGCACTAAAAACAATTTTACATGAGAAACCTGATTATAGATTTGTCATTTTTGCAAAAAAATGTCTCCCATTTAAAAATAAAAGTCATGATGTTGCTGGTAAAATAAGAAAATTGAACAATTAGTAATCTAATGTTAGGGAGTAATCATTTTTGTCACCATGCTAAAATTAGGACACATATTATGGAAAAATGAAGTCTCCCATCAGATTAGCTATTCATCTGGAACCACTTTACACATGTAATCAGAATACTTTTCCTCCAAAGATAAGCAGTTTTATTACTTATTGTTAATGTGATGACCCAATCTTAGCTGTCTCATCTTGTTGTGCTTCTGGTGGCCAAATTACACAGGTAAATTAGATGACTCCTCTTGTACACCTTCCCCTTGTCAAGTAGGAAGCCACGGAAATTACATATTCTTTTGTAGAATACACAACTTGAATAACATTAAATATTGAAATGAGCTGTCATTGTTTCATTATAAATTCATCTAGTTTGCACCAAGCTCTGATGTGCTCGATAAGTACAGACATGCCCTACGTACTGGCGCACAATGATCGCCTCTTGGAGGAAGGTGTTTGTTAGCTGCTGGCCTGTCAACTCGAAATAAGACATGTTTTATTCTTAAATGGCTGGAAATTTACCCATGCATTGTGTAAAATCTGCAATGCCGCTTTCCCTAAATAGCTATGATAATCACCCACCCGGACATCTATCATCAGTCCTTAGCTGGAATCTGAACAGTGGAAGAATGGTTTTAAAAGCTAAATACAGCAATTTACTACTATTGTTATTGATTTAAATGTATTTTGGCCTAAAACATTTTTGTATTTAGTTTTTTATTGAAAAATCGTGTACTGTTTGCTTCTGCAGCCTCTATGTTTTACAATACATAGCAAGCTGCAGAATGTCATGCACTAGCAACTCCATCAAACATCTTGGTCTCTATCTCATCTCTCGCAAATAAAATTTTTACTTTGATTTGATCAGTCCTTTTCCTGAATTCCTTTTCATGGTTAAAGGGAGCCTGTCACTATGAAGCCGCTGTCTAATTTGCAAGCGGGATGTTACAGAGCAGGAGGAGCTGAGAATATTGATGTATACATTTTGGGGGAAATAGTCAATATAACTTGCATTTTATCAAGCCGCACATGCACACCCTCAACACCTCCTGTCGCCTGAAACTCAAGAAATCCTTCGAATCCGCTTCTTCCTCATCCCTGAAACTACAAAGATGCTAGTCCACGCCCTCATAATCTCCCACCTAGACTACTGTAACACTCTTATTGCCTCCCAGTAAATACTCTCACCCCCCTGTGTTGCTCACTTAATACACCTCTCCCCCCGTTCTTCATCGGCCGCTCCCCTCTGCCAATCCCTTCACTGGCTACCCATTGCCCAGTGAATAGAGTTCAAATTACTAACACTGACATACAAAGCCATCCACAACCGGTCCCCTCCATATATCTCTGACCTAATCTCCCGCTACCTGCCTGCACGTAACCTCCGATCCTCCAAAGACCTCCTACTCTGCTCTACTCTTATCCGCTCTTCACACAATCGTCTCCAAGACTTCTCCTGTGTATCCCCCATACTCTAGAACTCATTACCAAGACACATCAGACTTTCCCCCACAATCACAAGCTTCAAGAAGGCCCTGAAGACTCACCTATTCAGGAAGGCCTACAACCTCCAATAACACTACTGTCTCCACACCACCATCTGTACAGCCTCTACACCCACCTTCTGTCTCTATCCCTCTTCCCTCATAGATTGTAAGCCCTTGCGGGCAGGGCCCTCTATCCCACTGTGCCAATTGGTCACTGTTAGTATTATCTGTTTTGTATATCTTGTGTACTGTATGTAAACCCTCAAATGTACAGCACCATGGAATTAATATAATAATGTACAGCACCATGGAATTAATATAATAATGTACAGCACCATGGAATTAATATAATAATGTACAGCACCATGGAATTAATATAATAATGTACAGCACCATGGAATTAATGGTGCTATATAAATAAACAATAATAATAAGAATGCTGTCTGGGGTTAGGAACAGTCATCTAGTTTTCAGCAATCCTACCAGCCTTCTATGTATGACTGTACACAGAAAGATCACTATCAATCACTGATAGGACCGCCCCCATGACTATATACTGTAAATTACTCTGTATAACTTGTAATTTATTCTTTTCCCACAAAACTATATATCAATCTGCTCAGCTCCTCTTGTATAACATGCTTCTTGTACATTAGACTGCTTTTACATGGTGACAAGTTCCCTTTAAAGTGTTAGGACATATTTGCACCCCTTTGGTTGTAATATTAGTAAACACATAGGTTTGAATAGGAGGTGTAGACACAAAATGGTGGGATATTTTAGACTATTGGCAATTGTATCTTTTTTTTTTTAGATGTATTGGAACAATAAAAAACATATATAAGTAGGAATTATGTGATAGTCTACGCCAAGCACACTTTACTTTGTAGTACATGACTAAAGTCCACCAATGGCATATCTCTTTCATTAACTGTACCAAAATGGTCTGTATTACATTTCCATCATAAAGAAGAAAACTTCATTGCTAGGGACAAAGCAAGCGTTCAGCTGAAAGAAACTAGGACGTAATGGCTTAAGTGTAAAATAAACATATTGTCAGGACTCCAGTCACGTATCTAATATGATGGCGAGTGTACTTGAAACTGCACAGGCAACACCATTAAGTGCGGTATATTACTACTTGTTTAATGACTAGCATCAAGGATTTCACAAAGCGAATAAAAGAGAACCAGCAGTCATAGTAGAAAAAGGCTAATTTATAGTATTACCACATCCGTGACAAGCAAGTCCTTGCATTTTTCTAAATTCATTTATGCTAACAATAATGTCTATATACTGTACAAGCATAATCCTCTGAATGTATTTATGTGGCAGCTGGAAGTTAACAGTACACCTTAAGGACATGGACTAGTTTGATACTTAAAGGGGTTGTCCTGTAAATGACTAGATATGGGCAAACATCCCGAGATTCGATTTGCAAATATTTGAATTTCGGCCCTTCAGTTTGTTTCATACCAAACGTCAGATAGATCCAGAAATGCTATTGTTATAGTCTGGGGTCTCATAAGTTCATATAGTATAATAAGTGGAGGCCCAGGAGAGGGGAGGAAAAAATAACAAACACTTATACTCTTGCGTCACCTTTTCCTGGGCATCTTTGCGGCATCTGGTGGTCCCTGTTGTCCTTTTCATGCCGGGGGACCACCAGACACCCAGGAGACATAAGGCAAGGTGAGTATAAGTGTTTGTTATTTTCCCTCCCCTCTCATGTGCCTCCACTTAATATTTTCTCGATTCTGAGGAGACACCACAGTATAGTAGAATTTTGTGCTAGGGTGAACCTGAAACATTTGAAAATTTTGGGTCAAATCCAGTTCTAAACTAATTGGTAAGACCATCCCTTTTGAACACACTTATTCCCTATCCACAGCTTAGGGGATAAGTGTTACACTGCTGGGGATCTGTCCCAGTGATGAGGTCTCCCATGTGAATAAAGTGTTAATGTGCTTGCGTGACTGGTGCTCCATTCCCTGCTATGGGGCTACCAGGACTTTATTCTCCGGCAGCCCCATAGCAGTGAGTACTGGTTAGGCAAGCACACTTGTGCTTCATTCACATGGAGGAGCATGGGAGATTTTCAGATTTTCTCACTATCACTGGGAGACCTGGTGGTCAGTGCCCTCAGTGGTGCAACACTTATCTCCAACCTCACATAGTGGTAAAATACTGTAATAATATTCCCTTTAAAGAGGACCTTTCACCTCCTCCTATATCTCTTTTCATCTTTCTGTAGGTGCTGTTCCACTGAATATTTTCTCTAGCCTACTCTGTTCTTGAGCAATCATTTTTGATAGCACCCAATATGCTAATTAGGCTCTCTACTATTTGGTGGTCCTTGGAACTCTGCTCTAGTCCAGCACCACCCACCTGACAATAGAGAACCTAATCAGCATGTTGAGTGTTAAAGCTAACAGTACCAATTGCTCTGGAATGGTGGGAGCAAGTGTAACGTCCTTGCCTGTCCGGGCTTTGGCGCCGTCCTCCGGGCGCACGCTGCGGCGCAGGAGGCATGCCCGGTTGTAATTCTTTCCTTGGGTTTTTCTTGTATTGTCTGAACACTGTCCTATTCCCTCACCTCCTTAATTGATTTTCCACCACGCCCTTCTCCTTCACCTTGCTTTCCCCCTGCTCCACTAAGAGTTAACTTTAGTCCTGCCTTTGTGATTGACAGCCTGTCCTCCTATCAAATCTGGGGCGGGTTCTTTCTCCCTATTTATTGTTTGCTCACTTTCCCATTGGTGCCTGCTATTGCATTTCGCTTACTGGCTATACTCCTTGTTCCTTGTTACCTGCTCTTCTGATTTTCTGACCACTGGCTTTGACTTTGACTATTCTCTTGGATTTTGATTCTGTACTGCATTGCTCGATTGTTACCGACCCCTTGGCTAGCTGACCTCCCTTTGTTGTTTGTGCGTCCTGTCTGCGTTCTGTGTTGTCACTTATTCAAAGTAGGGACCGGCTCCAAGTTGTTCCTGTCATTAGGACAGTGAGACAAGTAGGTAGGGACAGGGTCTGGGTCAACTTTAGGGCTCACTGTCTCTGTATTCCCTTCCTCTCAGGTTTTTGCAGCAGCACTGGAGAATTGCTCAACTGGCAATTCCCTTACCGAATAGCAGGCCTTAAAAAAAAAAAAAAAAAACTTTAACCCTTCTACTGGCATGGCTTCTATTCAGGACCTTGTGACTTGAATGGAGGGTTTGGCAGGTTTGGTGTCTGAGCTGGCCAATCAGGTACACACTCTCACCCAGAATCAAGCTGAGGCCGCTGCTACATCACCTGCTGTCATTTCCCTTCCCAGGGTTAAAATGTTACTCCCAGATAGGTTTTCAGGGGACCGAGGTAAATTTGAGACGTTCAGGGAATCATGTCTGTTGTATTTTCGTGTCAACCCTCATACGTTGCAGTCTCAGATGGTGGGGGTGGTCATTTCCCTCTTACAGGGGGATCCACAGACTTGGCCCTTAAACTCCCCCCTGAGGCAGAAGAGTGGACAGATCTGGAAAAATTTTTTAAGTCTTTGGGGGCCATTTATGCTGAGCCTGATCAAATTGGACTTGCCGAGTCCCAACTTCTTACCCTCCGGCAAGGTAAACTATCCGCTGAAAGTTACTGTTCTGAGTTTCGGAAGTTGAGTATAACAGCAGGTTGGTGTGACTCCGCTTTGAAAGCTCTTTTTAAACAGGGCCTGAATGATTCAGTGAAGCATGTCTGGGTAGGTCACCCTGATCCCCCTACCTTAGAAAAGGCCATGACCTTAGCCGTCCGCATTGACAGGAGATTCCAGGACAGGCGTAAAGAGAGGGTGGGGATTGGTCCCACTAAGTCTTCTGTCTATCCCTCTCTTTCTGTTAAAGAATCTGTTTCTCCTTCTGTCACCCCTGGAGATGAGCCTATGCAGTTGGGAGCACTGGATACCAAGGCTAGACGAGAATATCGTCTCCGGAATCATCTCTGCCTGTATTGCGGCAAACCGGGTCACCTCATCCGAGACTGTTCCATCAAACCACATACACCAGCGGAAAACTTCAGAGACTGAGTGGTATTCAGAAGAACCACTCAGGCAGTCAGGTATCTTCTGAAAAATCTCACAAATTGATGTTACCTGTGTCTCTGTCCTTTGGGGGCAGATCTGTTTCTGGGCAGGCCCTAGTAGATTCTGGGGCTGCCACTAACTTTGTTAAATTTTTGTTTGTTTCTGCTTTACGTATTGAACTTGTATCATTAGATACTCCTCTGTTGGTTACTGGGGCGGATTTTACTCCACTGGCCAGGGGTAAAATCCTTTTAAAACCCCCCTTACTCTCTTTGCAAGTTGGCTCAATACATACGGAGCTCATGAGTTTTTTTGTTATGGAGGATCTCTCATCTGATATCATTTTAGGGCTTCCCTGGCTAGACCTCCATAACCCTACCTTTGATTAGCCCAAAAAAGAGTTAGTGAAATGGGGGAATCAGTGCTCCTCCCATTGTATTGCTTTGCACGCCTCCGATTGTCTCAGTGAGGAGACGCTTCTTCCTGAATTTCTGTCCGATTTTCATGATGTTTTTGATCCTAAAGCTGCTGAAGTTTTACCGCCGCATAGACCTTACGATTGTGCGATTGAACTCCTTCCCGACTCCAAATACCCTAAGGGAAGGATCTTCAATCTTTCTGCTCCAGAACGTGAGGCTATGCGGGTTTACACTCAGGATAGTCTTCTTAAAGGTCACATCCGTTCGTCTCAGTCTCCCATGGGAGCTGGGTTCTATTTTGTTAAAAAGAAAGATGGCGGACTGCGACCATGCATTGACTACCGAGAATTAAATAAAATTACGGTTAAAAATCAGTACCCTCTTCCCCTGATCCCTGATCTTTTCAATCAGATTGTGGGTGCCCGCTGGTTTTCTAAAATCGACCTCCGTGGGGCATACAATCTGATCCGGATTAGAGAAGGAGATGAATGGAAAACTGTGTGCAACACCCCGGAAGGTCACTTTGAATATTTGGTAATGCCTTTCGGGTTATGTAATGCACCCGCAGTATTTCAACACTTTGTTAACGATATCTTTAGAGACTTGCTCGGTCGTTATGTGGTTGTCTACCTGGATGATATTCTAGTGTTCTCTCCCGCTCTTACTGGTGGCTGTCCTGGTCTCGAGACGTATGTGAATTTGTTGCTGCCTGTGAGACATGTGCTAAGATGAAGACTCCTAGGAGATTACCCGAGGGCCTTCTTCATCCCCTTCCTATACCTAAGAGACCATGGTCCCATTTGTCAATGGACTTCATTACTGATTTGCCTTGTTCCCAAGGGAAAACTGTGATTTGGGTTGTTGTGGATAGATTCTCCAAAATGTGTCATTTCGTACCCCTAAAGAAAATTCCTAGTGCTCCACGTCTAGCCTCGTTCTTTATTAATCACATATTCCGCTTGCATGGTGTACCGGAAAATATTGTATCTGATCGGGGTGTACAATTTGTCTCTAGATTCTGGAAGGAATTTTGTGGTTGTCTGGGGGTCTCTCTGTCTTTCTCTTCCGCGTTCCACCCTGAGACCAATGGCCAGACAGAGAGATTCAACCAAACTTTGGAACAGTACTTAAGGTGTTTTGTGTCTGATGCTCAAGAAAAATGGAGAACCTTTCTTCCGTTAGCAGAGTTTGCAATAAACAACAGGGTTAACGTCACCACTAAAATGTCTCCATTTTATTGCAACTATGGTTTTGAAGAAGTATATCTCCCCTGTCCTTACTTCTTCCAGTCCACCTGCGCCGGTGGTGGTCCAAGGGGAACTAGAATATGAAGTAGAAAAAATTCTGGATTCCCGTCGGGTGCAGAATGCTGTTCAGTACCTCGTGCACTGGAAGGGTTATGGCCCGGAAGAGCGAACGTGGGTTTCTGGTAGGGACCTACATGCGCCACGTTGAATTAATCTCTTTCATCGCCAGAACCCTTCAAAACCTGGTCCATCTGGCGAGGGTCCAGAGGCCCCTTGTAAAAGTGGGGGTACTGTAATGTCTTTGCCTGTCCGGGCTTTGGCGCCGTCCTCCGGGCGCACGCTGCGGCGCAGGAGGCGTGCCCGGTTGTAATTCTTTCCTTGGGTTTTTCTTGTATTGTCTGAACACTGTCCTATTCCCTCATCTCCTTAATTGATTTTCCACCACGCCCTTCTCCTTCACCTTGCTTTCCCCCTGCTCCACTAAGAGTTAACTTTAGTCCTGCCTTGTGATTGACAGCCTGTCCTCCTATCAAGTGTGGGGCGGGTTCTTTTCTCCCTATTTTTTGTTTGCTCATTTTCCCATTGGTGCCTGCTATTGCATTTCGCTTACTGGCTATACTCCTTGCTCCTTGTTACCTGCTCTTCTGATTTTCTGACCTCTGGCTTTGACTTTGACTATTCTCTTGGATTTTGGTTCTGTACTGCATTGCTCGATTGTTACCGACCCCTTGGCTAGCTGACCTCCCTTTGTTGTTTGTGCGTCCTGTCTGCGTTCTGTGTTGTCACTTATTCAGAGTAGGGACCGGCTCCAAGTTGTTCCTGTCATTAGGACAGTGAGACAGTGAGACAAGTAGGTAGGGACAGGTCAACTTTAGGGCTCACTGTCTCTGTATTCCCTTCCTCTCAGGTTTTTGCAGCAGCACTGGAGAATTGCTCAACTGGCAATTCCCTTACAGCAAGAGAAAAAATTCCTACTGCCCCAGAATCAGTGGAGAGTAACCTATTGAAGGATACAAAGGGTTGGAATTGGTGGAGGTGGTGAAAGGTCATCTTTAAATAGTATATCTCCTAGTCTTAGCCAGTCCACAACAATAACCCTAATATTTTTTTTTCTGTTAGACCTAAGAATCGACATGGCATATCTCTTGACAGTGACACAATGGAAACACAAAAAGATCTTGTATGTACTGTCAGTTTTGACACTTAGGTCCTTAGGGTGACCAAGTAAACCACCGAAAAATGTTACAGTAGAGGAAAGGTCAATTGTTGACCTTTTAACATTGTAGACATATTATTTAGATCATCTGTCATGACCATGGATTGTACTACAGCATAGCATTACCTTTAGGGTCAATTCCTTGAAGGTTTCCTTTGGATACTGACACTTACTATACATATAGCCAAGTTCAGTTCTGTTTTTGGCTCTCAATTTGGTTACTTGTTCATCATTGTGTCTAAAGCTGCAATAGTTGTTGGCTGGAAGCTGTTCCTCCTCACTCCCCCATGTATACATGCTTACATATTTTTGGCTGAGCTTGCATGTGTTTTCAGTAGAGGACAAGAGAGTAAGTCACTTCCAGACACCTCAGGGGACAGTTTATCTCCTTTGAGAGCAAAGGATTACCCATATTGAAATTCATCTGTCAGGTAAAGTTAACACAGTGCCATATACAACTAAGATGGTTGACCAATCCCAATCGAATTTAGCAGGCTTGGATAAGTTTTCTCTTATGTGTATGGGCACCTGTCCCATTGGTGTTAATTTCAGTATTGCTTACATTTCCCTGGGGGCCTGGATTGGTGTCCCCTGTTTCCTGCCATACACAGACTGCTTAGGCCAGAAGTCCAAAGGTTCAAGACGACTGCTGAGGTCAATCACTGACCTCAGCACTCACATGTTTTTACCAATGACATATCAGAGGTTATGTCACCAGTACCCAATATCCACTGAGACCAGCAATTGGTCATCTGAGGCTGCAATGGTCATCTGAGCCTCTGGACTTTTGATCGGGCAGTCTGTGCAAGGCAGAGAACAGGAGATGTGATGCCTGAATCCAGGACCTGGGGTAGGTGAGTAGAAATTTTTTTTTTTTTTTTTCCACTCAAAAAACCCCTAGAATGCGATGGGATGCACCATTCAGGAACTAAAGGAAAACTGGTAAAGAGATAGAATGTGTAGAATGTGGCTCACTGGAAAGTCGTGTCAAAGTAGACTCAGAACTTGCTGTACAAGGTTGATGTTTCAGCTGAAAAGTCGTGGTGTGAAACTAAGATACTTGTTACCTATTAGTCACAAATACATTTAAGCATTTACATTCCAAAAATTATTTTCTTGGCTTTTCCCTTTTCATTAAAACAACATTATCGTTTTGCACTTTTCAGCTTTTTACAGCAAACTGAGCAAGAAAATCTTTCTGCAGTGTATGGTATGTGATATTTTAGCCTCAATTTTTCTGCAAAACTGGATCATATGATTAAAGTTAATGCAACAGATTCAATGCCTGTTTACCAATCTCCAAAACATAAGCCTTGATCTAATTTTACAATTCAATTCAACTTGGCAGTTTGGATTCTGCAAAATGATATATTGGCTGAATAAAAATGTATTCAAAATGAAAATATCTGGCAGAAGGCATTGAAATCTTAAGAACAGTTTGTGAGACCTTTTTATACTGGTATTAGAAAAAAAGGCATTTTTCCCAAATTATTTAATGTAAAATATAACACTATTAACAAAATATATGTAATCTCTAAAACACCCTAAAGTACCATGTTTAGGGTTTCAACAAAATTAGGTTCACATGTACTGAGTTACAGAGTCTGTCATGCTCCATATAACCTTATGATTTCATGTTATTAGTGCATGTGGTATAATATACTGGAAAGAAATACTCTCACTTAAAGGGATATTCTGCTTTTTTATTGTTTTTATTTGACTATAGAATGGGATAGTATGCAATTTTCTAATATACTTGCATTTAAAATTCTGCTCGTTCACATACATTTATAATATCAGTGCAGACCCCTTTTTGGACAGTAGAATGGTATCAGTATCAGTGAATGGCTGGGCCCCCAGTCAAACATTTGACAAGGGGGCCCCCCCAGCAACCCCCCCCACACACAAACCACATTCACCGCATTCCTGCAGACCCCAGAGTATAATAATCGGAGACCTAGGGGAGGATACAAACATAAAAAACTGTGTAACTTACTGCTCCCTGGCTCCAGTGCACTCCCTCCAATGTACTCCCCCGGCCTACTTCATTGTTGGACCAGACGTCATGTGAGCCCGAAGTCTGCTGGAGTGCAGGAGAGGTAAGTAACAGTGTTTTTTATGTTCCTTCACCTCCCCTGGGCCTTTGATCATTATACTCTGGGGTCTGAAAAGAATGGAAAGCGCAGTCACTGTGAGCAGGAGCGGGGATTGGTAAGTAAATAGGGCCCGTTACCTGCTGCTAATGGCCTATTAAAAAAAAAAAAAAAAAACAGCAGGGGCCCGCCAGGCCACCTAATGTCCTAGGCCCTGTGGCAGCCACTCCCACTGCTACCCCGCTATTTACACCACTGAATGGTATAACCCATGAATCAGTCCTGCATAATATGTCCATGGGCTAACAGAATAGGACTAAACATGGAGTCAGTCATGTGGCACATCATGTGACCTCCTAGCATTCAGTAAGCAACTAGGTTACCTACATGTGTTTGGTTGGAAAAGAAACTAACAAAGACTAATGGTGGAAACAGATCTTTATTATAACTACTTTACTGTGTGTGTATTTACATGGCTGTATGTCTCTAAGTGATCTGTAACATGGATTTCTATGTAATGATGTCATGCTCTTAAGAAAGTTAACTGAAAATAAAATCAACAAAACAACCAAACTAAGGAGACATAGGAATAAAACAGCGACATAGTAGATGAGATTGGATGAAGACACAGGTCTATCAGGTCCAACCCATACCCTACAGTGATGAACCAGAGGAAGACAAAAAAAACCATGAGGCTGATGCCAATTGTCCCATGTCAGGGGAAATAATTCCTTTGTGACTCCAAATCTGGCGATTATTATAAAACCCTGGATCAATTTGTCTTTACCAAAAATCTAAAACCAGTAACCTGTAAGATTTTTTCCATTCTAGAAAGCCATCCAGGCCCTCCTTGAACTTGCACAATGAATCCACCATCACCACTTCCTGGGGCAGTGAGTTCCATAGCCTCCCATTCCCTATTATCTTCTCCATAGATATGATAAGATGATATAGTAATGCAGTTTGTGTTCTGCTACTCAATAAACTGCTACTTACCTGTCTCCTCGACAAATAACTGAATGCCAGGAGTCACATGACATGTGTGAAAGTCACATGACTTACGCCATGCTTAATCTGTATTAGTTCCCCTACAAATGCTTTTCATAGAATTAAGAAGGGACCATACCAATTTTTCTTTAGCTACAGACTACTTCACTAATGAAAAAAAGATGTGAGAGCAAAATTTTAAATACATGTATAGTAAAAAAGTATATAATATCCGGTTCTCTACACAAATAAAGATGGGCGAAGCCCAGAAGATTTGTTTCGTCTTGTATTTGGATGAAGCGAACCCCCGATTCGGTCCAAACTAAAGGCCCAGGGGAGGTGACAAAAATAAAAAAAACTTTTATACTCACCTTCCATTGCCTCTTCTGGACCTCCTCATGGTGTCTGGTACTCTGTGTCTTCCTCCTGGCAGCATCTGGCACTCTTCTCTAACATCATGCACCCGGGTCATTGCTGAGACCTGTGATTGGGCCACAGCGGTGACATAAGCATGTCGAGTGTCATGACAGATTTGGAGTCTGGAAGGAATTTTTTCCCTTGACATGCGGGAATTGGCACAAGCCTCATGGTTTTTGTTTTGTTTTCCTCTGTAACCCTAATTTAGGGTTATAGGCTGGACTTGATGGACCTGTCTCTTCATCCAACCTCATAACTTGTGGGTTATTTCAAATTGGAGTCATTCTCTTTCTTTTTAGTTTTCAATTGACACAGACCACCTTGACAACTTCTTCCAGCTACATCTCAACTATGTAGGATTTGTTTGCCAGATGTCTTTGACTTATCACTTTTGCAGTAGATCCTCACATTCTATACTACAAAGACACACACACTGTGACCCTCAAAATAATATTGTCATACACAGTGCCCCTGAAGACAACAGCTCCATACACAATGTCCCCTCAATATATTAACTACTTACGGACCGCCCGTTGACTTTATACATCCAGGGGTCCACTCTTGGCACTTCAAAGGCATGTACACAGTGCTCAAGCGCCACTACCATGCCTATGTAACAGGTTCTAGCCCCAGCCTCTGTAACCAAACAATAATTGTCACCTACATAAAAATTACTATAATGGAGAGGGAAAACTTTTAAAAATTTTTTTTACTAGTATTATATTCTATAAAACATGAAAAATGTGAAAAACGGACATATTTCCTCTCCATTTTGTTTACTTTTCTCAGATATTAAAATAAAGAAAAAAATGTGAAAAATTAAAAACAACATAAAAATAAAGCCTTACTTATCACCGAAAAAAAAAGACGCATAAACTATTTAAGTAGCCCAAAGGAAAAAAAAATGTTATAGCCCTCAAAATTGCATGTATAAAAAATATCCAAAAACATGTCTGTCCTGAACTAAGGATAATGGCCCATTCCTGAAATGGTTAATGAATAATAAAAAATTATGTGCCCTCTGAAATAAATAATAAGGTTTATTGCGCCACCAAAATATGCCTTATGAAATAAGTATGGCTGCTGTGCACACATAAAAAAATAATAACGGCCACTATACAGCAGAAATAAATGATAATGGATCCCTCTTCTCCCTGGTTCCCCCAAACTGGCAGTTATGACATGTTATAACATGAACCAGAGGGAACTCTCTGGATCCCACCCCTGTATTTTACCCTACAAGCAATTTTTATGGGGAAAAATATCTCTATAATACAACATCCAATAAAGCACACAATTTTTTTGTTGGATCATACATGTTAAAATCTTCATTTTTTTTCTTCCTTCAATTTTAGTAATATATTGACATGTGAGTATATTCTTATCCTTATAATATTATTGTGTTGGGGATATTCCCTTTGCATTTCAGTTCTATTTTGATAGAAACTTATTGAGCCATTATAGGAATGTTATACCAAGTATAAATAAAAATAAAGCTGTTTCTTAAAGGAAGAAGATGTAGAGTAGCATCTGGTTGTTACTGGCAACATTTCTATTGCACTAGAGCTGCTGTGTCACTTCCATTGTATTCATCCACAGGAGAAAACTCTATTTTCCCTTGTAAAAGATGTCCTGGCTAGCTTGCCTACTGTTGGCAAGTGGTACATTGAATAGCAAAGAAAACAGAATACTAGGAATGCCACCATGAGGTTTGGCTTAGAATCATTATATATGGGTGTTTTCTGGAAAACGGAATCCATGGAAAATATCCATTTAATGCATAATGGTGGTCATTATCAAATACAGAAGAAATGCAAGAGCAGACTTTACATTGAAATGTATAATGGCCAGATATAGGGATTGACAATGTGTAACTGCGATACAGACCCAAAGCTGTAGTCTCACTCTACTCATACTGGATATGCCAAGCTAAAAGGAAAGATAAAGAGGGAGACATTTGTAAATAATAGTAATATATGTCACAGATTACAATCTATGTGGTTCACTGTCACTTACTGGTACTCTATATGAGCTAACCCATTTTGTAACAATCCACATTCATTATGAGTTTTCCAAAAATTTTGATTTCAGCAATAACAGGCCTAAGTGGTCTGCCGGGACACTGTTGACATTCAGGAGGCCAGAAGAGGTCTAAAGAGGATTGAGACCAGCAACAGAGTCTAGGAGAAGTAAGACTGTTGTATATAAACATTTCTCCTGGACCTTCAGTCTGAAGAGACCTCAGTGTGTAATAATGGCAGTTTCTGTTTATACGACACAGGTGGACAAACCCACAAATGTCTCGCAAGGTTTGCCCAACAGTGGTATTCAATTTAGATGCCCATTATGGTCACTGGTACTCAATATAGATACCCACTAGGCATACTGGTACTCAATATAGATACCCACTATGCATACTGGTACTCAATATAGATACCCACTATGGTTACTGGTACTCAATATAGATGTCTATTATGATGCCATTGGTGGGACTGGACTTTATGCCCAAGAACTATAGGTTAAATTTTATGGCTATGCCACATGTCCATAATGCGATTTGATACGACCATGTCCCTAGTGTAGCTCGCTCATGGTAGCATCTCAGAAATACTAACATTCTGATATAGTATTCGTGCAATGTTTGTCACATTTATGCTATTTGAATTCATTAAAGGGGTTGTCCGGGATAATTTGTTTATTCTAAAATAAGCTAAACACCCCCAACTAACCTCTAAATTACTTACTGATACAAAAATCTATATTTACCTAGATTGCAGAGTTGGTCATGTGACCACCCCAGGCACATTTTCCGATTTTCCGGTTTCATTACGGGGAACTTCCAGAAATGAAATGTCACCTAACTCAAACCTCTTTAATTTCCCCTTTATCCAAACCTCTTCAAAGTGTTACCCAACCACTGGGGTTAAATTCTGGGACTGTCCCATTCATCTGAGAGGGACTTTCAAAAATACACATAGTTGCCACCTAAACTCTATCCTCATATACGGAGCTGAATTTCATTTCCAGAAATTTCTGCCACAATTCTACCCTGCGTGAATTTATCCTGACAATATTGCGGTTTATGCAGGATTAAGTTTTATTCACTTTTTTTGTTCTTCCTATTTTCAAAAAAAATGTTAATATAAATTTTACATTGCCAAAAAATTAGCTATCTCTCATATAATCTGACAATGGGTGCTGCAATGGATAAGCACTCAAATTCACAGTTGCCTTAACTTGTATTAATAGAATTCTTTAATAAGTATAAAAGAATAATAAAATAGAAAACACGCAAGATGAGTGATAATTAGGTAGCGTAATATAAGAAGAAAGCGCACAGCAAATATTATTTGATTTGGCTGTTCTTGCGAGTGGAAAGAGCCAAGATAGATGAAACACTAAATCTGAATTTACAACCAAATGCTTTGACACGGTTACTACTTAACAATATGAATAGTCTAAATAGGAAAACAAACGAATTAATACAAACAGCATTCATTGCCATAAGGATGTGAACTGCAGATTCATGGAAACATTTGCAAATTGATTTTAATCATATTATGAGTAAAGTATTTGTTTTCATCAGACGGTATGTTGGAGCTTGACTGCATTAAACATTGAAATCTATTGCTATATCAATGTCATAAAAATGTCACTGCTTTATAAGTGAGGCAAATCATGAAAACAACACTGATATAACTGACAATGAGAGAGCTGCTTTCCAGACAGCCGTTATTACAGATATATGAAACTTTAACTTGATGCATAACAAGTTAAATCAACAGTAAACTTTAACCTGACTTTTTGAATGGCTTTTCGATGTTTTTTTGCTGTGCGATTTCACGCCGCGATAGTCTGCTACATCTCTAGCAAATCATCATATTGTAATTATCTGTTTGGATAAACATGGCTTTTTTTACATGACATTTTCCAAGACAATAACACCTAAGTTCACATGGAGTTTTTGCAAGCAGAAAAAAAAATCTGTCATCGAATCTGCCTCCAAAATCTCTGAGATGATTCTGTAGACATTTTTATTTCCCAAGGTGTTTACATAAATTCAGACAACTTGCAGTTACCAGCACACAAAGGGGCAGATTTATTATGCCTTGCGCAAAAAATTGTGACTTTTTGATACCTCTGATGCCCTCACCACCTTCGCGAAAAGGGGCATGGCGAGGGCATGCAGGGAAAGGGGCTATCAGTGAATGGTCTGGTGGAGGGTGCTCCTCATTTATGAGAAGGAGGGCGACTTGTCATAATTGAGGCACATCCTCCACCGATTTAGGGGTTATGAAGACTGGCATTATTCATCTCCCCCATAATGTTTACAATTTTTAGATGCTAGTCTGCTCCTTTAAAGGGAAATCCACCTTAAATATTAATGATTTATCCGTAAGGCTGAGGCACCACGTTGCGGAAATGCAGCTTTTTTGTTGCAGATTTTGCTGCGTTTTTTTCAGCCAAAGCCAGGAGTGGATTGAGCAGAAGGTAGAAGTATAAGACCTTCCTATGTATTTCCCATTCCTTTTGTAGCCATTCTTGGCTTTGGCTCAAAAAACCACAGCAAAATCTGCAACAAAAAAACTATGTTTCCTCAACATGGAGCCTCAGCCTAAGATAGGCTAATTTTAGATTGGTGGGGGTCTTAATTTCTGGTTCCGCCACATATCAGCTGTTTCCCATCATTATTTACATGCCAGGTGCTGAACTGCTTTTTCATTGTACTTTAAGGCTGAGTCCCCACGTTGCGGAAATGCAGCTTTTTTTTGTTGCAGATTTTGTTGCGGTTTTTTGAGACAAAGCCAAGAGTGGATTGAGCAGACGGTAGAAGTACAAGAACTTCCTATATACTTCCCATTTCTTTTGTAGCCTGGCTTTGGCTCAAAAAACTGCAGCAAAATCTGCAACAAAAAAATTTGCGTTTCCGCAACGTGGGGCCTTAGCCTAAGGCTACATTCACACACCAGTGAATAATGATCGTGTGTAATCTGTTTTTTTAATGGCTGTCACATGGCAGCATTAAATTCAATGTTAGTGAATGGCGGCTATTCACAAGACCGTTATTTTAATGGTTGTTGTAATGGATCGTCAAAATATGGGCCATGTCCTATTACTGTCCATTTTCACTGACCCCTTCATACACTCAATTGTATGGGGGATTCGTTAAAACAGGTGCTCCTCGGATGCAAGACGTCATGAAAAATGGACGTTTTTTTATGGCCGTTTTGCACCTAATTCATCTGAATGTACCCTTAGTAGCAGCAGTTATGGGTACCTCAGTGGTGTCCCATAGACTTGAATGGGGCACAGCTACAGTATTTATAACCATTATGACTAAAATTTGAGCAAGTGAGCAGAGCAGCACCTGGCATGCAAACAATGACATGAGCTGCAAGCTCTGGGAAACAGCTGATCTGCCGGAGTTCTGACAGTCACACCATGGCCATTCTAAAATTGACAGCTCATCTTAAGGAATGTAAATATGTGAATTTTAAAGTGTGAATATTAAGACACTGCAAGTTGTATTCCTGTGTTTTGGACACGATTTATTATCCAGGTTACATACCTAACTGGAGAGGTATCCATTGAATCAGGTGCAATGAACTGACTCCCTTTCTCAATTCAAGTATCGCTAAATTAAGACCCCAGACTGGAGCCCAAAATTAAACAGACCCTATACCTATTCCTAAGGAATTCAGACTCCAAATCATATTGCTAAATTGGTTTACACCCCTATACCTGCTTACATACTAGATCAGACCCCAAAATTAATTTAGACCTCAGATCAATCTCCTTTATTAATATAGACCCCCAAAATATTTATTTTTTAAGTTTTTCAATAAAAATGTGCCATCTGGCCTATTATGTGAAGGTGCCCGAAGGGTTGCTTAACCCGGCCTATACCTTATACCAGCCCTGGTTTTATATACATAAAAGCAGAAAACCTTTTTAAAGCTGTGGCCCCGCGTAGCCCTCATGTTTTTTTACGATGGGTTTTTTCATTGCAATTTCGTAGAGTTTCCCTCTGCAGACTTTCTGCCTCTATTATACCGATATGGAAAACGCCAGCATTTCCGCAGGTATAATTGTAAAAAGTATTTTTGAAAATGCAGCTTTTTTCTGCAATGTGTGGATGAGATTAGCCAGAATCCCATCCACTTTGAAGGTACTGTAAAACGTAGCCTAAGACTGTGGCCCCAGATTGCAGAAACGCAGCTTTTTTATTTCATATTTTGTTGTGTTTTTTTGAGCCAAATCCAAGAATGGCTACAAAAGGAATAGGACATATACAGTGGGTACGGAAAGTATTCAGACCCCTTTAAATTTTTCACTCTTTGTTTCATTGCAGCCATTTGTTAAAAGCAAAAAATTTCATTTTATTTCTCATCAATGTACACTCAGCACCCCATCGTGACAGAAAAAAAACAGAAATGAACTTTTTTGCTTTTAACAAATGGCTGCAATGAAACAAAGAGTGAAAAATTTAAAGGGGTCGGAATACTTTCGTACCCACTGTATAGGAAACTCTAATATTTCTTCCTTCCACTCAATTCACTTCTAAATTCGGCTCATAAAAACGCAGCAAAATCTGCAACAAAAGAAGCAGCTTCTCCGCAACGTGAGACCTCAGCCTTGGGCTAAGGCCACACATTGTGGAAATTTAGCATTTTGCCTGCATAAGGAAATGCAGCAGAAAAAAACACTGGGTAACCCCATCTACACATTGTGGGAAAAAAAACGCTGTGGAAAATTTGCTTTTTCAAAAAGTTGTGCATTTTTGAAAAATGCAGTATGTTAATTTTACCTGTGGAAATGCTCAGGTTTCCCTATAGACTTAATAAGGGAAGAAAAACGCAGCAAAAAACCTCCTCCCTCTGCTTTGTTTTTAGTGAGCAATGAAACTAAGCCCCTCCCAGATTGCTAAATCTTAGCTAAAAATGGAGAAAGTTTGCAGAAAGGTAATTCCTGCTTTTGGTTTAGAAAGTATTTTTCATTTTACGTGTCCCTCTAAAATACTACAATAGAAAATGTATCTTATTTGCAATGGAACTATTCTTTTCCTTTCCAATGGCACTTTGCTTTTTGACAGGAATAACAACTTTGAATATTAGTATAATAAAATTTATTCTAAAGACAAGTTGGAAATCTATACTGCAAGAAATGGATTCATCCCCAGCTCTCCTAGAACAGGTGCCCAGAACAAATAATGAAAATAAAGACCGCATTTGTTCAACCATCATAAATAGTTAGCAGAATGGATAATAAATCCAAACAGTCCTCGCGGATTGTTAAAATCTTGTAAATATATGAGTTTATGCACCTGTCCACTTATATATAATGCGTGTCCATGCGTTACAAACTGTAATAGCTTTCTCACAATAGAATCTAACCATGTTCCACCAAGCAACACATGCTATTGAATCGATGGCATGTGTTGCTGAGCGGAACGCTCGTCTGACATGGCATGCTGTCGATTCAGATGCCAATAAATGTGCAAAACGAAATGCAGATTGTAGACTAATAAAGTGCAAAAAACTTAACATTAAAATGTCTGATATCTGCCATAACTACAATTTGGACATTGCACTAAATAGTTAGGCACTTGGTTGATCATGGCCACATGGTTATTGCAGCTGGTCTCAGTCATGCAAAGCCAATCAAACGTCAAGAGGCAAGTGTTATTTCTGATAGCTGTGTTGACCAGCACCTGGTATTTGCAGATATATGAGTGTAGGCTTATGATTAATGTCAAAAACCGGTCAGTAATGGCCAACAACTCTATTATATTGCTCTTCTGGAGACCGTGTAGGTCATTTACTAAAATGCAGCATGGCTAGTGGCGCGAGAGCAAGCAACTTGAAATAGCAATGGCCACATTTGTAAATGTTGTAATAACACTTTCCATAAATGTAACGCTTTGTTCTACCATACCACTGTTCTTGATGAGTTATATGTAAATTGAATCTGTTACCTAGTAACTAAATGAGGCTCAACTTTTAACCCCTATCTCACTGTTTATGTTTTATTTTACAAATTCCTTATAATTTCTTGTGTTCCAAAATTACAGATCACAAAGCATAGGTGGTAAAGGTATGATCACTGAAACTCCAACCATCACTAGAATGGGACGCTAAGCACCTGTTTAAATGGAGGTTAAATGGAGAGCAGTGGTAGCAGATGTGCCCCGCCATGTCATACAATTTCAATAGGACGGTCAAAACTTTTATCTTCTTCAGTCCCATAGACTTTGAATGGAGCATCAGAGTAAATGCATGATCATTGCTTCATTCAAACTCCTCCAGACCTCTTTAAGAATTGGTGGGAATCCCACGAGTGGGGTCACTGCAATCTTGTGGATAGGTGATATATGTTTGTCATGGGATGAACGGTCACGTGGGGGCGCACTGACGTCATTACGCGGCCGCGCCCCATGTGACCGCTGGGGCCTAATCACAGGCCTCAGTCACATGACAGAAGAGAGCCGGAGAGAACGCTGCACCCAGGAGAGGTGAGAATATCTATTTATTATTTTCAATCACCTCCCCTGGGCTGCCATCTATTGGAAAGGGGCCTGCAATATGCCAGGGCCACTTTCCAATAACAGTATGTATAGCGGTCGGGGAACCAGGCTTTCCCCGACCGCTATCATAGTGGTCCGGGGCCCGGCCATCTCCAGCTGGCCGTGGGCACCTTACCCCGCCGAGCCCGGTCGCAGTCACACCCCTTGCGGTCGCATCGTTACGCCACTGGTCAGGGGCCCGATCGGGATGGTCAGGCCCCCATGACATGAGGACTAATAGTCGGGGCCTCGGGGCCCACCAGTGGATTCACCGGTTCCCCGTGGGCCAGTCCGACCCTGCTGGAAGGACACTGGAGCACTGTGTATGAGGTCATAAGAAACTAGAGGCATGCAGTGATAGAGTAGGGGCCCTTACACCTATCTGGGCATAATTTTAATAGTATACCTACAGAACCCTTTACCTATTAACAGGATGAAGGGACTGCGGTGCTCCAGTGTGCATTATAATTAGAGACGAGCGAATCGAAGCTGACGAAGTGGAATTCGATCCGAATTTCAGGAAATCTTTGATTCGATGTATCGAATCGTACAGCTCTGATCGAGGGTTTTAACCCCTTGGATGCCGTGGTCAAACATGACCGTGGCATCCAAGGGGTCCCGCTATGCCACCTGTCCCCCTCGGCACCCCCCTGCGGTGATTAAAAATAAAAAATACTGATACTCATCTGTCCTGGGCTCAGCATTAACTTCGGAACCGGTGACTGAGATCCTGCTCCCCAGGCTTCAATGCTGGAGCCTGTGATTGGGCCCCAGTGGTCACGTGGAGCGCATCGGCATAATGACTTCATCACGCCCTCACGTGACTGCTGAGGCCCAATCACAGGCCCCAGCAGTGCCATCTGGGGAGCAGGACTTCAGTCACAATCGGGACCCCAATATATAATAAAACCCCTGAGATGCTGTGGTCAAACATTAACACCCGCGATCGGGGCTCAACTCTGACTGGGGGTGTTGGAGGACAGTGTCAGCTGTTTCACAGTTTCTGTGTGAGCACCATGCTTCCGCCGTGCTTTGCGGGAAGTCCTTCCCAGCAGCGGTGTACTATTAGGGCGGATGTCGTAAAGGGATTAATGCGATTCACTGCAAATTAATTCGGATCTAATCGAATTGTTTTGGAAACTTCGGAGAATCGGTCGAATCGAATTTTTTAAAATTTCGCTCATCTCTAATTATAGCCCCCATTGTTAACACAGACACCGTAATATTTACACAATTGTGACTGTGCCTGGTGTGGCATCCCAGAGCTGGCTATGGCTGGGCTGAGGGTGATCTCTGTGCATTGTATTATTTCCTGTTGCTTCATAGCCTGTGTGACATAGCAGGGGGTCCTGAGTCTCACACAACACAGCGCCACCTAGTGAGCCTCACACATGCATTACACCTCCCATAGGATTGAATAGTAACCAAATGTCCAATGGGAGGACATCGCCTGG
Organism: Leptodactylus fallax; assembly: GCA_947044405.1. Lineage (NCBI taxonomy): Eukaryota > Metazoa > Chordata > Amphibia > Anura > Leptodactylidae > Leptodactylus > Leptodactylus fallax. The sequence goes on along the minus strand of CAMRHE010000178.1, from coordinate 2,810,841 downwards.
GAAAAGGGGAGGAGTCAGCTGATCACTGGGTCCCCATGGTAACACCCCTGCAGGAAGGTCCTGCGTGTGAGGAGTTAGAAGTGTGGAGTGTTAGGAGGAGGAGGTGAGGAGATAAGTGTGATGTCCTGTGAAGAAAGCAGTGAGTTTAGTGCAGGAATCTCAAGTCCTAGACAGGCCCAGGAAGGTTGGAGAGCTGACATACTCCAGCTATTCAGAAGATCCTGTCTCCTGTCTGCCTAGCCATCGCCCTGAAGGAAGTCAAGCATCATTATCTTGTCAGCATGAGACTGTGGAGAGAACATTCTGGAACACGTGCTCCATAGCAAGTATCACAGGATCCAGGGGCCAAGGCCAGACCTGTGGAATATCCTGCCACCCTGACTATTGCACCCCGAAACTCTGAGCTATCAGGACCACATAACGTGAGTGGGGAATATTATGTACTAGTATCATTGTGGGCATCCTCCTATGAGCCAAATAGGAGCCCAGACGCACCTTAGGGCTGTAACACTGAAGTATAAGGGGCTAGGAACACCTTTCATCAAGTCTACCCTGCACCCCAGGACTTTGCTGTGTCACCAGGCGTACCCCGTTGTTTTGTATGGAAGAAACTGTTTAAGCATTTGTGCCTCCACACCCATGGAAGTAAAAGTTCAACTTTACAACCGTTTCTGTGTCTGACTCTGCACCGACAACATCAGAGCGCCCCAAACACCACCAGTCGGCACAGTATAGGGGAAGCGCCCCGGGGGAACAATCACCACCAACATTTGTGCAGCCCCCTCATCACCGGTACCAGTGGTGGTAACGTGGGACAGCACCAGCGCTGCGCCCTCGTGCCCAGAGACCGTGACAAGTCTGCGCTGTTTGCACCCCGCAATCCCAACTGCAGCGTTACCTTCCATCTGGTCACCGCAAGAAAAACTGGCGTCACGAACAGGATACGGGTGTGTGCCATTTTGAGAAAGTCGCCACGAAAAGTGCGCCAAATTGTCTCCAGAGCATCGGTCTTTATTGTGGACTTTGCTAAGATCAAGTTTATTCCCTGAGAGTGCTTGCCACAAAGAGGGGGAGCCCTATACTCCTGAAGTAAGCCCTAAAGACTGTCCTCTCAGTGTGTTACAGCCCTGGAAGAGTTAAAACGCCCAGGACTTGTTTGCTGCGCCACATCGCTGTGTAAGAACGCCCACAAAGGGTTAACTGTACCTTGCAAAAGTGCGGGAGATTTTTAGCACTGCCCATGAGGCCAGGAGACCCATCTGCCGCCATCTTAGGAGAGCCCAGAATGCTGAGCGCAATGCTCCAGCGCACCCATACAAGAAAGTGAAAGGCGAACGTGCCGGCGCCATTTCTGACTCTCCGGTGCCGCATCACCGTCCCTGCTGTGCACCGCTGATCTCTGGTCCACGCTGCAGTTGCTGTCAGTGAGTACTGTGCCTCCCTGTCCTTGTCTTCAGTCCTCCCACGGCCCCAGCGAGTGTTTTCCGTGTCCGTGGGGAGTGCCACCATTAAAGAGGGGGAGCACACCGTCAGCCTGCATCACAGTGACTCTGTTAATAGCTACAGCATTCTTAAAGGGACAGCATTCCAAGTTGTAGTCTCCATTCCCTGCCAGCAAGCAATTGAGTTTCTTAAAGAGACGGCGACCTAATTTCAGTCATACCTGCAAACAACATGACTGAGCAAAGTGACATTGTGCCATCTGTTTCTAGTGATCCAGCAGTGCCCATGGCGAGCAGCCTACCATTCTCCATGCCATTTTACCCTGGCGCACCATGGCTGCCGCGCTACAAAGGGGAGGCGCATACCCTCAGGGACTTTCGTGAGAAGATGCTGTCTCTCTTCCAGTTCTATCCTCTGAATACAGAACAGCAGATACAGATCCTGCTGGGCCAGCTTGAGGGTGCTGCAGCTAGGGAGGTCAAATCCTGGCCTGCCTCTGACAAAAGAACCCCTGGGCAAATTCTGGACAAACTCCAGGTGAACTTTGACGTGCGATCTGTCTCCGAGGTAAAGATGCGCTTCTTTTCCAGACGACAACTATCTGGTGAGACCCTGCGGGACTATGCTTTATCCCTCCAAGAGGCGTTCAGAGCTGTGGTGCAAGTGGATCCACGTGAAAATGTGGACTCTGATAAAATCTTGCTTGACCGCTTCATAGAAGGGGCGGGTACCACATTGCTCCAGAGTCAGTTGCGAATGCTTGCTGCACAACATCCCAGCATCACGTTTGCTGACTTCAAGGCCCTTGCCATCCAGGTCTTTGGACAGGAGCAGCCCCAGCCGAGCCCAGTCATCTGTGCTCCCTCACCTGGACCCTCAACAAGCATCGCTCCAGTTGTCCTGTCACTACCTCTGGGTACCTCACCTGCTGCCCAAACTGCGCAGACTACACCAGCAGACTCCAGAGATGACCTTCTGGCCCGAGTGGATCATCTGACCCGTGCCATGGAACAGATCACCGTCCGTCTAGATCGTCTGACCCAGCCGTCTTCATCGTCCAGTGATCCTTTGCGAAGTCTCAACATCTCACCTGAGTCGCCGCCCAGACGTCTGTCTTCAGTGAAACCTCCGCAGAGTGAGAGGCCATACTGTAGCTATTGCCATAGATATGGACACACCAGGCCTCAGTGTTTTCAGTTAAACGGGCCACCCCCCGAGGCAGCGGGCCGCCCCTCGGGAGGAAAGAAGAAGGGCCCAGGTGAATCTTCAGTGCCATTGTCACGCTTCGTCTCAGCCTGCCCACACATCACAATCCGGGTGAACGGCGTCCCTCTGACAGCGTTGGTGGACACTGGATCACAGGTAACAACCCTGCGCAAGCAGGTGTTCCTTGAACATTGGGACTTAGATGTGTTGAATAGAACACCTGACACATGGATAAATCTGTGTGCCAGCAATGGACAGCCCATACCACAGCAGGGTTATTGGGAACCCACTATCCAGATTGGGGACTTGAAACTGCCTAGACAGGGTGTAATTGTCACTGATGTAGAGGATGATAGGTTTGCAGTTGTAATATTAGGCATGAATGTTTTACGCCATTGCTTTGCAGAAGTGTTGGATGCCTTGCATGCCTCTCTCCTTACAGCTTCGCCCAGTGACCAGCAGACCATTCAGCGGGCCATTCGTGTACTCAATGCCCAGCACAAGTTCACCAACAAACAAGGTGAAATTGGTCGAGTCCGGATCCAAGATACCCGTCCAGTAACCCTACAGCCTGGAACAGAAACTATGGTGTGGTGCCGTGCCCGTCCGGGCATAGAAAATCAGGACTACGAGGCCTTGCTACAACCCATACAGATAGATGGCCAACCACTTGTCATGGCTGCCCGCAGCCTTGTCACAGTTTCCAATGGACGTGTTCCTGTCCGCTTAGTCAACTTGGGCGATGCTCCCGTGAACCTCCACAAGTTCCACTCTGTGGCCCTGCTACACCGGTTAGCACCAGAAGACATTCTCTCTGGTGATTCTACCGCCACACAGCGTTCCACCCAAGCTGCTAAGAACATTCAGAATGGAGCCACGAAGTCCTGGTGGGATGAATTGAACGTGGGAGACGCCAATACCCCTATAGAGCACATCAATGGGGTTCGCAATGTGGCCAAGCGTTACCAACAGGCATTCAGCAAACACCCATTGGACTTTGGTAAGACCACGACCATACAACATCGCATTCTGACTGGCAACCACCATCCAATCAAGGAGCGTCACCGTCCAATACCACCAGCGATGTACCAACCGGTGAAAAAGTTGATCCAAGAGATGCGAGATGCTGATGTCATCCGGGAGAGTAACAGCCCCTGGGCAGCCCCGCTAGTCCTTGTCAAGAAGAAAGACGGAACCCTACGATTTTGTGTGGACTATCGTAAACTCAACAACGTCACGCACAAAGACGCATACCCATTGCCGCGGATTGAGGAATCTCTAACGGCTTTGGGATCAGCTACCTGTTTCTCGACCCTGGACTTAACCAGTGGATACTGGCAAGTCCCTATGGCGCCTGAAGATCGTGAAAAGACTGCGTTTACGACCCCGATGGGACTCTTTGAATTCAATAGTATGCCATTTGGGCTATGTAATGCCCCAGCCACATTCCAACGGCTTATGGAGAGGTGCCTCAGCCATGAGAATTTCCAGAGTGTGCTACTGTACCTGGACGATGTTATTGTATTCTCCCCGGACATACCAAGAACACCTTCGTCACCTGTCCGAGGTATTCAAGGTACTTATACAGCACGGCCTAAAGTTGAAGCCCTCCAAGTGCTACCTGTTGAAACCCCAAGTTCACTACCTTGGGCATGTCGTGAGCGCACAAGGCGTCCAACCTGATCCTGAAAAGATCACTGCAGTCCAGAACTGGCAAAGACCAACTACCGTCAAAGAAGTCCGAAGCTTCCTTGGATTCGCAGGTTACTACCGGCGTTTCATACCACACTTCGCCCAAGTAGCCGAGCCTCTGAACGAGTTGTTGCGCGGTTGTCCCAGAGAAAACTACAACCGAAAGCTTCCGGTAGACTGGACAGCGCGTCAAGAGGAAGCCTTTCAAGCGCTTAAAGCACTTCTGACGCAACCACCAATTCTAGCCTATCCCAACTACAGTCAGCCATTCCGCTTGTACACAGATGCAAGTCACCAAGGTTTGGGTGCAGTGTTGTCCCAGGTTCAGGACAACAAAGAGCGAGTCATCGCCTACGCCAGCAGGAGTCTGAGAGGCGCGGAGAAGAACGACCAGAACTATAGTTCTTTCAAACTCGAACTTCTGGCGCTTGTCTGGGCCGTGACAGAGAAGTTTAAAGACTACCTGGCTGCCACACCCTTTACCGTGTACACAGATAACAATCCGTTGGCACATCTGGACACTGCTCGACTGGGAGCCCTTGAACAACGGTGGGCCTCAAGACTCGCGAATTACAAGTTCTCTGTCAAGTATCGCAGTGGCAAGTCCAACGCTAACGCTGATGCACTCTCAAGGTTGCCTGTGGGAGAAGAACCACCCCGAGAAGACATCTGGGAAGAGGTGGAGATGCCACCATTCTACAACAAGTTTGCCCAACAGGTTGCTATTGGTGTCCCTGTAGAAGGAGAATCTCTGGCGAAAACAGCTGCCGAATCCCTCCAGGAGCCATCTCTGTGGAAAACGTTCCAAGAAGAGAGCAGAGTTTTAGGAGAATTGTCAGATTTCCTGCTTACAGGAAGAATACCAACCCGTGTAAAGAGAGGTCTTCATGACGTGGAATTAAAACGCCTTTGGCGACAGAGGAAGCGCCTGTTTGTCCAACGAGGCCTTCTACATAGAAACACTCTTGATCCTGTCACAGGTGAAAGGCTTCATCAGATTCTCGTACCAAGAAGAGACGCACAGATGATACTTGAGGCGTATCATGACAGATCCGGTCACTTCGGGGTACAAAAGACCGAAGCTACCATCCGTCGTCGCTTCTATTGGGTTGGGATGAGGAGTGACATTGAGAGTTGGTGCCGAGAGTGTCCCGCCTGTAGTATCACCAAGGAAGGTCGAAGAGATCAGAAGGCCCCTCTACATCCAATTAAGACTCAAAAGCCGTGTGAAATTGTTGCTCTGGACCATGTGAAGTTGGGTCCCACACGTTCCGGCTACAGCTACGCTCTGACAATGGTGGATCATTACTCCAAGTTCCTTGTCATCGTGCCTGTCAGAGATCTTACAGCAAGAACTACGGCTGAGACCTTCTACGCAGAGTTTGTCCGCCATTACGGTTGTCCTGAGCATATCCTCACCGATCGTGGATCGGCGTTTGAATCCCAATTGTTCCGTGAGCTGTGTCAGTTCCAAGACTGCAAGAAGTTGCGAACCACAGCGTATCACCCTCAAGGGAATGGTATGTGCGAGAAGGCAAATCAAGTGATCATCGGCATGCTAAGAACAGCCGCAGTTACACCTGGTGTTGAGTGGCCTGAGCGTATCAAGGACTTGGCCTATATTTACAACAACACACCCCAAACATCTACGGGATACGCACCATTTTATCTAATGTTTGGAAGACAAGGTCAACTTCCTTCAGACTTAACCCTTGGTGTGAAGGTCCCTGACACCATCAATCCACTACCCATAACAGACTGGGTTGTTGAACACCGCCGACGTATGGAGGAAGCTAAAGAGATAGTTGAAACGCGCATGGATGAGGTTCGTAGGAGACAACAGGAGGATTACAACCATCGCGCCCATGCAGCGCCCCTGAAAGTTGGCGACCGTGTATGGTTAAGGAATAACCATCGGAATGGGAAATTGGATCCATTCTGGGAGAAAGAACCATACAGTGTCATCTCCATACCATATCCTGAATCCGACGTGTATGAGATCTCTAAACCTGGGAGACAGCCCCAAGTAGTACACCGAAACCGTCTGAAGCTGTGCCTTAAAGAAGGACTACCCACAGAGGTGCCCCCAGCTGAGACAACGAGTACAGAGATCTTGTCACCTTCTGAAGCGAAAGAGAGACCCCCAACGTTAACTGAGCTTATGTGGGCGCCTAAACTACTACCATTTAGCTGTTATCCACCAATTGCTCTAGTGCAAGAGAACCCTTCGACAGATGATTTAATTGATTTCAGTGACTCTGTTCCTGATTCAAATCTCGTTCCACTTAGGCGTTCTGAGCGTACCACAAAAGGCATACCTCCAACACGCTATAGTGATGCCATGGCTGTCCTTGGGTAAAAGAGGTTAACTGTCTCTGCTTCTGTATATATGTTATTCCTGCTCTGATTACATTAATGTTTTTCCTGTGTGTATATACAGTATATATATAATATCTTGCCATGTAATATAGTATTTACATTTATATGCAACAATCCAAGCCATAGTGCCTGGCTCACCGAGCTAAGGAAGTTCTTTTACCCCATTGCGGTATGGACATTCGTGCTAGAGTGCCTACTCTTCCTTACAGAAAGGACTGCTTATTGTTTCTCAGAGAGACTCTCATGATAATGGACACTCACAAAATTTGTGCCAGAGAGCCTCTGGACCCATTTGCACTTAATTCGTATTTATTAATGTTATGTTACATTTCTCACCTTCACCCCAGCCCGTCGCCGAGGTCGGCTCAGTGAAAGAGGGGGAGTATGTTGCATCCCAGAGCTGGCTATGGCTGGGCTGAGGGTGATCTCTGTGCATTGTATTATTTCCTGTTGCTTCATAGCCTGTGTGACATAGCAGGGGGTCCTGAGTCTCACACAACACAGCGCCACCTAGTGAGCCTCACACATGCATTACACCTCCCATAGGATTGAATAGTAACCAAATGTCCAATGGGAGGACATCGCCTGGGAAAAGGGGAGGAGTCAGCTGATCACTGGGTCCCCATGGTAACACCCCTGCAGGAAGGTCCTGCGTGTGAGGAGTTAGAAGTGTGGAGTGTTAGGAGGAGGAGGTGAGGAGATAAGTGTGATGTCCTGTGAAGAAAGCAGTGAGTTTAGTGCAGGAATCTCAAGTCCTAGACAGGCCCAGGAAGGTTGGAGAGCTGACATACTCCAGCTATTCAGAAGATCCTGTCTCCTGTCTGCCTAGCCATCGCCCTGAAGGAAGTCAAGCATCATTATCTTGTCAGCATGAGACTGTGGAGAGAACATTCTGGAACACGTGCTCCATAGCAAGTATCACAGGATCCAGGGGCCAAGGCCAGACCTGTGGAATATCCTGCCACCCTGACTATTGCACCCCGAAACTCTGAGCTATCAGGACCACATAACGTGAGTGGGGAATATTATGTACTAGTATCATGGTGGGCATCCTCCTATGAGCCAAATAGGAGCCCAGACGCACCTTAGGGCTGTAACACTGAAGTATAAGGGGCTAGGAACACCTTTCATCAAGTCTACCCTGCACCCCAGGACTTTGCTGTGTCACCAGGCGTACCCCGTTGTTTTGTATGGAAGAAACTGTTTAAGCATTTGTGCCTCCACACCCATGGAAGTAAAAGTTCAACTTTACAACCGTTTCTGTGTCTGACTCTGCACCGACAACATCAGGGCGCCCCAAACACCACCAGTCGGCACAGTATAGGGGAAGCGCCCCGGGGGAACAATCACCACCAACATTTGTGCAGCCCCCTCATCACCGGTACCAGTGGCGGTAACGTGGGACAGCACCAGCGCTGCGCCCTCGTGCCCAGAGACCGTGACAAGTCTGCGCTGTTTGCACCCCCGCAATCCCAACTGCAGCGTTACCTTCCATCTGGTCACCGCACTGGTATTGTATCTCAGAAAGGGACTGAATTATGATAGCAGGCAGAGCCGCCAATGAGGGTTACCTGTGCAAGCCGTCTACTGGACCAAGGATCATTCTCCTGATGGTGGGAGTCAAACCTCCACGAATAAAACACCCATGTCTAAATCATGGAAATCTGCTTTAGCTATGAGTTTTAATTGGATTTTGCAACATTAAGTACAAGTCTAAAATTCTCAGATCTGTAGTTATTGATACATTTATGTTTCTACTTCATTAACAGTTAAAAGGGTTGTCCAGTTTCAGACAAATATTGATAGACAAATGTGATTATTTACATACTGTATATATTATTAATAATCTATTACTGTATTATTATTTTCTTTTCTTTTTTTTTTTTTTTTTTAGAGCAACATTAATTCCATGGCAGTGTAAGTACAAATGAAGCAATCATTGGCATTACATGTGGATGTGCTTCAGTTTTTTTCTATTATACTACTATTATTACACTACTGTAATATCTATTAGTATGGGGCTGTGAATTGATATTTACTTACTGGCTGGTGACCCACCCTTAGATACACCCTTAAAGACTGAGTCTAGTCTTTGGTTATTTTAAGTGTTTTTAAGTGTCTTTTGTTCTCCTTGGATTTATTTTTTGCTGCCCCACTAATTCCAGCACAGTTGACAAAGCCACTCCTTTGGCGAAACGCGCATCAGGCGTTAGCGCTAATCACTCCCTGGGCTGTACACCGGGCTCCATATCCATCTTTAATCCACCATTATGACTCTGGGTATGTGTATATTTTGCCTAGTCTGTGTGACTTTAAGATGACTACTCATATTTGACTGTATATCTGTTATTGCTGGCATTATATTACTACGCATACTAAGTTTTTTGTGGGCTATACATTTATTATCGATCTTTCATTATATATTATTGTATTTTCCCTTAGTACTACATCTAGTTGTAATTGGGATATGATGTCTGGGATACATCAGAGGGAGTGAGGGCTTGGTATCTGGGTCTCTGTTGTTACAGTGACCATTTGTTTGTATGTCCTTTCCTATTTATATATATTGTCATAATTTAGTATTTATAATTAAATCTTCCTCATATTTTTGACATATACAGTATAGTGTGCTCCCATATTTTTTCTTCGGATCAGTTAGAATTTTTTCTCTAGCCCCCACCATTCCTGAGCAATCAATGCTGTTAGTTTTGGTGCCTGACATGCTATTTAGTCTCTGTACTGTCAGGAGGGCGGTGTCAGGCAGGAGCAGACAAAGGGTGCGATTCTGAGCTCTGACACTGGCTGCCTCTGATTGGAGCTCTGAATCATGCTCCCCTGCCTGACACCGCCCTTCTGACATTACAGAGCTTAAATAGCACATCAGAGATCAAACCTAACTGCGCTTGTTGCTCGTTCTAAAGAGAAAATTCCAAATGTGCTGGAATCAGTGGAGCAGCGCCTATTAACAGATGCTAAGGACTTGGTGGAGGTGGTGAATAGGTTGTTTTATGTTATAACACATTTCATGCACTTTGCCATGTTTCTGTAAATATTGAACATCCCTTTAAACAGTGAATTTATTCTCACAGTATTTTTAACAATTTACTGAGGATTTATCTACTTACTAAGGTGTGCATATGAGTAAATAGGTCACAGCTAATCTGATTTTTTTCTCTTATAATATGTTACAAATAATACATGTTTGCAACTTTAAGACATATGTACATTAAATTAGATTTAGCTCCCAAAAGGGATCAATCTTTATACAGTCAGCGTCTACAGAGCTAAGCCTGATTTTTGTATACAAGCACTCAACTTTGTATACATACAGCTCAGTCCATCTCCTGAACCCCAGCTCACTGCCCCCACACATATGGGGCCAAGTCTCTCGACTTAGAACATCTGCTCCTTTTGTTCCCTGGCACAGTTATTCCGTGTTTTCTTGAAATAATTCTTAAGAGTATTGACGTATTGATCCACAGTTCATACACAAACTGTAAACATGGCACACCGGGTAGCAGGAGAGCTGGAACGATAGAGTTGCCATTCTTTAGCATAACTTAACTGTTACTGTGCTGGAAAAATGTAGCTATAGTCATTGCCATCGGATTCAGTTTTCATGCATAAAACATAGAAGTATGTACATAGATGTCTACTGCAGAACACAATGACCTCTGGTGATATATGTATTTTCATTACATATGACAAGTACTACAAGCCGTGGAAGCCTATGGACAATGCTTGGCATTGTCAATTGTAAACCTTTTATTTTCTGTTGGGCAAGTCAAATTGCAATTTCTTAGAAAATATGAATTATTGAGTACAATGGAAACAGCAGAAAATCTTTGTCACTTGCTGTGAGCAATCATCATAATTAATAAATAATAATATGGATATTTAGCTGTGAATTTCTTATGTCCAATCACTATAGCAATAAATAAAGGAGCATTCATTTATTACCATAATAGGATAATTGTAAAATAATGGTGGGTAGAAGAGGTGTCTAAATCGATTCATCGTGATTCAAATTCAGAGCAAATGATCTAAAAATATCGTATTGTGGGGAAACTAGAACGTTTGGAACCATTCCTGAAGAAAATACCAGTGTTACTTTTGGTCAATGAAAATAGGTCAGTGACCTACTTTCAATGACCAAAAGTAAACTGAACTGATTTCAGCTGTCATTGTCTATTTCTGATCATGTGCTAAGGGAAGTTACTTTTAGCCACTGACACTAGGTCAACTTTCAGCTGTTATTGGATGGTTTAACTTGGTAACGCCTGGTCATTGAAAGTAGGTCAATGACTGGGAGTTGGATCTTTTTGAGAATGTGGTTTAATAGCACATGTCCAATAAACGTCCTTTGACACCAACTGGGGCACTTTCAATTGAATGCATTTGGTACAAATCAATTCTGCCAGGCAATTCAAGTGAATCTGCCCTGAAATAGATTTTTTCTATTATTTGTGTAGAGTTAAAATTTATTTATTTATTTATTTAATTCTCTTACTTATATAGCGCCATCATATTCCACAGTGCTTTTACAGACATTGACAGTCACTGTCCTATATAGGGCTCACAATCTATATTCCCTATCAGTATGTCTTTGGAGTGTGGGAGAAAATCGGAGTACCCGGAGGAAACCCACGCAAACACAGGGAGAACATACAAACATGCAAATACCTCTGTATACTATTGCATCTTTTACATATTATTTTTTTTTATAAAATAAGATTGATTTTTCTTTTTAGTTTTTAGAAAAATAAGACTGTTCAAGAAGCTTATTACAATGTAAATCTATTAATAAAGGCAATTGGGAATTATGTAGCTTGGGTACAGTCATTTCCTTAAGTCCCTGTTGCTCACGAATGCTACTATTTTGCAGTTGCCCAATGATATTTAAAGAGTTAATTATTTTATATTGTAAAAATGGTTTGAAATGTCAAATGTGAAAAATCTAACAATATTAGATATATAACAATTTTTTAGTCAAACATTTAGTCTGTAGACACCAGAGTACCAAAGAGAAGTGATGTTTTTACTGTAATTGTACCACAGGAATGACATTACCTGCAGGAAATGCTGATTGCTGTTTTTGACAGTATTTGTCAGAAAGGTTTGGAACACAAAGGTATTCAGAGAGGCCGAGAAAACATTTAATTGGCTGTGAAAAGACCTTTTTAAACCTGTTTTCAAAATGTTAAATTTAATGGTAAATCCGGCCACCTACATTGAACTAAAAATGAAAAAAATTAAAAAGAAAAAAAAAAACTGTAAATATCCTTGTCTATGAAAAATGTCTTGTGTGATTTAAAAGCAAAGTGTAGAAATATAGTGTAGAATTACAGTTATAGCCAGCTTTTAGAAAATTCGAAGGCATTGATGGGTGGCTATTCAACTTTTGAGAATCACAATAATGGCGGCTACCTAAAAATGTGTTAAAGGTAAACTTACACATTAAACTTACAATACAATCTGCAGAAAAAATGTTATAGAGCAGGAGTAGTTGAGTAGATATATAATTTTTTTGGGAAAGGATTCTGTATAATTTGTAAATCCTCATTCTGAGTGTAGGAGTCAAGGGGATAGTCTTATCAATAATACAGATATGGCTGGCAATCATTAAGCTGAACCAACCATTGGACTACTAAGCCCAAAATAAACAAAAAATGACAAGAATTCATGACAAATTATACCATATATTTTCCCACAAAACGATAAATGAATCTTCTTAGCTCTTCCTGCTTTATAACAGACTAGACTATGTGTTTGATGTGATGGGTTCCTCTTAATCATGGAAACATACCAGTACACTACAAGAAATATCTGGAATGTTCTGCATGTCCTTCAAAATTAAAAGTTTGGGCAAGATCATAAATGCATAAAACTAGTGAAAAGAATAAGCTTATTATTGCAATTCCACTGTAGAATGAGCAAACAAATCCATCATAGAATAAAGCCACACCATTGACCAATTGATCATTGTGAATCTCTTCTGCTATGCCTAGACACTTCCACTTCACAATAATAGCATCTACAAGTGATCTGGGGCAGATTGAGCAGATCACAATTTTGAGCAGAGCAGAAACTGACTGTGGTAAAGGTAACATCCTAAGACAGTGCCACATTTGAAAGGGGTTTCCAGGATCTTACTATCGATGACCTATCCTTGGGACTGGCCATCAATATCAGATTGGTGGTCATCCAATTCCCAGCACCCGCACTGATCAGCTTCTTGAAGTAGATGTGGCATTCGAGCAAGTGCTGCACCCTCTTCATTATTTACTAGACACAGAGCCATTCATTTTGCTGTAACTGTGCATGGTACTACAGCTTACTGCTTTCCATCCCATTCAAGTGAATTGAATATACCAATGTGTAGTATGAAGTACAGTCACTACAGACCAATAAGGTCTGATCCCCAAAGATTTGATATTGATGACCTACAGATGTGTCCCCTTATACCTTTCCTCTTGGCTGGACATGTCCAGATATATATTTCACAAGTTATACAAAACTCTCGTGAGGTTTGCCACAAACTAGTCTTGATATTGTGTTGAATTGGTTTAATGAGAAATTGTATTGGTTAAACTCATCAGTTAAGTTTGGGCACATCTGTATCTGCAGGACAGCCCATCAGTATAGAAGCTCTTCAGTACTACCCATGTTTTTCGATAGAGATTACATGGCTTTGTTCTTGATTTTATGTACCACATGTGCATACACGTCCACATACCTTTGGCCAAATTATACTGTACTAGCTTCAGCTGCAAGAAGTGAACACATGATCTCTGTGAGGATCAGATTGGCCCATCAGAGTATTAGATGATCTTTCCATGTTTAGATACTTAATAATGGGTCCAAAAGGTCCAAAATAAGTCACTCAGCACTTTGGACTATATTTATAGGATGATTCACAAATATTATAACTTATTAGATCTTACTAATGATACATGGACATGCACAAGTCCTATATAGATGGATGAGAGCACAGGGTTCCCCAGTCCGACACTGGTGGAGTCTACAAAAAACAATAGCTTATTGCTTTCATTTTTCTTTTTTGTATCAAGATCATACAATTCTTCATACTTCTCCACGTCAGACAGTTCGACAGTCAAGTTCATGTGCCTAAATAACTGGCATGACCATCATGAAAACATGATATGTATCACCACGAAATAAGCATACTGACCATGCAAGCATGTTTCACAAGTATGGAAGGTAATACTCTATATAATGTCTTCATTGAAGCTATCCTTTAAAACTAGTCTATAAAAATATAGTCTCATTAGATGGAGAAGCAAAAATGTCCACGGCCATGGCCAGCATTAGGCAATAACCCATGTAGTATAAAACATGAGCTGAAGCCTGTATTACCATAGGCCAGGATTTTCTAGAAGAAATTTCAGCAGTGTGTTTGCTTGCTACAATTTAGCAGTTTTGATCTCTATACAGAAAATAATGCCAAACAATTGAACTGTCCTTCATGATGACTGATCCTGAGGTTTATGGTTCTACACCCAGTATAGACCACTTGCATTATAAACTGGTAAAAGGTCAGCTTCTTCACGGCTACTACATATGTACTTCAATTCCAATGTAATACCTTATACTTTTCTATTCATATTGTTTACTATTTTATTTCTTTGCGCTGTACTAATAAGGCTCATAAATCCTGCCCTGATATGTCTCAAGCAGTCATCATACTTGTTTTTCACATCTAGAATGTTTCTCCTGGAGACCATGACAACTTGTTTGTTTCCCTATTTAGTTTCCTTACTTATTTTCCTTATTTTTGGAAGGAAGGACTGACGCTTAGCACAACCTGTCAAATAGTTTTTGGAGATTTGCAGACTAAGACACTGAAATATAAGACCTTGGGGCTTGAAATTGGGCATAGGTCAAGTAGAAAAACACAGAGCAGTTCACATGCTGTTCTCAGGATTCTTTAAGGGTGTAATGGAGGGAGATCAGGAGTTCTGTGATCCCTGTTGTTATAAGAAAAAGACTAGCAAAAAATAGAGGAGAGGAGAAGCAATCCTGGAGAGAGCAGGGCAGGCATGAGATTATGGTACTAGATATAGCGCCACCTAACAGAGATCTTCTGCAGTAGAAACAGGGCTAGAATATTTCCATAAAATGGCAACTGTTGGAATATGACTTGATTTTTTCTGTAATATTCACACTTATGTGTGTTACTTTTATCATTGTAGTCTATGGGAGTTATGGAAATAGCCATGCCACTGTGCCCGGCTACATCTGTAATTCACATGCTGTAGTCTTTAATGGAGAGATTATTGAGAATATCCTGTCTTTTCAATTTTTTAGCCACTGTCATTATTATAGTCAATAAGAATGGATGCAGACAGAGGGGGCTCTATTTGTGTCCATTACTCTACTACTGTTAATGTCCATCGCTGCCATCCTATGACAGCTGACATCAACAAACTGTAATAACTGTGGTGTAATAACTGTAATACCCTTAGGCAGTCTGCAAATGCCCCAGATAAGCCAATGCACGTTACTCACACTCAGTTCTGGCGTTTCCACATAAGCCGATGCACGTTACTCACACTCAGTCCTGGCGTTGCCACATAAGCTGATGCACGTTACTCACACTCAGTCCTGGCGTTGCCACATAAGCCGATGCACGTTACTCACAGTCAGTCCTGGCGTTGCCACATAAGCTGATGCACGTTACTCACAGTCAGTCCTGGCGTTGCCACATAAGCCGATGCACGTTACTCACACTCAGTCCTGGCGTTGCCACATAAGCCGATGCACGTTACTCACACTCAGTCCTGGCGTTGCCACATAAGCCTATGCACGTTACTCACAGTCAGTCCTGGCGTTGCCACATAAGCTGATGCACGTTACTCACACTCAGTCCTGTCGTTGCCACATAAGCCGATGCACGTTACTCACACTCAGTCCTGGCGTTGCCACATAAGCTGATGCACGTTACTCACAGTCAGTCCTGGCGTTGCCACATAAGCCGATGCACGTTACTCACAGTCAGTCCTGGCGTTGCCACATAAGCTGATGCATGTTACTCACAGTCAGTCCTGGCGTTGCCACATAAGCCGATGCACGTTACTCACACTCAGTCCTGGCGTTGCCACATAAGCCGATGCACGTTACTCACACTCAGTCCTGGCGTTGCCACATAAGACTATGCACGTTACTCACAGTCAGTCCTGGCGTTGCCACATAAGCTGATGCACGTTACTCACACTCAGTCCTGTCGTTGCCACATAAGCCGATGCACGTTACTCACACTCAGTCCTGGCGTTGCCACATAAGCTGATGCACGTTACTCACAGTCAGTCCTGGCGTTGCCACATAAGCCGATGCACGTTACTCACAGTCAGTCCTGGCGTTGCCACATAAGCTGATGCACGTTACTCACAGTCAGTCCTGGCGTTGCCACATAAGCCGATGCACGTTACTCACAGTCAGTCCTGGCATTGCCACATAAGCTGATGCACGTTACTCACACTCAGTCCTGTCGTTGCCACATAAGCCGATGCACGTTACTCACACTCAGTCCTGGCATTGCCACATAAGCTGATGCACGTTACTCACAGTCAGTCCTGGCGTTGCCACATAAGCCGATGCACGTTACTCACAGTCAGTCCTGGCGTTGCCACATAAGCTGATGCACGTTACTCACACTCAGTCCTGTCATTGCCACATAAGCCGATGCACGTTACTCACACTCAGTCCTGGCGTTGCCACATAAGCCGATGCACGTTACTCACAGTCAGTCCTGGCATTGCCACATAAGCTGATGCACGTTACTCACACTCAGTCCTGGCATTGCCACATAAGCCGATGCACGTTATTCACGCTCGGTCATGGCGTTCCAACAAACAGCAAAGGCACAAACTTTTCCCAGCACTTAGCAAGTAAAAAAATATGGACAGAGACTTTATTTATAATAATATAAAAGAATAAAAGCGACCACTATGGCCCTGCCATGACTAGCGATTCTTGCATCTGAAAGGCATAGGCTTTTACAGCACTACTTTCAACCTACTGGTGGTCGCTCTCATGCTTTGAATAAAGTCTCCATATTTTTCTACGCTGGACAAAGTTTGTGCCTTTGCTGTATCTTGAGACTGTCTAGTCCATAGGTGTGAAACTCTGCCCCGCAGTGTAATTATATTTGGCCTGCGAGAAAAACCTAAATGTCTACTAGAGTAGATCCGAGTATAGCAAACTGTATTAAGCTTTGTTTGTTCCCGATTCCAGATGTTTAAGCAAAATTTATGTTTGTTTCCGTATGAAAAGGGTCATCATTATATCTGATGAGAAGTAAAAAGTTTTTAATTTTGGCGCTCTGTGTATTTGAGTTTGACACCCCTGTTTTAGTTTATACCACTTTTTAATTGTCTTACTTCGAGCCAGAATTCTATGGCCCAATTTTGGCGCATTGTGGCTCATGTGCTGAATGTTGTTCATGCCGTTCCCTTGAAGGCGAGGTGGTTGCTGAGATCCATCAGGATGTGGATCAAAAGAGATGAAAAATGTTGCAGTTGCTCAAGAGGTCCCCTTTATGTGGGTGATCTTTCGGGGGCAGCAGCACAGTTTGCATACCAGTAAGTTCAACTTTGAGTGAAAGCACATAACGTAGAAAAGCAATCCAACATAGAGATGCTTTGATGTGGAAATTTAGTCAAGTAGTCAGAGAATATGGACTTATAGTACAAGTATTGCTCTTGGCCCTGAATGCCAGAAATGATAATGCCAGAAGAAGGTTCTTGCACTTAGCCATTGAGGGCAGAAATCAAAGTGCAGCTAAATGTTTACAGAACGGAAAAGAAAAGTACAAAAATGTAGAAAATGCTTCAAAAAGAGAACAAAAAAAGAGCATGAACCCATTATCAAATCTATGTATCAAGGTCTTACAGAAAATAATTGGCTTGAAATAATTTCATGAAAACATTGAAACTCCATAGACATGTAAATGGTAGGTTATAGTCACATTTACAGTAGTGTATTCTCAATTACAGAGGTAACACAATCTACTTATTGTACTGTAAACGTGACTGCAGAACATATGGTAAAATGATGAAGCTGAATGGTACAGATGTAGGTAATGAAAGAACCCTATGGCTGCTCAGTAGTGTAATGGAGCTAGGTCATGTCGTTGGATTACTAACTATGCTGGACTCCAGAAAATTCATTGAATTTTTGCGATTCTGTGTAAACCGATTGCCAGCAGTAGATGTGTTTGCAAATTGCCTGGTCACTGCCAGGTTCAGACTCACCTATTATTTCACACGAGGGAACGGGCACAAAATGGCATTTTGCTACTAACTGTCCATTACACCAATTTAGAATCACACCTCTTGTATTTCAATGTCAACAGCTAAAAGGAGACTATGCAGCAACAACGGGGCTAGAAATAGTAATGTCATATATCGTATCTGTTAGCAATTATCCAGTCCAGTTCATCTATCTGCTCGAATAAATTCTTCTGTAGCTACCTTACAGGTTTCTTAAATGTGAAAACAATATTCAGTAATGATGATCAGTTTATTACTCTATGTGGCTAAATATGATAAATAAATATACATACAGTGCCTTGTGAAAGTATTCGGCCCCCTTGAACTTTTCAACCTTTTGCCACATTTCAGGCTTCAAACATAAGGATATAAAATTTAAATTTTTTGTTGAAGAATCAACAACAAGTGGGACACAATTGTGAAGTGGAACGAAATTTATTGGATATTTTAAACTTTTGTAAAAAATAAATACTGAAAAGTGGGGCATGCAATATTATTCGGCCCCTTTACTTTCAGTGCAGCAAACTCACTCCAGAAGTTCAGTGAGGATCTCTGAATGATCCAATGTTGTCCTAAATGACTGATGATGATAAATATAATCCACCTGTGTGTAATCAAGTCTCCGTATAAATGCACCTGCTCTGTGATAGTCTCAGGATTCTGTTTAAAGCGCAGAGAGAATCATGAAGACCAAGGAACACACCAGGCAGGTCCGTGATACTGTTGTGGAGAAGTTTAAAGCCGGATTTGGATACAAAAAGATTTCCCAAACTTTAAACATCCCAAGGAGCAGTGTGCAAGTGATCATATTGAAATGGAAGGAGTATCAGACCACTGCAAATATACCAAGACCCGGCCGTCCCTCTAAACTTTCATCTCAAACAAGGAGAAGACTGATCAGAGATGCAGCCAAGAGGCCCATGATCACTCTGGATGAACTGCAGAGATCTACAGCTGAGGTGGGAGAGTCTGTCCATAGGTCAACAATCAGTTGTACACTGCACAAATCTGGCCTTTATGGAAGAGTGGCAAGAAGAAAGCCATTTCTCAAAGATATCCATAAAAAGTCTTGTTTAAAGTTTGCCACAAGTCACCTGGGAGACACACCAAACATGTGGAAGAAGATGCTCTGGTCAGATGAAACCAAAAACGAACTTCTTGGCTACAATGCAAAACAATATGTTTGGCGTTAAAGTAACACAGCTCATCACCCTGAACACACCATCCCCACTGTCAAACATGGTGGTGGCAGCATCATGGTTTGGGCCTGCATTTCTTCAGCAGGGACAGGGAAGATGGTTAAAATTGATGGGAAGATGGATGGAGCCAAATATAGGACCATTCTAGAAGAAAACCTGTTGGAGTCTGCAAAAGCCCTGAGACAATGATCCCAAACATAAAGCAAAATCTACAATGGAATGGTTCACAAATAAACGTATCCAGGTGTTAGAATGGCCAAGTCAAAGTCCAGACCTGAATCCAATCGAGAATCTGTGGAAAGAGCTGAAAACTGCTGTTCACAAACGCTCTCCATCCAACCTCACTGAGCTCCAGCTGTTTTCCAAGGAAGAATGGGCAAGAATTTCAGTCTCTCGATGTGCAAAACTGATAGAGACATACCCCAAGCGACTTGCAGCTGTAATCGCAGCAAAAGGTGGCGCTACAAAGTATTAACTTAAGGGGACCGAATAATTTGGCACGCCCCACTTTTCAGTTTTTTATTTTTTACAAAAGTTTAAAATATCCAATAAATTTTGTTCCACTTCATGATTGTGTCCCACTTGTTGTTGATTCTTCACCAAAAAATTAAAATTTTATATCCTTATGTTTGAAGCCTGAAATGTGGCAAAAGGTTGAAAAGTTCAAGGGGGCCGAATACTTTCGCAAGGCACTGTATATAGTTTTATATATACAGTCATATGAAAAAGTTTGGGCACCCCTATTAATCTTAATCATTTTTCGTTCTAAATATTTGGGTGTTTGCAACAGCCATTTCAATTTGATATATCTAATAACTGATGGACACAGTAATATTTCAGGATTGAAATGAGGTTTATTGTACTAACAGAAAATGTGCAATATGCATTAAACCAAAATTTGACCGGTGCAAAAGTATGGGCACCTCAACAGAAAAGTGACATTAATATTTAGTAGATCCTCCTTTTGCAAAAATAACAGCCTCTAGTCACTTCCTGTAGCTTTTAATCAGTTCCTGGATCCTGGATGAAGGTATTTTTGACCATTCCTCTTTACAAAACAATTCCAGTTCAGTTAAGTTTGATGGTCGCCAAGCATGGACAGCCCGCTTCAAATGGTCCCACAGATGTTCAATGATATTCAGGTCTGGGGACTGGGATGGCCATTCCAGAACATTGTAATTGTTCCTCTGCATGAATGCCTGAGTAGATTTGGAGCTGTGTTTTGGATCATTGTCTTGCTGAAATATCCATCCCCGGCGTAACTTCAAATTCGTCACTGATTCTTGTACATTATTCTCAAGAATCTGCTGATACTGAGTTGAATCCATGCGACCCTCAACTTTAACAAGATTCCCGGTGCCGGCATTGGCCACACAGCCCCAAAGCATGATGGAACCTCCACCAAATTTTACAGTGGGTAGCAAGTGTTTGTCTTGGAATGCTGTGTTTTTTGACACCATGCATAACGCCTTTTTGTATGACCAAACAACTCAATCTTTGTTTCATCAGTCCACAGGACCTTCTTCCAAAATGAAGCTGGCTTGTCCAAATGTGCTTTTGCATACCTCAGGCGACTCTGTTTGTGGTGTGCTTTCAGAAACGGCTTCTTTCGCATCACTCTCCCATACAGCTTCTCCTTGTGCAAAGTGTGCTGTATTGTTGACCGATGCACAGTGACACCATCTGCAGCAAGATGATGCTGCAGCTCTTTGGAGGTGGTCTGTGGATTGTCCTTGACTGTTCTCACCATTCTTCTTCTCTGCCTTTCTGATATTTTTCTTGGCCTGCCACTTCTGGGCTTAACAAGAACTGTCCCTGTGGTCTTCCATTTCCTTACTATGTTCCTCACAGTGGAAACTGACAGGTTAAATCTCTGAGACAACTTTTTGTATCCTTCCCCTGAACAACTATGTTGAACAATCTTTGTTTTCAGATCATTTGAGAGTTGTTTTTAGGAGCCCATGATGCCACTCTTCAGAGGAGATTCAAATAGGAGAACAACTTGCAATTGGCCACCTTAAATACCTTTTCTCATGATTGGATACACCTGGCTATGAAGTTCAAAGCTCAGTGAGGTTACAAAACCAATTTTGTGCTTCAGTAAGTCAGTAAAAAGTAGTTAGGAGTATTCAAATCAATAAAATGATAACAAGACAATGATCCAAAACACAGCTCCAAATCTACTCAGGCATTCATGCAGAGGAACAATTACAATGTTCTGGAATGGCCATCCCAGTCCCCAGACCTGAATATCATTGAACATCTGTGGGATAATTTGAAGCGGGCTGTCCATGCTCGGCGACCATCAAACTTAACTGAACTGGAATTGTTTTGTAAAGAGGAATGGTCAAAAATACCTTCATCCAGGATCCAGGAACTGATTAAAAGCTACAGGAAGCGACTAGAGGCTGTTATTTTTGCAAAAGGAGGATCTACTAAATATTAATGTCACTTTTCTGTTGAGGTGCCCATACTTTTGCACCGGTCAAATATTGGTTTAATGCATATTGCACATTTTCTGTTAGTACAATAAACCTCATTTCAATCCTGAAATATTACTGTGTCCATCAGTTATTAGATATATCAAATTGAAATGGCTGTTGCAAACACCCACATATTTAGAACTAAAAATGATTAAGATTAATAGGGGTGCCCAAACTTTTTCATATGACTATATATATATATATATATATATATATATATTTATACGCAGTATATGTTTGTATATAAATAAATGCATAGGTGTTTAAATGAAAAAATTATATATCAGAAGATGTTTTATTATATGAAGTTGAAATATCCCCTTGTGACGATCTCGCTGATGCATAGAAGGGAATCTTAGGGTATGTTCACACGGAGTAATTTTGAGCAGATTTTGAGACACATTCTGCTTCAAACTCAATTACAAACTCCATCCTGAATATGCCTTCCATTGTATTTAATGAGAGGCAGAGACCAAAGCAGGATGATGAAAAAATGAGCATCCTACTTGATCATGCTTCAGATTCTGTGGCTTATTCAGCTGCAGAACCTGCGGCATAAGACACTCCACCACAGGAAGCTGGGGGCCAGAAAGTGGAGAGGAATTTACAGTGGAAGTCCACCTCAAATCCTCTTCACTTTTTTTGGCCATGTGAATGGACCCTTACAAGCACAGTACTCACTGCCACTGGGAAAGGTATATAAATGAACTCTCCTCCAAAGGGAAAAAACTGTCTCTAGCGCCACCTTTGAGAGGTACAGTAGCTGCTCTATTAGCCAATGTCTGACCCATCAAATAGCTTTGAAATATCACTAGGAACTTCACCCAAAACCAAAGACACCTTCTTTAAGAGCTGAGATCATTTGCATAGGAAGTTGATAATGCTTATCTTTAATCAGCGCACAAATCTACTTTTCTAGGTAAAATAATTTGAAGGGAACCTATGACAATGAAAATGCAGTATAGACATCATGGTATAAAGTAGGAGGAGCTACACAGATGGATATATAGTTTTTGGGAAAAGATTCAGTATAACTTGTCATTTATCCAATTATTTCTGTGTTCTTTCTATGCATAGAAGTACTAATTGAGTCCAGTGGGCGGTTCTAATAGTGATTGACAGCCTATCCTCTATGACTGTGCATATGAACACAGCTGTCAGTCACTGTTAGGACCGCCCACTGGACTCAATTGCTCCTTCTAAACATAGAAAGAACAGAGAAATAAATGGATAAATGACTTACACTGAATCTTTTCCCATAAAACTATATATCAATCTGCTCAACTCCTCCTGCTCTATAACAAACTACCTGCAGGTTATACAGCATTTTCATAGTAACAGGTTTGCTTTAAGATCTACTATACACTAAAGAAGTACTAAAATATCCTTCCTATGACTGGAAGAAATTCTAGGCCAAGGTGCTGAATAACTAGAACAGATGCTCCTATAGGGTGTTACTCCCCACAAAATTGTAAATGGCAAAAAAATACCCTATACCCACCTACTACACTTTAAAACATAACTTTGATTAAAGGGGTTTCCCACGATAGACATTTATGGCATATCCACAGGAGCTATGCTCTGTAACTCCGATAGAAGTGAATTGGAATTACGGAAACAATGTAGAACAGTGATCTACGTCATTTCCAAAACTCCCATTCACTTGTAAACCTCCCCATAGCTGACAGTCTTCACAGCTAGGTCACGGTGAGATAAGTAGCAGAGCATGGAGGCTGGGGGGCTTATTTTACAGATAAGTGCAGGTCCTGCATCTACCACACATTTATGGCTTATCTGGCAGATGTGCCATAAATGTCTTTCATGGGAGAATCCCTTTAAGGAGCCACTAAAAGTGCACATATATTAAAATAGGATGATATTTTAATTTTTAATTTTTAATATATATTAATGCATCCTCCATATGAACAGCTAAAAGACTAAAAGCTGCGTTCATATGTTTGTAGTAGAATATCTCTATACCCTCAAGCCAATATTACGCTACTATAGCACAAGAAGGAGAAGGCCACTATATTATCAGACACTATAATATTTATTGAGACGATAACACAGTAATACAGCTATAAATGCAGCAGTTCTGTCAAGTTCATCACTTAAAAATTATATAGTTTGCCCCCCTGACATGCTTTGCAAATAGATAGGCATCCCTTTGCCTGTGTACCACTGAGGGTGACAGTGTCATGTCAAGAGGGATATATGTACACCTTTAGTGGCTCCTTAATAAAAGTTAATTTTTATTGCATCACATGGGGAAATGGTATTTCCCCATGTGATACAATTATTTAGTGCACATTCATATATGTACATCCTTAGTATCAGTTTTCTATCATATCCATTGTGGAACATGAGGCATCAGTTATGGCGTCGTATAGGGGCCGTATCTGTATGGAAAAACCTTTACCTGGCACCACAAACAGTGCTCATGACTAGGGGATAAGTGTCTTATGGGTGGGGATCTAACCACTGGGACCCCCACTGATCACAATAATGGTGGGCCTGAATTGGCCTGGTTGAATACAGTAGTGGCCACGATCAGAGACAATCTGATTGCAACCATTTTCTCTTCTGATGTCTTGGTCCATCTGATGACCAACAGCATGCAGGCACCGCCATACTGACTAGGATCACCCCCAGCCCCCCACCCCCAAAAAGAGATGGGGGCTCCAATCCTTTACCATGATTGCTTGAAGCCTATGGAAGTCTCCCAGGCCTGCCATTACTGTGCTTCTAGTGCAGGCTTCTATAGGCAGCATGTAATAGAAGTGAATGGATTTTACAATATGCTGAAATATATTTGTATTGCAGTATATTATATGGGCGATCAGATCCCTAAAGTTCAATCTCCTAGGTGGTCTAAAAAGTAAAAAAAAAATGAAAAAGTTAAAAGAAAATATAAAAAATGTCAAATTACTCCCCATTCCCTAAATAATGTATAAAAATATACAAAAACGAACATAAACCCATTAGGTATTCCCTCCCCTGAAAATGCCCGAACTGAAATATATACAGTCATATGAAAAAGTTTGGGCACCCCTATTAATCTTAATCATTTTTAGTTCTAAATATTTGGGTGTTTGCAACAGCCATTTCAATTTGATATATCTAATAACTGATGGACACAGTAATATTTCAGGATTGAAATGAGGTTTATTGTACTAACAGAAAATGTGCAATATGCATTAAACCAAAATTTGACCGGTGCAAAAATTTGGGTACCCTTATCATTTTATTGATTTGAATACTCCTAACTACTTTTTACTGACTTACTGAAGGACAAAATTGGTTTTGTAACCTCACTGAGCTTTGAACTTCATAGCCAGGTGTATCCAATCATGAGAAAAGGTATTTAAGGTGGCCAATTGCAAGTTGTTCTCCTATTTGAATCTCCTCTGAAGAGTGGCATCATGGGCTCCTCAAAACAACTCTCAAATGATCTGAAAACAAAGATTGTTCAACATACTTGTTCAGGGGAAGGATACAAAAAGTTGTCTCAGAGATTTAACCTGTCAGTTTCCACTGTGAGGAACATAGTAAGGAAATGGAAGACCACAGGGACAGTTCTTGTTAAGCCCAGAAGTGGCAGGCCAAGAAAAATATCAGAAAGGCAGAGAAGAAGAATGGTGAGAACAGTCAAGGACAATCCACAGACCACCTCCAAAGAACTGCAGCATCATCTTGCTGCAGATGGTGTCACTGTGCATCGGTCAACAATACAGCACACTTTGCACAAGGAGAAGCTGTATGGGAGAATGATGCGAAAGAAGCCGTTTCTGAAAGCACGCCACAAACAGAGTCGCCTGAGGTATGCAAAAGCACATTTGGACAAGCCAGCTTCATTTTGGAAGAAGGTCCTGTGGACTGATGAAACAAAGATTGAGTTGTTTGGTCATACAAAAAGGCGTTATGCATGGCGTCAAAAAAACACAGCATTCCAAGAAAAACACTTGCTACCCACTGTAAAATTTGGTGGAGGTTCCATCATGCTTTGGGGCTGTGTGGCCAATGCCGGCACCGGGAATCTTGTTAAAGTTGAGGGTCGCATGGATTCAACTCAGTATCAGCAGATTCTTGAGAATAATGTACAAGAATCAGTGACGAATTTGAAGTTACGCCGGGGATGGATATTTCAGCAAGACAATGATCCAAAACACAGCTCCAAATCTACTCAGGCATTCATGCAGAGGAACAATTACAATGTTCTGGAATGGCCATCCCAGTCCCCAGACCTGAATATCATTGAACATCTGTGGGATAATTTGAAGCGGGCTGTCCATGCTCGGCGACCATCAAACTTAACTGAACTGGAATTGTTTTGTAAAGAGGAATGGTCAAAAATACCTTCATCCAGGATCCAGGAACTGATTAAAAGCTACAGGAAGCGACTAGAGGCTGTTATTTTTGCAAAAGGAGGATCTACTAAATATTAATGTCACTTTTCTGTTGAGGTGCCCATACTTTTGCACCGGTCAAATTTTGGTTTAATGCATATTGCACATTTTCTGTTAGTACAATAAACCTCATTTCAATCCTGAAATATTACTCTGTCCATCAGTTATTAGATATATCAAATTGAAATGGCTGTTGCAAACACCCAAATATTTAGAACTAAAAATGATTAAGATTAATAGGGGTGCCCAAACTTTTTCATATGACTGTAAAAATACATACCTAATGTAGTGAACTCTTTAGCGGAAAAAAATCAAAATGGACGAACCACTGTTTTATCTCCACCTGCAAAAACATTGAATAAAAAATATCCACAAAATGGTATAATAACAATAATAACTACAGTATATAAATTTTATATTACTTCGATTATACCGACCCACAGAAGATCAGTAACGTCAATTTTTTGCTGCACAGTGAACTCTGTAAAAACAAAACCCATAAGAAAACGGTACAATTACAGTTTTTTCCTAATTCCACCCCATTACTATTTTTTTTCAAGCTTTCCAGTACATCATATGGATTATTAAATGGTATCATTACAATTTGTCCTTAGAAATTAAGGCTTTGAGGCTTTTGGAAGGTGTGGAGTAAAAAATAACAATGCAAAAATTCTAAATGGTTTCTGTGGGAATTAGAGCTGTTACCTGAAGCCTCTGGTCCCCGAGGCAAAATCTGTAATGCCTGCTTTATCCCATTTAGAATACTGGTATATTTTATCTGGAAGAGGTACCTTTGGGGCCCCATCCAGGTTCAGGTCCACTGTTAAGAAAGGTTTAACTAAATACTTTGCCCCCACTTTCCATCTATTTTATAGCCTCAACCTTCAAATCCCTAAGTGTGTATTTCCAAATGTTATTTTATAACCCGACCTAGTATATAACATTAGTAAATTGTAAAACATTTGGGATTATTGTCCTGCTGAATGACCTATAACTTCATGTAGAGATCCAGCTTTCTGACATTTGGAGTAACATTGTGTATTGAAATGTTTGCATGAATATGCTGTATTGTGTTCATGCTGAACAGTTTCTGTAACTACCATTCATTTCAATGGAGACTTGCAGTGCTTTCATACTGTAGCTAGCTCTCCATTGACAGCTGAAACTAAAACTGGCACGTTCACAAAATCAATGGGGCCTCTAGTAGCCAAACCCCAGCCAATGAGAGTATATGACCTTTATGTCCTATTGACACTTACAAAATAAATAGTATAAGGTGACAGTGTCCAATTCAGAAGAAGCTTCATTAGTCCAATGTATTCATGTACGGCTAGAACATTTCAGCCAGAAAAGTAAAGAATTTTCTTCAGCAACTAGTCAGATATCAATGCAGGCTATGGCCACATCCACACAGTGTGATATGCTGCAGAATTTCCTTTCTAGAACATTAACTTCAGCAAACCACTATGGCAATAAAAACGCAAAATAAGATGGACTTTGCTGTGGCTCACCTGCTGGTTTCCTAGACTTCTAACCTTAGTACTGTAAAGGTTCAAGTCATTGGGTAAAACCTGCAACAATAGTAAACGCTAATGACAACATACTTGTGTGAGTAGAATGTATTTCTTGGCTGTGACATCACTACATTCTAGAAGATGGAAGTCCAGATGCCATGTCCTTGGGAAGGATGAGGTGAATCCATCCTGCAGGGATAATTAGTTGGTATAGTCAGAGTAGGTAATGGGTGTAGATGACAGGGTGAATGGGACAGGGACTGAATTGCATGAGAGTTTGGTCTGTGACTGGCAGTGGTAGAGGACTAAGAGGTTCAGAGTGATCCAGTTGCTGAAGCTTCAGAGCCCGGAAGGGAGGCTAATGGCACAGCCTATACAAAGGAGCTAGGATATGGTTTGTGATGGACTTGAGATAATGAACATGTTGAGATGATGGAACCCTTTTCAGATGTGCACCAGAGTACGACCTGATTGTGGGTGGTATAGAAGAGAAAGAGAGTAAATAACTAGAGCAGGACTTTTGAAAAACACTAGAGATTATTCCTAAAAGAGTGACCGAGAGGACTTTCCCTGTGTCCACTGTTGGACTATTTTGTTGGTATATGCCATATTTTGTTTCTATTGCAGAAAGTCTGCAAGAAGTCTGTGAGAGCAGAAGATTTCTGATGGACCAGATTTGACCACTGAACTAGCAATACGAAGTGATGACTGATAAGTCACATAGTAAAATGCCAGTGCCAGGATATCATTACTTTGTGGGTTGCCTGTGGCAGGCACAGGAGTCCAGCTCTACCTGTATTCTGGTAGGAGCTGATTTTGTGGTATTTTATCATGAGATGACTATTTGTATGTGCCTCTGTGTGGCTACCCAGTGGTAGTGTTGTGGTCAAACGTTTTGCTTGCATGCGGCAAAGTTTTATTGCATTTGTTTCCTAAGAAATTGTAGCCCTGAACCAAATTTGAGCTAAGGCAAAGGTGGATATGCTTGTAAATATCTTCTGTTAACTCATTCTGCTGATCTATTTATAGTCAAGACATGACACATGTCATACACTAAGAATCTGTTTCTGCAAGAGAAGGCCTGTTGTGTACTTTACAAGAAATCCTCCCCTGAAATACTTTTTTAATATATGTTTTATTAGGAAATATTGCAATATTTTCAAGGAGTAAGGGTGAAACTGAATGACCAGGATATTATAAAATATTGAAACAGAAATCTCTTTCCATCAACGCTCTACTACCAGACCAATTCCCCAGGAGCACTATCATAGCTATAAACATCCTAGGGGAGAAGGATTTTCTAACCAAGCTTCCAAAGAGATTGTGAAAACCCAAAGAACTCAAAATATGCTCTGCATCTGTATTCATGGATACCACTCAGCCTTCATAAGGAATATAGCAATACAGATATATTCACCATGAAGTTTCAGCAGTACCTGTGCAAGAATCATTCAGATGTGTCCACCTTAACTGGGTCAGGACTCCAATTTCACATAAAAAAATTCAATGCAAAATCACAACATGGTTCCAAAACCCTTTAAAGGCTTAAATGTACAACACAACCACATAGCCACATATAGGATATCATAGATACAATATCACAAAACAATATTGCCTTGAAAAGCTCATCATCTTGTGACCCACATATCTGGACATGTCCACCAGAGAAGAAAGCTAAGGAAGGATATATCCATAAAAGAACGGTTGCTAATTTCAGAAACGCATCATGAACCCCTAACAGATGTATACAGGTGGATATACAGCTAATCTAATATCCTTAGTCAGGTTTCAAGGCTCATTTTTGGGACAGTCTTTGATTTACAGGGTAGCTACCTATGGAAACAGAGAGAATTTTTTTCTTCCTTCTGGAGTATAGCTAATCTGCATACCTTTTACCCATGGAGCATTGGGCTAAGACTCCATTACATCAGCTGGAGCTCTTCATTGAAAAACAGGACCTCTGGGACTTAAAGGATAGCAAGGAAAATATAATTCCCATAAGGAAGTATACAGGGCAAAAAATCCCATAAGGAAGCATACAGAGCAATTCTTATCTATCTACTGTATCTATCTATCTATCTATCTATCTATCTATCTATCTATAGAATGGCGACACCTCTAAGCAATGTGGGAAGGAGGACTGAGATGATTTTACAGTGGAGTCTGGAAAGTGTATCCATATCACTATTATACACATGTAAATTGTTGCCTGGGGTAAAATTTGTTATGTACTGTATGTTGTGCAGTACAATGTCATGGAAAAATGCAGATGACATGGGAATTATTTATGCAACTTTGCCCTGAATTACAAATTAAGCCCCTCAATTAAGTGCCTCAAAATCTGCCTGCAAAAAGCTCAGTGTGAATTTACCCTTAGAGCTTCCTCCAGTTCCAGATCACAATTGCAAAGTCTTTAATGCAATAGATCTTTGCACGGCTGAAGATTTGTGAGGGCAGGCAGCGAGTTGTATATAAGCAACTACTTTGCAGCTTCATGATCCACGCTTTCTGAGGCACAATTGCTTGTTCTAGTTTAATGCTATTATAGGATGGGCATGATGCCCTAATACATAATGAAGAGATCCATTGACAGAATCCCTAAAAACTACTACAATGAAATTTCGATATCACTACTCTTATTCCATGCATCTGCATACTGTATTACTGAGAGGTAGCCATTGATGCAGCGAAGACTACAGTAATGCATAACCTTCTCTCTTATGTGTTGGGTGAAAAGTGAATATTATTTAAGCAGGTCTCCTGTTCCCTCAAGTGGCAGGTTGCAGAAAATGCACAGTCACTTCGTCATGGCAAGTGGCAGGGGTTACTAGTACACATCCATAAATCTAGAAGGAGCATCACAGAGTCATATGTAAATTACTGCATCATAGAAGCATGTAAAGGTCAGTGAAACAAGGGAAAAGTGACTTAGTATTGAGGTTGCATCTACGACTGCCCACGTTGCCTAAATCTTTAGAACTGCAAATCACGTAACTGGGTAACTCATTTTTAGACTGTGATTTCCTTCCAGCCGTGGTGTGCAGTTCCACTGTAATACTACAATTATTTGTATTGGGAAACTTTTGCAATTTTTCAGCATATTTTCTTGCTGACACTTCATGGAAACCATCATTGAATACTACAAGGGAATAAAAAACTCTTTCAGTCATTTGAGGGTCTCAAAAAAACTGGAAAACCTTTCACTATGGAAAAAAAGGCAAAGGAGGGAATTCATTAACCCAAGAGTTTCCCGATATAGATGAGTGTCAATGAGGTAGATGGGTGTAAATGGCACATGTCCATTTCTTGTGCTAAAAATATTCTACATCCCCCGTTCTATACCTTGCTCACCACTTCCTGAGAATGTGAGCAGAGCGGGGTGAGGATCAGGTGCCAGCACTGCCCTGCATTTGGACTTCTGGAGAGTGGTGGTAGAGATTGCAAAGGAGAAAGAGGAATTCATTATTTAATTGTCGTCTGCCACCAGAAAGAGGTTTACGGTACTTGATCAGAAGTATTGGGGAAAACCCAATCCATGAAGACCCCAGCTACTAAAATACAGGATCTGTATCTGCCCCAGAGTGACTTTATATTTTGTGCTTGTTAATGGTTCCGCTTTGGCTGACATTTTATATTGTGTATTACGCAGCAGTAATGACAGGTTTCCTTCAACTTTTGATTTACCAAGTACAGTCTTGTATAATGGAGGCTAGAAAAGAAGTAATTACTAAAATGACTGTAGACTGTGCAATCTCTTAGCATTAAAAGGCCTTGGATGTATAAATGATAAGACTAATAAAATGGATGAAGTATTTATTACCATAAAACACAAATAATTGACCTGCGTTGATAAAACATTGATGGGATCGCTGTCTGACTGGTAAAGTCATATATATTATCTTGTAATATCAAGATGTAGTGCATGAACCTAGTTGTTGAAGTTAAAACTGCTAAGACCTGCATAATTCTATGTTTTTATGAAGCGATCCTTATGCCAAGAGTAGAAAGCCGCACAAAGCAATCAGCAAAAGATATGTATTTAATTCAGGTACTATGGGCCAACCTCATAAGAGGTCAGCTGACCAATCGATAAGTTTTGGGGGAAATGCTGAGTACTTGGAAGTAGCGGTACTTGGATTTACTAGGAGAAGATGAAAATTACATCTGGTCAACCCAAACTCAATAAAGCAGGTGGCCAGTATAGGGAATTTATTTATTAATTTATTAAAGCAGATCAAAATGCCCATCTCCACTTCCTGCTGCATCAATGATGTCCCAACACGGGAAAATGTGACCACACTCAGTGGCATCTCATAAATTCCCAATTTACCTCCACTCCCCATATGGACTGGGATTCATGGAAGATCCCCACTTGAAACAATTTAGGAAATGCCACATTGTCTATACTTGGGATAACAGAAGGGTTACATAATATCAGAAAGAGCAGAGATGACCTTGGAGAGATGGGATGCGACCAATGTTTTCTGTGCAATTCCCAGGTCAGGCCCATGGTCAGCTGTAGGGAAGGCTCAGTATTGTCAAGGGGGTTTGGAGGGATGCTGCTTTAATGTGCACCCAGAGTATCACTATGTCTGTGCCATTGTGCTATCCGGGAGACACCTTGAGTTGAAACAGAACCAATTTGGGAATTTGTGTGGGTAACGCTTGAAGAAGGTTTAAGATACATGAGAGGGTATTCATCTTAAAAATGGATCACCGTCCAAACCATGTGAGAGTGCCCTGGGACCACAGATCAAGGTCAGACTTGAGTCTATGTAGGAGGGGCAGAAAATTAATCTGGTACAGAGCTAAGAGTTTTACCGGTAACTAAACCCCTGGGTAGCGCAGAGTAGATGAGCACCAATGGAACAGAAATGTGTTAGAGAGCTCTGTCAGCAAGGTTTGTGAAAGGGACATATGGACAGTGTCTGGAA
Source organism: Leptodactylus fallax (assembly GCA_947044405.1). Classification (NCBI taxonomy): domain Eukaryota; kingdom Metazoa; phylum Chordata; class Amphibia; order Anura; family Leptodactylidae; genus Leptodactylus; species Leptodactylus fallax. The sequence continues at coordinate 2,778,294 of CAMRHE010000178.1, read as the reverse complement.
TTTCCCAAAAACTTTCAGGTCCAATTAATTCAAATTGGGAGTCAGGATTGGTTAAATTCAGTCCAAATTGAAAGTGCCCTGCTTTCTCTGAAAATCCGTGTAAGACAGATCTCCTAGGACTGTACCCAGCCTCTTATAAGTTCTTTAATACCAAGACAGTATTAGCATATTAGCAATGTGAAAGTGACAGAAACATACATATGCAATCGCCATAACACAAATGTTCATTGCAGCATTTTACTACTGTGGTGCATGCAAATGTCTGTTTAATGACTGCTACTAGAGAGGAAGGAAGTGGTTTGTAACATTAATTTTCCAAAAATCAGATGACGTACCTGAGATTTTTGGGGTTCTTCTCCTATGAATCACTATTATACTCTTGGATCTCTTCAGACTCCAGAGCATAATAATTGGAAGCCCAGGGGATGTGCGGACAAAATAAAAAATACTGATACTCACCTTTCCTTATCCTTTTTTTCAACATCCAGCTTTTGTGACCTCTTTCGATCTTTTCCGGCATCTTCACTTACGTCACAGAGCCTGGGGTCACCACTGAGGAATGTGATTGAGCCTCAGCAGTCACGTGAGGTCCACCAACATCATGATGTTCTGATCCAGCTTCATGACATCAGTTCGACCTATGAGGCCACTGAGGTCACATGACCATATGACATCAGAGACGGCACGGCAGACCACAGAGTTTGAAGAGACCCCAGAGCATAATAAATTTCAAGGTGAACTTTTCGAATATTCGTGATACAAATCTTGGGAAGTTGGTCCATCACTAACTGCTATATCTGTATATGGCTATGGCTTATCCGCTGAGCCATCAGTGACTCACACCTATAGTTGCTCATGGTTGATTGTGCTAGATCCTTCTTCTCTGTCTTGTGATCTGTAAAATGGAAGCCATCATTCTGAATGATTCATGCATGACAAATCCCCAAAGTTTCAGAAATCCAAACTTTTGGAAAATTTGTAACACAATTCAGTTGGTTTTGAATCGATTCAATCTTCTCTAGTCATAAAAGCATTAAAGCAGACCTGTCAGATAAATATTCTGCCCTTTTTAGGGTAGCATTTTATGGGATAAGTTTTGTTCCCCTATTATAGGGCAGAAATCGAGGCTCCCATGTAAAGCCAGTGCTATTTTGTATTAACAACCTAGAGGTCTATGAGAACAGAACTATCAGTCTGCTGTAATATTTGATATTATCCAAACAGTAATATAATTATCTGTTGTTTAGGCTAGTTGAGTAAGTACTGAAAAGGAAAATAAAATAGGAAGTCCAAGATTTCTCAAAGTAGACGTGTTGGAAACAGGAACAACTATCAAGTCTAAGAAAAGGAATCAAATTGACAATGGCTAAATTATCATTGCTATGTCATTATGATACAGCATCTCTAAAATGAGATCTTGTGGGGTGTCATGATATGTAGTGGTCAGTGCCTACCAAAAGTGATCCAAGAAAAGACAAGTGATTATTAACCAATGACAAGCCCATTGGTGCTGCAGGCTCATTGACAAGCATAGGAAGTGAAGGCTAGCCCGTCTCATGTGATCCTACACAAGAACTACAGGGGCACAATTTGCTGAAAATGTTAATGATGTCTAAAATAGAAAGGAGTCAGTGGAGATATGCCCAGTTGCAACCTTGATCACTTGGGTGTGCAGGGATTATAAAGCATTAATATCTTCAGTATTACATTGTCAAGTTATATAATACATTGAGGCTCCATACACATGAACGTCTGCTTTGTCAGTATGTTAGCTGTGTTTTTAATGGCTAGCACACAGACACATTATTATTATTATTATTATTATTATTATTATTATTGTTAGTTTTTGGGCACATTTAATTCCATGGTGCTGTACATTATTATAGTAATTCCATGGTGCTGTACATTATTATAGTAATTCCATGGTGCTGTACATTATTATAGTAATTCCATGGTGCTGTACATTATTATATTAATTCCATGGTGCTGTACATTTGAGGGCTTACATACAAAATACACAAAACAAGTACAATACTAACATAGCGGCCATCTGGTACAGTGCAATAGATGGCTGATACATTATATTCGAATGGCCCCATACACATAACTGTGTATTATAATGGGTCCATGTGTAGGGTCTTGAGTGCGAGAAATCTCAGGAAGATCCTATTCCTGTCCATTTTACAACCCAGCTCAGTAATTAAATCTACGAGTCCGTGGAGGTTACAGACGACACATGGATATCATTCATGTGCCATCCGTGCTTTTTTCTCATGGACTCCATACTTGTACACTTTCATGTCCATGTATCCTTAAAGGGGTTTTCAGGATTTGGTGTGTGGTGACCAGGATGAGTGTAAAAGAGAAAAAAGGGCATACACACCTGTCCCGAACACCTTTTTGTCACATGCTGGGGCTTACAGCACTGGAAGCCATGAGGTTCATGACTGCTAAGACCAATAAGTGGCCTCAGTGGTTGCTGGAGAGGTACGTCACTCACATACATCAATGGATCCTTACCAGTGACTGCAAAGGCCCCGATTGCTCTCAGCTGTTACGTGAGCCTTATGGTTTATGGTGCAGTGAGTTCTGAAACCTGTTGGAAAGGGAACTGGAAGTTGACAATGGAGAATGCCTTTTTTTCTTTTACACCCACCCCATGGGTTGCTCCAAATCCTAGAAACCCCTTTAACTATGTCTATCAATTCCTTGACATTGTCCTTGCCCTTCTCTGTTTTTGTTTGCTTGCGTTTTACGTTAGTATGTGCCAATCAAATCCTTTTTTTTGCTTTTTTTAACCAGTACCATATGCTAGTGATCATAAATGCAAAATCCATGTTAAATTGGTGAGTGCATCTAGAATATTCAATAGGTTTTTATCAGCTAGTAGCATTATTATCACTACAGGTGGTCTTCTTCCTGTATATGGTTAGGATTTTTCGATGCCTTTTAACTCTAGATTTATTTTCTTAAATTCCCTTTTCTAGTCCAACAGCGTGAGACTGTCTGTGTAACTTGCACACATTCATGTCCGCCTTCCTTTGCAGCTGATTCATCCCCCAGCCGCCTCGCACACTGCTGCAATTAATTCTCCCATGAAAGATTTACTTAAAAATGAAATTTCACAAGCGTAATGCTGCCATTCTTCTCATGAACCCGCTTGTGATACGCTACTAATTACACGTTAAATCTTCAAGCTTAAATCTGCAATTCCGTTTTCCAAAGAAAATCAAATCCATTTAACTTTCGGCACCCGTTCACTGCCAACGGAGGGAAGCTGCTTAGCATTTGATTTCTCTATAACCAATGGAAGAGAAAACGCGGTATTTTTAGTGAACAGGGGGAGAGAGAAAAAAATGATTCTGAAGGAGAAGTCACTGAATGGAAGACTGTACAGTGAAGTATTAATGCAGAGGGAAGGATGATGCATTGTGTGGAGCTAAAGACAAAGAAACAAAGGATAAATTGAGTTTTTAGAGGATTTTGAAAGAGCCTTGGGAGCAGAAGATGCTCGGGGAGTGTACGCTGCCATAATATGACAGAGAGAAGGGACTGGAGAGCACAGGCAGAAATATTTGCAGAGGGAGGCGTGTATGAAAGTCTGGGGATTGTGGAATGGTGTGAGAATTTTTATCACATAAAACAAGTAAAAAATGTATATATTATAGCAGTAGAGTAAAGACAAATACTAGAAGACCTAGTAATAAAGAGCTATGACTGTAGGCTTGGAAAGCACAATCGGGAAGATTTATCCTTTTTTTTTTTAACTGTTTTCTAGCAGAAATACATTGACTATATTGGTGGAATTTATGAACCTGTCTAAAATAAAAACTGTCTTTGTTGCCTATGCCAACCAATCATGGCACAGCTTTCATTTCTTATAGTTCTCCGGGGAAATAAAAACTGTGTTATTGGTTGCTATGACCAACAAAGAGTTTTTTTTTTCAGTTTACATATATCTGAGACATATATGAATATGAAAAAAACATATTTGCCTGCATTTGGCAAAGAAAGGGCACCTGGAGAACAGTGTACTTTTTGTGGTGTAAAAATTTTCTCCAAAGCCCCCATCGATAAAACCAAGGCCCTTTGAGGGCATACCACTCCCCTTTTGGGCATGTCATGAACTTTTTTGTGACTTGGACACTACATTTTACCTTTTCATGACATGACCAGCACATAACTTGCCTATGTAACATGTGAAATGACGGAGAGCCCAGAGGATGCAGGAGCATTCCACCGGACCTGAGAGATTTGCCCACCTGTCAAGTACTTCAGAAGCTCTTCCTCACCCTTCATTAAAGTCTTAGCTAGAACTGAATGGGGATGTGGAGTTTATACTTAAAAGGAATGTTCCACCATACAAAGGGATCTATATTTGGGACCCCCATGAATCACAAGAATGGAAGTTCCACGTCGCCTATTTGAATGACACAATGGCCATGATGCACTTTATTCAATCTCTAAGGGACTGACAGAGATAGACAAGTGCAGTGTTTGACAATCTTTGTCAATCCCTTAGATTTTGAATGGAGCAGCAGCATACACAAGGAACCATGTATGGTGAGTGACCAAACCTGTAGACAGATCTTAACTTGGACAACACCTTTAGGCCCCGTTCAGATGTCAGAAAATTAAGAGGAATTTGAGATGGACATCTGCCTCGGATTCCTCTTCATTTTCCCCTCTCCCTGCAGTAGAATGACAATGCAGAGCATTGTGTTCCATTGCAGTTTTCTGCCACTGATTATGCCCAGATGAATGGACCTAATCAGTGGATAGTCTCAAGCTGTGATCCTGCCTCACATTGATTTTGGGGCAGATTCTGTCACCAAATCAGTGGCAAATTACGCCATGTGAACTGGGCCTGAAGGTCTCATTTGTATGACTGTAGTACCCCACTCCCCTCCTAGTCCAGAACAGATATGTGGCCCAGTCTTTTAACAAAAAGTGCAATTTTTAATGAAAATTGGTGTGCCCCAAGCATTGTGGCTTTTTTTTCTTCTAGCAAAATGATAGAAAATGCATAGTTTGCTAAATACTCCCCCCCCCCATTGAGTATCAATTTCATGGACAGGATAAGTTCTATTGATGTCACCTTGGTTTCAGAATGTGCCCCACCTACCTTGGTCTCTGAAGTTCAGCACCATAGTAAATGGCTGATTTAGTAAAACATATGAAGGAAGAGCATTGCTTTCTTTAAAGGGAGTCTGTTTTCAGAACCCAACATACACATGTGGACAAAATTGTTGGTACCCCTCGTTTAATGAAGAAAAACCCACAATGGTCACAGAAATAACTTGAATCTGACAAAAGTAATTTGCCAAACTACATGTTGACAAGCCACAAAGCTTCTGGGAGAATGTCCTATGGACAGATAAGACAAAAATCGAAATTTTTGGCAAGGCACATCAGCTCTATGTTCACAGACGGAAAAATGAAGCATATCTTGAAAAGAACACTGTCCCTACTGTGAAACATGGAGGAGGCTCTGTTTTGTTCTGGGGCTGCTTTGCTGCATCTGGCACAGGGTGTCTTGAATCTGTGCAGGGTGCAATGAAATCTCAAGACTATCAAGGGATTCTAGAGAGAAATGTGCTGCGCAGTGTCAGAAAGCTTGGTCTCAGTTGCAGGTTATGGGTCTTGCAACAGGATAATGACCCAAAACACACAGCTAAAAACACCCAAGAATGGCTAAGAGGAAAACATTGGACTATTCTGAAGTGGCCTTCTATGAGCCCTGACCTAAATCCTATTGAACATCTTTGGAAGGAGCTGAAACATGCCGACTGGAAAAGGCACCCTTCAAACCAGAGACAACTGGAGCAGTTTGCTCATGAGGAGTGGCCAAAATACCTGTTGAGAGGTGCAGAAGTCTTATTGACAGTTACAGGAATCGTTTGGTTGCAGTGATTGCCTCAAAAGGTTGTGCAACAAAATATTAAGTTAAGGGAACCATCATTTCTGTCCAGGCCTGTTTCATGAGTTTTCTTTTTTTAAAAATTCCATTGAAGCATGGTTGAAAGCAATGTCTGACTTTCATTTGTTCATTTTCATAGAATTTTTATATATTATTACTTTTGTCAGATTCAAGTTATTTCTGTGACCATTGTGGGTTTTTCTTTCATTAAATGAGGGGTACCAACAATTTTGTCCACGTGTGTATGTTTCCCCTTGTGAATTGTTACCTCTGTTGCCGAGATATTGCTGGTTTTCTCACTATGCAAATTAGCTCTTTGGGGCAATGAGGGTGTGGCTGTTGCTCCAAAGAGGTAATTGACAACACCTCTATTGCTCCAAATAGCTCATTTGAATTTTGACAAAAACAGCAATATTTTGGAAAAGGAGACACTGATTGACAAGGGGAGAATTCTGCTTGATGGAAAGGACCCTAACCAATCTACAGGCTTAGGTTGATATGCTGGATCCTGGTGACAGACTCCCTTTAAAAGTATCCATAAATTGAGCCTTCATCCCTTCAATAGTGCCCTAGGTGACCACCTACTCTGCCCACCTCTTGTCTATATGTACAAGTTTTTCATATGCATGAACCCTTATGGTGAGGAAAGGGGACATGGGAAAGGTTCATGTAATTTAAAAAACACACACACAGGTGCAGCAGGATTTCAGAAGCCCATTAGTAAATTTCACAGTAATTCACTGAAATAAATAATCGGCTTATGCCTGCTTTTGGTTCATACTTTATAAATGTAAGCACCGCTGTCATAATGTACCAATTAATTACTGTACAAGATAAATTGCCACATAAAATGATGAATTAATGTGTATTTTTGAGACATGACTGCATCTAAAAAAAATTACCTTACATTTTGTAATATCAAGTACCTTATAATGCATAACCCTTGATAGGATTATTTTTACACTATGGAAAATTCTGAAATAAAATATTTTAAAATAACGTGACATGTACTGGTACATGGTAAAAGAGTCTAAGGCGGAGACGCAGCTTTTTTCGTTGAAGATTTTCCTGTGGTTTTTTGAGCCAATGTCAAGAATAGCTACAAAAGTAATGAGAAATATATAGGAAGTCCCTTCTGATCAATCCACTTCTGGCTTTGGCTCAAAAAAATGAGGCAAAATTTTCAACAAAAAAAACTGCATTTCTGCAATGTGGGGCCTAAGCCTAAAGCTACTTCATGAAGACATACATAGATTATGCCCATACACATTAGATTAACATTGGCTGAATCTGCAAATTTTGGCATGGCCAATCAACAATCTAAAGTGTATGGAACAGCACCAATTCTCATGATGTTGGGGGAAACAGGGTCCTGGCACATTGAATTGCATACAGCTGTTCAGGGTGATAAGCAGATTACAGAGGTGTCTGGCATGTTGTTATTATTTCTATTTAGAACATACTCACACCTGGCACAGTGAGCTTGGGAGAAATAGCTGTTGACCAGCCAACAGCTATTGAAGATGTATGGCTTAAAGGGATTCACCAAGTCTCAACATTGATGGTCTATCCTTGGAGGTACAATACCCAAACCCCCAGTGATTAGCTGCTTTCACTACATTGTGCAGAGCCAGTGGATAGTGGACCTCCACAGATTGACCATTTCCCAGAGCACACAGCTCCCAGCATTGTTTACAATGTTTAGGAAACTGCACGTCACAGCTTTGGCAATTGCGAGTATCTTGAGAAACACTAACTGACCCAGGAAACAAGAATCCACTCCAGTCCAGTGGTGCCCAAAGCTGGGCCTTCCATTATGGAAAAATGTTGTATCAACTGTTCACCTACCTTGTTGAAAACTACAGTAAAACCATGAATTGTTTGCACGATTCTCAATTGTCACCTGAGTCACCAATCCTGCATTACCATCATGGGCACTGCAACCACCATCAGGCAGGAGACTTACTACAGAGTATATGCTGTGTGCCACTGTGCAGGTTCTGTGACCATAACTCTGTTGTGGGCATGAAACACTATGAAACACTGTAAAAAGGTGTGCACCAGTATTAGATTAATATATTCAAGACATGTAGACCCAACACAAAAGGGTCAATGGGGAATGTTGAAGGAAAGAGACCTCTAACTGAAGTTCATGTGTTAATGTCAAACACGAATTAATGTGAAACTTTGCCCATTCACTGGTCTAAATTATACATGGATAGCTATGTATGGACAATATGTTTTTATCATTACAAATATGTCTCCATTTTGCATTGACATGGTTGGCTCAATGGCTGGTCCCTCCTTTTCCTATGCCCCTTATCGTACACATTACAGCTCTGAACCTAATATATGAATATCATTAGAACGTTTCACATGACTTACTTTCACATCTTACTTTTTGGTTGTCTTTTTCAGCTGTTGTTATATCTGAATATAGAAAGTTCTGACAACTAGTTTGTAGCTTTAGGCAACTCTTGCATGCAAAACAGAGAGCAAAGCAAGCAACGCTGCCAAAACTCATACGATGTTCACAACTTTTTAATATGTGAAAATCAGTTTTTAAATGATTTGCAGACTACAGTATTTGAGAACGTGTCTAAATGAATTGCGATTCAGTAAATGTGTCATAGTCTTAAAGCAGATTGAATTTACACTTAGCTTTACAATGGGTTGAAATTCACTTCTTCTTCTTGAACTGCTTACCTTGTGTTTTTTTTCTGATGCTTGTCTCCAAAAACCAACAGAAGTAATAGCACCGGTGCCTCTTTTTAAAGCGAAAACTCGAGTCAGCCATTTAAAATAGGGAATAGGATGGCTGCACTAGAATTACTGGGAATGGAAAACATTGATCTTTTCTTGAAGGATGGCTTAGTCCTTGGCTGCTTTCAAGAATTGCTTCTTCAAGTGCATAGATGGAAGATTTTTAAACAAGCTGGCCCTGAAATGCTTCACGATGTGAAGGCTTCAATAGCTATATCACAACAGTTGTGCTATTGTTTCTCAAAGGAAAGTTGGTAAAGCGTTGATAATCTACTTATATTGCATCTATATGTCACTTGATAGGAACTCATGCACTATTTTTATTGATGGGGTATCATCTTAAGGAGGATATAGATGGTAGTTGTCTTGCCGTGTCTTTATCTCGATGTCCTTGGCCGTTTTCTACAAACAGTGTTGGAGTTTCTCAAGGCCAGCTGAGAAAATATCCTGAAGGCTAACTCTCCATGTATACACAAAATATATCCACTTCTAATTGCATTGCACATTGTTATTTTTGCACACACAGAATATATTGTAGGTTAGAACTACACCTTATCCTAAGAGATTGACATACATTTCAGCTCATAATGGGGTTGAATTCAGCTGGACCTTTAAGACCCATTATTGAATCAGAGTCTGGGACCAGCTGAGAATCAAATGGAACTTTAGTGACCAGTCCAACTTTATGAACAATATAGATTCATTCCTTGCCCATTTCGGGATGAGCAGCAGTCAAAAAGGTGGAATTCTAGAAAAAAACAATGGAAATGTGTCAATGTATACAAGAGAAAAACTACTGGAATTTATTTTACGATTGTAGTAAAGTACGGTGCACTCAATCCATATGCACCATATGTATTTCATGCCAGTTGTTTTCAAATAAATTCAAGTACTTAAACCATGATGCTGATATTATGGATACCAGGACCAGTGAAATACTGCTTTCATTCTTGAACTTACGGTGGCCATTCACATTATCCTAGGTTCCCTCCTGCGCTTGGGGACCCGAAAATATAAACCCAATCCACTTAAAAAGCAGTTACCCGTGGAAAGATAGATTATAATGGGGTCCGCCCAGTTTCCACCCGAAAAATGTGGAATTGGGGACGGAATCCCGATCGGAAATCAATCACAGATGTGAACCCAGTCTTAGACTGATAATGACAGGATCAGCCAATCTCAATGGACCTGGACAATCTTTGATATTAACATGCTTCATCTTCTTATCAGAGGAGATTGCTCTTCCTTTTCCAGGTCTTGTTACTGTTCAAGGACCTCTACATTTGTCACATTACTACATCTGGGCAGGTATAATAATTATTAATACATTTTTATTTATATGCAGTGGGGAAAAAAAGTATTTAGTCAGCCACCAATTGTGCAAGTTCTCCCACTTAAAAAGATGAGAGACGCCTGTAATTGACATCATAGGTAGACCTCAACTATGAGAGACAAAATGAGAAAAGAAATCCAGAAAATCACATTGTCTGATTTTTTAAGAATTTATTTGCAAATTATGGTGGAAAATAAGTATTTGGTCACCTACAAACAATTCTTTCGAGATAATCTGTCAAGCAACACGTTGACTGTTGAGAGTAACCATGCAGTCCGGATTGGGATTGACCCTTCCAGTGGTAACATGGGTGAGTGCTACATTAGTATTGTTTTTTATGATTTGAATGGTACTGAACCTACTGGTAACACTGATGTTGTAACCCTGATGACAGGAGGTGACCCATATGGAACTGATGGACTTCAAGCTTGTTCAATATGTATCTTATTCACTACTATTATTTGGTCTTATTTTTCTTCTAATAATAATCAGTTAAACAAAAAAAACAATATTAACAAGTCTTAAAAACCACCCATGGTCCAACACTGATACTGAAGGGAGAAAGAAAGCCCAAGGTACAGTTATCCAGCCAACTTTTAAGGCACATTCCCTAGATATTTCAAACAATTTCTAATGCCCTTTCCATTAGTGAGCTGGAGACCTTTGGTGTACAAATTACAAGAACTAGTTGCTTGGTAGAGCCTTATATCATACAGTATCTTTAGTAATGAAAGGTCTTAAGCCATGTCAATATGTTCGTCTATCCAATATATACCTTATATGGCAGTACATTGATGTCACACTAAATTACTATAATTTCTCTTAAAAGTATTTTTATACTGAGACTTTTCTAGGTGATGTACGGATAGCCACCCAAGCCTGTATACAAAATATGTTTTTCTCAAGCTATGGTAGATTTTTTTTACCACTATACTGTATATGTTTTATCTATGTCCTAGTGGAGATCCACTTTCAATTGTAAGAACCAGAGCAGCCGGAGCGATCAAAGTTTTTTTTTTACATTAACACTTATGCCCTATGATCTTGGAGGAGAAAGCCAGGAAGGCATCATTGTCTATGGATGAATTGTGTGCCCTGAGCTTGTCCTACAGCCACATACATAGCTGAACACTTAACGCTACCTTATCCATAGTTAAGATAGTAAAGATTTACACTTGGAACAGAATTTGGAAGTGTTATAGTAAAACACTGTTGGGAGATAGTTTTGCAGTCTTTGTTATTTTTTTGGTCTATTTTCCTATCTGGTGTTACATTAAAGGATTACTAACCCTGTAGTAAGTCAGTGTGTCTCTAAAAATATGTATTCCTGATCTTGAACGCTGTATGAAAAACAAAAACTACCTGGGATTTCAATTTCTTTTCCCTTTCGAGTTCAACGCTTCACCTTTCATCAATTAAACCAGACATTGATCACCATATGCACCTGATATTAGGCTTACTCTACAATTGTATTTCTGCTGATCCTAATAAAGAGACCAGGTTCAGCTCCAGGTGTATTTGTATCCAGGTGTATGTGTGAGCCCCCTCTTTACTCCAACTTGAGGTTTGACAAGTAAATAGCATGGTTTTTTGTTTGTGTTTTTTTTATCCAGATGCCCATGCATATACATATCCATATCCATAGTATTCAAGTTTGCCTGTGGCTGATGTCATCCCTGAAAGAGATAATGATGTGAAGATTGAAGTATTTTTTTTTACACATGATATGATTTTGTCATTTCTTCACTCCATTGAGATCACTTGCGGAGGAAAGGTGCCTTAAAAATACCTGTAAGTGTAAACTTACCTTTAAGCGAAACTAAAAATTTGGACAACTTTTGATCTTCTTATACTAGGTGAGAGAGGTAGGCTCATGTACAAGGCAGGCAAGCGCAGGCTTAAAGGGGGGGGGGGGTTCACTTCAAACAGATATATCTGGGATATTATAAAACCTTGTAAAGTGCTTGTGTCATGTGAAAGATGATATTCTCATCTTTCATAAGACTCCAAGATCACAGTTCTACCTGTATTGTTTCCAGAGATATCAGCAGTTGAAAACACAGACAGGATTGGGAGCAACTGCAGCTACATATAAGTATGTTAATCCTGACTGTGTTTATAGGTAAATCTTGGTGTCATATGAAAAATGAGAACCCTATCTTTCACATGACACCAGAAGCATTCTGTGCTTCAGAATGCCCGAGATATATCTATCTGAAGTGACTCCCCCCAGCCGCAACGTCTATGAATTATTCAAAAGTATGTACACCCATACACCTAGTGAAAGCAGTGTACAGTTCTTAAAACAGAAGAAAGGGGAAGGATAAAGAAGTGCTGACTTTCACAGAAAGGACGAAAATTTGTTAATAAAGTATATTATAAAATTTATTAACACCACAAATACTGCCAGAAAATCAAAATTTGTACAAAAGTTTAGTTACGCCACTTTAGGGCACATGAACTTTATGGAGGGGATTCCTAGCTCAGGTAGGAGAACTGCTAACAAACCACATGTAGTCATGAAGCCTACTGCCATCAGATGGAACATCCACTTGGGAGGCCAAGAGCTCAGGAAGACTGCAATCCCATGTGGATTCAGAGTCCTACATATAAGTTGCTATACATACTACAATATAGCTGTAAGTGTAATAATAGTGCTCCATATATCATTTTAGGATTATATACAATATACGGTATAATATTGGTGCGCCATATCTCACTATAAGACTTCTTCTTACAATAGTTGTTTTTATCTCTTTATCTCAATATAGGACTACAGTATGTAATGAATGTGTTCTACAGTATATATCACTGTTGGGTTGTATATAAAATTATGGTGGTCCATATTTCATTATAGAATGGTATATAACGGCTGGGAAGCAATGTCCTATTGGTTTGAAGGGGGGGGTTCCTCTACATTTTTTCATTATCCCCATCTACTAATAATGTGGCTATGGCTTAAGGGTTTGCTGACCCTGCCTATTTGCATAGTCTCCATCTGTTGCCGATTTAGACCCACCTAGAACATGAGACCAACTTTATATTATTTTTCAGGGCAAGTTCCCATTCATCCCTACATAAGTCATCCATGTGTTACACAGTCAGCACTTACTTTGGGAAAACGTACAGTATAGCCAATGGCATCGTCCTCCAACAAAATCAGCTGAGGTAAGAGGTTGGAGATCCACAGTGGGTTCCATCCAAAAATTGATTGTCTTCATTGGACAACTCAATAAGGAGTACATCTTTGACATACTCTTTCAGAAACATCTAAAGATTTTGGTGAATGTTGGTTTCAAATATTGCAAGTGGTTGTCCCATTAAGGACTCTTATCCCCTATCCAACAAGGTAGTGGATAAGTTTCATATCGCTGGGGATCTAACCACGGACTATATCAATGATCAGGAAAAGGGAGACCAAAAGTCCCCCATACCTCCTCCTCCACTTACATGACTGGTGCTCCATTCACTGCTTTGGGGCTGTCAGTGCTGCTGGAGATTGTGGTCCTGCCAGTCCCATAGCAGTGAATAGAGCACTGATCTCGCAAGCGCACTAGTGCTCCATTCACTAGTAGGAGGCAGGGGGGAGTTTTGGTCCCCCATTCTACTGATTGTTGGGGGGACCTGGCATTCGGAACCCCAGCAATCTGACAATTTTCCCCAATCCTGTGATTAGGGGATAAAAGTCCTTACCCTTTTAAGAAGTCCAAATCTAGACAAAAAGAGAGATTTTTATTCAAGGACATAACATGAAGCTTCTGGTCTACAATGCCAAATCTGTAAAATGTCCCCTGCTGTGTACCATAATAATACTGGTGTATAATTCTTTTTATGTCGCAAAGGAGCTATTGTCCCCCTTATGTGACTGCTACTTCTACACCCCTATAACTAACCCTTGTTTGCCTTGCAACCTTATGTTGTTCAATGCAATGAACTTCTCCTGTTTTGCTCAGTGCTGAATACACTGCGCCATTCTCCTCTCAAGTGCGGTACTGCATACATAGTTCCTCTCCTGTGCTAATGCCATTCAGTAAGGCTCATTAAAGCGAAGGCTGTGCCCCATGCCCGTCTTATTGCTATGTCTTCTTCGTATTGTATATAGAAATGTCCAGCTCTTGTGGGAAGGAGATAGTGGGTATTTATTTTGAACAGACATTCTTTTTGTTCAGCATGATGGCGCTTTGTACGGCAATGCCGAGTATTTCCATAAACTGATAATAATACGCACATTCTGTCTGTACACTGATAATGAAGATGCTACACTGCATAATTATGCTGAGTATGTGTAGACTGCTAATGAACGCAGCGCCCTGTGTAATGACCGCAATGGATAAGGGTGCAGCATCTCCTATTTCTGCCCCTTTCCCTCTTGCTCCCTTGATCTCTAGCTCTGTCTCTCTCTGGCACAGTCTCTCTCCCTCTCCCTTGATCTCTCTACCCCCTCTCGCTGCTCCTTGTTATTCTGATGCAGGCACACCAGTAAGAATGACTTATCGTTCCTGTTTTCAACCCTCAGCATTTATAAACAATGCTCATATTAAGCAGATTGGCACTTAGTCACTGTCTGCCACCAGAAATACTGACCTAGTTAGTGTTTGTGAAGGATGTATAGACCCTAATTACTGCTCCTGCAGCTGCCTGGACTCCCTCTGCATTCTCAATGGCTCTGTAACTAAGGAGACCCCAAGACATGTGTTTGTGTGGGAGTTGCTTATAAGGACCTGGCTCAGATAATGCTTTTTTGTACGGTATACAGTATACATTTTGCTAATAATGCATAGTGACCTCTACAGCGCTGATCATGAGAACGGTAGTATTAGCTTTCTATATAATTTGTCAGCTCCATGCTAGCGAATACTCAATGATGTATATAAGATGCAACTTTATCTACTTATTCCGGAAGTACTTCCATACATACAGATAAAATAATGACCTGGTTGTGGATTATTATGTGACAAACTGTACAGTTGTTTGCAAGCTTGTATCTCCATATACTGTACATTACTTTTAAAAGAACTATAGTATAGAACTATACTATGACATAGACATCAACCTGGGAGAGCTCTCCGCAGGGTGATTTCACGAATGAGAGATCCCTACAAAGGTGGAAGTGGACTTTTCAATGGGTGTGGCTATAAATATATATTCGGACCATATATAATTATATTACTGTTAACTAAAATGTCACTGGTTAAATAAAATAGACAATTGTGCCGCTTTATTTACACCATTTAGTCCTCATGTTAAATATTGGGCTAATTTTATTGTGTGATTTATAATGGTTACGACAATACCAAATATGTTATATTATTTATATTGTGTTTTGTTACGGTCATTTAATACTTACTACAAATAATTACATATAAATAATTTATATAAATTCATTATTTTAGAAATTAAATTAATATAAATTATTAATATAAATAATTATACTTGATAATTACTATAATCACATCTGTGCAGGTGTTCATCCGGCACACAGTCCATCTGAAACTTTAGATGAAAAAGTCCTGCAAACTTTATGATGTCAGGGAGAATACGCCAAATACCCAACTTCAAAGTCAATGGGCTCCCCCAGGACCTGTTATTGTCCATCTTTAGCTGGACTATTCTTACTTTAAAAGTTTAATCCTTTATTCTGGTCTTATGATGGACCAGAACAACAGATCAAATGATGCAGATATGAACGCACCTTAAAATGGGTATAATTTAATTTAACTTCCAACTCTAAAGTTTTAGTAATGTCTTAAATATAAAGTTTATTAATTTTATATTATTTAAAAGAAAGTATTACAAAAATTTTAATTTACTCAGGGATTGAGCTAATCTATTTAAAGATTTATTCTCTTTAGATTCGCATTTGGGTTATTCAAGAAGGTTTGAACGCAGTAAATGTTGCATGAAGGGCAGTCATGATGTTGGTTGAGCTACCATCTCCATTGGTTTCAACTGGTTGTTTTTTTCTTACCAAACTTCAATAGTATATATTTTTTTCATGCATAATGTTTTGGTATATATCTCTATAAACCAGTACATTGTATGCTTAAAAACCACTGCATCAGATTAATAGAGCTGGTAGCTCAACAATGAGAGTGTTTGTTTTTCATCCAACACTTCCTCTGCTCAAACCCCCCTGGAACACACCAAATGACAAAAATTACTAAGATAAGTCCTTAAACAGATGGCCAAAATCGATAGACTCCCAGGAAACTGGGGTGAGCTGACATGTCTGGGCTATACTAGTGAAAGGGTTTGACTCCAGCCTTAAGTGAGATCTGTAGTGGTCATATGTTTAGTCCCTGTGCAAGGTTGGCTGCCACAACCTTAGCAACAGTGAGTAAAATATGGTTGCTTATTGTACGCATTGCTCTAGTTTTCACCAATTGAGATTGTCAATTGTGGAAACGGTATTTTGTTATATTGTGGTTTTTTGCAGGTGTCTTGTGTATAGGCATAATGTTGGTTGTGTTTCAGAGTTGTGCCTTGGGAGGAGTTCTAGAGGAATGTCCTGAGATAGGACCTTGCGCTGGCTGTTGCGTGCAGGGTTGAATCACACAGGGGCTAAGGCATGCTGTATAAGGAGGGCTTTTGTGCCTTTTGGAGCCTGATTGGGTTAGTCAGTACTGTGCCCATAAAGCAATCACTGCTACACAGAAGTTTGAGGCCCCATCCTTGAGTACGGCTTGGAGTGTTGAAAACAGGAAGGATACCCATTGGCTGATGTATGTGAGACCCATGTGTTTTCCTGATACTAATTCAGGTGCCATAGCCTGCCATATCTCTTCTCATTAACTCCAATAAAGGAAAGTCTCAGTTCCAGTAACTAAAGAGTATCAGGTGGTTTCTTGGGTCAACACATCACTAACCTGCCAGCACTAAGAATGAGGATTTGCTAAGGCCCATTCCGCTTGAAAAATTCAGGACTTTTCTCTCCACATTTTTCAGGCTGAAACCCAGCGGACCCCATTATAGTCTATTATAGTCTAACCACTTTTTGAGCGGATTGGGTTTCCGTTCTTTGGGTCCGCTTGGGAGCACCCCGAGCGCAGGTGTGAACCTAGCGTCAATTATATCATAGAGTAACAATAACAAATAAAAACAAAAAACACTCATTGCATATTTTGAGGCTCCCGTTCAATAGAGATTTTTCTATTACTTATACAGTAACTGTGATAAGAAGCCATGTAAGTGCATTTTGTTGCGTACTCAGATCAGAGGTAAAATACTCAAAGCCATGAGTGGATTTCGTAGAAAGGAGAAGTATAGGTGATTCAATTATCTTTGTCATTCCTTTTGCAACAAAAAATACAGCTTTTCCACAATGTATGGTCTCAACTTATACTAATATAAAAAAAAATATGTTGTGTTTCAAATACAGGTGGGAACTTTAGATGTTTATAAGTGATGTAGCCATGAATAGCTTTTTACCTTTTATGTTGTTTTTGAGGTGGCCTAACCTCAGCCTTCTACTAGAAGACTCTGCATTGAGGTAGCCAGGCATGCATTGTTGGAGCGCTATTTAAGTGGCACATGAAACATTTATGGAATCCGTCTATTTCAGCCTCTTATTTACCTGGCGTTCGTACATGGATTACGATAAAATGGTCAGACAAGCAGATAAACCAAGCTCTTTCACATATGGCATAATGAGACTGTATAGTCAAAGTGACACGAATTTGCAATGATAGGACATGAATATGCACTAAGAGGTCCTAAGGGTGCATTTTTTTTTTTCTTTGTTGGAAATAAAATGTAAAAAGCTTTCCTACAAATGCAATGAATGTTCTTTCCTCAATATACAGATGTGTGTAGTAGGGTGTCTGATCAAAGGACTGCACTAAATGCATTGAAATGCCCCCTCCCCAAAAAAATTTGTCTTACTGAAGTGAAATAATTTCGATGTGACTTCTTTCAGCTTGTCTCCCGCAAGCTAGACCTCATGCATCTAACATTAGCCATATATGCAGGTATAATGGGCAGAAGGCAGGGATTGTGAGGATTGAAGAGAAGCAACAAACTGTCTATTTTGCGAAGCATTTCTTGGATATGAGGAGGCGGAATTGCAGTATGCAACGAGATAACATCAAAAGTTCTCTCATCTACTGATCCGTAGGGGAGATGAGGACAGTACACAGCAAGCTGCCAAGAGAGATCTGCTCGGCACATTCTTGGGGATAATACCAAGGTGTATTTAGGACTGTAACCCTCAGGGGAGACACCATGATCCTGTTCTCAGTAAAAATTCTATTTTTCATTTTTTTTTCTTTGCTTATTTTTTGCAACTCAATTGAGGAGAAGCCTATAAATGAAGTTAGAAGATATACTAGTAAGCCCCCACTAACAAAGGGTCAGCAGTCACATTTAATAATAACAGTATCACCGGAAAAATAGGGATAGCTAATACATACATTTTACTAGAAATATTAAAATACTAAATTGTAATATGTATAACAGCTGTGTACAATGAACTTTTCAGTAAGGAAGACAGGGTGAATATTCCCCTGGCTGGGGGATCAATATTCAACCTCCAAGGATATAGCAGCCACTCCCTTAATACGTCCCAATGGAGGACATGATTTGGGACATTGATCAGCTGCCCCACAAGGGAATATATTCAATAGCCCTGCATACTCTCCCTTCCTACCAATTACTACTAGTTCTGTCCCTATGCATTTCTGTATTGTAAACTCATCAGGGACTTTCTGTAGGAAATTCAGTATTATTAAATTCTAAAATCATAGAGATCTAAGTATAGAGATGTATATTACAGCCGTACAAGCCAGCAGTATAGCTGTCTGCTATCAACTATACAGACAGCTATACTACCAGCTTGTACACTTGTACTATGCATCTCTATACTTAGATTTCTACACTTTCAGAATTTAATAATACTGAATTTCCGACAGAAAGTACCCAGATGAGAGTATGCAGGGCTATTGGATATATTCCCTTGTGGAGCAGGTGATGAATGTCTCAAATCAAATCCTCCATTAGGCTGAGGCCCCACATAGCGGGCCGCTGTGGGGAAATGTGGAAATGCACTGTGGTTTTTCCCGCAGTGCTTTTCACAGAAAGTCCGCAGAGGTTTCCTCTGTGGACTTTATGATTCCATTATACCTATAGGGAAAATGCTGGAATTTCTGTAGGTATAATTGACATGCTGCGATTTCCAAAACCGCAACAGTTTTGGAAATCGTAGCATGTCCAATGCATGAATTTTTCTGCAATGTGTGGATGGGATTCCCACTCTGCTGGGACTATAAAACGTTGCTGTTATTGCCTTGTGGGGCCCTGGTCTTAGGAAGTATTAAGGGAGTGGTTCCCTATATCTCTGGAGGTTGGATATTGATCCTCCAGTCAGGCGAATATTCCCATTTCCCATTCCCATTTCCTCTTAGCATCACAAATCCTGAGATGACCAGCTTTGAAGAAAACATAGTTTTGCAATATTCTGTAAGGAGGTTTTATGCTATCTGTATGTGGCCACCCAGTAAATGTGATGTGTGTTGCTGCCTCTTAAGGGTTTTTCTAGTACTTTATGATAATGTATTGAATTTGTATGGAGAAAATTTGGTGTCTTTTAATTAAGTCTGCTGCAAGGCAATGGTGAGCACATCTGTAAATTCAAATTTACTGCTTTATATTTAACTGCGGTGCATGTACTTGAACAATCCTACTTAGTCATATAAGTATCCGATATTATTAGTTTACTATTTGCTATGTTTCCTAATACTAATACTAGAAAGCCCAAAGTGGAAAGGATAGACTTCTGTACCGTGAGGATACATGAAGATTTAATAGCCACAAGAAATGAGTTTCTGTCGTTCTTCTGTACTTGATGTATTTCTCTGTACCTTTAAATCCAGGGTGTTTAGAGCAATCTAAACCTTCAGAATGAGCAGAGTCAATTCAGGGGACGGGAATCCAACGACACTTTTCAGATTCCTGCGTATTTTTCATTTATTTTTCAATCTGCTGGTGAGTGAGAATACTTCACAGGAGGTTATCAAATGTGTCAGGTTTACACATCAGTTCACTTTGGGTATAATAAATCAGAAGGAAATTCTCCGAGCAGCGAGTTAGATATCCAACCGACTGAGGAGAAAGAGAGTGAGGCATTGGATGGAGAGACAATGTTTTATCTTTGGCGTCTTAATATGTAAGAAAAATAAAGGAGAGCGACAGACCTTCTGGGTTTGTGTATAAGGTGGGGTGCTCTGCCTGTGGATTATCAAGAGTGGTTCACCAATGCCTACTCTATGTTTAGACTTCGTCACAATTTGTAGGGCTGTTTTCAGACATGTCAATGTGGGACAACAGCAATCCGGCATCATGACTAATCAGAGGTATACCTTCTATGCATTGGTTTGCACAGAGAAAAATGTGCTCATGTCAAAGTATGGTATAGAAATGGAGCTCTGATTCTTTCCTCTGCAGCTGGCACCTGGCATCTGTATCATGAACAAACAGCTGTTATCTCATATGTTCAAAAGAACCTATAGCTGCCAATGGAAATGCAATGTGAGCAGAAGACTGAAGAGGTTGTCTACTTTGCTGCTGAAACCCCCAGATGTAATCTTAGCTGGATCCTGACAGTAACTGTTCAGTTCTTTTGCAGCTCCACCATAGTACAAATGAAATACTGTAAATGGGAGCTAATGGGGTTAGTTGAGGAAGTGTGCCCTGCTGTTACCAATAATAAAAAGAAAAAGGTTTTATTACCACACTGGCACCTCTGGTGGTCCTGTGGGGACCTGGATAGTAATGCCTCAGGATTAAGTATGGTAAAAAGAGAGAAAGAGTCTGGCAAGTTGCTGCTCCCCCTGGGACCACCTGTCTGTAGGACAGTGGTAGTGCAAATAGTAAAGTAGTAAAAAAACAGGGTATGTATGAGCGCTACTTAATCAGCCAGACATGTATTAAAATGAAACTTTTTTTATTGGATCACAATGTTACTCCACAAGGTGGCAATAGAAAGTATGGCAACGCGTTTCGACGTCTTAACTGACGTCTTCATCAGGCCAACTAGATAAGAATCAAATAAAACAGTGGTATAGTATAATGTATAATAAATAATATAAGATATAATAAAAACATTGTTATACATAAGAAACAATCTACATGTATATACATAGACACACACAAACACATGTATGCATGTATGTACACACATATCCCAGCACACATATAAATGTACACATATGGTGGCAATCAACAAATGGTTAATGTATAAATAAGTAAAATGAAAAGTGAATGGATTGGTATAAGAACAAATATGGGTTAGATAGATATGAAAAATGGTTATAGTTAATGAGAAAGAGGAGATGGAGGATATATATGGTACCAAATTAGATGATTAGGTAGGTAATAATAGAATAGGGATATATATATGAATACGTCTAGGAAATAATTGTAATAAATGAAAAGAAGGGGGGAGGGATATGGTTGTGACATACAATAGATGAATGAGTAGTCAATACATCTGGTTGTTTATAAAAGGTGGTGGAGTGTGAGAGTATATCTAATTGATACAATAAATAATTAGGATAGGGATGGGATAGTTGATAAAAAATGGAGTGAAGGATAGTTGATGAAAAAATCGATAATAAGCAGGAAATGAATGTATATATATATATAGATACAGGGATGGTTAGATGAATGAGCAATAAATAAATAATTCAATGGATAAATCATGGGTACATGAGCAAATAAATGGAACATCAGGTAAATAGATATGTAATGATAATCCTAATAATTGGTTGTAAATGTTTGTAGGGTTAAATGAGAAATATACTTAAAGTAGACTAAATAGTGGATATAATGTTTGTAGAAGCAACTACTGATTTGATATATACAGAGTTGATGTGAAATATAAACAAATAAATAGATAAATGTGACCTTAAAAGCATATAATGAATAACTAAATGGATATGGAGATGAAGGTTTAGACTTACCACGCTAGATCATGGAGCAGGCACAAAGTGTGCCCCTCTCATGATACTAGCGCTTTAAATAAGGGCTTGATTAGTGCAGGTGGCATTGAGGGGAAAAAAAAAAAAAAAAAAGGTACATGTTTTTTTAAAAATTGGATTCTACAGTGTCATTAAGACCATGGGGCATGAGTGTATTAAGTTTGTAAATCCAAAAAGATTCACATTGGCGGAGTTGTAAAAAACGGTTGGGAGCAGTATTAGGGATGTGTTCAATGGGGATGATGGAAATATGTTTGAAATCTTTTTGGTGTTTGAGAGAACAGTGTAGGGAAAGGTTATGTTTTTTGAATCCCTTGGTAACATTTGATCGGTGGTTGTTAATGCGTAAGTGCAAAGGTTGGATGGTGCGACCAACATATTGAAGGTTACAAGGGCATTCTAACACATAAATAACATAATTGGTATTACAATTTAGAAATGAATTAATGGGGAAACTTTCGTTAGTAGTTTTGGATGTAATAAATGTTTTTTTTTTTTTTTTTTACAAAAAAAAAACCAACCCCCCCCCCCCCCCCCCCAACCCCCCCCTTCTTCTTTTTATATTTTTATCTATTTTTCCCTCCCCCCCCCCAACCCCCCCCGCCCCAAAAAAAAAACACCCCCCCGGCCCCCCCCCCAAAAAAAATTTATGGCCGTTTGTAAGTAATTTCTTAAAAAAACAAACACCCCACAAAAAAAACCCCCCCCCATTTATAATTTATTTTTTTTTTTTAAAAAAAACGAGTTTTATTTTTTTAAAAACAAAACCCTTGTTTTATGGGGGGGGTGGAAGGACCCCCTTTTTTTTTCCCCAAAAAACAAAATAAGGGGCCCCCCCTTCCTACTAGTATATTATTTTTCTCCCTTCTTCCCCCCCCCAGTTTGGCTTCAGAGACCCCAAGCATTTAGTGCAAGTTTTGTTTTGTAAATACAGTGAGTCAGACACATGTGAGGCAGAGCTGCTGGGGGGAGAGATGTGAGCAGAGCTGCTGAGACAGACATGTTATGTCTGGGGGAGTCTAAGAGCCACTTGTTCCTCTTTACTTCACAGTATATAGTTAGGTATGTGTTACCCCCTATATACTCACAGGACCTAGCTAGTAACCGTAGTTAGGGATCCATATATATATATAGTTCAGGGCAGTGATAGGTTAGGCTTCCGAAGGCCAACTAGCTAGTTAGAGGCCCGGTGGCACTAGTAGTTTAGCTGGCAGGTTAAGGACTCAGTGTTAGGGTAGTCAGGCCTGCATCTACTGCCGTCACCGTCGCCCTGTTTGCTGCCTGTGAAGAATCTCACCACCATCATCATCATCTCCTGATCGGCTATCTGTCATCTCCTGGAAGAATCCGAGGATCCACAGTCATCCACAGGGGCCCCTGCATCTCTTCTGTTGCCTGGAGGTATTGTGCACTGGACTCTTGCTATATATCTATATATATACCCGGGTATATAACCTAAGACGGTTGAGGACTTGCTGGTTGTTGTAGTATTGCTGTGTTCTGAGTATATTGTATGTATGTATTATTACCCTGTTGATTCTTATAAAGCTACTGTTATAACCTTATGTGGTATCTGTATGTATTCTTCAGACTGTGAGATTAGTACAGTGATCCTTGTTAAGGCTACTAACTGTACTTCATGGGTAAGTCCCAGGAAGAGATCCTCCCTGTAATACAGAGGCTCTATCCTGGGTGGAGGCACTGATATATTTCATATATGTTCCCACTCTTCCCTTCAGCGAAGGCTTCAGGTCCCATTATACACACAGGTCAGCGCCAGAGTCTGTTGCGGGAGGGATAATACTCATACCCCCCCCAAATAGGGCTACATTTGGAGGCACTGCTGAGATTTAGAAGTGGGAATAGTCATTGATATGGAGAAGCGATATAGCTCAGAGGGGAACCTCCCACTAGCTACTACATGGGATTACCGACCGCCTGTTCCTCCCCTGGTTCAGGTAAAGGAAGAACCCCGCTCAGCCAGTTACCCCCCCAGTATGGCCGTCGCTAGCAGTTCCTCTAGTGACAGTGCTATTAGCACTTTAGCCAGGCTGACTGAAATGTTAGCTCAGGGCCTGCAGGCCACTCACTACAAGAAACTAAAAGTATTCTCTGGTAATGTCCCAGTACCACAAGGGGAGGAAAACTTTGAGATATGGAAAGAACATACTCTCCAATGCCTGAAGGAATGGTCTTGCTCTGAAGAAGGCAAGCGGCAGCGTATCAGTGAAAGTTTGCGGTCTCCTGCTGCAGAATTGATCCGCTTGTACAGAGACTCTCATGAAGGAGTGAGTGCATTGGACTATATACAAGTACTGTCTGATCACTTTGAGCCATACTATGACCTTGCCCAGATGGTTGCTGATTACCGAATGGTTCGTCAAAAAGAAGGGGAAAATGTCTCTACTTTTATTAACCGTTTACAGCTACTTCTTTCACGTCTGGTGTACCACGCAGCTATATCTACTTCAGAGGTAGACGCTATGAGAACCAGTCAGTTGGTGAGAGGGTTACAACCTCATCATCCTCTTGCTCAAGTACTCAAGGTCTTACTATCTGATAGAGTCCTTCCATTTCCTGACTTAATGAAGTTAGTGAAGAAACAAGAAGCTGACATTAGTTTTAGTACCCCTAAGAAAGCGAAAAGCATCTCTAAAGAAGATGTTGTTCCTAATTCAAACAAGGACAAACCAGCGGAGCGGTCAGAACTTAGACAGTCCGCCACTCCACCCACTGCCACTCAACGGAGGAAGGATGCTAGAACCTGTTATAAATGTGGTCAGACGGGCCATACTGCCAGACAGTGTACGGAGGACAGTGAGGGATTGGGACACAGTGCTGTCTTCTCTATTCAGAATCAAAGACACCAAAGGAAGGCGGGCCGAGTGAATACCAGAGGCGCTATCGCGGGCTCCAGGTCCGTTGTCAAAGTCACTGTCAATGGTCATGCCGCTCCTGCCCTGTTTGATACAGGATCTCAAGTGACCCTGATTTATCGCTCGTTCTACCAAAAGTATCTGAGGGATATACCTCTTCAGTCTACAGGACAAATGAAATTGTGGGGGCTTAATTCAGGATCATATCCTGTAGATGGCAGCCTACAAGTAGTTATAGCTGTCCCTGAATTAGAAGATCAGAGTGTCGCTCCCATGAAGATTACGGCTCTTGTCTGTCCTGATACAGGGGATTCTTGTGCAGCTCCTGTGATACTTGGCACTAATTGTCCCGCAGTGCATTATGCTTTTCAGAAGTTTCTTGGAAGAGATTGGAACCCTGCAGCTCAGCCGGTGAATATATCTTCTGATCTTAGAGAACTCTGTGATGCCCTGTCTACTGGCTATCGACATGGAATGGTATATCATATCGGTGAGAGAACCGTGGAAGTTCCTGCCGGCGGGGAGAGAGTTCTGAGAGTAGCCTCCAGCATTGCTCCCGATTTGCTTGAAGGGGGGAGTTATGTCCTTATGGAAACCCCTGAAGAAATGATTAACCAGAATGGCTGGATGGTGATCCCAGAGAGAAAGGACTGGAGAAATAAAGTGGAGTTATCTACCTGTGTGACAGTGAGGAACTGTTCACCGCATCCGATTGTAATTGGACCATACCAGAATGTGGCCCACTGCTACCCTGTGCTTGGAGTAAATCCATACGCTGAAGTGTGCAGGATTCAAATCCGAGATGCAATCCCTAATCTCAATCTTGACTTGAGTGATCCACATTTACCAGAGGCCTGGAATCAGCGACTGACACAGAAGTTGTCTGAATTATCGGAAGTGTTCTCCATGGATGATATGGATGTAGGTTGTGCTAAAAGTGCTCAACACACTTTCCGATTGACCGATTCTACTCCCTTCCGGGAGCGACCACGGAGAGTTGCTCCAAAGGATGTTGATGAGTTAAGACAGACTCTACAGCAAATGAAAGGTCAGGGGATCATTGTGGACAGTAAGAGCCCCTATGCCTCACCTATTGTGGTGGTAAGAAAAAAATCTGGAGCAATTCGCCTATGTGTGGATTACAGAACTCTGAACCGGAGAACCTTACCTGATCAGTATACACTGCCGAGAATTGAAGAAGCTCTGGAAGCTCTGAATGGAAACTGTTGGTTCACAGTGCTGGACCTAAGATCGGGATACTATCAAGTTCCAATGGCACCTGAGGATCAGGAAAAGACAGCCTTCATATGCCCCTTGGGTTTCTTTCAGTTCACTCGTATGCCGCAAGGTACAAAAGGTGCGCCAGCAACGTTCCAAAGGTTGATGGAAAGAGTGTTAGGTGATTTAGTGCCCCGGGAATGCCTTGTATATCTTGATGACATTATTGTGTTTGGAAAGACGCTGGAAGAACATGAAGAACGACTCATGAGAGTACTCCATCGCTTAAAAGAAGAGGGGTTGAAGTTGTCGGCTGACAAATGCAAATTTTGTAGATCTTCGGTCACTTATGTAGGTCATATTGTTTATGCTGAAGGAGTTGCTACCGATCCTGGTAAGATTGAAGCTGTGGTGAATTGGCCCCGACCGCAAAATATTACGGAGTTGCAATCTTTCTTGGGGTTTTGTGGATTCTATCGACGATTTGTGGAAGGATATTCAAAAATTGCTCGAGCCCTCCTCGACCTGTTGAAGAGTGATGCAGGAGATCCGGGAAAGAAGAAAGGGTCTTCCAAAAGCCTTTTTGGCGATAGGTGGACTGCGGATTGTGAAGAAGCATTTAAGTTGTTGAAGAAGAAATTGACAGAAGCTCCCGTTCTGGCTTATGCTGATGCACAGAAGCCATATGTGCTACATGTAGATGCCAGCTTTGAAGGATTAGGTGGCGTGCTGCACCAAGAATACCCGGCCGGGTTACGGCCCATAGCTTTCATAAGTCGAAGTCTTTCTCCCAGCGAGAAAAATTATCCAGTACATAAATTGGAGTTTTTGGCGCTCAAGTGGGCCATTGTTGATAAATTACATGACTATTTATACGGAGCCACGTTTGAAGTAAGAACAGACAACAATCCACTGACATACGTTTTGTCAACCGCTAAACTCGATGCTACAGGACATCGCTGGTTGGCAGCTTTATCCAACTACCAATTCACACTCAAGTATAAATCGGGGCCTAAGAACATTGGGGCAGATGCTCTATCAAGACGGCCTGGATTACCTAGTCCGGAAGTAGTGGATGAATGGGAAGAAGTGCCAAGTCCTGGAGTAGGAGCTTTGTGTGCCATGGCTGCTGTAGTTGAAGACCGAGTAGCCTTTTCTGAAACTCGGCTTATTGACTCTATTGGGGGAGGTCCCGAAGCTGTACCAGACATGTTTGCCTACCCTGCCGCTTTAGGATCCTTTGAGAGTTGTTCTATATCTTCAAAGCGAATGATCTGGAGTCAAAAGACTGATCCTTTAATTGGACCTCTTTATCAAGCAGTGAGTTCTCAAGACAGAGAAATGTTAAAGACATCCCTACCCTCTGAATGCAGTCAACTTCTACGAGATTGGGAGAAGTTTGAAATAGACAATGGCCTACTTTATCGTGTGGTGCTTTATCATGATCACCCTGGAAGGCGCCAACTAGTTATTCCAAGCTGCTTTCAGAAGATGATTTTCCGAAGTCTGCATGATTATCATGGTCATTTGGGACCTGAGAAGACTTATGGCCTAATACAAGACCGATTCTACTGGCCCAAAATGAGAGATACCGTCACTCGTCTGTGTAGGTGCTGTCGCAGATGTTTGCAGAGGAAGACTGTCCCGGTTCGAGCGGCCTTCATGGGACACTTGAAGAGTTCAGGCCCCATGGATCTTGTCTGCATAGACTTCCTTTGTATTGACAACGACTCCAGAGGATTTGGAAATGTATTGGTGGTGACTGATCACTTCACACGATATGCTCAAGCCTTTCCGACTAAGGATCAAAAAGCAGTCACTGTTGCAAGAGTGCTTTGGGAAAAGTATTTTATCCATTATGGCTTACCACACCGGTTGCATTCTGATCAAGGCCGGGATTTTGAGAGTAACCTGATCAAAGAGTTACTTCAGTTGTTGAACATCCGCAAAAGTCGGACGACGCCTTACCATCCAGAGGGAGATGCCCTTCCTGAAAGATTTAACAGGACTTTACTTGATATGCTTGGTACCTTACGAATTGAGGATAAGCGATCCTGGAGTCGAAAAGTGGAGGCTATGGTGCATGCCTATAATAGTACAAGGCACGAGAGCACAGGATATTCACCATACTTTCTGATGTTTGGAAGAGAGCCTAGGCTACCTATTGACATCTTGTTGGGAGTCTCTACCGATGGTATCAGTCATCGAGATCATTACCGATATGTGGCACGTTTGAAAGAAACGCTTAAGAGTGCTTATCAGCTGGCTGAGGAAAATGCGGCCAAAGTGAATGAAGGAAATAAAAGGAGATTTGATCTTCGAGTAAGATACCGAGAATTGAACCCTGGGGACCATGTTCTGCTACGGAATTTGGGAGCATCTGCAAAACATAAGCTGGCTGATCGATGGCGGAGTGAACTCTTTACAGTGGTAGATCGGTTGCCTGGAATACCAGTCTACAAGATAAAAGGACGGGATGGGAGGATCAGGACTTGGCATAGAAATCATTTGTTGCCTGTACCTCAGATTGATGGTATGGATATCTCCAATGATGGCTCGGCCTGCGATTCTCCACAGTCCTTAGCCGATATTCCACCTGACCTTCCTGAAACTCCTGAGAGTGATTGGACTGTGGCTCCTGAAGTTCCTAGATCACCAGTATCTTCTCCTTCAGGGAGACCTATGAACCCTCAAACTCCAGAATTCGTACCTAGATCTGTGTCTACAGATGAGCAGGGATCTAGCTCTCCTACGCCACCAGCACCATCCCCTCCCATGGCAGACAACCCTAGTTTAGGGCCTGGACATGCTAGTTTACCTCAGAGAGAGGTACGGAGAGGAGAGAGAATTAGACACCCTCCACCTATGCTGACATATGATAGTTTGGGGGACCCCAGATTTACTACTCAGCCTCATTTATACCATGCTTGGGTGGGTGCAGTGTCCACTTTGGTCAATATGTTACCAATTTTCGCTCCTGCTGGCATGTATACCTATTAACCTGTTGTGACTCTGTAAATGCAAAAGCAACCATATTGATATTGTCATTGGTAATGTTGACTGTATACCATGACTTTGTATGTCTTTGACGTGACGTAAAGATTTCACCAGAGGGAGAGTGTAGGGAACTGCCATTTCTACTAGTATATAATGTATCTGGCTTCTTTGCCCCTGCAGTTTGGCTTCAGAGACCCCAAGCATTTAGTGCAAGTTTTGTTTTGTAAATACAGTGAGTCAGACACATGTGAGGCAGAGCTGCTGGGGGGAGAGATGTGAGCAGAGCTGCTGAGACAGACATGTTATGTCTGGGGGAGTCTAAGAGCCACTTGTTCCTCTTTACTTCACAGTATATAGTTAGGTATGTGTTACCCCCTATATACTCACAGGACCTAGCTAGTAACCGTAGTTAGGGATCCATATATATATATAGTTCAGGGCAGTGATAGGTTAGGCTTCCGAAGGCCAACTAGCTAGTTAGAGGCCCGGTGGCACTAGTAGTTTAGCTGGCAGGTTAAGGACTCAGTGTTAGGGTAGTCAGGCCTGCATCTACTGCCGTCACCGTCGCCCTGTTTGCTGCCTGTGAAGAATCTCACCACCATCATCATCATCTCCTGATCGGCTATCTGTCATCTCCTGGAAAAAAACGGGGATCCAAAGCCATCCACAGGGGCCCCCGCATCTCTTCTGTTGCCTGGAGGTATTGTGCACTGGACTCTTGCTATATATCTATATATATACCCGGGTATAAGACGGTTGAGGACCTTGCTGGTTGTTGTAGTACTGCTGTGTTCTGAGTATATTTTATGTATGTATTATTACCCTGTTGATTCTTATAAAGCTACTGTTATAACCTTATGTGGTATCTGTATGTATTCTTCAGACTGTGAGATTAGTACAGTGATCCTTGTTAAGGCTACTAACTGTACTTCATGGGTAAGTCCCAGGAAGAGATCCTCCCTGTAATACAGAGGCTCTATCCTGGGTGGAGGCACTGATATATTTCATATATGTTCCCACTCTTCCCTTCAGCGAAGGCTTCAGGTCCCATTATACACACAGGTCAGCGCCAGAGTCTGTTGCGGGAGGGATAATACTCATACCCCCCCAAATAGGGCTACACATGAAACCTGTGATAATTCAGAGGTTCTCTTAATCGCATTTTGTACTACAGATTTTGGATAATGTTTATCCATGAATCTGCGTTTTAATATTTTGGACTGGGTTCTGAAGGTGTCATTGTCATCACAATTTTTTCAAATTCTTTTTAGTTGGCTAAATGGTATATTGTTAAGCCAGGGAATGTAGTGAGCACTGCGGTAGTCCAAGTAACTATTGACGTCCACAGATTTAAAGTAAGTTTCGGTGGAAAATGTATTATCCATGGTTTTAGAGATCAGGAGATCTAAAAATTCGATACTGGTCTGAGAGTAATGTTACCAAGACTTCCATAGACATGAGTGTAAAGAGCCTTACCAGATGGGGCTAGCATCAGAGGAAGTGCTGGAGATATGTGCAGGTCCCAGAGATCAAGCCCATATCTTTCAGACATTTATAAAAGTGCCTAAGAGGGACATAATACTTTAAGGCTAAGGCCCCACGTTGTGGAAAAGCAGTTTTTTGTTGTTGCAGATTTTGCAGCGTTTTTTTTGAGCCAAATTCAAGAGTAGCTACAATAGGAATGGGAAATATGTAGGAAATACTTCTTCCTTCTGCTCAATCTACTCCTGGCTTTGGCTCACAAAAACGCAGCAAAATCTTTAACAAAAAAAGCTGCTTTTCCGCAATGTGGGGTCTCAGCCTTTCTGCAAAGTGGATGGGACTCTAGCAAAAAAAAAAAACCCACAGCAGAAAGTTTTTGTAAATTGCAGCATGTCAATTATACCTACAGAAAACCTGGTATTTTCCGTATAGGTGTAATTGAAGCAGAAAGTCTACAGAGGAAAAGTCTGTGGACTTTCTGTGAAAAGCTCTATGGGAGAAACCACGATGCATTTCTCCCACAGTTTTTCCCTCAGCACTTTTTGGCTGTGGCCCCCTATGTGGAGCTTTAGCCTAAAGGAGTTTTCTTGCTGCTTACACTTATCCTTCATCTGCAGGTTTCAGGATAAATGTCTGATCTCTAGTGGTCTTACCACTGAGACCCCAAGTGATCATGAGAAAGGAGGTACCTGAGAGCTTCATGTGAATCGAATTGCGTTGAATGGGCATCACCATCCCTCCATTCATCTCTATGGGACTGACAGGAGTTGCAATTCCAGAAGTCCCCCAAAAGTGAATGGAGTAGTGATAACTACTACTTCAGTCACATAGGGAACTTGCAAACTCCCATTCTCATGATGGCTGGAGTCCTAGAAGAAGCCTCAGTGTTCAAACAATTATTATCTATTCTGTGGGTAGAAGATACAATAAGTGTTAATAGATGAAAAAACAACCATTTAACTTTGCATTCCCTAAAATGTTCCAAAAATTCAAAATATTTTTTTTATTGTACACTGGATAGCCCTTTTAAAAAGGACCTTTCAGTGACTATCAATTCCAACACTTTGCATTCTTTGATAGGCACGGCTCCATTGATTTTGTGCAGCTGGAGTTTTTCAGGACTAGGATACCCCAATAATTAAGGTGAAAAAGCTTGAATTGAGGACCTGGAGCAAGCTGACTGAAGCCAGGAGGCAAAGACAATAAGCCAGACCAAGATCAGGAGCAAAGGAACAGAGCAAGGAAAGTCCTCGATAAATGACTATAAAGAACTTGGCCAAACTGGACAGCCACTTCTCAAAACCAAGCTACCCTGGGAAAAGTTGGTTGTTGTATGCCTTACTGCTAAACTTAAGTGGTCAGCTGATATTGCGGTGGAAATATGGGGTGAAAAGTAGTAGTATTGTGTACCCAATTGTATTCGAAGCAGGATAATGTTGAGTATTTTAGAAACTTCTGAGCAGTGTAAAAGAGTGGGTTTATTTTTTCTCCAAGCTGGTCAGTATAGGAAGGACTTACATAATGCTGCAAGTATAACCACTGAGCTATTGGACATTATATGGAACATGATGGGAATGAAAATCTGAGAGAAGCTTTTATGTGACAGATCTTCTTAAAGTAGAATGTTTCCTGTAGCTCCAGTGTATTCGGCTCCAGTGTACGGTAATATTAGTGCAAGATACAACAATCCAGAATAAAGAAAGTTCTAACAAACTATGTTACAAATGCCCGCGCAGTGTCATTAACCAAGTACCTGGTCCTCATCCAGATCTGATAAATTGAGCTTGAGATACAGTGACCCTGGGGATCCAGGAAAGTAGTTACGTTAGCATGAATCTGAATAGCATGCCAGTGTAGACTGGCAGATCTCAGAACTATTGTTGCCAGATTCTCTATTTGCCAATCTGGGCAATCTTGAGCTTTCTTTGGATGATGAAAGTGTTCAGATATTTCAGTCATTTGTTTCCTGTTAGGTTCTGTTTGTTTCTAAAAATATTCATGAGCAGATGTTTTAAGGGAACACAAACTCCTCAAAATATGATTGTACCCCTTTATACTGTATATGCAGGTTTATTTGCATTTCGCATCTGTAAAACACAGTATTCAAAACCCTTTTCTCACAGTGTAGATTTTGGTGTGCATTTTCTTGCCAAAACTACAGGATTGGGCCAAACTGAAAAAAAATATGCATAATAAAGGCTGGAAACTGGTTCCCATATTTCCTTCCTTGCCATTGCGTGAACTTAGGACTGGCATGTATACAAGGAGCACATGATGAAATTCAATAAGCAGTGCTCCCAACACTAAAGGGGATCTACACCTTCTAAAAATTGATAGGCTATCCATAAAATAGGCCATCAATTTTAGATTGGCAGGAGTCCATATGTCTGGACCCCCACAGATCAGCTACTGCCTGGAGCATGTAGTTCCTGACATTGTTGACATGAAAGGCGCTGCTCATTCACTGTACTTTAAGTACAGTTACACTTTTAGTACAGGTACTTTTAGCTGTTATCAGTCCCTCAGACTTAAATAGACCATATGGTGAGTGAGAAGTTTGTCTACATGTCAGGAGCTGCACACTCTGAGAAACAGCTGATCTGCAAGGGACTAGTGAAGAAATCAGGCGATACCTTTTAGAGGCTAACTGAGTATATTTATAAGTAAGCTTTCAGAAGTGCAAGCTTCCTTCATCAGACATGGTGTTATACAAGAACAGTTCTTGTATAACACCATGTCTGATGAAGGAAGCTTGCACTCCTGAAAGCTTACTTATAAATATACCCAGTTAGCCTCTAAAAGGTATCGCCTGATTTCTTCACTCTTCCACTACTTTCAATGGCTAACACGGTACAACATTATACTACTGCAAGGGACTAGACAGTCAGACCCTTGCCGATTTAAAGTTGATGGCCTATCTTAAAGTGGATAACTCCTTTGAAATCATACATAAAAACAAATGAACAAAGAAAGTTCCTGTGTTCACAGCATGAGTTTTAGGTATAGTATATAAACACAATAGTCTATCAAGTAGCTGCAGAACTTGGAAGCCGACTGTAACTACAGCCAGAGCTCTTCTAGAGAAGGCAGGGATGGTTTATTGCAGATAAAATGCTCAACAGGTGCTGTGTATATGGCTATGGTAGCTACCATGATGTGGAATGGGAAATATATAGGAAACTCTTATACTTCTACCTTCTGCTCAATCCACTCCTGGCTTTGGCTCGAAAAACTGCAACAAAATCTGCAGCAAAAACTTGGGGCCTCAGCCTCAAAAATTTTTTTTAGTCACATTTTGTGCTATTAAAAAAAAAAGTGAAACATGCTAAAAACAGACGTTTCCCCCTTCTTTTTTGTTTATATTTTTCCATAAAAAAAGAAAAAACAAAGCAAAAATAAAAAATAACATAAAAAGAAAGCCCTTTGGAAAAAAAAATGCAAAAGTTATTTGACTAACCCGAATTAAAATTGTTAAAGCCCTCGAACCCAAAAAATGTGTCTAGTCCTGAACCAGGGAAATTGTCCTGATGCTAATGTGGTTAAAAACAAAACATGATTTTGCAATACTCTATCACAAGATGTCTGTGCTGTAATTATCTGTGTGTGGGCCCCCAGTGGTTGTGATATGTATTACAGCCTGACAAAGGTTTTGCTAGGATGTTGTGGTTTTGTATTGAATATGTTTTGTGAGTAACTGGCTGGAGACCTTCACCTAATTCAAGCCAAGGTAAGGGTGTAGACATCTGTACTGTGTGTCCAGTATAATCACCTTTTTCATGCAATCCTGGTTTAAGCTTAATAATGCTTGCAGAAATATACTATATGTATTGTATATATGTAAGTGTATGTATTTTATGAACCGTTATATGAATGTATATGATATGCCTTCGGTATTGAGAAAGTCCTGAGTACAGTTTCAATTTACACTCACTACTCGCCAGTACACCTTTAAATATGAGCATATTATAAATATACAGCACGTCTTATTCTTCAAGCTTTCCATTGAAGTATATGGAAAGTGAAAAAAATCCTTTATCACCTTTAACAGCCGGCTTTGAAGCTGGACTGACTGATTACACAATGACCAAAAATTATCTTTTTAGGGACTTAAAAGCAGGCAAAATTATGTAAAATGGCAAACTAATGACCTAAAAAGGCAATAAGGATGCAAATACAGAAGTCACATGGAAGAACATATTCCAGATTCAGTAGTCTTAAAGTGAGAAGCAAACCTTGTAGTGTTTATAGAATATGTTTATAGAATATGTGTTTTGTAGAATAACTGGACTAAAGATTCCAACAACACCGTGCATGGAGGTTTGTAATAATGGACAGCTTAAAGGGGTTATCCACTTTCTATTATTGATAGCGTTTGACAGACCAGAACAACGGTTAGGCCAAAAATAAGTAATACTCAAGTATTAATAATTCAGTGGCCCCTTTACAATGAATTCTGCCCGCATCCCTAAATTCATTTAGACTCCCCAAATGAATTCACCAGACCCCAAATGAATTTAGTCCCCAGACCCCAAAATTAAAGGGATATTCCAAAGGATAGGGGTAACTTGCTGATTGGCAAGGTGAACCCACACCAAACATGAGAACTGGGGTGCCTTGCACTCCAGTTTTGAATGGAGAGGCAGGGTGGACAGTTTGTGCCACTACATTCATTTTAATGGGACGACCAGAGATAGCCGAAACACAACATTTGGTCCCACTGTTCCACTGAAATGAATGGTGCAGTGCGTGTTGTACGTCCTGATGCTCAGTTCAAAACTGGTGCACCGCAGTTGCCATGATCGGTGGTGTTCCTAGCTGTCGGACCCCCACCAATCTGCAAGTTAATCCCTATGCTTTGGATAGGGGTTAATTTGTTTTGACTGAAATATCCTTTTAAGACCATACCTGTAAATCAGACCTCAAACTTCATCACAAACTTAGAACCCTCATAGATTGTAAGCCCTTGCGGGCAGGGCCCTCTATCCCACTGTGCTAGTTGGTCACTGTTAGTATTATCTGTTTTGTATATCTTGTGTACCGTATGTAAATCCGCAAATGTAAAGCACCATGGAATTAATATAATAATGTACAGCACTATGGAATTAATATAATAATGTACAGCACCATGGAATTACTATAATAATGTACAGCACCATGGAATTAATATAATAATGTACAGCACCATGGAATTACTATAATAATGTACAGCACCATGGAATTAATATAATAATGTACAGCACCATGGAATTAATATAATAATGTACATCACCATGGAATTAATATAATAATGTACAGCACCATGGAATTAATATAATAATGTAAAGCACCATGGAATTAATATAATAATGTAAAGCACCATGGAATTAATGGTGCCATATAAATAAACAATAATAGCAATAATAATAACCCAGACAAGACCCCTAACTCAGACCACCAAAATCAGAACCCTTAAAGAGACGTCAGATCAGAACCCTACATCAGACCCCATAATTAATCAGATAAATAATGTACTTACCGCTCCTCACTCTAGAGCTTTGGCCTTTGCCTACAAGAAAATTAACCCTCTCATGGTATAAAAGCAGTCAAGGAGGGATTCTGTGGTGGAGGCAGTGATATAAAAGGGGCATGATTACTAATATGGGGGGGCACCAACAGGAGATGGAAATGATTGGAAGCTTGTGTGCACAGACATGCTATATATAAGGCTTCCTGGCAGTCTGAACCAGATAGAGAAGAAAGGCTAAATATAAATTCTGCTATAATGTATGGATGGCTAACAGTTGTGAGAAGAAGTGGCACAGGGGGCTCAACCTGAGCTATTGTACCAGGACCTGTACAATAGTTATGCCCCTGCTATACCCTGTGTGTCTTATTGTGCATTTTATGATGTCCTGTTTATTTCTGTATATATGCTGATGACGTATTGCACTGTGTGATGTTTTACTGTTACTCTATTTGCACTCATTGGCTGTGCAGCGGGCTTGACATACAGTCTCCAAGCTCCATGGCCTGACATCTTGCAGTCACATTGGGCAGGGAAACTCTCATAGGAGGCTTTCTTGCACCTTTAGGTCTTCCATCCAGACCTCCATTGCTACCATCTGGCTGTCCATCCTTGTGGTGCAGTCCCGGAGCTGAGTCTGTTGTATCTGAAGGCTAGTGTGAGGAACTTGATTCGTGACTGAGCACCAGTTCCCCTGAGTGTCTGCACATACACCTGTGAGAACTGGGCAACCACTGTGTGCCAAGGGACCACTCAGGTAGTACATATAACAAGGGGGCCATGTAGTGCATATAACAAGGTGGCCATGTAGTGCATATAACAAGGGGGCCATGTAATGCATATAACAAGGTGGCCATGTAATGCATATAATAAGGTGGCCATTTAGTGCATATAACAAGGTGGCCATGGAATGCATATAACAAGGTGGCCGTGTAGCGCATATAACAAGGGGGCCATGTAGTGCATATAACAAGGTGGCCATGTAGTGCATATAACAAGGTGGCCATGTAGTCCATATAACAAGGTGGCCATGTAGTCCATATAACAAGGTGGCCATGTAGTCCATATAACAAGGTGACCATGTAGTGCATATAACAAGGTGACCATGTAGTGCATATAACAAGGTGGCTATGTAGTCCATATAACAAGGTGGCCATGTAGTCCATATAACAAGGTGGCCATGTAGTGCATATAACAAGGGGGCCATGTAGTGCATATAACAAGGGGGCCATGTAGTGCATATAACAAGGTGGCCATGTAGTCCATATAACAAGGTGGCCATGTAGTGTATATAACAAGGTGACCATGTAGCGCATATAACAAGGTGGCCATGTAGCGCATATAACAAGGTGGCCATGTAGTGCATATAACAAGGTGGCCATGTAGCGCATATAACAAGGTGGCCATGTAGTGCATATAACAAGGTGGCCATGTAGTGCATATAACAAGGTGGCCATGTAGTGCATATAACAAGGTGGCCATGTAGTGCATATAACAAGGTGGCCATGTAGCGCATATAACAAGGTGGCCATGTAGTCCATATAACAAGGTGGCCATGTAGTGCATATAACATACGCAGCTCCTGCTTTAGTTTTGGATGAATGATTGCTAAATGTAATTAACCAATGTGAGGGAAAATGATACTGCACAAATGGCTGGGAGATAAATCAGAGTACAAGTTCTTTATGGGATGGGCAAAACATAATATAGAAATAAGTCATTGTTAACAGCAAATACAATTAAATGGTGATTAAAAGTGAGTTAAATTTATAGTTGCATTTTTAGTTTGCGCTGCAGTATATAGGAGGACAGGAGTCCTTAGATGACCTGCATGTAGCTGCAGCAGTTGTATGACTCAATGGCAGTCAGAAAAGTCCCTTGTATGTCATGACCAGAGCTGACTTTAACATCCTGTGGTTGTTTTATAGGGTGTCTGCAACCAACCATTATATACAGTAGAGAGACCGGCTGGAGGCCATCAAAGGACCTTAAGATCCGTGGAAGAACTACCACTGTAGCAGCTGCTATGGGGTTCATGATGTTGGGAGGGTCCACTGCTCCCTGATACTTTAAAAAAAGGTCTTTCTTTACCTACTGGATTACTACAGTAAGTAACTGCCGATACTCACTTATCCATCCTTTCTTACGTTGTTCAGTGTCAGGACGTAATATGCAGCAAGGGGCTGGAGAGGAAGGACCCTGGAAGAAGTGGAGATGGGTAAGTGAATAATCCAGGAGATAGTAGCCGAATGTGTCACTGCGGGGGTCAGTATAATGTGTGGGGACCAATAAAGTGGGCAGCTACTGTATGAGGGCCAAAAAAGGGAGCAGTTTACTGTGTAGGGGCTGGTAAAGGAGCAATATACTGCGTGGGTGCCAACAAAGAGGGCAGGTACTATATGAAGGACAATAAAAAGGGCAGTTTGTTGTATCTGGGTCAGTAAAAGGGCAATATACTGTATAGCGGCCAGTTGCTTTCTAAAATATATATATATACAGTAGGGGAAAAAAGTATGTAGTCAGCCACCAATTGTGCAAGTTCTCCCACTTAAAAAGATGAGAGATGCCTGTAATTGACATCATAGGTAGACCTCAACTATGAGAGACAAAATGAGAAAACAAATCCAGAAAATCACATTGTCTGATTTTTAAAGAATTTATTTGCAAATTATGATAGAAAATAAGTATTTGGTCAATAACAAAAGTTCATCTCAATACTTTGTTATATATCCTTTGTTGGCAATGACAGAGGTCAAACGTTTTCTGTAAGTCTTCACAAGGTTGACACATACTGTTGCTGGTATGTTGGCCCATTCCTCCATGCAGATCTCCTCTAGAGCAGTGATGTTTTGGGGCTGTCGCTGGGCAACAAGGACTTTCAACTCCCTCCAAAGGTTTTCTATGGGGTTGAGATCTGGAGTCTGGCTAGGCCACTCCAGGACCTTGAAATGCTTCTTACGAAGCCACTCCTTCGTTGCCCTGGTGGTGTGCTTGGGATCATTGTCATGCTGAAAGACCCAGCTATGTTTCATCTTCAATGCCCTTGCTGATGGAAGGAGGTTTGCACACAAAATCTCACGATACATGGCCCCATTCATTCTTTCATGTACAGTACAGACCAAAAGTTTGGACACACCTTCTCATTCCAAGAGTTTTCTGTATTTTCATAACTATAAAAATTGTAGATTCACACTGAAGGCATCAAAACTATGAATTAACACATGTGGAATTATATACTTAACAAAAAAGTGTGAAACAACTGAAAATATGTCTTATATTCTAGGTTCTTCAAAGTAGCCACCTTTTGCTTTGATTACTGCTTTGCACACTCTTGGCATTCTCTTGATGAGCTTCAAGAGGTAGTCACCTGAAATGGTCTTGAAGGAGTTCCCAGAGATACTTAGCACTTGTTGGCCCTTTTGCCTTCACTCTGCGGTCCAGCTCACCCCAAACCATCTCGATTGGGTTCAGGTCTGGTGACTGTGGAGGCCAGGTCATCTGGCGTAGCACCCCATCACTCTCCTTCTTGGTCAAATAGCCCTTACACAGTCTGGAGGTGTGTTTGGGGTCATTGTCCTGTTGAAAAATAAATGATGGTCCAACTAAACGCAAACCAGATGAAATAGCATGCCGCTGCAAGATGCTGTGGTAACCATGCTGGTTCAGTATTCCTTCAATTTTGAATAAATCCCCAACAGTGTCACCAGCAAAGCCCCCCCCCCCCCCACCATCACACCTCCTCCTCCATGCTTCACGGTGGGAACTAGGCATGTAGAGTCCATTCGTTCACCTTTTCTGTATCGCACAAAGACACGGTGGTTGGAACCAAAGATCTCAAATTTGGACTCATCAGACCAAAGCACAGATTTCCACAGGTCTAATGTCCATTCCTTGTGTTATTTAGCCCAAACAAGTCTCTCCTGCTTGTTACCTGTCCTTAGCAGTGGTTTCCTAGCAGCTATTTTACCATGAAGGCCTGCTGCACACAGTCTCCTCTTAACAGTTGTTGTAGAGATGTGTCTGCTGCTAGAACTCTGTGTGGCATTGACCTGGTCTCTAATCTGAGCTGCTGTTAATCTGCGATTTCTGAGGCTGGTGACTCGGATGAACTTATCCTCCGCAGCAGAGGTGACTCTTGGTCTTCCTTTCACGGGGCAGTCCTCATGTGAGCCAGTTTCTTTGTAGTGCTTGATGGTTTTGGCCACTGCACTTGGGGACACTTTCAAAGTTTTCCCAATTTTTCGGACTGACTGACCTTAATTTCTTAACGTAATGATGGCCACTCGTTTTTCTTTACTTAGCTGCTTTTTTCTTGCCATAATACAAATTCTAACTCTCCATTCAGTAGGACTATCAGCTGTGTATCCACCTGACTTCTGAACAACACAACTGATGGTCCCAACCCCATTTATAAGGCAAGAATTCCCACTTATTAAACCTGACAGGGCACACCTGTGAAGTGAAAACCATTTCAGGTGACTACCTCTTGAAGCTCATCAAGAGAATACCAAGAGTGTGCAAAGCAGTAATCAAAGCAAAAAGTGGCTACTTTGAAGAACCTAGAATATAAGACATATTTTCAGTTGTTTCACACTTTTTTGTTAAGTATATAATTCCACATGTGTTAATTCATAGTTTTGATGCCTTCAGTGTGAATCTACAATTTTTATAGTCATGAAAATACAGAAAACTCTTGGAATGAGAAGGTGTCTCCAAACTTTTGGTCTGTACTGTACACGGATCAGTCGTCCTGTTCCCTTTGCAGAGAAACAGCCCCAAAGCATGATGTTGCCACCTCCATGCTTCACAGTAGGTATGGTGTTCTTTGGATGCAACTCAGTATTCACTCTCCTCCAAACACGACGAGTTGTGTTTCTACCAAACAGTTCTACTTTGGTTTCATCTGACGATATGACATTCTCCCAATACTCTTCTGGAACATCCAAATGCTATCTAGCAAACTTCAGACGGGCCCGGATATGTACTGGCTTAAGCAGGGGGACACGTCTGGCACTGCAGGATCTGAGTCCCTGGCGGCGTAGTGTGTTACTGACGGTAGCCTTTGTTACGTTAGTCCCAGCTTTCTGCAGGTCATTCACTAGGTCCCCCCCGTGTGGTTCTGGGACTTTTCCTCACCATTCTTGTGATCATTTTGACCCCACGGGGTGAGATCTTGCGTGGAGCCCCTGATTGAGGGAGATTATCAGTGGTCTTGTATGTCTTCCATTTTCTATTTATTGCTCCCACAGTTGATTTCATCACACCAAGCTGCTTGCCTATTGCAGATTCAGTCTTCCCAGCCTGGTGCAGGTCTACAATTTTGTTTCTGGTGTCCTTCCACAGCTCTTTGGTCTTCACCATAGTGGAGTTTGGAGTGTGACTGAGGTTGTGGACAGGTTTTTTTTATACTGATAACAATGTCAAACAGGAGCCATTACTACAGGTAATGAGTTGAGGACAGAGGAGCCTCTTAAAGAAGAAGTTACAGGTCTGTGAGAGCCAGAAATCTTGCTTGTTTGTAGGTGACCAAATACTTATTTTCCACCATAATTTGCAAACAAATTCTTTAAAAATCAGACAATGTGATTTTCTGGATTTGTTTTCTCATTTTGTCTCTCATAGTTGAGGTCTACCTATGATGACAATTACAGGCCGGCCTCATCTTTTTAAGTGGGAGAACTTGCACAATTGGTGGCTGACTAAATACTTTTTTTCCCCACTGTATAAGTTTTAAAAAATTTTAAAAAATAAAAAAAGTCAAATCACCTGCCTTTCAATAAAATACATTAAAAGTAAAAAATAAAAAAAAACATATAAGGTATTTCCCTTTCAAAAATGCCCGTAGTACGAAAATATAAAATCATTTATCCCATATGTTGAATTGCAAAGTAGGAAAAAAATTGAAATGTGCAAACTGACCATTTTTTTTTGTTTTTTTGCCTTCCAAATAAATTTGAAAAAAAAAGTGATATAAACGCCTCACATTCCCCAAAATGGTATCGATGAAAACTATATCTTGCCCCAAAAATGACATCTTACAAGCAATTTCCCAGTACTTTGTGCAGAATATTAAATGTGATCACGAAGTACAATTTGTCCTGCACAAAATAAACCCTAATATAGCTCGTTGAATGGAAAAAAATAAAAAGTTATGGCTTTTAGAAGGCGGTAATTAAAAAAAAGAAATTGCGAAAATTAAAAATGACTCTGGCGGAAGGGTTTAAAATATAAATAAATGGACAGGAATCACAAATCTATATGTGCCATAAAATTGCACAAAACTAAATTACATGTCTTATAATAAATAACGCTTCAAACATCTATAGTATATAGCAGTGAAATAGAAAAGTTGTTACTGGCGGAAAGCTGAAAAACAAAAAATTCTTTTTGTCCTTAAGGCCAAAACTGGCCAGGTCTTCAGGGGGTTAAATAATACAGATTATTAACACAGTCGCAGATACATAGGGCCCTAGGGCAATAAACACAGTTAAGTGGAACAGAGTGGTGAAATCAATAGACAAGATGAAAGTCTGCTCCACGTACGACATTCACTGATATGAAGGAAAAGACGTGCATGAGTGGGCACTATTGGCTAGCTCCAAAAGAAACTTGCGAGCATCTGCTATCAAGACTTCTTTCAAAAGTGGTTTCTAAGGAAAGGTCTGACTCTTAAGAAGATTGAATATAGGACGGTGTTAAGAGTTTTATGCACTGTCAATTTCCACAGGCCAGAATAGACTACGGACAAACTCAAGAAGAATAGAAGAAAGGTATAAGGTGTGTATACGACAAGGAAATTATAAAAAAAGGTGGCACAAGTTCAAGTAGTAGTAAGCACAAGAGTAAAGTGGGCACATTAGCCTCGAGCACATCAGTTTGTAAAGATATGGATTTGGATTAGGAATACTTTGTGTTAGCTAGAATATATATTGTGTATATATATATATATATATATATATATATATATATATATATATATATAACAAAATATACAGTATATGCACAGAAAGTCACAAATATGACAATAGTTCCTTTACCAACTAAGTTCATTGTGAATACAATACCATGGACATTAGAAGTGGTAGAATACTATTGCCTAATACGTATACATAATTCTGTATGCTTTGAATGTACAGTCATGGCCAAAAGTTTTGAGAATGATACAAATATTAATTTTTACAAAGTCTACTGCTTCAGTTTTTCTAATGGCAATTTGCATATACTCCAGAATGTTATAAAGAGTGATCAGCTTAACAGCAATTACTTGCAAAGTCAATATTTGCCTAGAAAATGAACTTTATCCCCCAAAACACATTTCAACATCATTGCAGCCCTGCCTTAAAAGGACCACCTAACATCGTTTCAGTGATTGCTCCATTAACACAGGTGTGGGTGTTGATGAGGACAGGGCTGGAGATCAATCTGTCATGATTAAGTAAGAATGACACCACTGGACACTTTAAAAGGAGGCTGGTGCTTGCCATCATTGTTTCTCTTCTGTTAACCATGGTTATCTCTAAAGAAACACGTGCAGTCATCATTGCACTGCACAAAAATGGACTAACTGGGAAGAGTATTGCAGCTAGAAAGATTGCACCTCAGTCAACAATCTATCGCATCATCAAGAACTTCAAGGAGAGAGGTTCCATTGGTGCCAAAAAGGCTCCAGGGCGCCCAAGAAAGACCAGCAAGCGGCAGGACCGTCTCTTAAAAGTGTTTCAGCTGCGGGATCGGGCTACCAGCAGTGCAGAGCTTGCTGAGGAATGGCAGCAG
Source organism: Leptodactylus fallax (assembly GCA_947044405.1). Classification (NCBI taxonomy): domain Eukaryota; kingdom Metazoa; phylum Chordata; class Amphibia; order Anura; family Leptodactylidae; genus Leptodactylus; species Leptodactylus fallax. The sequence goes on along the minus strand of CAMRHE010000178.1, from coordinate 2,734,457 downwards.
GCAGGTGTGAGTGCATCTGCACGCACTGTGAGGCGGAGACTCTTGGAGCAAGGCCTGGTCTCAAGGAGGGCAGCAAAGAAGCCACTTCTCTCCAGAAAAAACATCAGGGACAGACTGATATTCTGCAAAAGGTACAGGGAGTGGACTGCTGAGGACTGGGGTAAAGTCATTTTCTCTGATGGATCCCCTTTTCGATTGTTTGGAACATCTGGAAAATAGCTTATTCGGAGAAGAAGAGGTGAGCGCTACCATCAGTCTTGTCTCATGCCAACTGTAAAGCATCCGGAAACCATTCATGTGTGAGGTTGCTTCTCAGCCAAGGGAATCGGCTCTCTCACAGTCTTGCCTAAAAACACAGCCATGAATAAAGAATGGTACCAGAATGTCCTCCAAGAGCAACTTCTCCCAACCGTCCAAGAGCAGTTTGGCGCTCAACAATGCCTTTTCCAGTATGATGGAGCACCTTGCCATAAAGCAAAGGTGATAACTAAATGGCTCAGTGAACAAAACATAGAGATTTTGGGTCCATGGCCTGGAAACTCCCCAGATCTTAATCCCATTGAGAACTTGTGGTCAATCATCAAGAGACGGGTGGACAAACAAAAACCAACAAATTCAGACAAAATTAAAGCATTGATTCTGCAAGAATGGACTGCTATCAGTCAGGATTTGGTCCAGAAGTTGATTGAGAGCATGCCAGGGAGAATTGCAGAGGTCCTGAAGAAGAAGGGTCAACACTGCAAATATTGACTTGCTGCATTAACTCATTCTAACTGTCAATATAAGCTTCTGTTACTCATAATATGAATGCAATTATATTTCTGTATGTGATAAAAACATCTGACAAACACACATAAAAACCAGAGGGCAGCAGATCATGTGAAAATATAATATTTGTGTCATTCTCAAAACGTTTGGCCATGACTGTACTTGAGGTTATCATTGTTGGTATTTGACTCTAGTATTGGTTTTATCTCATTGGTTTTATTTTATTAGTTGAATAAGTCTGAATTCTTTTTCTACTGCACCATTACTAAGGTGTAGAGTAGCCCAATATATAGTACTATGCAAATATTTTAGGCAGGTATGGAAAAAAATAAAAAAGAAGGGTTATATTTGTCAATTGTATGAAGAAAAGAGAAATCTAAATCCCATCAACATTTGGGGTGACCGCCCTTTGAAGGAAGAGTGAAAATATGACCCCAACAGAGCCCTGATCTCACCATCATCCAGTCTGTCCGGGATTACATGAAGAGACAGAAGGATTGGAGCAAGCCTACATCCACAGAAGATCTGTGCTTAGTTATCCAAGATGGCGGGAACAACCTCCCTGCAGAGTTCCTTCAAAAACTATCTGCAAGTGTACCTAAAAGAATTGATGGAAGGCAAAGAGTGATTGCGCCAAATAATGATATGATTTAGATTTCTCTTTTCTTCTCTTTTCTAATTGAAAAAATAAACTACTAACACTTCTATCTTTAAAGCATTCTTTCTTTAAAGCATTTTGTCTATATCTACCTAAAACCCATGCACAGTACTGCATATGTAGAGTTTTTTTTTTATATACAGTAGATAAAAACATTGGGATTTTATATGAATATTTTTAAACCATGGTAGTTTTATATGTGTTTTGGAGTGCTGGACTTATTAAAGAAATGGACAAAAATAGGACAAGACCTATATTTTGACAGTCCGATACAACAGAGCGGTCATGTGAATAGCCCTCATTCACTAACATTGAATCTAGTGATGCCCATTAAAAAACAGTCGTCACACGGCCATTAATCACTGTCTTGTGAATGTAGGCTAAGACTGGGTTCTCACGTGGTTACTGCAGGGTATTTTTTTTATGCTTACTTGTATAACGCAATTATATTCTGTTGCACTTTACAGACTTTGACAGTAGTCACTGTCCTATATTGGGCTCACAATCTATATTCCCTATCAGTATGTCTTTGGAGTGTGGGAGAAAACCAGAGTACCTGAAGGAAACCCACACAAACACAGGGAGAACATGCAAATTCCTTGCAGATATCGTCCTCGGCAGGATTCGAACCCAGGACTCCAGTGCTACAAGGTTGCAGTTCTAACCACTGAGTATTATGTCTCACAGCTATAAACAGTGTGGCAAAAACGTATACGGTTTACCATATATTACCTCCAGTCTGAGGCAAGTACAGGTGAGGGACATGGCCTTCATGTTCTTTACCTGTACTTGCTTAAACTCTATTGCAGTCCATAATAAACTGTGCGCAGTTTTGCTGATCAGTTTGTGGATATGTGGCACAATCCTGCCCCAAAACCGCAATGTAAGATCCAAAAACTAAGGGTATACAGATGTAGTTAACTCCTTGCCGCATAACGTTCCTCACTGTATTCATCAACAGATAAATATACTATGTTCAATCCATCAGCTGATGATCAATAGATGTCTCTAAGGACCACACATACACTGCTCATTGACCTAACTATGGGGCCGTACAGACAAAAATATGTGAGCAAGATCCAAAAGCAACCATCAATAACTGACTCCGGTGCTCTTCATGAATACTGACAGAAGGTCTATGTAGGAAAATGTATCATCAGTCACTGTCTATGATGCGCTAGTTGATAGCGGATACTGCTCCTTTATATGGTTCCTCAAGGAATAAAGGAAACTCATTATCTTTTTGACCCAGTGGACAGGGAATAGAACAAAAAAGTTGAAAGAGCAGAAGCAGACAAAGATTAAATCAGAAAAGTGAATTTAGGAAAAATAATTGCTCTGCCGAAATCATGCAGAGAATGCATACAGGGAAACACAATGCAATTTTTGGGTTCAGCAGCCATGCCTGTGTACCTCTTTTCATAAGATTTCATTTCATGTTAGTAAAAAAAAAAAAATAGTAGAAATTTTTTCTGCTGTCAAAAAATTAGCTATTTTGCTATTTTGCCAGGACTGCCCTAAGCTATTTCCAAATATTTAACATTTTTCGAATAAAGTTTTACCATTTATCTGTAATCCCTCTAGAACATTCTGGAGCTTCATTTCATCTTGTTCTGATGCATGGTTTCCATCTGAACAGTTAAAAAAAATTTCATTGAAGCCATATCTATTTTATATGAGCCAAGAATTTACATAGCTGATCCAGTAACCTCACCGATACATGAATATTTCACATTTTCACTAAAACTACTTTGTCACAAATCTACAAACTCCATCTGTGAATCCGCTATAAATGTCCCTCTACACTTTGAGCAGCACTCTGTAATTTTCGCACTCTTCCAGTTGCAGTGATACTTTCTTAAGCACGCCGAAATATTCACATTCACAAATAATTACTTATGACAGCCATCATTAATTATTGATTATGCCAAGATGGATAAAACCTGTCATATGCTGCAAGTGTCACGAGCATTGTTGTTCTAGAGACATCAGCAGTCATTTCAATCTGTAATGATGGCATGCGATGAAATTAGGGGAACAAAACACAGCAGCACCATATGATCAGATACTGAGATGATGGGAGCCATTCTTAAAGAGCAAACACAATGCAATAATCCATGCAGTCTTCAACAGGTTGAACTTGGAACTTCAAAGCGTTCTCAGTGGTTACCGATGCCAAAACTAATGCAGAAAATGGAGCCATAAGCACAGCTCCATTCTCTGTGTAGTGGACAGGTCAGGTTACTACAGCTCAGCTGCTATGACCACACTACACAGAGAATTAATCTGTGCTTCAGGCTCTGTTCTCTGTTATAGTTCTTCCTAGGTTTTCCAAGATTTTTATATTGTCCTATCCTTGGGATAGACCATCAATATCAGATCATGTTGGTCAGACTCCCGGCGTGACTACTGATCAGCTGTTCTCAGTAGCCTGCAGTACTGGGGCTTTTACAGAGAACAGAGCCAGAAGCATAGCTCTTCACTATATACCAGGCATACTGCTATACTAATATATATATACATATATATATAGAGAGAGAGAGAGAGAGAGAGAGAGAGAGAGAGAGATTATATAGCAGCTGTACTAGATATTGCACCATTTACTTGCTTGAACTGAGCGGCAGAATAAACACATGACTGGTAGAAATGATATGACAGTCACTAAGAAGTGGTTGCTGTGCTTGCCCATCCCTTGAATTAGATGAACAATGGGGGTTCCAGGAGTTGGACCTCTAATAATATGATATTAATAACTTCTCCTAAGGATAAGGAGGTGAAGAACTGGGAGAACTTCAACTGCAACCTGCTCCCTGCATCACCTTCAGATGACTACACAATACTATTAGTCTAATACTACTTTGTATTTATAGTTAACATACTATATGTGCAACCTGTGCAGCTACACAAGGACTTAGTAGGTAGTAGGTAAGGGGCAAACTGTCGCCTAATAATATCCTTCTACTACCTTCTAGATTACCCATAAGGGACTGAGCTAATGAATTTTATGTCTGACCCTGAACGTAGTGATGTAATGTTATCACATTTTATGGCATGGCTTCTACGTGGCAGGTTTAGGGTTCGGAATTACAAAAGGAGAAAACAATTATGACAAAGACTCAAATATCATGAAACCAATTCTACTGAATATTGTAGCAGGGTAGCAAAAGCCCTGAGCAGCGGCAACTCATAAGACAGCAAATGGGTGGCCACACATCGACACACATGGGATAGATAGAATATCACTTTGTGATAGCATATCACTGCGTGATATCATATTGTGAAAATCTCCAGTTAGAAAATACATATCTGGATCTATCTAGTGAAGAGGAAAGGTAACGGACATATCTGTATAATAGACATCTAGTGAAATGGCTGTTGGTGCTTCATACACTACAGAAATTCTCCTGGAACCAGGTCATGTACGTTTGGGGGTCTCATCCTCTTTTCAGATCATGCAAGAAGTAGAATCATAGCTGCCTGTGCTGTTAAATGGGTTTGACTATTTTGGAAAATCATTATGCTAGAAGGTTACCCTAACAATAAGCTGTTAAAAGTATAACCTAGATGAAAGTTTGCAGGACTGACCAACTATATACATTGTATTGTATATCCCAACTCTCCCCCGATTGTTAGAAATATCAGGTCATGGGATTTCAGCATTTGTGATCATGAGATAATTCACTGCCAGATGTGAGTGCCAGGGGCTGTGATGTCCTGGATCCCTTCTGTTGAAGCTGCTGATTTGTCTCAGCGGTCATGTGACGTCAGAAAGTGACCTCACGTGTCCTTCGCTGAGGCTGCTAATTGGCCTCAGCAGTCACATGCGGTGGGGACTTGCGGGGGAAGACAACAATAGACTGGCAGGCCCAGACCGTGCAGGGAGGCAACGGAGCACCAGGGACAGGTGAGTATGATTTTTTTTTTTCCAACTCCCCCAGCCTATTTAAAAAATACATTTTTTGCCCGGACAACCCCTTTTAGGCAATCAAAGGACTTTGCTCATGTACAGTTGGTGCCCATGAGGACTACAATGTGGGAGATTTATTACCACAAGTCTTTATAGCCCCTGCGCAGTCCAATGGTTCCACCCCTGCACATTCCTGCCACGCCCCATTTTCTGAAAAGTGGCTTGGGCTGCACAAAAATGCCAGTTGCAACAATTTATGTTACAACCGGCATTTAAAAAGTCGTAAACTCGACAGAAAACTGGCATAAAACTTTGACTTTGCTGACAGTTTCAGACAGTGTATGGACCCCTCTGACAAAGGTGAAAAAGGTAACACCCAGTTGTCAACTTAAGACGGACCACTGGACTCCCTGGCAAAAAATAAGAGATTTCAATTAAAAAAACAACAAATTATATTGAAACTTCACCCACACGCTGCCTGTACATCAGACTGTATGTTGAATGTGACAGATTTGCTTTATATATTATATGTTTTCATGTAGTAGTAGATGCTTCTAGGGGAGAGCGTCATCACTACGCAGTGCCATACATAGGCACCATATGATGATACATAGACTACTTAAGATTCTGTAGTTCAAGCTCCTTGTGAGGTCTTATATATATACAGTATATATGTACTATGTGTCATCAATAATTCTCTTTCTTTCTTACTGCTTTGACATGGCAAGACATGACAGAAAGCTCAACATTCATTTGTGGGAAACCAGAGAAAAGTGAATTGATTTTTGTTTAATAAAACATGATTATTAAAGATGGTTGCATTGATTTACCAGGTTTGTGATTTGTAGCTTCTTAAGATTGTGAAGACTCAATGGGGAATAGAATTTATGAAGATTTGTTCATCTCTAATGATTGTCACTAGTAAACAATACCACATCTGCTATGAACGGGGCCCCCTGTAGTAGCTGCTCAATACCAATATTTTATCTTTTAGATTAACCTGTAGCCTTTCACTTGGTTTGTTCTCATTTTGTTTCTATGTACTCTTTTTATGTGTTCTATAAATTGACAAAAATCATAATAAAAATAATTGAAACAGGAAATTAAATCAAAAACACAATCTTCAATACCAGCATTTTAGTAAAGAATTGTATTCCCCATGAAACAATTCTGGGAGCGTCTTTTATGCTTTGTGTTGCATTGTTTCTCTGTTATTTCTTCTGGAAATTTTGGAATAAATTGACAACTGGGTGTTACTAGTTGAAGGCGTGTCCTTAAAGGGCTTGTCCAGGCTAAACATAATTTTCTAATTAGGCCAGGGGAGGTGAAAAAAAACCCCAAAAAACATATCTAGTAGAATGTAAGCAGCACTCTCCAGGAGTTGTGAGTGGGTGCACTATTTCCAAAGGGGGGCTGGCCAAAACCCACCAAATAACTTCAACATCAATACAAACAGATGAAGAGCACACCAAACAGATGTCAAGCTTTTTTATTAGGTTTATTCATAGTATCAACATTCCATGATTTGACACGTGGTAAAATTCATATCAAAGTAATACAGGTTGTCATACAAATGTATAGTTCGAGCAATGTTTCTGGCTTAGTAGCCCTTCCTCAGGCAATAGGATCTAGGATATATCTAGCCAGCTGGAGAAATAGATGAAGGACCCAGAGGAGGTGCTGCTGGTGTGAAGCCCAGGAGTAAGCAAGCTGTAGGATGCAGTGTCCACTGGAGATAGGTGAATATGTATTTTATTTTATTTTTTTCACCTCCCCTGGCCTAATTAATAAATAACATTTTAGCCTGGACAACCCCTTTAAACACTCTGACATTATCCAATTAGTAGTGGAAGAGTGAAGAAATGAGGCGATACCTTTTAGAGGCTAACTGAGTATATTTGAAGGGAACTAGTACTCTCGAAAGCTCACCATCAAATATACTACATTAGCCTCTAAAAGGTATTGCCTCATTTCTTCACTCTTCCACTACTTTCTATGGCTATCACAGTACAACATTATACTATTGTCCAATCAGTACAGACAGTGCCAGACTGTATAGAGACACACCCCTGTAACAAGGGGAATAGTGACATCCAGTTGTAAATGTATTAATAAATTTAGCAAAGGAACAGCACAACCCAGAGTTCTAAGAAATGATGCTCCAGAATTCTTATTTCAAGTATTCACTAAAACAGACATGTGAGGAGAGTTGACAGAACGCCTTTAAGTACCGTATGACCAGCTCTGAGACATCATATAGTGGAACCAAATATCTGAAGTACCTATAAACTACTGATATAATTGCCTGTCATTAGAAGTATGTGATATGTTTCCTATAACGGTGATGTTCACGACTTCGGTTCAGCAGCTGAAGTTGAGTTCTGGCACAGAAAGACAATAATTCATGGTCTGTTTGTAAAAGGTCAGGTTGAAATATTCAGTTGCAGTAATTGGGAAGGCTAATAGTGTAATGTCAAGAACTTAGGTCAGTTACTAAAACAGTAATTCAAGTGTCCCTGTACAGTCTGTGTGTTCAAGACACACCTTGAAAGACAAATTATTTCCTCTGGACATGTCGACTCTGCATGATGGGAGCGGTGACAGAAATTTACTACACAGCACTGTCAAGGCACAGTCACAAATGACCTTAGCTCTCCCAGGGTTGGCTTGACAAAATGACACATTCCTGGCGTGAGGTTGGAAATAAATGCTGCAATAGAAGTCAATTGTATTTGCAGGTAAGTAAACTTTGTACAACCAAAGTGATTTGTATACATATTCACATGTTTGACAAAATGTAATTTTAGAGAGGATCTGTCACCTCTACTGACATGTCAATTGTCATAAATAATCCCTATGAAATATCAAGCCTGGAGCATCTGTTCTTTAATCACTATGTTGTTTCTGTTATTCCTCCTTGAAACTGATGAATAAATTGACAATTGGGTGTTACCAGTTGGGGGTGTCCCCGCTTACTCAGACATTGTCAAATTCCTGTTGACACAGTCTGCGTTTTATTATTATTATTATTATTATTATTAGAATTATTATTTATTTATTTATTTATTTACAGAGCACCATTAATTCCATGGAGCTGTACATTATTAGATTACTTCCATGGTGCATTTGAGGGTTTACATACGGTACACAAAATATACAAAACACACTACTAACAGTGACCAAATGGCACAGTGGAATTGAAGGCCCTGCCCTCAAGGGTTTACAAGGGAAGAGGTATTGAGACAGTAGGGAGAGGGGAGAGGCTGTTCAGATGGTGGTATGGTCACAGTAGTGTTATTGGAGGTTGTAGGCCTTCCTGAATAGGTGAGTCTTCAGGGCCTTCTTGAAGCTTCTGATTGTGGGGGTCAGTCTTATGTGTCTTGGTAATGAGTTCCAGATTATGGTGGATGCACAGTAGGAGTCTTGGAGACGATTGTGTGAGATAGTGTGAAGAGTGGATGAGAGCAGAGCGGAGTAGGAGATCTTTGGTGGATCGGAGGTTATGTGCGGGCGGGTAGCAGAAGATTAGGTCGGAGATATATGGAGGGGACAGGTTGTGCATGGCTTTGTATGTCAGCATTAGCATTTTGAACTCTACTCTATGGACCATGGGTAGCCAGTGAAGGGACTGGCAGAGGGGAGTGACTAATGAAGAACGGGAGGAAAGATGTATTAAGCGAGCAGCACAGTTTAAGGTGGACTGGAGAAGGGCAAGAGCATTTGCTGGGAGGCCATGGAGAAGGGTGTTACAGTAGTCTAAATGAGAAATTATGAGGGTGTGGACTAGCATCTTTGTAGTTTCAGGGGTGAGGAAGGAGCGGATTTGATGGATGTTCTTGAGTTGGAGACGGCAGAAGGTGTTGAGGGTTTGGATGTGCGGCTTGAGGCATAGGTCAGAGTCAAAGGTTATCCCAAGGCAGCAGACCTGAGAGACAGGGGAAAGTATGGTCCCGTTAACTTTGATTGATGGGTTAGGTAGGGGGGCTGTGCAAGGTGGGGCAAAGATGATCAACTCCTTTTTTCTCTCTGTTGAGTTTGAGAAAGTGGGAGGATAGAAAGGAGGCTACAGCTACTAGACCCTCTGGAACTCTGGACAACAGAGCGTTAATGTCTGGTCCAGAGAGATATAGTTGAGTGTCGTCAGCATAGCAATGGTTTTGAAAACCATGAGATTTTATGAGTAGGCCAAGGCCGAGGGTATAGATGAAGAGCAGGAGTCATCCTTGGACAGAGCCTTGGGGGACACCTACAGAAAGAGGGCGCAGCGAGGCGGTGGTGTGCAAGTGGTGGACGCTGAATGTGCAGTTGGTGAGGTATGAGGAAATCCAGGAGAGGGCCAAGTCTGTGATGCCAAGGGAATCAAGAGGGAGTGGTCGACTGTGTCAAAGGCAGAGGAGAGGTCCAGGATGAGGAGGACAGAGTAGTGACACTTGGCTTTGGCAGTTAGTAGGTAGCGTTTTGTACCAGAGGGGCAGCCGTTACTTTACAGTGTATGGAGGTATCCTTGAAAACAGACAAAAATAGAGCATGACCTATATTTTCACGGTCCATGAAAACAGATATTAAGGATATCAGCCAAACCTGATTAATATGGACTAAGACAAAAGGGAACACCATTACTCCTCCCTTCAGGTATTGGCATCAAAGCTATGAGAATTGAGTAGCCTCAAATTAGGACTGGGGAAGCCCAATAATATTGTCCTTGGTGTCCAAAATTTTACCATTTAGATGTGCTGGCATTCTGCAGATGTAATAGATGTATTCTTAGTGCTTTATCTCAATTTGGATGTCTCATATCCTATTGACCCTACTTAAAAAATGAATTCATGAAAAATAAAATCTGGATGCTTGTGAACTTAAAGAGTTCCATCCTTAGCATAGGTCACCAATATTGGATTAAAGACGATTGGACATCTAGGACCCCATGATTAGCTGATAGCTGGAGTTACAGTGCTGGGAATTGGTCAGTGTACAGCAGCAGTAGAAGAAACGCTCCTAGAGCCCTTTTCAGTTACTTTTGATAAGAGTAAAATCCTGATTTTCATGAAAATGGAAAAAAGTTTGATACTGATTTTCTTGCTGAACGACTCCCTTTAATACACCTCGCCATTACAATCTACATAGCATGTTAAGGGAAAATAATAGGTAAATAGCTAATAAGACAGGGGAACTGGAATTCACAATTATCATACCTAATGTGAACCTGTCAGTTGATTTCTGCTGTCCTATCTGAGAGCAGAATATAATAGAGGTAATGTAGTAATTACTGAACACATTGGCTCAGTGGCTAGCACTGCTGTTTTGCAGTGCTGGGTTCGAATTGTCTATGGGTCTCTGGGCACATCTTCCACTCCAAAGATGTATAGATAGGGAATTTAGGTTGTACAGTCATGGCCAAAAGTTTTGAGAATGATACAAATATTAATTTTTACAAAGTCTACTGCTTCAGTTTTTCTAATGGCAATTTGCATATACTCCAGAATGTTATAAAGAGTGATCAGCTTAACAGCAATTACTTGCAAAGTCAATATTTGCCTAGAAAATGAACTTTATCCCCCAAAACACATTTCAACATCATTGCAGCCCTGCCTTAAAAGGACCACCTCACATCGTTTCAGTGATTGCTCCATTAACACAGGTGTGGGTGTTGATGAGGACAGGGCTGGAGATCAATCTGTCATGATTAAGTAAGAATGACACCACTGGACACTTTAAAAGGAGGCTGGTGCTTGCCATCATTGTTTCTCTTCTGTTAACCATGGTTATCTCTAAAGAAACACGTGCAGTCATCATTGCACTGCACAAAAATGGACTAACTGGGAAGAGTATTGCAGCTAGAAAGATTGCACCTCAGTCAACAATCTATCGCATCATCAAGAACTTCAAGGAGAGAGGTTCCATTTTTGCCAAAAAGGCTCCAGGGCGCCCAAGAAAGACCAGCAAGCGGCAGGACCGTCTCTTAAAAGTGTTTCAGCTGCGGGATCGGGCTACCAGCAGTGCAGAGCTTGCTGAGGAATGGCAGCAGGCAGGTGTGAGTGCATCTGCACGCACTGTGAGGCGGAGACTCTTGGAGAAAGGCCTGGTCTCAAGGAGGGCAGCAAAGAAGCCACTTCTCTCCAGAAAAAACATCAGGGACAGACTGATATTCTGCAAAAGGTACAGGGAGTGGACTGCTGAGGACTGGGGTAAAGTCATTTTCTCTGATGAATCCCCTTTTCGATTGTTTGGAACATCTGGAAAAGAGCTTATTCGGAGAAGAAGAGGTGAGCGCTACCACCAGTCTTGTCTCATGCCAACTGTAAAGCATCCTGAAACCATTCATGTGTGGGGTTGCTTCTCAGCCAAGGGAATCGGCTCTCTCACAGTCTTGCCTAAAAACACAGCCATGAATAAAGAATGGTACCAGAATGTCCTCCAAGAGCAACTTCTCCCAAGCGTCCAAGAGCAGTTTGGCGCTCAACAATGCCTTTTCCAGCATGATGAAGCACCTTGCCATAAAGCAAAGATGATAACTAAATGGCTCAGGGAACAAAACATAGAGATTTTGGGTCCATGGCCTGGAAACTCCCCAGATCTTAATCCCATTGAGAACTTGTGGTCAATCATCAAGATTGCTTAGCTATCTTAGATTGCATGGAATGCTTGCTAGCTATCATAGATTGTATGGAATGCTTGCTAACTATCATAGATTGCATGGAATGTTTGCTAGCTATCATAGATTGCATGAAATGCTTGCTAACTATCATAGATTGCATGGAATGCTTGCTAGCTATCATAGATTGCATGGAATGCTTGATAACTTTCATAGATTGCATGGAATGCTTGCTAGCTATCAAGCTATCATAGATTGCATGGAATGCTTGCTTAGCTATCATAGATTGCATGAAATGCTTGCTAGCTATCATAGATTGCATGGAATGTTTGATAGCTATCATAGATTGCATGGAATGCTTGCTAGCTATCATAGATTGCATGGAGTGCTTGCTAGCTATCATAGATTGCATGGAATGCTTGCTAGCTATCATAGATTGCATGGAATGCTTGCTAGCTATCATAGATTGCATGGAATGCTTGCTAGCTATCATAGATTGTATGGAATGTTTGCTAGCTATCATAGATTGCATGGAATGTTTGCTAACTGTCATAGATTGCATGGAATGCTTGCTAGCTATCATAGATTGCATGGAATGTTTGCTAACTATCATAGATTGCATGGAATTCTTGCTAACTATCATAGATTGCATGGAATGCTTGCTAGCTATCATAGATTGCATGGAATGCTTGCTAGCTATCATAGATTGTATGGAATGCTTGCTAACTATCATAGATTGCATGGAATGCTTGCTAGCTATCATAGATTGTATGGAATGCCTGCTAGCTTCCAAGATGACCTTCAAGGTTTATATAGAATACACATCCAGCACGCACAAAGTATATCTTACTTTTTGGCATATTTTTTACACATGCCTGAAACTTTTGCACATTACTTTTGCTGCAGCTTTCTGAGCCAAAGGTGTGGATTGAGCAAAAGGGAGAAGTATGATAAGTGCTTCCTTAATATTTCCTATTCCTTTTGTAGCAACTCAACAAACTGAAGCAAAATCTGAAACAACAAAAAAGCTGCTTTTCCACAACATGGGGTCTTAGCCTAAAAGTAAAAGTGTTAATAGTTTATTTTTGTCAGCTAACAAAATTATATGAATGAATAAAAGCAGAATCTAAATCTTTGTGAGACTGAGCCTCATAATAGCCTGACACCTCCTGTTCTGCTGAGATCACCTCATTATCATCACACTGTGATGGACAGGTATCCTCCACCACAGGATAACACAGGATTCACCAATCACAATAAATTATGGTCACAGATTATCTCCTTCGCTTCCCTGCACAGGTCACAAAGCATGCCCACAACACTCTCTTATAGAAGTCAGACTATTGCAGCCTATGGTTCATGTAGCTGCAGTAAAGCATATCTCTGAATGCTGCTCTGAAAAGATGGCCACCCCCATAGTCATGTACAAAAAAAAAAAAAATCATGAACCTGGTGTTAATCATTAAAAATATATTGTAGGTGATACATTCCATTAACATACAAATATATTTGCTCCATTTGCTCCACCAACTAAGTTCTTGATGTTATGGCTAGATAAAAATAGTACTAGAGCATGCTATATATATATATATATATATATATATATATATCACATTAGAAATATCATCTTTATTAGATTAAACCTTTAATGAAAGTCTGTCGGGTCCAAAAATTACAAACCAATAACAATGCCATGTAGGGGCTTTTAATAGGAGCAGAACCTTCCATTTCAGATATGTAAATCATGGATATGCAAATCAGTGCACTGGGGTGGAGCCTGATTTACCAGATTTGTCTAAAGACAACTGTGATGCAGACAGAGGCTGAAATGTAAATCATGGCTAAAGGACAGACATTGGGCACCGATTCCAGAGGAGAGATGGAACATTTGCAACTCTCTATAGGCAAAACTAGCAAATCAACAAACCTCTGTACAGCACGACTTACATATTCATAAAAGAATGATTATCTCACCATTGCTTCGTCGATTTGTGGCCACAGAAATATGTTTCTGCTGCTATTAAATGGGTTATCCCGTTTCTAACATTGATGGCCTATCTTTAGGATCACCGGCACCCAAACAGCATGGCTCACGGTATTGTTTATGTACAAACTCTAGCGGCAAGCGTTGGCATTGCTGCACTGTCCCATTGAAATCTATGTAAACAATATAGAGAGCCATGCTGTCTGGGTACTGGTGATATAAGGATAGGTCATCGATGTTAGAAACCAGATAACCTCTTTAGACTAAAGCTCCACGTAGTGGGCCGCAGCTAAAAAGCACTGTGGGAAAAACCGTGGCGGCAACGCATCGAGAGGTTTCCTCTGCAGACTTTCTGCTTCAGTTATACATATAGGGAAACCGCCGGAATTTCTCTAGGTTTAATTGATATGCTGTGATTTCCAAAACCGCCAAGGTTTTGGAAATTGTAGCATGTCTGCTTCTCATATTTTTCCATATTGTGGATGGGATTTGCTAGGGACTGTAAAGCACTGCTTTTTTTCAATGGTGGCATTTACATCACGTGGGGCCCCGGCCTCAAACTCCCCTACATGGCACTATTTTAGAGGCTTTTTGGTTCTGACAGACTCCCAAAGACTCAAATCCCAAAATGAATATCCTAAATAAACAGCAGGTGGAAATAAGAGAAACCCTGAGCAGGAAACGGAAATTAGTCTTGTTTATAGAGAGGTAAAAGAACCTGCAGCTCTTGAACATACTGGAAATGAATGCACCTCCCATGAACTCAAGAAGAACTTCAGAAGGATTAAACAGTTCTGGAAAAACTACAAAAACTGATAAATCACCAACATCTAAGCGCTCAGCCTGGAGGTTTTGTTGTCTTTTTTTTCTTTTCTTTTTTTTGAAAGGCCAAAATATTGTCTGCTTTGCACATAAACTATTCTTCAAAAAGAATAATGAACGTGGTCAGACTAACATTTTGTAGTCCATGAGATAAAGACTAATGGCTGGTATTGCAAGATCTGAACTTATATCATTTTAGCTTGTTACATACAGATTCACTGAAACCATTAGTGATACACATATAATAGCTGGTAATATTTGGGAGAAGAAGAAATACACATGTGGACAAAATTGTTGGTACCCCTCGTTTAATGAAAGGAAAACCCACAATGGTCACAGAAATAATTTAAAAAAGCCAGACTGGAATTTGCCAAACTACATGTTGCCACGTCACAAAGCTTCTAGGAGAATGTCCTATGGACAGATGAGACAAAAATCGAAAATTTTTGGCAAGGCACATCAGCTCTATGTTCACAAATGGAGAAATGAAGCATATCTTGAAAAGAACACTGTCCCTAATGTGAAACATGGACGAGGCTCTGTTATGTTCTGGGGCTGCTTTGCTGCATCTGGCACAGGGTGTCTTGAATCTGTGCAGGGTACAATGAAATCTCAAGACTATCAAGGGATTCTAGAGAGAAATGTGCTGCCTAGTGTCAGAAAGCTTGGTCTCAGTCGCAGGTCATGGGTCTTGCAACAGGATAATGACCCAAAACACACAGCTAAAAACACCCCAGAATGTCTAAGAGGAAAACATTAGACTATTCTGAAGTGGCCTTCTATGAGCCCTGACCTAAATCCTATTGCGCATCTTTGGAAGGAGCTGAAACATGCCGTCTGGAAAAGGCACCCTTCAAACCCAAGAGAACTGGAACAGTTTGCTCATGAGGAGTGGCCAAAATACCTGCTGAGAGGTGCAGAAGTCTCATTGACAGTTACAGAAATCATTTGATTGCAGTGATTGCCTCAAAAGGTTGTGCAACAAAATATTAAGTTAAGGGAACCATCATTTCTGTCCAGGCCTGTTTCATGAGTTTTCTTTTTTTAAAAATCCTGTTGAAGCTTGGTTGAAAAGCAATGTCTGACTTTCATTTGTTCCTTTTCATAGAATTTTTATATATTATTACTTTTGTCAGATTCAAATTATTTCTGTGACCATTGTGGGTTTTTCTTTCATTAAACGAGGGGTACCAACAATTTTGTCCACGTGTGTATACTGCATGTAGCACCTAAAGTTTTTTTTGTAGAATTACAGTATAGGGAGTTAGCCCTCGAAAATCAAGTATTGCCTATTCTCAGGATTGGTGATAAATGTTTGATCACTGGAGTCCAATTGTTGAAACCCTCCCAGATCACACTAGGAGTTCCATGCCCCCCATTAATTGAAGCATTGGTCACACGTGCCTACTACTACTCCATTAAAAGACTATGGGACTGACAAATTTAGACTGAGCTCATAGCTTATTTTTTGTCTGCCATTGTAGGTATATGTTGGAAGGACTCCAGAGGTATACTGTTGGAAAGCTGCAACTAGTGTTGGGCGAATCAGCTCACACCAAGAGGAAGAAGATCACAGGGTGCCACGAGGAGGCCCGAAAGAGGTGAGGGAAGTTGAGTATTAATGTTTTTTATTTTTCACACCGCCCTTGGGCCTACACGTATTATACTCTGGGGTCTGAAGAGACCCCAAAGTATAATAATTTCATGTCCAATTCTATCCAAACAAGTTTGGACCAAACTGGAGGATCACTTCGTTCAAACACGAATCTTCAGAGGTTCACACATCCTTAGCTGCAACATATCCCACTGTAGATGTTGAGGCTTATGTCAAGGAGTATTCTGTCGTTGGCAGGGTGACATCTTGTTCCTCATCTATGCACTTGGAGACCCCTGGTGACACTCTTTCTGGCAATACAATCCTATACACACAAGTACATTGGGAATGGCCTAGTGAGAAGCTGGCTGCCCTGTACATCCCTTTGGATATGCTGGTGCAATGGGCAGTGCAGTCATTGCAACTAACACCATTCTGGAGGTATGACAGATTTTTCACACAAAAGTTTTAAAAAGATAGCTTTCCTCATGTGCTAAAAATAATATTTTGCACCTCAAAACATGCCCAAGGAAATTAATAATAAAAAAAAAAGAAGTTATTCTAGTTGCAAATATCTTAGGTTACAGAGTGAAAACTGGTCTGGTGTGAAAGAGTGAAATGGCTTCTGGCACAAAGAATAACTTCTCATTTGCAAAGAGCTATCTAAATTTATATATATTATAATAGCTAATATTATAAGCGTCTTCCACATCCAAGTAACTTGCGAGAGCTCTACTCATCCTGACATTTCTGTGTCAAATACAAAAGCTGAACTTACCAACTTTATCGGAAATGTAGTCCAAAATTAAATGCAAAAATGTAGCGTAAATCATGAGCTGGCTGTAATATAGTGAGACGTGACTAGAGCCAAAGTATCCAAAGATGATATCTGTTCATAAAACCTATGCCAGCTCTCTAAAGTCCATATGAAATTGTGCAGAAACATCCAGTTGCAGCCTTGATATTGGCTTGCTGCAACCTTCTAGTTGTTTTATTCTGCAGAACTTAAAGAGATAGTCAGAAAACAAATAATTGATAGCCTGTTGGTGGTCATGAATCCAGACCAAGGACTCCCATGATCAGCAGAAATAATGAATAAAACTGGGGGGTTTAGATTATATTAATTTAGTGCAGCGTTTCCCAACCTTTTCAGACTTGGGGCACTCCTGGACAAAAAAATAAATAAATTGGTCGAGGCACCGCTACCAAATAATTTTTTCCAAAAGACAAAGAAAATGCAGTCCTGATGCGGTTTTTAGCACAGTTTTGGAAATTAAAGCTTAAACATGTTAAAAAATTTGTTGCACATAAAATTCTAAAATCTCACCAAAAAACAACATCAGAACTGCATGCATTAAGCTACACTATGCTATGCTCCCCAGGGTATATATAAAAATCTCCATCAGTCCCATTTAAGTGAAGATAGTAGTGGTCACGTGTACATATTGCCACATCTTTCATGCAGGTGACTTAGGGAACCCTGTTCTAGTAATGGTTAGAGCCCCTGCAATCAAATATTTAACCCTGATCCTGTGGATACAAGAAGTGAAAAAAATTCCTTCAGCATTTAACCACTGACTCTAGATAAACGATGAAGCCCCAGCAGCCCCTGCGTTCTACGTGTTTATGAGGTCTCTAGTGTTCAGGTGCCAACTGGTTGCACTTTGATGCCTTATTATATGGATGTATATTAATGTATATTCTTAGAAGACCCCTTTACATTTGGTTGTGTAAGATGAGATGTAGCTGGATGCAGGTGACCCTAAGTTTATTTAACCATAGTTTGGGCTTCTTGTGTTTTAAACCATTCAATAACACACATGCAGTATGTGAGTAAATTTGTATGTTCATGCATGTATACATGTATGTGCAGCAGCCTGTTGGGAGGAAGGCCTGGAGAGCAGGAGTAGTATTCGCTGTGATCATAGCGGCAATGATCTATATCAGATCCTTAGGCTCACCTCCTAGGCTGATGCAGTGCTGAGGGGGCCTGCCTAGTGTCTGATGGTGGTAGTAGTATTCCCCTGGAGATTCTTCCTGAGCCTGATGGGAGTTGCAGTGCCCATGATGATAGTTGCAGGAAAGAGACTCAGGTGGCAGGGTTACAAACAAAGTAACTCATGTGTTACTAATGAAGAAAGGCGGATAAACAACTTCTTCCATACACTTTAGTTACAAACCTTAGGAGCTTCCAATGAGGCTGGAGCAGAGTTTTAAGATGGTACTTCTCAGATGGCAGTCAGCTCTTAGCCCAAATGGTTTACTCCACACTCACGTGCATGTTAAATACACACAGAATCTTTAAGGCTATGTATACAACCAAATATATTTTCTAACTTTTGTAGTTTTCCTAGTAGGGTGAGTCAAAAATGATCACTACTGACTGTAGAATTTTTTTCAATCAATTTTCATAAAAGACAAATACATAATCTTTTGACATATTGTCCCTGATTTTCAATACACTCAATCTGTCAACAAACGTTTGTATTACATCATTAAAAAATGTTTTAGGCTGAGCTGCGAGCCACCTCTTTATCAGATGTGAATGTTGGTCTTCTTAAAATCCACTGTCTATCAAACAGAATCAGTTCTTCCTCAATACACACTTACGTGCACGCTCAATGTTATCATCAGTCGTGGATGTGGACGTGTGTCTAGCTCCTTGTTCATGGCTGTTTTAATATAACCGGTGTACGGATAATTTTGGAATTTTGAACAGATAATATGTACACGCCTGTGAAACTGTACTACCGAATATGTTAGCTACTTGAAAGGGTGGCTGACTTACTTGTCTAATTTTGTGATTTATGTTACCTAATTGTCAAATAATAAAATAGACCTTTAACAATTGAGAATTCCACAATAACAATACAACATTCTCCAACCCACTCCTCACTTTCTTGTTCTGAGCCTTCACTACATGAGGATGACAGACAAGTCAAGCAAGCATAAAAGGTGTTTACTGTGCATTACAAGAGCAAGTTATATAAAAGATTAGGCAATCTTCCCCCACTTTTTTTGCTTTTACTCGCTACATTGTTTGAAACATAAATCATGAACAAATGGTGGTGTCTATGGATTCCAAGAAGGCATATAAGTCAATAGATTGTGCTAAATGTATACTGTAGTTGAATATTGTTCTAAATATCTGGAACCGCTCCAGCACTGGAAATGACATGTCACAGGAAAAGTGTTCACTCTTAAAGGGAACCTGTCACCAGGAAAACGCAGTCCAATCTGCAGCCAGGATGGTATAGAACAGGAGAAGCTGAGCATATATATATATATATATATATATATATATACACAGTGCTGTCCAAAAGTATTGGCACCCCTGCAATTCTGTCAGATAATACTCAATTTCTTCCAGAAAATGATTGCAATCACAAATGCTTTGGTAATAATATCTTCATTTAATTTGTCTTCAATGGAAAACCACAAAAAGAATTGTCAAAAAGCCAAATTGGATATAATTCCACACCAAACATAAAAAAGGGGGTGGACAAAAGTATTGGCACCCTTTGAAAAATCATGTGATGCTTCTCTAATTTGTGTAATTAACAGCACCCGTTACTTACCTGTGGCACATAACAGGTGGTGGCAATAACTAAATCACACTTGCAGCCAGTTGAAATGGATTAAAGTTGACTCAACCTCTGTCCTGTGTCCTTGTGTGTACCACACTGAGCATGGAGAAAAGAAAGAAGACCAAAGAACTGTCTGAGGACTTGAGAAGCAAAATTGTGAGGAAGCATGAGCAATCTCAAGGCTACAAGTCCATCTCCAAAGACCTGAATGTTCCTGTGTCTACCGTGCGCAGTGTCATCAAGAAGTTTAAAGCCCATGGCACTGTGGCTAACCTCCCTAGATGTGGACGGAAAAGAAAAATTGACGAGAGATTTCAACGAAAGATTGTGCGGATGGTGGATAAAGAACCTCGACTAACATCCAAACAAGTTCTAGCTGCCCTGCAGTCCGAGGGTACAACAGTGTCAACCCGTACTATCCGTCGGCGTCTGAATGAAAAGGGACTCTATGGTAGGATACCCAGGAAGACCCCACTTCTGACCCAGAGACATAAAAAAGCCAGGCTGGAGTTTGCCAAAACTTACCTGAGAAAGCCAAAAACTTTTTGGAAGAATGTTCTCTGGTCAGATGAGACAAAAGTAGAGCTTTTTGGGAAAAGGCATCAACATAGAGTTTACAGGAAAAAAAAAGAGGCCTTCAAAGAAAAGAACACGGTCCCTACAGTCAAACATGGTGGAGGTTCCCTGAAGTTTTTGGGTTGCTTTGCTGCCTCTGGCACTGGACTGCTTGACCGTGTGCATGGCATTATGAAGTCTGAAGACTACCAAAAAATTTTGCAGCATAATGTAGGGCCCAGTGTGAGAAAGCTGGGTCTCCCTCAGAGGTCATGGGTCTTCCAGCAGGACAATG
Organism: Leptodactylus fallax; assembly: GCA_947044405.1. Classification (NCBI taxonomy): domain Eukaryota; kingdom Metazoa; phylum Chordata; class Amphibia; order Anura; family Leptodactylidae; genus Leptodactylus; species Leptodactylus fallax. The sequence goes on along the minus strand of CAMRHE010000178.1, from coordinate 2,713,695 downwards.
ACCCAAAACACACTTCAAAAAGCACTAGAAAATGGTTTCAGAGAAAGCACTGGAGACTTCTAAAGTGGCCAGCAATGAGTCCAGACCGGAATCCCATAGAACACCTGTGGAGAGATCTCAAAATGGCAGTTTGGAGAAGGCACCCTTCAAATTTCAGGGACTTGGAGAAATTTGCCAAAGAAGAATGGTCTAAAATTCCAGCAGAGGATTGTAAAAAACTCATTGATGGTTACCGGAAGCGGTTGTTCGCAGTTATTTTGTCTAAAGGTTGTGCTTCTAAGTATTAGGCTGAGGGTGCCAATACTTTTGTCCGGCCCATTTTTGGAGTTTTGTGTAAAATGATCAATGATTTGACTTTTTTTTTCATTCTCTTTTGTGTTTTTTCATTGCAAGCAAAATAAATGAAGATATTATTACCAAAGCATTTGTGATTGCAATCATTTTGTGGAAGAAATTGAGTATTATCTAACAGAATTGCAGGGGTGCCAATATTTTTGGCCATCACTGTATATATATATATATATATATATATATATATATATATATATATATGGTACTGCAGCTCAGTACTGTACCATCATGTGAGTAGGACAACCCATATGGAAGAGCATCCCAAGGGTCAGACCCCTGGTGGCCTGTCTTAAGCATGGTTGATCTATGTTTAAACCCTGGAATACTCCTTCCACACAAAACCTTTGCACAAAAGCTCAAGAGTGCACAAGACATCTCAACTAAATACAGAGTCCAAGTACTTTCTCCCTCCATCTCCTCCTTTGATCGTATTTTGTCGTTTATATTGCAAAATTATATTATTAAAATGAGAAATATAAAATGAATCCTCTCTGAGTCCCAGGAGCTCAGTCATGTCCTCTCGCATCTTCCTTCTTATACAGTTTCTTCCTGTAAGACAGACAGCTGCAGCGGAATCCTCTTCCCTTTTCCCTGTCACTGCCTTTTCAGTATTATAAATAAATTTCAGATCGGTCTGACACCTGGCACCCAAACTGATCAGCTGTTTAAAGAGGACATAGAATTCAGATATTGTTATTGGCTTTGCTTGGTATTGCTGTTCATTCCCATTTACCTGAATGTCTTGAATAAACGTAACTTGCTAGTGAAGTGAATGCTAGGTGTCAGACCCTACTGATGTGGAACTGATAATTATTATTATTATATTATTATATATATCATTAATATTTAAGTCCTGAAAAGCCCCTTTATGTTCCACACCTTTTGTTAAGCCAGCCACCAGCCAAAACTAGAACTGATCAGCAGGACATTAACCCCTGTGGTCTCTGCAGAATTTCTACAAGATTGTTTAGGGTGAGATCATGTACAAATTGTAGCAGACTGTGAAATAGTGAGGGCAACTATATTTCTTGCTTATTTTTAGCACTCATTTCTAGGCTTAGTGTTCCTTTAAGCTGGTTTCACCCTGGTGTATTCAGTCCATGAAATGTGGACTGCTTTATCTCCCGTACCACACACTATGCAAGGTCCCAGACTCCGAGCACCATAGCCACCTATGATTCTAGCAGTCCTACTCCATACCTCCCCATGGGACTACTGTCCCAAACTGACTATAGTATTAGACAGTAGTCCCATGGAGATATAAGAAATCGTAGCCTTGTAGATAACTATCTACAGTACCGATCAAAGTTAAGTCTGGTAAATAAGACCAACATACGGCCTCTATTTCATGGATCAAATATTCCCACTTGAAGCTAGCCTTAATAAAATATCCAACATGGTTCTTTGAGATTGTGTAAATTACGGCTGTATCAGGAAAATAGAGTAATTCTCTCTTTAATCCATGGCCAAATAGTTATCTCTAGAGTCACATACCAAGGCATTTCAGTAACCCTGATGTACGGAGGTGGCAGTATTCTATATATAATAGATGTCAGTAAAATATATAGTTGTAAATTTGGTAGCGCGGTTAGAGCCTGTCCTGATAATAGTATTTGTTCATGGTAATATGATATTTATACTTGGTAATTAAACGCCTACAGTCGATGAATAGATCTGTGATATGCACACCCAAGTTAATTGGATAATTATGTTAATTACCGTCTGCTGAATACCTGTCCTGATCTTTCTCTCCTGGGTCTGCTATTAGGAGGAGGGCATTATCTATGCTCATTTGCTAGATTTGTCTCTTCTGCGGATGGCGCTAATTCATGGTTTTGTGGCAAGTCGTGGTTCCATAAAGGGTTACAGTCCTCATCAGACAAGCTATTTTCTGCATCGAATGTTTGTCTCACTGCAGGAAAAGAAAACACACAAACAGCGGCTGCAGTGCAGGGACACGTCTACCTTCCAATGGCTTGGTTTGATTGACACATATTTCCATAGAAAAGGTTATTGCTGGCTCTCCCCCCAGCCTGCTTCCCCTGCGGGATCCCTCTTATTAACCTCACCGATTGTACCTTTGAAAGGCTCTCTCTCCTTCGTTCTTTCTTTCCATGAAAGGGCTGGCGGAGGAGAGGGGAAGGGGGCCCTGTTGATGAAGCTTCATGCTGAGAATTACAAAGGTCAGAGCCCATCCAGAGTTTGGCAGGTGCCAGAAAATCTATCTCCTATGGAGGTTTTAGGATGTGATGAGGGGGTTGGAGTGGAGGACAGATCAGTAAGCACATAGTGCTGGCTCTCTAAAGAGAAGAGGACATGTGTCCAGCTGTAGGACGGAGCGTAGACATGAGAAGGGAGTTCAATGTCTGCACTAAGATAGCACAGTGCTATTATGCAAACCGTGTAGACTGTCATAAGGCAGATGTCTGTCATCTGAGCTAGAATGAGCAAAACTATCTACGGCCCAGGACCTAAGTTAGTCCACATAGGCAACTTATGTCCCAGGGACAAGCTAACACTGTGCTATGTCCAAGGTTTATCATCACAGTAAGGTTAACAGGGAACCTGTTGCATTGCACATAGTGCCCATATGTAGTCAGCATATTACAGAGCAGGAGGAGCTAAGCAAATTAATAGTTAGTAAATTAATGTTATATAGTTTTATAGGGAAAATTCGATGTACAATAACATATTTTAGTAATGGAAATCCTTGCTCTTTCTATTCTTAGGAGTCCAGTGGGTGGTCCTTTCTTAGTGACTGACAGCCTTCCCTACATGACAGTGCATACAGAGGTAGCTTTTACACTCCCCCTTTCCTGGCCCCTCCACATTCTAACACCCCATTTACACACACTATAATGTCCAAAAGTGGCCTCCAGACAGTATAATGTCCCATAGCGGTCCCTTCACACAGAATAATGTTCCATAGTGGCCCTTCAACACAGTATAATGTCCCATAGCACTCCCTTCACACAGTATTATGTCCCATTGTGGCCCCAACGGTGTTTGTTGCAAATATTGCCAAAATTTTGGATTTAGCAGAACCCGAAATTTTAGGGGTACACCACCCATAAACTATTTTTATATTCTGGGGTCTTTTTAAACCCTAGAGTATACTGATCCAAGGCCCAGGGGAGGTGAAAAACATAAAAACCATTGGTACACACCTCTCCTGCGCTCAAGCGCGATTCCCTGCTTTCTTCGGACCTCTTTAATGACATCACAGATGTGGGTTACGTCGGCATTATAATCGTTGCACTTCCGGCGTGACAGTAGGGAGTCACGCCAGAGCGCAAGAGAGGTGAGTAACCCTGGTCTTTATGCTCACTCACCTTCTCTGGGCCTCCGATCATTATAATTAGGGGCCTGAAGTGACCCTAGAGTATAATAATAGTAGTATTTGTTGGGGCACGCGGCCTTGCTTATCAATCCCCACTCCTGCTCACAGCCGCCTTCGCATACCCTTCTTCCCTCTAGGGGACCCCAACGACATGATATGGGATGCACGGGGCCCCCTGGAGTGCAGAAGGGGAACCGGAGGCAGCAGTGAGCAGGAACGGGGATCAGTAAGTAAATAGGGCCCTATTTAAAAAAAAAAAAAAAAAGCAGCAATGGCCCACCAGGCCCTCTAAGGTTGCGGGCCCTCTGGAAGTCGCTGTGGCAGTACTTACGCCACTGACTAGAGTTTGTTAAAGGAACACTCCAGGCAAAGCTAATTGACTGTGTTATATTGGTGCAGGTCTAGAGGGGACAAAGCATGACACAAGGATTTAGAGAACACCAAAGAGAGAATTCCCTAAAACCCTGCACCAAGTATAGCACAGTGAATCAGGTTTGCCTTTAAGAGTGTTCTTTTAACCACTTCTATACCAGATGCTTTACTCCCCCTTCCAGACCAGACACATTTTTGGGTTTTTTTGTACGTGCGGTTTTGAGGGCTGTAACATTTTTATCATTTGCGTTATTCAACTAATTTCTGCGTCTTTTTTCGTTGACACATAGGGCTTTATTTTTATGTTGTTTTTATTTTTGCATGTGTTTTAATTTTTTTTTTATATCCGGGAAAACATGTCTGTTTTTCACTTTTCATTTTCTTTTAATTTAATAACACAAAGTGCTACTAAAAAAGTTTGTAAAATACTTATTACTTTTATTTTGTATGATGTTGTTGGGGGTGGGGATATAACCTTTAATAATGGCGTGTTCTTCGCGTAATATTTTATTTATATTTTAATTATTTTATTTACTTTTTTTTTTTACTTTTCTTTTCATTTTTTTTTATTTTTTTTTTTTACATTGTGTCCCCATAAGGTCATAATAGACCTCTGGGGACATCTGATCACTTTTTTTTGTTGGGGAGGCTGATTTCGCCTGTAACTGGGGCTGGTACATTTAGCCTTAGTTGCAGGAGGAATACAGCCTCCTGTGCATAACTATAGGATTTATAGAGCTGATTTGGGTCCTGTAGGACCTAGCAGCTCTTACAGAAGCTGATCCCGGCAGATCATGTGACCACCGAGGCAGAGGGAAGCCGCAAGATGGCGGCGCCCATAGCGCTGTATACAGTGCTTATTCAGTGCTGTATACACAGCGATCTCTATGGCAGGGAAGGTAATAAACCTTCCCTATCTTCTCTCTGGGAGCTCTGGCTGAAGTTACAGCCGGCTCCCCATTTCAGCAGCTGCACGATTTTGTGTAGCTGCTGAATTCTGCTTGGATGTACCGGTATGTCCTTGCACAAATAGAAAACCACCTTTCGGACATATATAGTCTATGGGCAGTACAGAAGTGGTTAAGAGAAAATCCTGAGCCCATGTTTAAATGATGTTATTCCAATCTGTGAAGACCTTTAACTTTGCAAACATTTTAACAGGAAATGTCTAGGTATTGCCCTGCCAGGTCCTTTCTACTATATAGTCTAAGCATAGACTATAGCACTACAAGACATCATTGCTGTGTGGGTCGTCATCATTACAGTACTGAGCCAGATTAGTCTTTGTGAAAGGTTCCTGACAGTGACTTACAGATGTATCCTCCCTTATGTGTCATCTTGGCTAGACATGTCCATATGTATCACAGTGAAGCTGTTTTTCTAAGCCCAACATGGTTTTTTGACAGGTTATCACAAAGTGAAATACTAATTATGCCAATTGTGTCTGTGTGTGGCCACCCTGTGGTAGTGTGAATTATAGCCTTTTAAGGCTTTTGATAGCATCTTGTGGTATTGTGTTGAGTTGGTTTCAAGACAATTAGTACTCCTTAACCAAAATGGGGACAACTTAAGTATGGGCACATTTGTATCCCCTTTATGTTCTTCATGAGAACATAGGCTTCAAAGCTGAGTGTACATATATACAGGGGAGTCAGGAGCATTAGCTGTCGCCTGTTGGCTGTCATTTGCCCCCCTTTTCCAAATGTCATTTTTACACTGTAGAACAAGTTTATTTAACCAGTTCCTATCCAGTTTTATTTTTAGCAAAACATGCTACCTTTAGGATAAGGATATGAACAGAATATATTTATACCAAGTATTTTTAGATGTATACAGGTGTGTGACAATATCTATCTATCTATCTATCTATCTATCTATCTATTTGTGATCCATGTACTGAGGAGACAATGAGTTTGACAACAGAAAGGTGTTCACACTGACATGGGCATAAGTGGACAGAGAAGAAGAGTGCAAAGGACATAATGATGTTATCAAGTAGATCAGTAACTTCAGAAAGTAATCCTAGACACCAGGCGTCCACTCTATGAGATCAACTCTGACACATACTGTCTGGTTTGGACTGACTAGACACAGCACCCTACACTGTATATTGGTTGCGCTTGGTATGGCAACTCATCCCTATTCATTTGAATGGGACTGGGCTGCAGCATGGCTATGTGATCAATGGACATGATGTCATTGGCCTGAGAAGAAGAAGCGGAATTCAATATTTGTAGTCCTGGAATACCCCTTTAACAGATCTGTAGAAACTACACTATGTAGAAACAACTGTGATGAAATAAAAACTTTAAATGTGTAAGTAACATTTTTAGCTGGAGCTACACTTTAAGATGTAAAAAATCAATAAGGAGAAATCCTGGAGTTCCACTTTAATTTAGTCTAATATGAAAATAATGTATGAAATCACAAGCATAGCTGGTGACATCCCGCCACATCATAAGCCATGTTTTGCGATGGCATACACGTACACTGTGTATTCATTTTGTTGCCTGAAAGCATGAAATCATGATACATTGAACATAAGTTATTCACTTTGATGTACACAACCTCCTCCATTTATTCAGAGAAGCTATGTTCAAATGATAGTAATGAAATATATATGTATAGTACAGATGCTTGTGCTGCACTAGTATGTTTGCAGGAAGAATGCTTCACCTGATTTCAGGCTTGTCAAGAACTTGTATACACTAAAAGAGTTAGTCAATTTTGACAGGGAACTTTGTCACAAATAATAAAAAGTTGCTAACTTGAAGCACAGAAGCCTCTTTCTACCTCCTTTCTCCTGTTAAGTTGAGCCATCCCGAATCCACAGGCAGCATGTTATAGAGCAAGCAGAGCTGAGCAGATTCATATACAGTGCTGTCAATCAATAATAAGGACCGCCCACTGGACTCCTAAGGGCAGAAAGTGCAGAGATTTAGATCAATGTAATACAAGTTATATTGAATTTTTTTCCATACACAACTATATATCAATAGGCTCAGCTCCTCCTGCTCTATAACATGCTGCCTGCAGATTACACTGCTTTTTTAGCAAAGGTTCTCTTTAAAAAAAGGTTTTACAATTCCAAACTAACATATTACAAATGCCATAAACTTTCCTTACAATTATCTCTTAAAGGGGTTTTCTAAAGGCAATTGATATTAATGACCTATCCATAGAATAGGTCATCAGTTTACACATTGAATGGGGTCTGACAATCAGATACTGTCCCAAAGTTCTGTTTCAGCCGCTGGAAGCCATATATTAGGTATATGGCCAGAAGCAACCCTGCTCTTATTCAAGGGAATGGGAGCAAAGCTTCCATTCCAAGCACCACTGTTACAGTATATGGAGCTGTGTACACTTTATACAGATTCCGCTCCCTACAGTGTAGCGGTGGCCTTTTCAACTGGTTAACATTTTCTTGTCATTACATTGATATGTTTTCCATAACCATAAGTATTATGTTAGGGAACTGCATTGAGGTATATTCCCTTGGACTCCTTTTTTTTTCAACATTCACACAAAGGGTCCAAAATGCCTCCCAGACCAATAATAGTGCCGTGTATTTGTGGCCACAAAGTGACTGAGCAATGCAGAAAAAATAATCTTTTATGGACATGCAAATCAACCTGCAAGTGCACTGGGGGCTGAAAGTTCTCCACCCCTCCTCTGGAATCAGCACCCAATGTCTTCCCTTTAGTCATGCTCCAATCCTGGACTGACTACAATTAAGTGTTTTACACACTAGATAAAGGGGTGTCTCTAACCCTGAAACACGTTGTGTGTGCTCTCTGTACTTCCCTGAATAAAAGAATCTGTTTAAGTCATCATTGGCCCTGTGCAGTCCCTGTAATCTGGTCCTTGGATTCATATACTTTAGTCATGATTGACTTGTTCAGCCCCTGCCTGTGTCCCAGCAGTCTGTAGGTATATCTAGTAAATTGGGCCGTCTCCATTGCTCTTGCAGGCTGATTTGCCATCCATAGAAAGATGATAATCTCTTCATTGCTTTATTGGTTTGGGGCCACAAAAGTATGTTTCTCCCCATGTTAAAGACCCCTACACAGCACTATTATCGGTTTGGGTACCTGTGAGACTTCCCTTTAAGAAGTTATACTTGGAGTTGTTTTTATGTATTGTATTAGAATAATTTATTTTATGCATTTGTTTTTGACTATATTTGTCATATTTCACTGCTAGCAGCATGCGGTTGTTATAACATACATTTACATTCAAACTAATATGTTTTGATCTTACCCACACTTGCAAAAGCAGTCAGGATCCGTCACACTGAAATCTTATGCAACATACAGATCTCCTGACCTTCAGTTCAATATGTCCTGATCTCTGTGTGATGCCAAATTGCCATTGGGCGAATCTCCCGCTAGATGTTGGTGCTGTTCCTGAACAGTAATTGAGACTCTGAGTCACTCTGTTTAATTTGATGTACAGAAGCAGCGCCTGTCAGCCTGGATCTGACCTTTCAAGATGTCCTTGTTTTCTAACCTGCTACAAGATGTTTAATAAGGTGTCTGTCTTAATCCGTTGTCACAGAACCTGTCCAGGTGTAAAGAATTCAGTGTCATTTTAACGGAGAAACAAGGATTCCTAGGTTAAAGAAGCTTGTCTAATAGTCTGGTCTCACTAAACACCTGTGTTATAGTGATGGACAGACTGACGGACAAAGAGAATAGATCACATGGATCACAAACGATAGATAGATAGATAGATAGATAGATAGATAGATAGATAGATAGATAGATATTGTCACATTGTTACACTCCTATATACATCTAAATATTCTTGGTATAAATATATTCTGTTCATATCCTTAACCTAAAGGTAGCATGATTTGCTAAAAATAAAACTGGATAGGAACTGGTTAAATCAACTTGTGGTGCAAAAAATAGGGGGGGCAAATGACAGCCAACAGCTGACAGCTAATGCTCCTAACTCCCTTGTATATATACACACTCAGCTGCGAAGCCTGCTTATCTTCTCAATGAAGAGAGGGGATACAAATGTACCCACATTTAAGTGATCTCCAATTGTCTTGAATCCAACTCAACACAATATCACAACATGCTATCAGGGTGGCCACACACAGACACAATTGGCATAGTTAGTATTTCACTTTATGATAACCTGTCAAAAAAACATGTTGGGTTTAGAAAAGCAGCTTCACTTGTGATACATCTGGACATGTCTAGCCAATATGACACATAAGGGAGGAAACATCTGTAAGTCACTGTCAGGCACCTTTCGCAGAGACTTATTTGATCAGGAAAATATCAGGATTAGGTGTTTAAATTCAACATGTCCAATCCTTTTTTTCCCAACATCATCTGTTGGTAGAGAGTCTGGAGACGTGGATATATATATGGTATCCAATGGTGATAATGAGAGGTATGTAGCATTTGGTCTTTTGTTGAGCTACACGCCATATAATGGGTTACAAGTGAAAAATAATGGATAAAATGGTAGTTTTTAGAGTTTTATCTGATGCAGTCACTTTTGAGCAATTTCTTTTGAAAAGAAATGTCATGAGGAAGAAACTACAGTAGTTATTAACTCTTAAATACTCTTACCTCACTCCAGTTACAGTTCCCCATATCACAATGTCCTCATTGACTTATTTAGGTGTCTTACAATCCCTAGACACCCAAAACATTCTTATGACAAGCACCACTGTATATATAGTATACAGACATAGCACACGCATAGCTACCATGTCTTGTAGTGAAAGGGGTTCTCTGGGATTCATGGAGTTCTAAAGGAAAGATGATACAAAGCACTGCTCCCTCATCTTCCTCCTCCCCGCCATACCATTAAAGGGGTTTCCTATGAATGTAACTATATTTACATTTGTAGACAATTAAAAGTTAAACATTTCTTCAATTTCAAATTTTGCAAAGTTTTAATGATTTTCTGTAACCATCTTAGTGCTGGCAATCTTTTGTCTTGATCGGTTGCCAATGGATATGACCATGAATGCAGGAACTTTCTATGGTCTGGCACTTGTCAGAAACCCAGCCACGATTTCCTTACTGTGGACAGATTATCAGATAGGTACACTACATGTATCAGAAGATAACCCGGCCACAATACTGAAATATGTGACCTGCTAGTGCTGCCCTCTGTCTGTTATCATACAGTAGGACTATGGAAGAGCAGCAACAGCTTGTGATACAGTAGGCCACACAAACTCACAGTATGGGGCTACCAAGTTCTGAAGAGGACAGAAGGACATAAGCAACATCTGTTCTTGTCTTGAAACCCCCTTTCAAGTTTTAAACAGACTCATAAAACAAAAACAGAACTGTTTATTGGGAATTTTGTGGATTGAGGCCACCATGTGCCTTGACTATCATTGGCTGAAGTGGTGTATAGTGCACATTAAAGTCTGGAGCAGGGGAAATGCATTTTCTGAAGCAAGGAATAGCACTTCTTCACCAGGCAATCTAATGGATGAATCTAGGTTCAAGATGCCAGGTGCACATTTATAATTATTATAATTTATATTATTTATATAATACTTACTTATATACAGTATCACTTACATATACCACAGAGCTATACAGACATTGTCTTCACTCACTGCCCCAGTAGGGCTCACAATGTAGGAAACCCACACAAACATGTGGAGAACATACAAACTCCATGCAAATGTTGTCCTAGACTAGATTTGAGCCCTGGACCCCAGTGCTGCAAGGCAAAAGTGCTAACCACTGAGCCAGCCAACAAAGGAATGGTCTTGGGCTTAATTTCATAATTTAGGCTGAAACTATTACTACAGATAACAAAAAAATGTAATTCTACAGTACAATTGTTAAATAAAGCACACCATAAGTGGAAACATTCAATTCAAGATTTGCAAGTCCATAAATACTGAATTGGCCCAGTCCTCTCAAAGTATGCCCAAAGAAACGGGTCTGTAGTGAACAAGCAAAGTAATCCCTTCTTTTCATTTGCCTTGTTCAGACAAATTTGCCATATATAGATGTTGCAAAAGCTGTTTATAGAAGATACACTACTGTCTTTGAGTATTGTGCCACAAGTGCTCTCTACGTAGAGTAGCGTGCCATCTGTGTGCTTCTACATCTGTATATGTAGTGTCCCACTGGGAGAGCTACAACCTGTTTGTACTGTTATATGTACATAATGTGTAGAGATGCCCTGGGAATTCTAGAGAGTTCTGGGAAGGAGGAGGAGGCCAAGAGTACAGAGTGTGAAATGAGACTGAGCCAGAGCTCTACCTGACCTGGAGGCCATCCAGCCACCACTTTGCTGCATACTGCCAGAAGACAGGGGAACAATCCCTGTCTGGATTTGTGATAGACGAGCATGTGTGAGAGGATATGTTATATGAGCCTCAGAACCACTACCCTGCCTGCACCACAGAACAGACAGGGAATCCTACTGATCTATACACCACACTGGGATTCTGTAGAGACTTGATAGACTGAGTGGTACACAGATTAAAGTAGAGACTGCCACAGCAAGGGAAAACGAAGACTGCAAATGGGTGTATAAACCACCAGCTCGACCCCAGCCTACAGTGTTAATGTTACAAGAGTTATACCTCCAAACTTAGATGCTGTTTGTCTGTGTTCTACCTGAAGCAAAAACTGTTTCGGGTTTCTGCATACCTCTGGTCTCCCTTGTCTAAGGGCACGTTCACATCTGCGTTCGGGTTTCCATTTGGGAAAACCGCTTGGGGACCCCCCCGAACGAAAACCTATACGCATAAAAAGCGGTTTACCTGGGAAACCACACGGACCCCATAGACTATAATGGGGTCCGTGTGGTTTCCGCTCAGTTTCCGCACAAAGCAAGCGGAGAGGAAAGAGCTGCAAGCAGCACTTTCCTCTCCACATGTGAACACAGATGTGAACTGGCCCTTATTCCTGCACAGCCATCATGGGCACTCCAACCAACATCAGGCTTAGGAAGGCTGTCAGCCATTAGAACGTGCATGAGGGAAACACTACCACCACCATCATGTTCCTCACCATCAACCATCACCTGTGGCACATACCCCAGCTGCCACCCCCATAGATATGACCCTAGTTTAACCTGGCAGTAGTGTTAAGGGTGTATTGGAGGGGAGCAAAAGCTGGGAGGCCACAGAGAGGGATGCTGCAGTTGTCTAGGCAGAAGATGATGACGTAATGCACTAGTATTTTTGATGACTTTGGTTGAGGAAAGAACGGATACAAGAAATGTTTTTGAGGTGAAGAGGGCAGGAAGTGGCCTGAATATGTCGCTTGAATCAAAGGTTTACCCCAGTGTGGCATGACAAATATGACTAGAAGTTAAGGGCGCTAACTTGGCCTCCAAATTCCCCAGATCTTAATTCTGTTGAGCTTCGTTAGCATTTCGAAGAAACAAGTCCAACCAATGCAGAACATATTGAGATGTCTTTTGGAGTCCAGAGCGGACTTAGACAGTATCAGGCAGGTGGTTTTAATGTTATGGCCAAGGAGTGTATAAAGACACTTCTCACTTGCATTGGTGTCTCCCGAGAATACCACTTAAAATACACGTAGTAGAGCGCAATGGAAGCAGAGAGATTTGTAATGTACCTCTATGCAGATGGTTTTTTTTTCTCCGCAGCTTAGCATCCTGCCAAATGAATGTATTGCTGTTAGAGCTCTTATTAATAAAAGCCTACCCACACTCTGTGTATTTGCAGCCAGTGTATCTGCAGTGATAACATCTAGTCTCATACATTTGGCATTTTTGCTTAGATTGCCAATACTCATGTCTGTGTGAATGATTTAATGCTTTTCGGGACCATTCTTCATAATAGGAACTGCGGCCTGCATTTATTATTGAGCCATGATTTTTTTTCCCAACTGGATACTCCCTTAGGTAACCTAGTCTCCAGATTTATTAAAAGAAAAATACAATTTAGTTGTGACCGTATCTAAATATATTGTTTCAAATTAAATGTTGCAGCCCAATATATTCGTCTATATTATGCAATATCAAATGTATAAAAAAATAATCCGCAGTGGTCCCTTTGTGTCTGGTGAGTGGTAATATTTTCTGTCCTGCAAAGAGTTAAAGCCTCGTTCTCAGATTTGTGTCATATAGTCCAGCCAGGCAGCTGTTTGATAAATTCTCTCTGCTTTTTTATTTTTTTATTTTTTGCAAAGTGATTTGTATTTAACTCCATCCTGCGTCTTTTAAATGAAAGGAGATGCCACGTGAGCGCCAGTTCATTCAGCCTTATAAGGTACGGAGTTGAGCGTCCGCATCTCTTATGTCTCAGGGGATTAAGAGGAACAGGAGCCCTCCCTCCCCATCTCTCTATTCTTATTAGCACAGGACTGCTACTAAGCAGGATGGATAGAGCTGGGTGTGACAATGTCCTCTTTCAGCTCGAGATTCACAACAAGCTTCGGTCCCCAGGAAAACAAATGTGTCACATTATATCATATACCTGACAAGTGCATTCTGCGCTGCTCATCTATAGCGTACCACTGCCCTGCCCCCATTTTGGAACAAAAACACCTCCAAGTTCTTTGGGGCAGGAGTGTTCATGCTGTGGTTTGAAGCAAGGAAAGGAATCCAAGTAGAAAATGGTTTGCTGTACTAGAGGGATGAAAGAATAATGTAATTTTGCTTCTATTAGATTTTCAGGCTGAAGCAATGTAGAAAGATGCTGCGGTGACAGAGAATTTTTTTTTATTTCACTGATGCTTGTAAAACACTAAGGAATCTTCTATATCTCAAGGATTATTTAGTAGGGATGTAAAACCCTAAAAGGAACACTTAAGACACATATGGCACCTGTACATGTAGTGTAATATTTTCTCTGGAGTATACATAGAAGTACTCAGAAAAAGATTATCGATTATAAAGTAACAGATGTAACAGCGGTGAGTTTTCCATTTTTGCTGTATCATGTAAGTTAGCTCTTAAATTAGCAAAAAATAGTGCCCCTTATTGGTAGTTACTATGTAAGTCAATTTTCTGCCCCTTCTATTCGTACTTTGCTCTGGCTCTGATCACCTCCAGATTTTACTGTCTGAACAGGCCCTAAAAGGGTGTTTTCCAAGGCTTGTATATTGATGACCTATACTTACATCATCAGTATGTGATCAGCGGAGGTCCGACACCCAGAACTGCTGCTGATCAGGCTGTGGTTTTCAGGTGAGCGATGCAGCCTCTTCACTGAATACTAAGACCAGTGCCGTACATACCGTATTGGCTGTTCTTGGTATTGCAGCTCATCCTCATAGACTTGAATGGGACTGAGCTGCTGCTGTATCATGTGACCAATGAACATGATGCCATTGGCACAAGGAAGAAGCCACTGCAGCTGACCCCACAAAATCACATGTTGATGGCCTATCACATTGGAAGATGTGTAGAAGGATGGCTGGCAATATCACTAAGACACTGGTTGAAATGAACTGTTTCTTTACTATAGGAGATGCTGAAAATAGGAACTAAGTGTACTAATATAAAGATCCAGAATGCAAATATGTGAACTGATAGTTTCTACTGTACATATAACAGGCTACTGCCACTTGGTGCTGGCATTCAATACAGTTCTGCACAGTCTGTACACCACCTTAATTAGTAACACATTACACTAGGTGCCCTTTTCACTGGTTTCTTGAATGTTCTCAACCATACCTCTCTTTTGTAGTTGGGCTTACAAGGGCTACTGTTACTGCGGATACACTGATACTACTGATCCAGAATATGGCCAGCCCTACTTCTGAGTTGCTGCTACAAACTGTGTCTGGCTCTGGCTCTCTATCACCACCCTGGTGTGTGGTCATCTCCCCCACTATGACACTACTCCAGTACTCAGTACTACTCAGAATACTGAAGGGGATAGTTGTTGGTCAGGCTTCTCCATCACGCATGGCAGACTCCAGCTCTAGTGCTATGGAATATGTTGGAGCTATACAAGTAATAGAAATAAATAATATAACAGTGTGGAACTACAATAGGGAGGCAACAACTTAATCTTCATCAGCCAATAAGTTGATCACTTTATCTTCACCAGCCTATTCATCCACTAAGTGGCTAAATCTGAACCTAAGACTACATGTGGCTTCAGCCTGATACTGCCTCTACTTCCTACTATCAGCTTCTCATACTGCATTACCTTCTCCTGTTTTTTTCTATCCAGAGGATCCATCCAGTGGTGACAACTGATATTACAATAAACTTGATGCATAAAATTACATTAAAACAAACAAACGTCACTTTAGTAATGTATGGTAAGCTTTCCACGTATTACTAGGAACACTACAAAATGTAAGAAAAATGTTTGCTTATGTGCAAATATATAAATATTTGAAGCTAAGAACTGTGTAGATGGCACAACTAGGGGAAAGGAGTAGACAGGAGGAGAACATAGGACAGTTGCTCGTGTGGAAGGAGGAAGTAGTGTAGTGAGTTAGCTCTCCCAGTTAGGAGCGTGTGATGGAGAAATGTGAAGACTAAGCCAGAGCCCCTGGTTAGGCTGGCTTAGAAACCAGCTCAAGGCCAGTCCAGTGTTGTTCTGAAGTCAGGAGATGGGAATTATTCCTGTTCACATTATTCCAGGGCACTGTTAAAGAGGAAGATTACCCTTGCAAGAGAGATACAGACTGCTACCAGGAAGTACCGTCTACAAGCTCGGCTCCAGTTTCAGTGAAGAACTCCTAAGAACAGTACCTTCAGCATCCGGAAGCTGTTTTGTTATAGCGTGTTCTACTTCAGTCTCCTGAGCCGTATTTCTTTGCCTACCATCACGGGCACTCCAACCATCACCAAGCTCAATGATGTTTACCAGAACTTGCCACCCATCAGACACAATGCAGGCCCCCTCAGTACTTCACTAGCCTAGGAGGAGCATCAGAGGATCTAGCCGAGATCCTTGCCACCATTACCATACTGACTACTATTCCCAACCTCCTGACCTTCCTCCCAAAGGGCTGCTGGCAATCATTAGGCAGAGCTGTAACCATGCAAGTCTGAGGTCAAGACTGACAGAGTTAATGCAAATATGAAAAAAGAAAAATTGATAAATGTCAGGTCAGGTGGCGATCAATAAGTATCATCAAGGAACAGTCTGAGACAATCTAAAACAAACAAAACAAGCAAACAAAATAGCCTTTGTAAATCTCCAGAGTCAACAGAGTAATGCAATGAAGAGTTTAGGTGGTGACAGGGACCAAGAGGTACATTGGTTATGGGTCCTGTATAATTGCCTTGTGTATGGTTTGCCTGTCATCCTGACATAATAGTAATAAGTCAATATTCCTAGTAGACCTTTCTATAAAGTGCTGCCTCCTAATGAATGGATAAGATAATATTAGATTATTTTTTAACTTTGCAGTTAAAATACTTCCTTCCGGCACAGATAGTTGATCAAGTCAACACTTACATAGGACAAGGGTCTTCCAAGTCCATTTGGCACATAGTAATCATTTCAGCCCATGTGACTGGTCCGCCTTTTCCTTATGCTGTCACTTGTCATTTTCCAAACTTTGCACATCACGTTATTTGCAGATACAGGACTATTAAGCTGTCACAAAATCTTCTCCAGTCACAACTCAAGAAAATAGTATTTTGAAAGTTTATATTACTGTATATTCTATATGCCATGTAACTATTTTCATAGACATATGTTTTTGAGCATTCTAGCCGTTCCCTATGTGTTGTTCACCTTTGCCTTTCATGTGCTTCTTAATGGCATATGGGTTGAAGGTGATGTGACTGTCTAATGTCACACCAGGATTTTTATAGTCACCAAGAAATGAGACTTTTGGATTACAAATGTCAACCTCTCCGAAATCATGTCACTGACACAAATCACATAAGAAACCAATGAGTCCCCCGTAGTGTATTTTTGTCATATTTGTTGCTTTTGCATTAGACTATCTCCGCTGCACTGTGTATAATTAAGTCCATCTCGGCCGACTTTACTGCTCCTACATGACCATTATTATTGTACGTTTCAGCTTATTTGCAAAAAAGTATTTCTAATCCTGATAAACCAGATTAAAGGGAGTCTGGTTCTGTATAAACACTATGCAAGTCAGCACTGAGATGAATCCGCAGGGTCCGCGGGTGTTGCTGACATTTCATTACAACACTGTATTATGCAGAATATTGCTCCAGTGGATTAGAAATGAAT
Organism: Leptodactylus fallax; assembly: GCA_947044405.1. Taxonomy (NCBI): domain Eukaryota; kingdom Metazoa; phylum Chordata; class Amphibia; order Anura; family Leptodactylidae; genus Leptodactylus; species Leptodactylus fallax. The sequence goes on along the minus strand of CAMRHE010000178.1, from coordinate 2,696,476 downwards.
GTGTGTTGGATGTATATGTTTGCATATAGCTATGTGTATCTGTCTGTATATCACTAGCCATATCTCTCTGAATCCTTTTATACCCTCGCACATAATAACGTCAGTCACCTAAGAATTCCCACTGTTATAACAGCTTAATGGATCTGTATGAAGATTAACCAGGGTTCTGTCAATAGGTGGATAAACACTATTGTGTCTCCCATGGAGAGTCAGACTTTCTTACCCAACTTTTATGTGCAGACAGATCTGATATTAGGATAGTTATTAACTAAAAAATAGAGACGGATAGAACTAAAGCTTCATATTTTCTGATGCTATGAAAAGATTTTCTGTAAGTAGGTGGATGACTCGTATCAAGACGGTAGAAATGTAGATGAAGGCGCAGTAATTTATTGTACATAGTGGCTATAAAACTGTTCTAATCCTTTGGTAGGCTTGGACCGGCCCATAGGTGAACAGATGAATCTCCCAATGGGCCCCTGAGCCAGGGTAGGCCCGCAGCCTTCCATGGTGGTACATGGCACAGTACACTCTCTGTATTACATATACATATTTAGCATACAGTATTTTAACCAGTTTATGCATCCATATAATAAACTAGATAGATTATTTAACAAACTACCCAGTTTTTATTATATACTATAGACACATCAGATTGCTAAGATGATCAGTATCCTTCTTCTCTGGGTCGTGTCTTCTCATTGTCACTGGAAGGGCCCCAATCATCGATCATCTTGCAGAGTCTTTCTGCTGCTTGAGGTCTGCTGCTGTGTGTGCACATATCCCTAGCTCATATTGCCAAGAGGGCCCTAGTTCAAGGCAAGAGTCAGACAGCAGACTACTGACAACACACTCAGGACAGGGATAGTCTGGAGCAACAACTAAGCAGCAAAAAAATAGTGATGTTTTAGAAATTGGCAAAAAGTTCAGGTAATATATACATGTAGCTGTATAGAATGAATTTTACTGATTTGTCCTGAAACCCAGTCCAACCCCGCTGCTAAACCCTGCTACCTGTTATGTTTTTGGGCTGATTCTGCTGCTAATGGTGACTGTCCAGTGAATAATTTAACTTAGAGACCGGGAAAATAAAAAAACTTTTTATACCCACTTTTTATTTTTTCATTCCTGGGTATGCCTGTCATCTTTCTGATTCAAAAAATTTGGGGGGTTTTAAATTTAAGGTACAGAACAGTACTCATGATGTAAAGTTACAAGCATGTATAACATACAATTTTTCCAAATCGTGAGGCCAATATAAATATTCTGTAACAAAATTGTTGAACAAACATTAAGGAGGTTAATATTTTCGACAAAGAGGGGTGTGATATGGTATACTTGCAGGTAATGAATGACAGCCAACAATAAACACTGTAAGTTCACCAAGATATAAGAATACTAGGCGGTGGAATTTGGTTATAATCGAAATGGAAGAGGAGAGACTGGACAGCAATTCCATTCTTCTAGGAATCTATAGTGTATACTTTGGCTACATCATAAGCCGTGAAGTATTTTATAGTATAGCTTATGATGGCTTGCATAGGGTGGAGATTTGGGTATTATTATAAGTTTTCATCCCTAAGATCCCTATGTAATTTTTTTAAATTATTATTTTGGAAAGAAAGAACACAGTAAAAGGTGCTTGTCATCTTTCACTGTGACATCAGTGGCCTTGGGTCCCATCTGAGGCCTGTGATTGGACCTTATCGGTCACATGAGAGTTGTTGTCGTCATGATGTCATGTCAAAGAGTAATGACAGTGATGCCCTCCACTGAGGCCATATCAGTGACATGGGGCCCTTTACATGAAAGAGGCAACTGAGAGATGAGGCGGATTCCAGGAAATGAAGACTGGATGTCAGACCCCCAAATAGATGAGGAAAGGGAAGAAAAAGCTGTTTTTTAATTTCTCTGTACCTACTCTAGTCCTCAGATTATAATACTCCCCAGAGTATAATAATGATTATAGATGAACCACAAAATTTTTGGAAATATGTAACAAACCCATTTTGTTACAAACTGGATTGCTCATCCCTATTAAGAGACTTTGGCCTCTAAAATATTTTGGCGCATCTCGGGAGGTCCTGTGCACCACAAATTAAATCTTTGCTAGTCAGGGGATGGCATAGATTTCAGGTCTAACGTGTGCCAGTTTTCTGGCGTGAGTTATTGTAAATCTATCAGGCCAAAGTGTCCTCACCTAATCCACACCCTGCTCACCCTTTTCCACCTAAAGCACATGGTTCCATTGATTTAATCTGTTTACAGACATCGCAATAGTTTGGTCCATATTGAAGACCAAATACATTTGACTTTAATGGGTCCAAGGAGATCACAGACATCTCACAGATCCAAGACACTGAATGAAGCAATTAGATTAATTTCTTATACTGAAATCTCATCAGCCTTGGACAAAACAAACACGTTAATCAATAGGACCATCTGATGTCTGCGGAGAACATGGATGGCACATGGCCGTTATTCACGGAAATTTGAATGAGGTCTAAAGCTGCACTGATGTCTATTGCATGCATCAGTACAGTTTCAGACTTCAATATATCCCCAAATATTGTGACTGGAATAAAACTGAAAATCAGGACTACTATCAGAATCATGTAATGCAGCAGGTGTGGACAGTGTCCCCTAGATTCGCCCTTTAGCTCCTCTAGAAGGATATGGTCTTCATAGCAGGGTAGCAACAAAGTCACTACCTCTTAAAGTAGTCTCTGTCCAGTGACAGCAGACCCAGGTGAGTCAAGAGACAGAGGTGTATGAGATGAGAGGCAAAGTAATAGAACAGTTCATGATGAGGGCGTCACAGGTCAGGGCAGGCAGCATACGTTCAGAGTTGGAGTCCAGGCATAGGTTGGGGCAGGTGGAACAGGTTCTGTGTCAAGTAAGTAAGATCCAGGATCAGGTAGCAGGTAGACAGACAGAAATAATAAAGATGACTTCAGGGAACACTAGGTAACTTAGAATACCTTAAAGGGAGTCTATCATTGCCCCAACATGTTTTTAACTATTTCTTTTATCCTCGCTGAAATACCATTTTTTATCCATATACAAATGATGCTCAGCGAGCACAGGGGGCGTTCCCCCTGTGCTCTGAGCATACCAGCGTCATCCCCTGCTTGCCACCTCCAGTTCTTCTTAGTCATGCCCCCTGCATCTTCTGGCCTTCCTCTTGGATGCGTAATCAGCCAACACTGTATTGCTCTGGCTTGTACAGTCAACTCTACCACTTCGGGTTCGGGCAGAGCCGACTGCACATGCTCCTTTGGCCATTTTTCTTTTGTTTCCTATGTGCAGTACGCTTGTGTACACTCGTGTAGGAAACGAAAGAAAAATGCCCAAAGGAGCATGCGTAGTTGGCTCTGCCCGAACTCGAAGTGTAAAGGTATGAGTAGAATAGACTTTATAAAGGCTAGTCCAACATGGCTTTAGTTAAAAATGTGTTTAGGCAATGATAGGCTCCCTTTAAATATCCTGGGGTGTGCCATGATTGGCTTGTGGCAGGTGACTGTGTGCTCGCTGGCCATTTGAAAGTTGACCATGTATATTACAACCAGCAGGAGGAAGGAGGCAGGGTTGGGCATGGGAGATCCCAAGCATAGAAGAAAGGGTAAGCATTCTAGTGGCCATGACTGCCAGGATAGCAGAGATTCCAGTAGTTTTAGACATGGACAGTCCATTGAATTCATCTTAAAAAATGGATACAAGTGTAAAATAAGAATACATTAAAAAAAATACTAGTGGAATCAATACTTTTCTATGAGATTTCATTATCCTGCCTGTACTAATGTGACATTTGGTGCAGAGCATCTATGTAAATGGATGTACATTACCTCTTAGGGAAACGGAGTGTCTCCAGTATATTATTTTGTCACAATACAACAGATGTAAATTAAATACAAGGATGAAGTAGTCACTTTGAATTTATAAGATAGGGGAAAAAAATACAGTAGAGATTTGCAAATACTTTCCCCTGTCATATGCTACGGGGGCATTCGCTTTCCTGACACAAACTGACATTTTTGGCCTGCTGCTCTCAGTTCTCTGTACATCTGGGGTCGAACACAATATGCCACAAAGTTTAAAGGAGGGATTTGAAATGTATCTAACTCCCTCTGTGAAGTTGCGGCAAATATTTGACTGAACAAGCTGCCCAGATGGTTCTTGTTGATGCCTAATTATGTGCGCATAAAATATTAGCCAGAAATGCTTGATTGTCTCCCAAAGCTTCACAAGAGATGAAAGAGAGAATCTTCCCGAGCATCCGATCACTAAACGTGATAATTTGCTACAAGACATTGCGCTGGAAGTTAGTCAGATTGTGCTTTTAATTGTGTCCCCTCTCTTAGTTTGTCAGTCTGATGCACGTCCTGCAGCATGTGAATTATCCCCCAGCAGCTCAGCTATAAATAACAAGCGCATGCAAACAGCAACATAAGAAGCAGCCATTCCAAAGCCAGAGGACTGAACTGTGACCTTTCTAACTGCTCAGTGAAGATAACACAAAGGAGAATCAGATATATTCTTCTGACTGGTGGAAGATGGTGGCCACCGACAATTCATGTTTCAAGTCTACAGAAGAACTGATGTAAAATTATTTCCATTTCTAGGTACAGAAGTGTTTGTGAAAGTGCTGAGATTGACAAACCATCTTTGGGGTTACTTATTTTCATCAAGGTGCATATCATATATGTAGCAATACCCCTGTATTGTATTTCTTTTATATGCACCTAAGAATTGAATGTGCTGGAATCGTCCAGAAAATTGATGTATAGATGGTATTATACCCCATCTAGACTAGCACTTCTTTTCTCTAATGCTTCTAAAACCTGCTGGAGATGAATTTGGAAACTGGCACCCTTCTGCACATATGGTGGTCGTGCCCTAGACTTACACAACTTTGGAACCAAATCCATACCCTATTGCGTACTATAATTCAGTATCCAATACCTTGGGGACCACATGTAGCCTTGCTGTTGTTGAATATTGACACGCTGCCCCTCAGTGACCAATGTATTATTTTCCATGTATTGACTGTCACTAGATCTAGGATTGCCCAATTATGGAAGAGCCTGGACTTTCCTAGTCTACCTGAAATCACTAGAGCAGTCACATTTAGCTGCACTATGGAACATTTGTTGTCCTGCAGATTGAGTAATGCCCAGGCCTTTAGAAATATGTGGGGTAAGTGGATAACCTGGTCGGGCTACGAATGCTGACCTTGCATTGGGACTCCTTATCTAAATTAACCCCACTTTGCCAGTTGTCACCTGATATATACCAACTGTTGGAGACCAATTTCTCTATTTCTCTATTACTGTATGGAACCTCACCTGTCCTGTGTTTGAATTGCGATCATAATGTCTACTGGATCACTGTTGTAGATTGGTTGATTGTTGATTATGTATCATGCTTTATCCTATGTCCCTCCACTACCACTCCTTTCCTCCTACTTCCCTCCTCTCCCCCTCTTCCCTTTCCCTCCTTCTTTCTCCTTCCTTTCCTTCTCCTCCTGCCCCTCTTTGTCCTTATGTTTTGAAACTTCATGTCATCAAACCATTAAGTTTATACTTTGTATACTTCGAAAACCTTTCAATAAACTTCAAGTTCAAGAAAAAGAATTGAATGTGCTTTTGTAGCTGCTGCTTGGCATTGAGATGCATTGCTTATTCCCAAGTTTTTCGCTGGCTTGATTATAAATGCTATAGGAGGTGATAGGAACTTCATTCAGTAATAAGCGGGCTGCTTATCACTGTCACTATAGCGACTAAGTCACTTTCACACTGTCAGTAATTTACATCAGTATTTGTAAGACAAAACCAGGAGTGGTAATAGAAATTGCACCGAGCACTATTTGCCTTTCAGAATGCACCTTTTCTCTTTGGGTCTAGATGGACTCTGTTTGGAAATCCATATGTTTTGGGTGTCTTTAAAGCAGCTGGGGCCTCGTCGTCCTAGACTTAGGGCGTAGGTATATAGAGAGATATGGTGACCAATGGTACTCCTCCTATATGGTGAAGTCCAATTCGGAAAGAGGCACCGCGCACACCCTGGGTGTGCGCGATGCTTCTTTTCGAATTGGACTCCACCATATAGGAGGAGTACCATTGGTCACCATATCTCTCTATGAAACCAGGAGTGGGTCCAGAACACAGAAAATCACATCTTTCTATATGCCTTTGGGTTCTGTTTCTGGTTTTTGCTTACAAATACTGATGCAAAATCCTGACCAAAAACCGAACATGTGACCTAAGCCTAGGAGAATACCTTAGATGACACTGCAAAACAATCGCTCTGAAATCGCTGCCCATAATAAATTCATTGAGTTAGAATCTCTTAAAGTATCCCTTCAAAATCGCTCCATTTATGTGAGCAGCTTAGACTTTGGCGCAGTAATAAAATCACTAGAGATAAAATCACTGATAAAACAATGTATGAGGCTGTACTTTTTTCGGCATTGACGTGGACCCTTTAGTCAGCTGATCAGGTGGGGTGTCAGGAGTCAGAACTCCACTGATCTGATATTCATGACTTATCCTAAAGTTTGGTTATGACTATAAAGGGTGGTTCACACAGGAGAATTGGGGGCTGATTTTAATACAGATTCTGCCTCAAAATCAATTCCAAATTCCACCTGAAATCTGTCTCCCATACATTTCAAAAGAAGCATTCTGCTTGTTCTTCTGCCTGAAACTTCCATTGGAAGGAATGGGAGGTGGATTTTGGAGCAGTTTTTCAGAATCTGGATCAAAATCAGCTCCCAAAATCTGCTTCAAATTCCATCTACCTTAAAGGAAGTATTCCATACCAAACATTTATTATCCACTGCATTAGCCCTGCATGTCATAAATGTATGACCACTGGGGGTCCCATTGCTGGGACACTCACCACCATGACTCCTACCGATCACTACAATGAGGGTCCCATGTCCAAGTTCCTTAGCTCTGCACAATAGTGAGAACAACTTTGAATGGAGAGGCGACTACCTATGTGCAACGCTGCTCATGTCATTACTATGAGGACAATGGAAATGACCAAGTACTGTACTTGTCTGTTTTCGGAGAACCGTTTTCTAATGTAGTTTTGGCAATGAGCCTTGTACAGGTGTAGCACATGGTTTTAATGTTCTTCACTCATACAAGTCACGTGGGCCAAAAACCACATCACAAAACTAGGAAATTATAGTTCTATGGGCATGTCATTAAAGGTGGAAGGTCCCGACAGGGCAGTACCTAGTTATTTCCTTTTCCAATGTCTTCCAGAATAAGTGGAGCCTGAGGAAAGTGCTTAAAAACCCAGGATATAACTGCCGAGGATGTGCTATAAATAAACAAGGGTAGTTATTATGTACCGTGTAATACATGGCCTTGTTCTCGGCACAGAAAGTCCGCTTTAATTCCGAAGAAAGTAAAACAAACATTTTCCAGTTTGCTATTTTTGTTTGCTGACCTAACCATGACAGAGGCCAAATGCTGTAGACATTGCTGTCCAGTCTGAATGTCACTCGCTTACAGCAAAAGAAAATATGAAAGCAAAAGGGACAGGACAGGAGAAAGCAGAATTTCAGGTCTTCCTGAAGGCAAACTCTGGTTAAAACAAATGTTTCACACCGTAAGCATTCATTGCAATGCAAAGCCCCCATTGAATAATTTTCTTTGTCTGTGCAGGTGTTTGCATGACCGTCTGAATAATGAGTGTGCTACATATGGGCCAGCGGAAAACACCAACCTTTAACCCCATAAGGGTGCAGTCTATTTTAGCCCCCAGGATGCAGTGATTTTTTTCGTCTTTCCTTTTTTTTTTTTTTTTTTTCTTTCCTTTTTGTTTGCTTTTCTTTTCTTTTTTCTCTGCTTTGCTTTTCGCTTTTCTTTTATAGCCCTGCCTTCTGGGTGACATATCTTTACAGTGAGTATTTATTTTTGTGTGAGAGGACTTTCATTTTTTGCCACAATTTCTGGGTACATATATTGTATATTTATTATTCATTTTTAATTATTTGGGGGGCAAATGGGGGCAGTTTTCCAATTTTTTGAGTTTCAATTATGAATCCACACTAGGAGGCAGTGATACGCATGGGGTTTCTTTCCCACAGCTGTTTTTTTAGGGGGGTCATTTCCTACACCCAAATTCGTTTTATGATATTCTTTTCTAATTTGTGATCTTTGCTACTCATTGATTTTGCAATATTTTTTTTTTCTCTTGTTTGGTTCTTGCTTATCTCTTTTCCCATATGTCACATCAAATATTTTTCTTTCCACACAATATTAAAGGGAGTCTGTCAGCACAAATTTGAGATATAAACTAATCCCAGTACCTTGTAGCACAACACAGTTTACAATGATGTATTTCTTATTCAGGACCACGCTCCATTCTTGTAAAAATTGTCCTTTTATCCCTATGCAAATGAGCAGAAAAGGGCTTTAGGGGCCTGACTTTTCATCAATGGGTTTCACTATCTGCTGCTGCTAACGGCTGCTCAGCTCCGCCCACTATCTGTACTGTGCATGTGTGATGATGACACACTGCACCCATCTGAAGACAGCTTCCTTCACTTCCGGTGCAGTGTGTCATCATCAGACATGCACATCCTGCAAGGTACTGTGATTAGTTTATATCTCAATTTTGTGCTGACAGATTCACTTTATGGCTAAGGCCCTAGGCAGCAAATCACTGCAAAAAAACGCTGAGGGAAAAACTGCGGAGGAAACACATCACGGTTTTTCCTGCAGCGCTTTTCACAGAAAGTCCACAGAATTTTCCTTTCTGCTTTTATTGTACCTACAGGAGCATCTCAATAAATTAGAATATCTTTGAAACGTTTATTTCTTTCAGTAATTAAATTAAAAAAGTGACCTCCTATATTTTCTAGATTCCTTATACAGACTGTTCTATTTCAAGTGTTTTATTTCTGTAAATGTTGATTATGGATTACAGGTAATGAAAACCCAAATCTAAGAAAATGAGAATATTGTAAGTTCAGTTCAGTATTGTAAATTCAGTGTGTCACCTGCCAAGGTTTCCTAAGCCTTTAAATGGTCCCTCAGTCTGGTTCAGTAGGACACACAATCATGGAAGACGCTGATTATGGATTGTATTACTGAATTACTGAAATGAATGAATGTTTCAAAGATATTCTAATTTACTGAGATGCACCTGTATGTGGAAAATACTAGCGTTTAATTGATTGAGGTATAATTGATATGCTGAGATTTACAAAAACGCAGCATTTCCACTGCAGATTTTTTTCTGCAATGTGGGGATGGGATTAGGCAGAATCACATCCACTTTCCAGGTACTGTAAAATGCCGCAAATTTTGCCGCAAAAATCGCAGAATATCCACTGCATGGGGCCCCAGCCTAAAGGTACTTTATAAGGTAGTTGGGATCAGGGGCAGGGGTGCAGACATCAACTGCATGTTATATACCGTAACTCAGGGGTCCCCAAACTACGGCCCGCGGGCCGCATCCGGCCCCCAGAGGCCATTTACCCGGCCCGCGTCGCAATTTCCTTGTGTTATTTCAATTGTGAGCACACAGGCGGTGCTTACAATTGAAATAACCCGCCGAGCACTACACGGGAAGTCTCGTTCCTGTGTAGACGCTCGGCGCTCATCATCCGCACCTGGCCCGCGTCGCAATTTCCTTTTGTTATTTCAGTTGTGAGGGCACAGGCGGCGCTTACAATTGAAATAACCCACCGAGCACTACACGGGAAGTCTCGTTCTTGTGTAGATGCTCGGCGCTCGTCGTCCGGACCTAGAATGATCACGTCATGACGCACGACGTGCTCATCTAGGCCTTACAGCCAAAGACAGAGGAGCTGGGACCACAGCGCGGGAGTGGCTGCAGTGCTAGGTAAAGTATATTTTCACTTTTTTTTTTTACTGGGCATGGAAGGGGATCAGAGAGCTGGATCTATATGGGGGATTGATGGGACCTATATGGGGGATTGATGGGACCTATATGGGGGAGAGCTGGACATATATGGGGGAGAGACCTGGACTTATATGGGGGAGAGCGCTGGCCCTATATGAGGGAGACTGCATGGGACCTATATGGGGGAGAGAGCTGGCCCTATATGAGGGAGACTGCATGGGACCTATATGTATTTGTTCCCTTTTTGTTTTACTTTAAAATGAGATACGTGTAGTGTGCATAGGGATTTTCATAGTTTTTCTTATAGTCCGGCCCTCCAACGGTCTGAGGGACAGTGAACTGGCCCCCTGTGTAAAAAGTTTGGGGACCCCTGCCGTAACTCATGATCTGGTCACTCACACTCTCTTATTGGCTTGACACTTGACTATATTTATTTGCAGCTATCTTTGCTGACTTGTGACTCAATGTTTTTGTCTTTATTTTTAATGCTGCTGTATGTCTGTATTCAATTTTGTTTTTTATGCATTGTTTAGGTGTGCACTTTTTAGGGTATGTTGTTTTTTCTTTGTTCGATATAAACATGCATCTTAAATTTACCTTCCTTCCTCTAGGGATTTGTTCATACTGGACCTGGGGGATCCAGGCTGATTCCAATCCCGGGTCACTTGGTTAGCATTAGGGGACAGGGCTGGTTCCAATCACCTGACCCTGGTTCAAAAGCAGCCCAAAACCCCTAGGTCCAGCATGAATAAAACCCTGGAGAACCCCTTTAAATAACTGTTAACCAAATGCTAACTTTAATTAAGCATTGGGCATATTGATATCCAACGAATCCTACCCATCATTCCTGACACCTGCCATTGATGAAGAGTCAAGTGTCCTTCATCTACTTGTATATTGGATCAATGACCAATTCTGCCCAAATCTAATTTCTTAAACAAGCATGTAAGGCTTACCCTCTGGTATGACTTGACTTGTACTTTGTGTCGTAACCCTTCATTTCTTTTATGCGTGGCATATATTGTACCATCTCTGTCTGAAGACAAATTTATATTGTGATGGTGTCAGTGACAGAAAAACAGGCAAGAAATAGGGATTCCATTTATTTGCAAAGCTTCTTATTGCTGCTCGGAGGCCTCCCAACAAATAATAGTAAATAAATTTATCTCTGTGTTCTTGTTTAATAGATATCATTAATCAGGGAGCGTTCTGGGAAAATCAGGAGCAGAATCTACAGCCGTATCATTCCATATGAGGTTTACGCTGCACACGGAGCGTTTATTAAAGTCTTTTAAGCCTCATCTCTGAGCACAAAGCTGCCATCCAACTTCATCAAGAGCGTAGCCATCTCTCCGTGGGCAAGGGATGTCCCCATTGTCACCTCCTTATTGACAAGGCCCGACAAATATCTTTGATCAATAACTGTCAGCAGCAGAGCGTTGCAGCTCTGTTCACCTGTCAGGAAGAACTATCTACTTGGCCAGGAACGGTGAGAAGCAAGAGATCGATGGCAGGATTACAGTGCACTGTCTGTATGGAGTGTCTTATACACTGAGCTCCAACATCAGCTGTCAGGGGGACAACTACATCCACATTTTAACCCCATGCTTTCCAACCTGAGTTTAGCTAAGACTCTTTCCCACAATGGAAATCATTTTATATAATAACTGGTACAGTCGTCTCATTTCGGTGTCACTTCCTCTCTCGACTTCCAGTGTAGCTTGTCACATTTTCCTTGACCTTGTAACCTCCAATTACACATCTCTTCCCAGTCAATGCAATGCAGTCCGCTAGAATAATTTTAATGAAATGGCAGTGAGGCAGGAAATGTGCAGCGTTATTTCCTGTTTTATTCTGGCTGAGTGTTAAAATCTGTCAAAATCCATAGCCTAAAATATATATACCTATAAAATGGAATGGAGGATATTGTGGCGGAAAATATCAAATCGCAATGAGGAAATTATTATGATGAGATGGACACAGCATAAAGTTAGTATGAATACACTATAATTTACCGGCCTAGTGCTATGTAATATGGCAGGCTCTCATCCTTGTGGGTCAGTATCAGAGACGGTGAGGCGACCTTTTTTGGGTGATACACAGCTATAACACCTCTAGTCGATCCACATAATTGAATCTTTGCGCTTTATTTTTATCCCAGATGATATATGGGTGTTGAGATGACAGTGATTTTTTTTTGTTTGTTTTGGCATTACTGTGTTTTGAGAGCATATTTTTTGTGGAATTTTTGTAATTTTTTTTGTAATACATATAACATTTTTTAAGGGAAAAAGGATTTGAAAATGTTTTTTTTTTTTAATCCCAAAGGGGTACTTAACCATGTGATGTTACATGTTAAATACATAATTAATACTGCACTAATGCACTATGTCTATAGCGGTGCCTAACGGAAATATAAAGATCACACATCTAGAGGGTCTTCATTAGGCCTGCCATGGAGACTGATCAGGATAGCCTATATTTAACCACTTAGATGTCTTGCTCAGCATTGTTACAGCATTGTGTTGCTTACTGTATAATAAACAGGAGGAGATAAAGAGCAAAAAGCAAACAGGTTGAGACTTACTTTCGCTCCATTGAAGTATGTTTTGGTTCATAGAACAACATAACAGGGACATAGCTATACAGGGTGTCATGGTAGTGGTTGCTACTGGGTCTTGGAACCTGAGTGGACCCCAAAGGTCTCTCTGCCACATAAAATATACCACTATACTTTAAGGCACAAAATAAGACTTCAACTTACACTTCTGTACCATAAGTAGTTAGGGGATAATATTCAATGTGATTCACTTTACCATATTTACGCAATGGGCTTACAGACTACTGTACGAATGTGTCAGTACAGCCCAAAAAATATGAGTGGCATCATCCAATTAGGTGCACAAATGCAAAAGCATCTTTACTTTGTCATAATCAAAACTGCAACTGCCTCAACCCAGATGGAGGAGACCGGAGGATGGGAGTAGTAGTGGCAGATGCTGTGCCACCTGCTAGGCCGAGCACGCTCACCAAGCACTCCAGCCCTGCTCCTGGGCCGGACACAGTCGAGGGGGGTCCAGCAGCACTACCGGATGGTGGTGGTTAGTTGTTTCCCCCGGGGGTGCATTCAGTTGGAGAGGGGACCTCTCCACTCTGAGCTGGTGTGATGGTGTTCGGAAGGGCCCTGATGGTTATGCAGCCACAACTAGGCAGCCTGTGGTAGCAGTTGAACAAGGAACAGTTTTTATTGCAGCAACTGGAAACAGGTACAATGGCTTCCAAATGGGGGTAGTAGTAATACAATGTTCAATCCCCCAGCCTTGGTTCTAGGAGGGTGCCCAGGGATTATACATTCTCTATGGCAAACTTTCCTCCAACTACTCTGCCTCTCGTGCCTCTCCCCGGTGTGGATGCTGGGGATAGTGGTGGTACAACGAGTCCTGACAGGGTTCTGGTTACCTTCTGCTTAGGCCCGAGTGAGTATCTCCTGTCAGTGTCCTCCACTGTTCATCCTGGCACGGCACCGGTAATGTCCAATACTCCAGATAGCTAATCTCCCTTCTCAGGGCTGTCTCAGGGTTGATAACAATCCTCCTGAAGGCTATGTAGGTGAGCGTTGGGCCTCAATCTAGATGCAGGATGCAGGGATCCTCTGCACCCTCTCTCACCAGCTGCACTCACTAGACTCTGAACTGGACTGAGGGCTCAACCGTCGCCATGGACACTATGGTCTCCCACAACCCCTCTCAGTGGCCTGAGATTGGCCAGGGCTGAACCAAGGCAAGGTTTGAACCCTGAGGGGGGAGAATACACAGGAAAAGCTGCATAAACAATGACATAGAACACTAAACACAGAAGACGGGACATAGCAACATAACCCAGAGACACAAAAGACAAACAATTAAAAGCAGTAGCACTCTGGGATGCTGCACAACATTTCGGCCTATGCAGGGGTCTTTATCAAGCATGTCTCCTGTATACACCAAAGCATTGCAGCTTTCATGACAGAGACATTTAGTCTGTGTTGCAGTTGAACACCCAGTCGGATCCTTTTTGGACTGTGTTTATATATTACAGAGGATTCTTTTGCATCCCATGTAGTTGGGACACTTGAGTGTGCTGCAGACATTTTCCTTTCTTGGACAATATACTTGGACAAAAAAGTTAGCAAATATCCAATGTTTTTTAGGTTTTGATATTCTTGGACTAAGTGTTGTCTTGAGTTAACAAATACTTGGCCATATTATATAACCTAGTTACAAAGTGCACATGAAAGTTTGGGATACTTTCAATTTAATTTTTCACATTGGCAATTCACTTTGCATAAAGGCAACTAAATTAACATAGAATATCTAGATGGCAGCATCTCATAGTGAAAAACTCTGACTCAAGAAATCTTAGAGTTATGTGCCACCCATGCTGGCCCTGTGCTAAGCCTATCATAAAGGATTAGTTTTGTCCAAAATGTTGATTTTTGGGGAGTTTTTGACACTAGCACAGTGCTACAACAGTGCCACTTTTGGCCTTGGACAGTGTTTTCTCTTGCAGCTTAGCCACATCCAATTAAGTAAGTAAAGGGCATTATTACAGCATAATTTAGAGTAGTCGGAGTTAAGTATAAATCTATATCAAAAGAACCAGTCAGAACTCCAGCACTTGAAGTGACTAATTGGGCCATACCCTAAGGCTGGCACATACCCTATTGGCCTGTGCAGTCTTTGTTTGGACTGGGTCAGTGAAAAACTCATAGACTTTTATTAATGCATCCGTTATGCAACAGTATCAATGAAAATGCTTCAGTAGTTTTTTTTGCAGATCTACGATCCACACAAAAAAAACCCACAGACTTTTGAATATACATATTGAAATGAATAGGTACCTATGTCGTCATCAAAAAATGCAGATGCCATATGTACCTCAAGGCATGTGAGTAAAGCCTAAAGGAAGGCTGTCAATCTCTAAGTAATACTACCCCTTGGATTTCTACTGATCTGAAATTTACATGAATAAATAACTCTATATTCACATGACCATGCTAAAATAATGGGTGTGAAAAACGGATGAAATGGTCCATTTTTTATGGCCTTTTTGCATTTGTGGGGCACCCTTTTTCATGGACCTGCTCAGCTATTCCTGCACTATAATATGCTGCTCACACATTGGTTTGCATTTTCAACATCCAGGTCCCCTTTAAATGCCATGATGTAATCTATGATGTCTCCCATGGCTCAGATCATGTCTGTTCAGAAGGAAGACATGTAGCGATCAGAATAGAAGACCCCCTAAAGCCTCCTTGTGAATGGAGCACTTGCATGACCATCAGGCACTTCTATGAGGAGTGCTGGACTCATTTCTGCCCCATATAAATGAATGGAACGGCGGGTGCGGTTCATAAGGAGGCTTTAAGGCTGTGTGAACACTGAGTTTTTTGCCAGCGGATTTTGACGCAGAATCCGCCTTAAAATCCAAATGAAAAAACTAATCCCATTCATTTCAATGGGAGTCAGTAGCGTTTTTTTTCCGCTAGCGAAAAAAAAAAGCGACATGACCTATCTTGCCGTGGATACCACCCGCGGTGTCCACGGCTTGAGAGGTGCTCCTAATTAGGCCCAGTCATCCGAGCCTAATCAGGAGCGGGATGCCGCGACAGAATGCTGATGCACTGCATTGGAATCCCGTCGCGGCAGACTGCGGCAAAAACTCTGGCAGTGGAAAATTTTCCGCCATGTGAACACACCCTTAGGGTGACTTTCGGCCACCATCCTCCTGACCACTGGAAGACCTGGTGGTCAGGCCCCCAGCAGTCAGACACTTATCCCCTGTCCCCTTTAAAGAGGACCTTTCATGTCCTCATGTATATGCGGTTTTACATACCGCTAGAAAGCCGAAAGCACGCTGAATTCAGCACACTGCCGGCTTTCCCGGTATGTGCCCCGGGGCTGGAGATATCGGTGGTGTAAGTTTCATGGTTTACTGTCAGAAAGGCGTTCCTGACAGTCTAGCTGCGCTGTGAGGAACACCCTCCCTGACTGTGCTCGTTCATAGACTTGTACTGGGGGGGGGGGGGGGTGTTCCTTACCACCCAGTGATGACGCTGAGCTGTGAGTACAGGGCTATGGATGAGCACAGTCAGGGAGGGCGTTCCGCACAACACAGCTAGACTGTCAGGAACGCCCTTCTGACAGTGAACGGTGAAATTTAGACCCCCCAATATCTCCAGCCCCTGGGGCATATAACGAGAGAGCTGAAAACCGCATATACATGAGGACGTGAAAGGTCCTCTTTAAGTGATGTACATTATAAGTGTACCCTAGTCTACATAGTATCTTAGTTATGCACATTTCTCTTTTTGTCTTCTTCTTAGATTGCAGTAATAATCCCTGCATCAGAACTAGTGTAAAGATCTTCTATTGTTACAGCCTCAATTTCGGTCTCGCCATTCAAGCAGGAATCTCTTGGGGCAAATTAATGGGCCACAGGAAGGAATTCGTATTAGTGGCAAAGCAAGCGTTATATTGAATCAATTGTTAAAATGACTGAAAATGTTACGCCATTACATCCGCATGCTTTGATGAGCCGGGTCAACATCTATTGTGTGTGTTATTGGTGGTATTTAATCTCATGACCTCTTCCCATTGTTCCCAGTTGAATACCATTATTTATTAAGCAATGTCTACATTAGAATAGTACCATATAGGAAAATGTTCTCTCAGCATTAACAGGGTTTTAATTGGTTTGAAGAGAAACAATGCAAACAATTACCATAGGTAAACTATAACAATTCTATACAAACTGTATATCTGTATTGACTATAGCTTCCGCAATTGCACTCCTTCACCATTGTCACTTGCTTTGTTTATGCATTACCTATGCTAATGTAGGCTATAAGAAGTAAGAAACAGATAGAAGAAGTTGTGACTACAAGTAAAGGGTTTTTGTAGTCTGTTACCATGGAAACACATAGGTGTGCCCCAGAATATCTAGAAAAAGTCAGGGTATGTTTTAAACAAGACTAAACAAAATTGCTTTAAGTGATTTTCTCAGTTCAGGATATTAGAATCCTTAGGACAGACCATCAATAACAAAGCAGTTGGCGCCTGACTCTCAGCTCCCACAGCGACCAGCCATTTCAAGGGGCTGCTGCACTTGTGCGAAGACCGTGACCTCTTTAAGATTTACATCACCTCCCTGTACTGAAAAAGAACTATTGCACCTTCCAACTATTGCACCTTCCAAAGAACCGGATGTTAAAGGGGTTGTCCAGAAAAAAACTATTTTTCTCTGAAGGCGCGGGAAGTTTAAAAACAAAACATACTCACCTGTCCCCTGTGCTCCGGTGTCCCAGGTCACTGTCTGGTCAGTTATTGTGGTAGTCCCCGCCGAACGCGACTACTGAGGACAAGCAGTGGCCTCAGCTGCCTAAGGAAAGGAATCGCGACGTAACAGTTGACGTCATCTTTTAATATGGTAGTGTAACAAGTGTTTATGTGCTTTTTATTATTAAAGGTATATATATGTATAAAGGTATATATATATATACTGTATATATATATATATATATATATATACACACACATACAGCATTGTGCAAAAGTTTTACGCGGGACTGGAAAAATGCTGCAAACTGCTTTCAAAAATAAAAATGATAGTTTATTTTTGTTAACTAACAAAATGAAGTGAATAAACAAAGAGAAATCTAAATTCCATCAATATTTGGTGTGACCTTTGCCCTTTGGAGGAGGAGTCCTGAAAGTGATGATACGGCCCCCACAGAGTCCTGATCTCAACATCATCCAGTCTGTCTGGGAATACATGAAGAGACAGAGGGACTGGAGCAAGCCTGCATCCACAGAAGATCTGTGCTTAGTTCTCCAAGATGTTTAGAACAACCTCCCTGCCGAGTTCCTTCAAAAAATGTCTAAGGGTCTAATGGCTAAGGGTGGTCACATCATACAGCTGCATCTCAACAAATTAGAATATCTTTTAAATCTTTATTTATTTCAGTAATTAAATTAAAAAGTGACCTTGTATATTTTCTAGATTCTTTACACACAGAGTGTTCTATTTCTAGTGTTTTATTTCTGTAAATGTTGATTATGGATTACAGGTAATGAAAACCCAAATCTAAGAAAATTAGAATATTGTAAATTCAGTTCAGTATTGTAAATTCAGTGCGTCACCTGCCAAGGTTTCCTAAGCCTTTAAATGGTCCCTCAGTCTGGTTCAGTAGGACACACAATCATGGAAGACGCTGATTATGGATTGTATTACTGAATCAC
Source organism: Leptodactylus fallax (assembly GCA_947044405.1). Taxonomy (NCBI): domain Eukaryota; kingdom Metazoa; phylum Chordata; class Amphibia; order Anura; family Leptodactylidae; genus Leptodactylus; species Leptodactylus fallax. The sequence goes on along the minus strand of CAMRHE010000178.1, from coordinate 2,678,309 downwards.
TGAAATGAATGTTTCAAAGATATTCTAATTTATTGAGATGCACCTATATATTGATGTGATTTACAGTAGATTTCTCTTTTCTTCATTCACTTTATTTTGTTAATTGACAGAAATAAACTATTAATAATTCTATTTTGGAAAGCATTCTTACATTGTAACATTGTTTTCATACCTGCCTAAATTATTTGCACAGTACTGTATAGAGATAGATATATTCAATATCGCTACCATTGTGAAATCCTGACTGTTGGAGTGAATGGGTGCCATTGTTTTTATATATTCCATCAACTTCCAAGTATTACAACATATGAAAGCGATAGACTGAAGTAATGCTTCAGACAAGTAGTAGTGACAGGGAATGACTGCAGTCTGTGCGTTACATTTTGTCCTCTTGTCCTTGCGCAGTAATTGATACTGTCACAGTCTCAACCTCAAGCTTTATTATCAGGTGCTGAAGGTGGTTTTTCTTTTCCTCCTCACTGAGTCTGATCCAGGTGGCAGGAGGATGGCTGAGGAATGAGACTGAGAGATGCTAAAGGACAGGTGACTGGCAGCTCTTGCATATCTTCATCCCGACATCCAGTCAGTCACAGCATGAAGAGGATACTCCCCTCCCAAAATAGAACATCAAGACAAGTGACTGGGTGGTTACAGCTAACTTTCTATATATTGGAATGATTCACTGCACTATCATGGGTTAAAAGGTCTGGCCAATTTTCCGGCCATGTTTGTACCTTTAATAGTCAATGATGCAGTGTTGGACATGCCATATGTGCAATCTGTGCAGATGTAGATAACGGGCACCCTGTCACTATATAGGGGATCTACCTCTACCTAAATCTCTTCTAAACCATGTACGGTATATGCTGTTGTAGGGGCGGTTAGTGACATAGTGAATATACATTTATTGTGTCAAAGTGCAATCTTGCTAGCAAGAAAGTAAACTTTTTATCCATATGCGAATGAATTGTTCAGTGGTCACTTCAGTTGCCCGAAGACCCATTTTGCCTGGTGGTTTAATAATAATAATAATAATAGTCCTTTAATAGTCCCACAGTGGGGAAATTCAGTGTGTTACAGCAGCACAGATAAGATAAGATAAGCAGATACAAATACAACATGTACAGGAATGTACCAAGGTGAGAGGCATTACATTAATAGCAGACAGACAGATAGGACGTGGCAGAGGGGGGGGGGGGGGGATATAACAGGCAGAGAGATATTTCAGTTCTCTGTGTGTAATGATCTCCGCTTAGGTCGGTGTTGGTTGTACAGCCTAACCGCGGTGGGGAGGAAAGACTTCCGATAGCGCTCCTTCTCACACCTAGGGTGGAGCAGTCGGTCACTGACAGTACTACCCAGCTCTATCACAGTCTCATGCATGGGATGGGACTTCTTCTTCTGCATGGAGCTCACCACGGACAGTATCCTTCTGTTACCCACCACCTGCACTGGGTCCAGTGGGCTCCCCAGGACAGAGCTGGCCCTTCTAATCAGCTTGTCTGGTTTCTGCTCATTGCTGCCCCCTAATATTAATGAGAGGTCCCCATGTGGGGCTAATGCAGCAACCCAGTGCACTCTGCAAAACTGTTTATTTTAAATTTGCGACACTTGTACATGTTGTTATATAGTGTATACATGTAAAAGTTATGGTTTCCCTTTCATGGGTTGTTCCACTGGGCAAGAGGACTTTAGTAGCAGATGGTACATTCCAGCCAGTGAAGTTGAGAACTGTTCCACCTGCAGCCCTGAGAGTCATTACCTATAGCTAACACCATGATAGTGATGGGAACTTTGGCTCTTTTTAATGATCTGCATCATTTGTTTTGTGTATTTTATATTATTGGGGCATAAGGGAAGGGATCAAGTAATAGAAGTGCAGCTGCTGCTCCATCTGCTCTATGGTAGCCCCGGAAACTGCAGCTCTGTTCCTACTACATGAACAGGAGCAGAACTAATTGTGCTCTCCGTCCACTGCAGCAGCACCTGGAGGCTGCCAGAACAGCTGATTTTTTGGGGTATCGAACCCCACAGATCAGTATGTAAAATGCATTTGTAGAAAGAAAATCCCTTTAAGTGGGTAGCATATAATGCCACATTTCACTTGTAGTGGTCACTGCAGGCAATAGGTCCTTGTTTAGAGAAGAGACTGGCCAGATGGGCTGAACTTCTCTATATGTGCTACTTTTCTTCTTTTATGAGAGCTAATGTACTATAGCAGTAAAGAACTGTATAAGCCTTACTTGAGAAACATTGCATAACTATAGAACAAATGTACACGTGAGGAAATACTGGGGCAGACAATCTAATGAAAATATAACTGGTGTACATGCCACATACCTCATTTAGACACTTTCTAAGGCCTCCTTCACACAAACATAGTGTTTTTTAGTGTTTTCAAACACTGATCCACAATCTGCAAAAAACATGTCTTCATGTCATCCGAAATTGCAGATCCACAAAAAGACTTGTATGATCCCCTATACTTGTACAGTGGGGAAAAAAAAGTATTTAGTCAGCCACCAATTGTGCAAGTTCTCCCACTTAAAAAGATGAGAGAGGCCTGTAATTGTCATCATAGGTAGACCTCAACTATGAGAGACAAAATGAGAAAATAAATCCAGAAAATCACATTCTCTGATTTTTAAAGAATTTATTTGTAAATTATGGTGGAAAATAAGTATTTGGTCAATAACAAAAGTTCATCTCAATACTTTGTTATATATCCTTTGTTGGCAATGACAGGTCAAACGTTTTCTGTAAGTCTTCACAAGGTTGGCACACACTGTTGCTGGTATGTTGGCCCATTTCTCCATGCAGATCTCCTCTAGAGCAGTGATGTTTTGGGGATGTCGCTGGGCAACACGGACTTTCAACTCCTTCCAAAGGTTTTCTATGGGGTTGAAATCTGGAGACTGGCTAGGCCACTCCAGGACCTTGAAATGCTTCTTACGAAGCCACACCTTCGCTGCCCTGGCGGTGTGCTTGGGATCATTGTCATGCTGAAAGACCCAGCCACGTTTCATCTTCAATGCCCTTGCTGATGGAAGGAGGTTTGCACTCAAAATCTCACGATACAAGGCCCCATTCATTCTTTCATGTACACGGATCAGTCGTCCTGGTCCCTTTGCAGAGAAACAGCCCAAAGCATGATGTTGCCACCCCCATGCTTCACAGTAGGTATGGTGTTCTTTGGATGCAACTCAGCATTCACTCTCCTCCAAACACGACGAGTTGTGTTTCTACCAAACAGTTCTACTTTGGTTTCATCTGACCATATGACATTCTCCCAATACTCTTCTGGAACATCCAAATGCTCTCTAGCAAACTTCAGACGGGCCCGGATATGTACTGGCTTAAGCAGGGGGACACGTCTGCCACTGCAGGATCTGAGTCCCTGGCGGCCTAGTGTGCTACTGACGGTAGCCTTTGTTACGTTAGTCTCAGCTTTCTGCAGGTCATTCACTAGGTCCCTCCATGTGGTTCTGGGATTTTTGCTCACCGTTCTTGTGATCATTTTGACCCCACGGGGTGAGATCTTGCGTGCAGCCCCTGATGGAGGGAGATTATCAGTGGTCTTGTATGTCTTCCATTTTCTAATTATTGCTCCCACAGTTGATTTCTTCACACCAAGCTGCTTGCCTATTGCAGATTCAGTCTTCCCAGCCTGGTGCAGGTCTACAATTTTGTTTCTGGTGTCCTTCCACAGCTCTTTGGTCTTCACCATAGTGGAGTTTGGAGTGTGACTGTTTGAGGTTGTGGACAGGTGTCTTTTATACTGATAACAATGTCAAACAGGTGCCATTAATACAGGCCTCTTAAAGAAGAAATTACAGGTGTGTGAGAGCCAGAAATCTTGCTTGTTTATAGGTGACCAAATACTTATTTTCCACCATAATTTGCAAATAAATTCTTTAAAAATCAAACAATGTGATTTTCTGGATTTGTTTTCTCATTTTGTCTCTCATAGTTGAGGTCTACCTATGATGACAATTACAGGCCGGCCTCATCTTTTTAAGTGGGAGAACTTGCACAATTGGTGGCTGACTAAATACTTTTTTTCCCACTGTATGTGCTGCAAATGTGGGAAAAAATAGGATATGCTTCGTAAGTTTCCATCCTTGTATATGGCACGGACACACGGTCGCAAAAAAATGTGGTTGTGTGTCTGGGCCCATAGAAATGTATGTGTCCGTTCTTTGATCCGCAACAGTGGTCCCAGAAGTATGGTCGTGTGAAGGCGGCCTAACAGTTTCTGCACCTTCCAACACAAGTGGAAGTGACTTATCAGAGAAGGAGTGGGGCTTGTAAAAGGAGCCTAACATGACATCATGCCTCAAAAAATGTACCAACATTTTGGTGCATTTTTTGTTGAAAATTAAACCAACCGAGTGGTCCAAAGTTAGATTAGACAGTCTGAAGGTACACCAGCTTTTTCATACAGCACTAGACACTGATAAGTCTGGTGTAGCCTAAGATTATATTATCTAAACTGAGACAATATTACTTTATCAGTACTTAACCTAACTGATGTACCCACTAATATATCACAAGGCATTATAGGAAAGGAGCTGGGGAGCTCATGCACCCTCTGTTGGATGTAACAGATCCTCAGTTTGCTTTTGACTCACCGAGTCTTGAGACAGCAAAAGGGATTTTACAAAGCCAGCCAGTTCACTTTGCTCTGCACTGATGAGGGACAAAAATCCTGAAACGGCGCTGTATGCAGATAAGTGTTACTGGCTTGGCTAAAATCCCTTTTGCTGTCTCAAGACTCGGTGAGTCAAAAGCAAACTGAGGATCTGTTACATCCAACAGAGGGCGCATGAGCTCCCAGCTCCTTTCCCATAATGCCTTGTGATATGTAGATGCTTAGTAGAGGGCGAAAGGCAACTCAAAACTCTACACACCTTAACTGGTGCTCTCCTCAAGGAGAGATGTCTCTGTCTATAACCCACTCATTGCCTCCCACAAAGCCAGCCAGTTCACTTTGCTCCGCCCTGCTGAGGGACAAAAACCCTGAAGCGGCACTGTGGGCAGAGTGATCGCCTCTCGGCCTTCTGGCTAATCCCAGGTGTGGTATTGCCGTGCTACACTTGGAGTGATCTGCTTGAAGGTGTCCTGGGTACCCCCTCCTCGGTCTCCCTGGATCGGCTTGGCTTTTTAGCCAGGTCTTCACCAGGGTGTAGCTATTGGGGTAGGGGATTAGTCCCAGGACAACGGGGGACGACAGCTAGGTCTCCAATCCAGGAACCTGAGCTTCCTGCGGCATTCCAGATTCCGACGTGGGCTGCTTCCATGACCAGAGGTGGTTTATACGTTCCTGAGGTCTGCAAAGCTGCATTTCCTTTGACGTCCCTGTGGATAGCCAGGATTTCCAAGCACCATGGGGGATGTTCCCGAATTCCAAAAATTGGAGGATACGGTCTGTGTCTTTGTGGAGGAGAAGTTTCGTGGCACTAAAAATGTGCGCTTTATCTGCAATACTTTGCTTTTTGGGACTTTCAAGTTGACAAGGAATATGATTTTGTCATTTATGGACTTTCCGAAGAAAGGGTACTATGACGTGACTTTCTCAAGCAAGATTTACTTTAAGGAGTTTTTGAAGGACTTACGTCGTTTAAGGGACATTCCGGAAATGGAGGGCATTTGGATGTTACCACACATTCCTGATGATGAACTTGTGCTTACTGTCCTAATATATAGTCCTTTTATCTCCAACCATCAGGTTTTTCTTTTTTTGTCTCATTATTGTACTAAAGTTGAGTTTAAAAATAAGATATATAATGAGTGTGGCCTTTGGACGTGCAAGAGGCGTTATCTATGTACGGTCAAACGCAAATCCGACGGGTCTTTATTTTTGCCGCCTGGCAGATTCAAGTTGGGCAAAGTTACCGGGGAGGTCTTCTTTAGGGGTAGGCCCGACTTTTGTAATAACTGCAGGGAATATGGTCATCTAACTGTTGATTGCGGGAAGGTGGTATGTACTAGGTGTAGGAAGGAGGGGCATGTGTCTTCCAACTGCGATAGCCCTATGTGTTGCAATCTGTGTGGGACTGCGGAGCACTTGTACCGCCAGTGCCCGCAGCGTGGTTGTAAGGATGTTAGGGAGAGTGTTGGTGAGAGTGTTGGTGAGAGTATAGGGACTGGGGAGGGTGTGGGGGGTGGTGAGAGTGTTGGAGGTGGTGTGAATGAGACTGAGCGTTGTGTGACTGAAGTGGGTGCGGAAATTTCAGATACTGCTATTCTAGAGGCTGGTAGGGAGGTGCCTTCTGGCAAGGAGGGTGAGGTTAGTCAGCAAAGCAAAAAGGCTAAAAGGAAGAAGAGTTCTGATTGGGTTGAAAGGGTGGAGGAGGAGCCTATCGAGATGGAGGCTGAGATTGAGGATAAAGTTGTCTTAGAGGCAGCGACTGATAGTGAGTTGGCCGAGGCGGTCATTGAAGAGTATTCAGATGTAGAAGAAGGGCCTAGTAGACGAATTGATAGCTCAAAGGTTATTGTTGAGGAGTCTTTGTCTGAAAGTGTGGTGGAAGAAACACAGCTAAGCTCTACTGTTGAGAGTTTGTTTAGTCCGGATGAATTTTGGTGTCTTAGGGAATCCGTCAATAGTATTTTAGATGTTGATATATCTAATATGAGGTTTCACGCTTTTAGGACTCATCCAGAGACCTTGAAACAATTTTCGGTGTTACTTAAAGGGAATGTTTCTGCGACATGCCGTATTTTTCGTCTTTCTAGGTTATCATGTATATTATTAGCAAATTGGGTTGCAGGTAATGTTAAGCTGGATAGTGATTACATTTTGTTTGTATTACATTCTGCCTGGCAGGGTGGGTTTAGACCTGTAGAGCCAAAAACGGGTACTAGTCTTGAATTTTGAGTACTATATTTGTCGTGTTTTTGTTTGACGCTTACAATTAGATATGTGTCTTTTTAATTTTTGTGGATATTGATGTACAACATTGTATTGAGTATTTTGTTTGTGAGGATACTTTGTATTGTTATTTTTGTATTGTTGACTTTATAAATAAAAATGAAAAGTGATACTGGCTTGGCTAAAATCCCTTTTGCTGTCTCAAGACTCGGTGAGTCAAAAGCAAACTGAGGATCTGTTACATCCAACATGAGGGCGCATGAGCTCCCAGCTCCTTTCCCATAATGCCTTGTGATATGTAGATGCTTAGTAGAGGGCGAAAGGCAACTCAAAACGCTACACACCTTCACTGGTGCTCTCCTCAAGGAGAGATGTCTCTGTCCGTACCTACTGATAAGCAGACTGTTAATGCTTTCTTTCACCTCTCTCTACAGCTACATTTCCATACGTTTTGCTAATTTGCATAATAAAAATGTATGTATAGGCAGCAATTCAGGGCTATTTGCACATGCAGAGTAAGAATGTATACCTAGTAGTTAAGGGTTTTTTATCTCATATATTTTAGCACCATGGTCAAAGATTTTAAAATTTAGCAAAAAGCATAAGTGTTACCAAAGTTGCTAGTATTTCCTTTGCAAGTGATGAAGATTAGCAGAACATGTGTTGATGTGCTTGAGAGGTGACAAATTTTGCTACTTCATTATGTTCACATTGCATATGTTTTATGGCCATTAGTATAATAAGACAGGAATGTAATCAATAAACAGTAATAGCTCCAACTATAGACCCATCTGCAGACTGCGCTGGTTCTCCTTAAAAGACTCAGGAGACTTAATGTTCCATAGGGGGAACCATATTGCAGTGTCCCCCAAAAGGGTCACCTCTAAGGACTTTTGCCATTTTATGAATGCATACGGTAATATGTTCTATACTTTTTGATTCTTTTGAGTCCCTTCAATGAGAGCCAGTAACCCCCTATAGTTGTTGTTTGCTTAGGACGCACATAGATTGTGTTGGCACTTATAGAGCATTGTATGCTGATAAATCCTTTTTATATTGTTTGGTAGGGGGCTTTTGTAATATTCGTAATCCTGTGAGTTCCCATTGTGGATTTTTACCATCCTTTAGTTGGGTTGTAAAGTTTGTCTATCCCTATATAAAATTATATATATACAGTACATATATTCAGTTTACATGTACATGACTGAATACAAAGTATACAAAGTGACATGACGAGTAAAGAGATATTCCGCTTATTTGTATAGTATATTTCTTGATATAGGAACTTTTCCGGATGTATAGTTTTTTTATATTATCCTCTTTCATCTTTTCAGATTTTAAGCCTGGGTTGTAATAATTCAATTTTTGCAGTATCCTTTCTTTCTAGGTAAGAAACACATATACCTTAGCCGTACAGGAAAACACGCTGTGAGTCTAGCCCTCACTGTCACAATTTCAGCACCATGGACAAGGCCAGTGAGCTATAGCAAATAGTGTAGAAAGAATTAGTAATAGGAGCAGCACCGTGAACATGGGGTGAAATTGATGGAAGTTTCACCTTTTTCTATTAAATATTGTATGTGATATCTTTTACAAATAAGTTTACAGAACAAAAAAACTTTTTGAAAGTGCCCATAGGCAGTGGTGTACCTACCATATAGGTAGTATCCTCGATAAAACTCACATAAAATGGAAAATGTCTCATCCATCATGGCTTATTACCCAATATGGGTACATACAGCAACATGAAAGTGATGTCATTAAGCAGAATGTGTAACTTTGCTATTGTAAGTACAAATGACCACATATTAATGTCATTGTATAACCAGATGCTGCCCCCTTTCTTTGATGAGGCGACATTGGCTGCACAGTGGGTACTCCATCCAAGACAACATCATTTATCACGTGACAAATACCTTATCTATGAACCTACCTAGGGCACACATAAGTAATATGTATGTTGTCTATACATTGATTTCATCTGTCTTTGTAGAAAGGTTAAACCCACAACAGCTACAGCATTTTTTCCTATATCTATACGTGTGTACAAACTTTACTCTATGTCTCCTTCCATCTTTTCAGGCCACCTTGTGGTGTACAAGGATTTATAGACCATACATGCCATGCTACGGATTCTGGGAAAAAATGTGTAAATAATAAGTGATGGAAAAGGAAGAACTTTCTGTAGAGCCATCTTTTAGACAGCAGCTCTATATAGAACAATGCCCGGTTTTCTGAAACCTAGAAGCATGATCTGGGATTAAAGCCAAAATATATCCCCTAAGAGGAAGAGACCCATCCACAGCTGTTTCAAGAGCATTGCCTTTCAGAAGCTCAATGCATAGGGCTGGCTAGGTGAGAGGTCACCTTATAACGTACAGGGACTTATAGTTGATACATGTCTTGCTTAGGATTCTGGGAAAAAAATATGCAAATATGTCCTCCTTGGTGGAAAAAAGAGAAAGTTGCTCCATCACCACCTTTTGGAAAGTAGCGCCCTGATTTTCCATGCATGATGTAATAAATTCTTATACACTGCAAGGCAGTCTGAAAAGGCAGACTATCTATCTATCTATCTATCTATCTATCTATCTATCTATCTATCTATCATTCTGTCTATCTAAGCAATGAAAATCTACAGCACACGCAATTCAATGTTTCAAATAACTATTTGAATAGATTATTACAGGCATCAGTAACTTGAAGATATCAGGAATAATTTAGAACCATGGATACAAAGATTGTGGATGTTTTGTTCTCTGAGGATCTATGGTTTGGTGGTAGAATTGTTTGTATTTTTCACTCATTTTTTATATATTTGGGTACTGATTAATGTTAGAGATGGGTGAACCAACTTGTACTGAGCTGGGTTAGACCCAAAAATTATTAATATTTTTTTTTATGAAACCGAACAAGTGGAGGTTTGTCTTTGGTGAACTAAAATGGCCTCCACATTATACTCTATAGTCTCTTCAGACCCCAGAGTACGATAGGTGTAGGACCAGGTGAGGTCACAAAAATAAAAAAAACATTCATACTCACCTTCCATTAACTCTTTTGGGCCTCCTTGCAGTGTCCAGTGCTCTCCTGATGACATCATGCACTCGGTGTCACCACTGAGGCCTGTTATTGGGCCACCAGCACAGGTTACATGGTCACTCAGAGCATCACGATGCTCATGTTACTGTTGAGAAAGAGAGAGAGAAAAACTCTGTAAGGAGGCCCAAAAGAGGTAACAGAAGGTGAGTATTTTTTAATTTTTTACACCTCCTCTGGGCCTCCACCTATTATACTCTGGGGTCTGAAGAGTATAACAATGTCATGTTCACTTTGATATAACTTCGGCTGTGTTTGCCTGCTAGAAATTGGAAAGATAGGTTCCTAGTAGCCCTGACAGTGTTCTACACTATGTTTTATAGATAGGTTCCTAGGAGTCCTGACAGTGTTCTACGCTATGTTTTATAGATAGGTTCCTAGGAACCCTGACAGTGGTCTACACTATGTTTTATAGATAGGTTCCTAGGAGCCCTGACAGTGTTCTACACTATGTTTTATAGATAGGTTCCTAGGAGCCCTGACAGTGTCATACACTATGTTTTATAGATAGGTTCCTAGGAGCCCTGACAGTGTTCTACACTATGTTTTATAGATAGGTTCCTAGGAGTCCTGACAGTGTTCTACACTATGTTTTATAGATAGGTTCCTAGGAGCCCTGACAGTGTTCTACACTATGTTTTATAGATAGGTTCCTAGGAGCCCTGATAGTGTTCTACACTATGTTTTATAGATAGGTTCCTAGGAGCCCTGACAGTGTTCTACACTATGTTTTATAGATAGATTCCTAGGAGCCCTGACCGTGTTCTACACTATGTTTTATAGATAGGTTCCTAGGAGTCCTGACAGTGTTCTACACTATGTTTTATAGATAGGTTCCTAGGAGCCCTGAGAGAGTTCTACACTATGGTTTAAGCCATTTTAAGGTATGGTTTATACCAAACTTGTACAAACCTGAAATGAATCGTGGACCCAAGCCGCCCGGAACAAAACAAATCGTAAGAGGTTCACCCATCTCTAATTAATATATGTGTTTATTTCACTTAACATGAGTCTCTGAAGATCATAAATGACCTCTGGGAAACTTTATTCTTTTACATTACACTTTTCCACTGTAAATGTGGCATCTTTTTTTGTGTTGTTGTTTTTTTTTTGGGGGGGTGGGGTTTGTTCAAAATGACCAGATATGACTCCTGTATTATTGCTGACATACCTGACCTACTAATTTAGGTTAAGATAAAAGGATCATACATGGGTCAAGTGCAATAAAAATTGGCTTTGAAGATACAAAAAGAGAGGAAGAAAAGGATACTTCAGTGCAAAGTAGAAAGGACCATTTGAAAAAGTGGTGTCAGTAGTTTAGGAAGGTTAAAGCCAAGAGAGTCACACTGGGAACTATTAAGAGTAGATTAGTGGTTTGAGGATGTGACAACTGTGAATGTACTGGAGGAGAAACACTAGCGGAGATGAAAATCTCCATGCAAATCTACAAAATTTCTAGCGGTTGCCCTATAAACTGACTGCACATCAGTCTTCTTGGCACCCTGGAGACTGGCAATGGACCTCAGAATCTGTCATAAAACCACATTTGTACTGTATTTTCTGTGATTTATATACCAAACAGCCCATAATGTTATAATAGAGAGTATAATGTAAATCAACTCTTCCCCAGAAGGAAGAAAACTGTATTACTAGTGTCACCTATAGGTAACTACCCTGTACAATGGATGTCTCTCTGGTTTGGATGATATGTGTAGTTATGTTTAAGGGTCTTTAATGGGTCAGACCTTGACGTACAGCTACAGTACCTATAAGTGGCACTAAAAGAGAGTTTTCTTCCTTCTGGAGAAGAACTAATTTGCATACACTTATGTTGTTTCATTTAATGTTTCTGGGAAATCTTCTGTGTGTGTACATGAGAAATAACACTACTCCTGATTATTATATCGTATATTCTGCCATTTTTAGCAGTTCCCCCCGCTACAAGCTGTATCTAAATCTGCAGTCGTTTTGGAGCTGGAGGGTGAAGTCTAAATGCCATACACTGAACATGGCAGGTAGAGGAAGAATTTCTTCTATAACTGTTTTTCTCTTCTTCAGAAACAGCCCCAGGAAATTGCAGGACATATATAAAGAAGTAAAGAATCCATCTAAATCCTCAGTTCAGGACTTTTCTCCCTGCCAGTTTCAGTATAAAAATGGCGGACCTCATTACAGTAGTCTATAGACCCAAATGATGGAGAACCCGGAGCAAGTGTTATCCTAGCCTTACATGTGTTGTGTGTGGTCTCATTCAATTCAGACACAACCCATGGACAGGCATGGTGCAGTTTCTGTAACAAGGCATTCATATTTTTATAACCCTGGACACTCCATTTAAAGGGGTTTTCAAGGACCATAATATTGAGCTCCACTTCATCTTTTCAGGCCAGTGAAATCAAATCTATTGATTATATGGCCATATTGCTGTTCAGTTTTAGTGAGCTGCAATACCTAGCACAGCCACTGTACAATGTACAACGCTGTGCTTGGTAAGTAGTGTAGAGACCATATCAATCAATAGTATAGTCCCGGACAACCTCCTAAGGCTGCCAGTAGGCAGCTGTCCTGTAAGCCAATGCCTGACACATTAAAGAGTCTTAAAATATGTAAAAAATTTACTATATCTGCCAAACTAGAGACTCGTTTGTATGCAAACTAACTCTCTTCAGAATGAAGAAAACTCTCTATATAGTGCTTCCTATAGATAGATACCATGTAGGATGGATGTCTTTCGTTTGGCTGATACCCTTGTGTAGAAAGGCAGAAGGTAAAATTGTGGATGGTAGATATCTTCCGCTAAGGTGGCTGGTATCTGTGAGATAACTGGCTGGAGTCTGGGTCCGGGTTTTGGAAGTTGTTGCAGACCCGAGCCTATACTCCGATCCGGGTCTTGCTGGGTGCAGCTTTGAAGAGCTAAAACTGCCCAAAAGGAAGGGGTATGGTGGTTTCTTCTGTGTGAAGCTCTGAAACTGAAACACACACTGCCCTGTGTGGAGGACAGACGCCTAACCTATCCTGTTGCATTGGTGAGCTCTGTTGACCCATTTGTACCTGACGTTAAGGACGGTTTATGTTTTTCCTGATCTGTTCATTTATGCTGAAGCAAGCTGTTTTTTGTTTTTTTTTGAGTTGGACTGTATGAACTGTTGGCAATAAAACTGCACGTATGAACTGTTACCCTGCCTCCATGAGCCTATCTTACATGGTAACAAGCCACTCTGAAGGTCCCGCATTTACACTTGATTATGATTCACTGCTGTTTAATGAGTCAGAGACTGACTTATCTATCTACAGTAGTGTTCAAAAGTTTTAGAAAGGTGTGGAAAAAGTTCTGAAAAGTAACAGTTTTTTAAAAAATAGTTGTGTTACTAGTTTACTTTTGCCAATTTAACAAAATGCAAAGTGAATGAAGAAAAGACAAATCTTAACCCCATAAATATTTTGTGTGATCACCCGTTGGAGGAGGAGTTCTGGAAGTAATGGTATGGCCCCCACAGAGCCCTTATCTCAATATCATCCAGTCTGTCTGGGATTACATGAAGAGACAGAAGGATTGGAGCAAGCCTACATCCACAGAAGATCTGTGCTTAGTTCTCCAGGATGTTTGGAACAACCTACTTGCCGAATTCCTTAAAAAAACCTGTCTTAGGTGTACCAAGAAGAATTGATGCTGTTTTGAAGCAGAGCTAATCTGCATACAGGTTCCCAGGGAGCATTGCCTGTAAGACTGTATTTCTGGATCTCCATAAGGACATTCAGTACCACCAAGGAGCCTAGTAAGAATCTAATACTAATTAGCTGTAAAGCACTTTACTATTTTGTTCTTGAAAGCAGCACATAGGACAGAGCTTTACATTGAAACAGATCCTACTGAAAAGGTTTAGCTTCACCAATTGCATGGCACAGTGGTCCAGTAGAAAATTGGGTGGCCGGGCCCATTGCCACCCTAAAAGCAGCTTCCATTTGTATACTTGAGTATCTTATCATGAGCTATTGGAGACCAATGGACCCATATTCTGTTATTGTACTAGCGCCCGCTGCTGTCTGTGTCTGCCTATAGTATATCCATATGGCTACAAATCACCCTGGTAAATGCACTGCCAGTCGGACAGCATGAGATGATGTCGATATATTAATAAATATTTGATGAGTAAAAGAAATGTTTTAGCACTTATCTTGGAATATTGTGCTAATCCTCTGCATGGCTGTTTGCCAATAACTTCAGCATACCATGGAGCAACTCTGCGCAGTCTGTGTATCAGTAGATATATTTTTGCAATAACAAACTGTAGACTATTTAATTTTATTGATCTCAAGAAATTATTGTATTTGCAAACCTAGGAGCCGTATGCAAGCTGAAACCAGCAGGGTATGCGGATTTAGAGAGTGGTCCGCTCATTGGGTATGATAAGCTTAATGCATTCTAGGTCTTTCACATACAATGTAATGCTGCCCTCTTTGGCCTGGACTGGTCCACTGGTTATTCAGGCTTCATGCGTAATGCACAAAGTAGAGATTATTTATCATGGCAGGGTAGTCTAATCCATTCAAGATCTGACTATAAAGTTATCAATATAACATTGATAGAGCAATACAATGAACGGTTGAAAGCAAAAAATCCAGTAAATATTCACAATTGGGAAAATTAACTGGCCAGGCTCATTCAACATAAGAGACATTTAGGCTGAAGCCTCATGTTGCGAAAACGCAGCTTTTTGTTGCAGATTTTGTTGAGTTTTTTGAGCCAAAGACGGGAGTGGATTGAGCAGAAGGTAGAAGTATAAGAACTTCCTATATATCCACCCATTCCTTTTGTAGCCATTCTTGGCTTTGGCTTAAAAAAACGCCACAAAATCTGCAACAAAAAAAGCTGCATTTCCGCAACGTGGGGCCTCAGCCTAAAGGAGGTTTTGCGAGAGTTACATATTGATGGCCTGCCCTTATGATAGCTCATCAATATCAGATTTGTGGGGTCTGGCACTTGGGACCTCCATAGATCAGATGTTTGAAGAGACTGCAACACTCAAGTGAGTGCTGAGGCCTCTTCACTTAACACAGCACTTACATATTGCAGGGGCTTTGCTTAGTATTGCAGCTGAGCTCCATTCACTTAAATAGGAATGAGCTACAAACAGGGCCAGATCGTTGGGTTCTCCAGTGATCAGGGGGGTAGGGGACTCAAAGTCCCCCTAAGGCCTCCTTGTGAATGGAGCCCAGTGCATTTCCATGACCAGCACTGCATTCACTTCTATGAGACTGCCAGGACTGTAATGCATCTGCAGCCCCATAGAAGTGAATGGAGCACACTGACGCTCCATTGATCGGATACTTATCCCCTGTCCTATGGTTAGAAGATAAGTGTCCATCATGAGACAACCCCTTTAACATACCAAAATTAATATAGGTAGAAAGTGGCCATGTGTATAACCAAAATGGAGACAAAGCAACAGTTTGCTTTGAGAAATGAATCTATTGTTGTGAACAATGATAGATGGGATGGGTTGGGGACACACAGAGTAAACATGGCAGGATCAGCTGGAGAAGAGGAAGAGACAAGTGTGAATTATCTGCAGCAGAATATCTGAAAAGAACAGAGACTCTTGAGTCTCTCTCCCCTTTGTGCTCAGGAATCAATTATGGGAGAAGGGCTGTTGAGTACCAGGAATTCATCAGGATTTCTAAATGAGGGGAGAGTCATCAGCCTGGCTAACGAGGACTGCCTGCTATTTACATATCGTTAAATGACAGTCCATTTAATTAGCTAAATTACCACTGCCTGATGATTGCCAGATGCCAATAACCCGAAAAGTGGCAGCAAATGGGATTTTTTTAAATGTACAAATAATTTCTTGTTAACAGTTTGTTGGGTTCGGAAGAACAGGGGAAGGAAAGAGTGGGTAGTGGGTGGTGGAGGAGCTTCCATAGTGCCGTGATGAGCTTCTTCTTTGCTTGCAGAAAGATCTGTCCTGAAGTGCACTTTTCACTGCAGAGAACTGAATGAAGACTTGTTCACGGCACTGTTCAATATCTCCATTATATTGTTTCTTATAAGCACCTGAAGTCTCACAGTTGCTGAGGAAACATAGGTCATGTGATTCCACCTTGTCACAAACAATCAGTATTAGTTTCCTCTGATATGCATGATTGATACCGGGATTTCATCTCCGTCACGTAAGCCAATGCATTCATTCTCCTGTTGTATAAAGGGTTGGAGAGAACTTCAGAGGAGATTTGGTTTTTACCCCTCTTCTTATTAGCAGTGCAATAAAATAATGGGTTAAAATAGAATTGATTTAACCCCTTCCTGCCGCAGCCATTTTTCGTTTGTGACTTTTCGCTTTTCACGCCCAACCTTCTGAATTCCATAACGTTATAGTTTTGCGTTCACAGAGCCGTAAGAGGGTTTATTTTTTGTGGGACACATTGTATTTCATTATAATACCATTACATATTCTGCACAAAGTACTGAGAAGCTACATAAAATTCAGAATGGGATGCAAGTAGAAAAAAAATAGCATTTTCAATATTTAGCTTTGTTTTTATGCCATTCAGCAAATATGACAGGTTACCTTTATTCTGCGAGTCCTTATGACCACCTCAATAACAAATTTATGTAATATTTTTAAAGTACCTTAAAAAAATCCAAAACTTTGAGTCGTCGTATAGTAAGCCCCCAGAATGATTTTTACAGATGTGCCCAGGCACCCCAGTCTGAAACTGTCCAATGTATTTGTTTGCTTGCTTTTACATGTGATCTATGGAAAGGAGGTGGGGGTGATTTGAAATTTAACATTTTTTAAACTTTTTTTTCTAACTTCAATTTTTAGAACCCCCTAGGGGACTTGAACACTAGGGTGTTTGATCACCCATACAACATACTGCAATACCATTGACTTCTGTTAATAGAAGCTCAGTAATGACTGTCCTGGGAGCCTTTAATAGACTCCCAGCTGTCGTGGTAATGGATCATTGCCACCAGATCTCACTCCATATGTCGGTCCTCCTCTATATGGCAGCAACACCTATGCAGCAACACTCTTTAGATGCCTTGTTCACATTTGATCAAGGCATCTGAAGGGTTTTAATACTCCTGATCAGAAAGGACTGTGATCGTGGGCATTGCCGCTGGGTCTCTGCTGTGTAAAAATGGTTCTTAATGAAGCGAACTGGTATACATAGACTTACTGAACCAGGAGAAAGTGTTTGCAAATTAGTGCTTGTCCAAAGGCATCTCATGTAGGCTGCCAGTATGTTGACTGTCTCTTCCTTTTTCAGGTATCTCTGTTTCGGTTGATATGAGATGGAACACAAAACCGTAAGGCATAAGATGGATCTATTTTTAAATGGATCCTATATACCCCACTGAGTTATAATAAAGCTTATCAAAATAGAGATATCAATTACAATTATTCTTGCCATCAGAAGCACCTGAACCCCGATACAGCAGAACACAGTAGCAGTGTGAACAGTCTCCAATAAAATGTTAAGCTGTAGTCACATGACTATAATACATCTTATTATATCAACTGTAACTATAAGGGAACATCAAGGTTTCTTTTAATAGGTCTGACAACAACAAACATTTGTAAAGCATGTGTCTCACCAAGGGGCACAAGCCACTTGGAGTGTTGTAGAGAAGGGGAGTTAGTGCCTTCCATACAGGTGCTCTTCCCCAACACCCACAAGGTTCAGTTGTTCTACAGGTAACCAATTTACCTATTAGTACATTTTTGGCATGTGGGAGGAAACCAGAGTACCCAGAAGAAATCCATGCAAACTCCATGGAGATGTAGCCCTTGGTTAGTTTCAAACCCAGGGATCTGGTGCTGCAAGGCAACAGGGATAACAACTGATCCACCATTCTGCTGGGAGCAGGGAGAGAATGCACATGTCAGGTACTTCTTTACTAATGTTTTCTTAAGACTCAAGCACACTCAGTTCTCAATTTCAGAGAGATTCCATCTTGCCGTTACAGTCACTTAAATGTGCGCATGTTCCTGCTGCAGATATCCAACGGTACAATAAGGCCTCAAACTTCACAGTTGCCTCCCTCATTTTCTGGATTCAGCTTGCCTTTCCCTAGCCTGATCTGCTCTCTGACATTGTCTCAGCCTCTTCTAGCCATCTGGCACTTCATGGATTCCTCTGCAGCTCCAGTGCCTCGCTCTGCCAACTCCAACCCACTTGCCGCTGCTACTCTCCAGTCTCTCAGGTCTCATTCGGTGTCTGGAAGCCCAAGAATTCCAAGACTATTGGGAAAACCCACCCTGGTATCTCCTCATACTTACACCTGGCTCCTGGTTGTTGATGTAAACCTATGCCCTACATCCCAATGAAGGCATGGGATTTTCTAAATCTACTTCCATGGGTGACACAGTGTCTAGTACCCCTGCATCTCCACATGAGTGTCGCTGTCCTACCATCTGTATTGCTGCTGACCCTAGAGCCCTGCAAAAGAATTTAAAGGCACAGTAATAAACCTAAAAACATAGTGACAAACATATTTAATGGAACATTTTGCAACAAATCAAAACAATGGGGTGTATTCTTGTTTACCCCCTTACAACTGACAGTGATGCCCAAACTTACAGTATCATGAATCCATTAGACCCACGACTGGGGCCAGATTTGTGCTTGCATTACAGTCTGTATAATATGTACGTATTATAGACGTGAATCCAGTCTTAATCTTAGGGCTTCTAGAAATAGAGTTACAAGACTTTCCTGATTATCAGGTTGGTGACAGGTTCCTGTTCTATCACTGAAAGAATAATCCTCATCATCATAATTAGAAGGGTCTAGTCACATGTGACAGTAAAATCAGGGTATTTAGAGCTTTGTATTAAATTGTATGTAGTATTATTATTTCTATTCTAGAACATCAAGCTCTTGTAGCGCACAGCATTGATTGAACTATTGCCTCTGACAATAACCTCTTACATTAGGCAGTTCAAGATATCTGATGTTGTAAAGTAAGGAGTCCATTTGTAGTAAGACGAGGCATTGGCCCCGGCCTCCCTTTACAATATAGAGCATTATATACAACTCTTGTTTTGCAGCGTTTCCAGATCTCAGCTGGAATTGCTTCCCGTCACTCAGTAATCACAGTTCCCATTTACCTGTCTGGGATTTCCATTACGTCTCTTGTTATCCGCATTGAAACATACATCATCTGTTCATTAAAGTATAATCTTCAAATTATACAGCCGTTGGGAGAACAAGGATGCACAGCATGCAGACATTAACCAGGATCAATATCTGGTGTGGATTAAGTTTACTGGGTGAGGGAGAGAAGGTGGGGAGGGAGAGAGGCTTGAAGGAGGGCGACAAGGGAAATGCATAGAGAGAAACTTGACATGAGAAGGTGAAAAAGTGGAACAGACTAATTGGTTTAAAAATATGAAAACCTGCATGTAGCAGGGAATACCGAGAGTGACAGAAGGAAAAACTGATCAAAAACTGGAAAAACTGGTGGAAAAAAGTGTTAGATGTGTCATTAGAGTAGATGCTTTTCACCAGTAATCTCCCCTATAGAATGTATAAAATCTCTGTAAAATACAATTTTTTTATACATCCAGTCAATTTGGCAGAATGAATAACAAAAATATTATTGTTACAATATTTTAATCCTTGTACAGCCACATTGTGGGGCAGTTGTGGGTGTGGCCATGAGAGGAGGGGTAGGTACTTCATAGACAGACACATTGACAGGAGTAGATTTCAGTTTCTGTTACATGGACATCACAAGATGCCCCAGAATTTTTAAGATTCCTATGCATTTTAATAATTATGATGCATCTGATACCATTAAGTCCAGTGTATAAAATGTTGGCCTTAAAGCATACCTTTCTTTCAGGTGACCTTTCAGGATAAACTGTCATGTTCTTGTACATGAGGAGTAACACTATTTCTGGCCCATATATGACATGTCATTTTAGCAGTTTTCCACTTTACAGGCTCTATCTGTAGTTTGCCGTTTTCCCTGAGCTGGTGGGTGTGAACTAGCTGCCATATACTGCACACAGTAAGCAAAGGATAATCTGCTCCATAACTGTGTTCCTCTCACATCAAAAGAGACCCAGGACTATCCAGGGCATATATAGAAAAGTACTGATCTGGACTGATGTGTATTAAGTACTTGGGTTGTGATACAAAGCTTCTCGTAACTCCAGCATCAGACTTAACATATGTTTCTGCTTTTATCTCTGGCTCCCGCAGCTAAATACTTCCCTCCCCTTTCCATAGACTTCTATTGACTTGTGTAATCTGCCTCATGTGACATGCAGTCTGTCTCCAGATGGATATAGTAGAGTTTCAGAACAAAAGTCAGTTTGACAGAGGAAGGGGGGGCAGGTCAAAACAGCCTGATAAGAGGAGAAATAAGTATTTTCCTCTGCTAAGATACATTGCAAAGCTACTTATAATCACTTGTACTAATGATTTATGCAAGGTTTGTTGAAACAACAGTGCCTATTTAATAAATGTGCTCCAAAATGTTTTCTCTGCCCAAGTAACTCTTAATAAATGAATAATGACATGCAAAAAGTGCAGAAGAATGTGGTCCATAAACCCTCTTTAAAAAGATAAGGACCCCACAAACCTTCCCCAACTCAGAAATTCCTGCAAGGGTCAGTGATCAATGACTTCTCTTCACTGAAGTTTAGGAAGAGTTTGTATTGCTCTTTGCTTTCAGCTGGACTGTCACTCTACTGTCCCGTAGGAGCTAATGTCGAGATTTGGCTTCACAAGTGGGGGGGCTCGGGGTTGCAGAGAATGAGGAAACTGATGGCCGCACATAATTCTCCCACGAGGGACCTCCCATAAAGGCACCATACCCTGATAAAGTCCTTGTGACAAAGAAGTGTGGAAAGTGAACACATTGTGATGAAAGAGATGAATTAACTAAATAAAGATATGAACCAGGTGTCCTCAAAAGTGTGAAAATGAGTGGGATCCCACCTTGAATGAGTGCACACACCTGTATAGTATTTCTACACCTAGGACTTTGAAACCATCCAAAATCAAGGCTTTGATCAAGATATCCTTGGTCACCTACAGGTAGTAGTTGGACCATCCTGCTCATTGCCATACCTATCTACACTTTATTTCAGCCAAAATTTGTGGTAGTCACTTTCAGCCTTCCTGTTGGATGGCTAGATCCTAAAGACACGCCATGCATTTCATTGTAGAAAAGCACGAGATTGTACCAGTAATGTCATTAGTAAAGGTCATTTCTATGTGTTCTAGATTCTGGATTTGACTCTGATTTTGGCCTTAACCCTCTGCTCTGGTCCATTCATACTTTCTGGTCCTGTAAAACCTGGACTAATTTTACCATTTCCTTATCTATTTCTTGACTTTTTCTTAAAGAGGTAATCCAGGCAAAAGTTTTATATTTTAAATAGGCCAGGGGAGGTTAAATTTTATTTATTTTTTTTAAATTATACTCACCTGTCCCCGGTGCTCTGGAGTCCTCCCAGCGTGGTCTGGTGCACCTGCTGGGCTGTCTTCTCAAAGTGAAACTGCTCGCCGGCTGTGATGAGCCATATCTCTTCCACTGAAGCTGCTGATTGGCCTCAGCAGTCACGTGACCATTGAGGCCAATTCGCGGCCCCAGGAAGAGACCCTGGGACGTTACAGGTAGTAACGTCATATGCCCTTCACATGTGACCTCAGCCTTAGGCTTCCAAATATCGATGCAAAATACTGAACAAAACAACGATCGTGTGAAATTAGGCTTAGGTTGGGTTTACTCAACTGTGTTGAGGCCAAAACATCCCCTGAATTCTCCATGTAAATGAAGCACCAGTGCCCAGTCGGTGCGCCATTCACTTCTGTGGAGCCTCTGGGACTGCAGTCTCCAGACACCAAGCCCAACTCACTGCAATCTATAGTAGAAACATAGTGGATGAGATTGAAACAGATCTCATGCACATGCTATGACTAAACCCTGCAGTGCAAAGTGATCTGTGCTGTGGATTTTACATCTGCAGCATGTCAATTAACCTTCAACCAAGCGTCTTTTCCCTGTGCTGTGCAGGGAAGAAGTGGGAAGGAACAGTAGGCTGGGGAGTTGTTCTAAGGGGTATGATCAGATGAGCACAAGGAAATATGGGATCTTTAGCTCCTCAGTTTGGAACTACAAGGGTCAGAATTGGCCAATATCAACAAACCCAGCACTGGTGGTGATGCTAGGAGGACCGCGTGAGCTATGGAGAGTCATGATAGCTAGGTGGGGACACATATTGAGGGTTAAATAGGCAGGAGAGACACTTTTTTTTACAAAAAGTAAGGCTGGGTTCACACTTGCGCTGTCCCCCATTCCGTTTAAAAAAAGGGGAGAGAAAAGTCTTGCAAGCATGACTTTTCTCTTCGCATTTTTTGTGTGGAAACCGGGCCGACCCCATTATAGTTTATGTTTCCGTGAGTAACTAATTTTAAAGCAGATTGGGTTTCCGACTTTTGGGTACCCAAGTGGACCCAAAGAACAGAAACCTGAGCGCAGGTGTGGGCCTAGCGTAACTTGTGCCTGAGAAGCCCCTTTAAAATCATGACCTCTATGGAGTACTTGAGGATTGTAATTTAGTAAAAAATCTAGCTATAAAACTAGAGGAACCAGTTTTATGGAAAATACAGCTCTGGGCAACAAACACCTTACCTTTTATATTAGAAATTCAAAGGCTGATATATATATATATAAAAAATGGAATGCAATGCCTAAATAATACTCCTGCATAATGCACCCATATAGTGCCGAAATATTATCCAAATAATACTACCTTAACCTCATAATATTGCCATATATTACCTGAATGAGTGATTTGTCTATGGTTATTGTGAAAGTTCTTTTCTTTTTTTTCGAAAAATGCATCTGCCATGTAAATAGGTCTGTAATAATCCCGACTATGACTGTATTCCTGGCTGTAACTGTATATAAAGGAAAGCTGTACAACTCACTTATTAAAAATAGACATTTCCATGTTTCCAAAGTTACAGATATTAACCTTCTAGCACCTATGTGAATGTCTTGTTTGCTTTCAAAAGCTTTTGCAGGGTATATTGTATCATTATTATCTATTAGTATCTATTATGTTAATAGTAATACTAAGGTCAGCTTTAGTTAAAAGCAGGGTCGGACTGGCCCACCGGGGAACCGGTGAATCCACCGGTGGGCCCCGAGCCCCGACTATTAGTCCTCATGTCATGGGGGCCCGATCGAGATCCTGACCATCCCGATCGGGCCACTGACCAGTGGCGTTACGATCGCGGTCGCAGGGGGCGCGACCGCGACCGGACCCAGCATGGTACGGGGCCCACGGCCAGCTGGAGATGGCCGGGGCCCCGGACCACTATGATAGCGGTCGGGGAAAGCCTGTTTCCCCGACCGCTATACATACTGTTATTGGAAAGGGACCCTGGCATATTGCAGGCCCCTTTCCAATAGATGGCAGGGCAGGGCACCCAGGAGAGGTGACTGAAAATAACTACATATTCTCACCTCTCCTGGCAGTGTCGGACTGGGATGTCTAGGGCCCACCAGTGGAATTGTTTCTAGGGGCCCACCATCAGGACCCCTGCAGATCAGCGGTACCGAGACAGGTCGGCTAAAGGTATTGGGACTCAGCGGTCACGTGGGGGCGCACTGACGTCATTACGCAGTCGCGCCCCATGTGACCGCCGGGGCCTAATCACAGGCCTCAGTCAAAGGATGGAAGAGCGCCGGAGAGGACGCTGTGCCCAGGAGAGGTGAGAATATGTAGTTATTTTCAGTCACCTCTCCTGGGTGCCCTGCCCTGCCATCTATTGGAAAGGGGCCTGCAATATGCCAGGGTCCCTTTCCAATAACAGTATGTATAGCGGTCGGGGAACCAGGCTTTCCCCAACCGCTATCATAGTGGTCCGGGGCCCCGGCCATCTCCAGCTGGCCGCAGGCCCCGTACCCTGCCGGGTCCGGTCGCGGTCGCGCCCCCTGTGACCGCGATCGTAATGCCACTGGTCAGGGGCCCGATCAGGATGGTCAGGATCCCGATCGGGCCCCCATGACATGAGGACTAATAGTCGGGGCTCGGGGCCCACCGGTGGATTCACCGGTTCCCCGGTGGGCCAGTCCGACCGTGTCTCCTGGGCACAGCGTCCTCTCCGGCGCTCTTCCATCCTGTGACTGAGGCCTGTGATTAGGCCCCAGCGGTCACATGGGGCGCAACCGCGTAATGACGTCAGTGCGCCCCCACGTGACCGCTGAGGCCCAATCACAGGCCTCAGCAGCGATATCGGAAAAGGGCCTGAAGACGCTGAAGACGACAGGATGGAGCGAGTATGCCAAGGAAAGGAAAGGCAAGGTGAGTATGAGAGTTTGTTATTTTTAATCACTTCCCCTGGGCCTCCGATTATTATACTCTGGGGTCTGAGGAGACCCCCAGAGTATAATAATAGCACCAAAGCGGAGGGGGCTGTTGGGAGCTTATAATACTGGGTGGGGGCCACTGTGGAGCTTATAATACTAGGTGGGGGCCACTGTGGAGCATATAATACTGGGTGGGGGCCACTGTGGAGCATATAATACTGGGTGGGGGCCACTGTGGAGCTTATACTCCATACAGTGGCTCCTTAATTTTTTTTTTAATTACACCAGGGCAGGTGAAAAAAACAAAACAAAAAAAACCCCCACAAACTTTCTTTCCTGTCCCCAGTGTCTCCCAGCGCGGTTTGGTCCTGCAGTTCTGTTGTTTTCTTCCAGCGCAAGTTCCCCCTGCACGTGACTACCTGTGACGTCACGTGACCCCCTGAGGCCAATCAGTGGCCTAAGGGAAGGGACCTGGGACGTCACAGCCAGTGAGGAATTCCGGCAAAAAGAAGATAGCGGAGCTGCAGGACCGGACCGTGCTGGGAGGACACCGGAGCACCAGAGACAGGTGAGTATGTTCTTAGTATGTTTTTTTTTTTTGGGGGGGGGGGGGGAGTAGGGGGGATTCACCTCCCCCGGACTAATTATAAAAAAAAAAAAAAATTATACTGGACAATCTCTTTAAAGTGTGGTGCATTAGGGGTGTATATTAAAGGGGTTGTCCAGGCATAATTTGTTATGGTTTATCTTCAGGATAGGCCATAGATACCTGATCTGTAGGGGGCTGACCCCGGACCGATCATCTGTATGGAGCCACTTCTGATGCCCGTCCTGTACACAATACGGGGCCAGAAGCAGAAAGCTTTGTCCACTGTATATTAGCCGGGCACCTTCACTGTATCTCAGCACTTATTGAAGTCAGTAGGAGCTGAGCTGCAGTGACGGCATCGGGCAACTATACAGCGGATGGAGCTTTCTGCTTCCGACCCTGTGTTGTGTACAGAACAGGTGCCAGAAGTGGCTCCGAACAGCTGATGGGGCCATGTGTCAGCCCTCTACCGATCAGGTAAATATGGCCTATCCTGAGCATAGGCCATAAAAAAGATTAACCCTGGACAACCCCTTTAATATGCCCCACACAGATTAATGTCCCCCCCCCACAGGATGTTAGCCCCCATCACTGCTCCCACACAATATAATGACCCCATCACTGTTCCCCATAGAGTATGGCGAACCAGTGAAGAGGCCACTATGTGGGGGGACCAGTGAAGTGACCATAGAAAAATTTGGCCCAGACAACCCCTTAAAAGAGGTTGTCCATAAACTGGAGCGACCACTGTGTCGGCCGCCAGGGAGGTGTAAAAATAAGAAAATTTTTAAAAAAGCATGCTCACCTGTCCCAAGCACCACGTTGTCCCCTACCTGTGTCTGTTCGGTCTCATGGCGGCGCCTCATTTCTGGAAATCCTGTACCTAATTGGTCTTAGCAATCATATGAGGTGCAGGACTCCCAGCAAGGAGTCGCCGGCATGAGACTGAATGGACACTGGCAGCGGACAACGGAGCGCCGGGGACAGGTGAGTATGCTTTTTAGTTTACTTATTTTTTACTTTACACCTCCCGCCAGCTACATGGGTTGCTCCAATTCCTGGACAACCTCTTTAAAGGATTTATCCATCTTCCTAATATTGATGGTCTGTCCTTAGGATAGGTCATCAATATTACATCTGCGATGATATAACAGCCAGGACCTCTGCAGATCAGCTATTCCAGGACAATGCGGCTACATGTAAAGGTAACAATTCTAGGAGCCACGCTGTTCACTTGCCATACAAGGTGTAGCAGTAGGTTTAGGTAGTGCAGTGGTGCACATGGTATAGTGGGTGAGCAGTATGGCTCCCGGCATGTTATTACCTTTAGCCGACCTGTCTCGGTACCGCTGATCTGCAGGGGTCCTGATGGTGGGCCCCTAGAAACAATTCCACTGGTGGGCCCTAGACATCCCAGTCCGACACTGGTTAAAAGGGTTGCCTATTCATATGTGATTGAAGGTCTTTATTATATAATGTAATATACATTTTTCTAATATACCGTATTGGTAATTTGCATTTTAATCTTTCACGATGTGTTAGATTGCTGTTTGATTTTACTGGATAGAAACATTTTTTTTTCTTAGTCATATTTATCCATTGATGTAGCAGCATAAGGGTCTTTTATTTCCTTCTGTAGGAGTTGTAATTTTTTAATGCCATGGCTTCTTCATAAATCAAGCGCATGCCTGTGTGCCAGTATGGAGGTCTATGCCAGTTAGGGACTGGCGTAGATTTCCAGTATAACTCAGGCCAGAAATCGAGTGCCCACTGGGAGGCACAGAACAGGGGATGTGTTACATCCTTGGCACAAGAGGGGAACACATTTTTATCCCTCTACTCCAGTAAACTGGAGTATACTGGTTGATAAATTCCCACCTATATGTGCCATTAAAATACTGAATATTCTTATGCAAATTAGTTGCAAAGGACTTTAGGGGCGTCTCTTCGCCTGTGCCAGGGCTTCACTTTCGGCTATAGCTAACCATCTAACTGCTGTCCAGCCCCTTCCCCCTTGGTTAAGCGACATCTCATACATTGTCACACTTTTCTTTTTCTGCAGTTAGTGATGGTTATCTAGTTATCTAGAGCAAAGAGAAAAGCCCTGGCATTAGAAGAAAATGGAGCTGCAATGAAAAATAAGAGAGGCATCTTTGGAAAGTATAAAAGCCGTCCTACAAGGTATGACACCGAAGATCCTGCTGAAAGATTCCCTTTTAGCAGAAATATTATCCTTGGGATAAGTCATCAATTGAAGATCCCTGTGTGTGTGTGACATCTGAGACATCCAGGACCCCTGCTGACAAGCTGCTTGAAGATACAACTGCATTCAGATGAGCTCTGAAGCCTCTTCACTGATAACCAAGCACAGTGCCATACATTGTATAGGGGATTGTGTTTGGTATTGCAGCTCAGCCACATTCACTTGAATGGGGCTGAGTTGCAAACAGGACAATGAAGATGACATCACATGGCCTGGGAAGTGGATGTAGTCACTTCATACAGCTGATCTGTAGGGTCTCGTGTGTCAGATCCCCTTTAAGAATTATGTGAAATTGCTCCTTTTCTATATGAACTATTGTTCATAAATTCAAGTTCTAAATCAGAAGTCTGTTCTTTATTAGATGAAATACATTAAGAAGTGGACAAACCCTAATATCTACAGACCACAATATATCCATTCTTATATGGTAATTTATATGGCATCTGTTTGCTTTTGCTTTCCAGACCTGACACAAGTCTTTCAAGGAACAAATCACAACTTCTGCCCTTCTAGAACATTTCCTCCGCTCAACCTCCTTTAGTCACTTACTGACTCCATTTGCAAGTATAAAACATAATCATCTGCATGTCCCAGAGCGGAGGCAGAGTACAGATATCACAGCACTGAGTGGACGGGCAGAGAGACGTCTGTCACTGAGATAATATTTGCACATTAATAATGCACGGCCTCTATTCTACCGTCTGGACTAATTTGGATGTTATTTATCCTCGGTGTCGACGTGATTCCAGAGCAGACTCTCACATAATTCACAATCTACCATTGAATTCACAATATTTTACTTCTTATAAACTTGGCTTGAGGCAAACTGACATGTGACAAACTCCTCTGCATTGGAGGGACCTTTAGAAATGGGCTGTATATGTCTTTAACTGATCTTTCAATGTGCCACTAGACCTGAATCCAGGAAGACAAATTTACTCGAAAAAGGTCAATTTTAACTAAATATTTAAAGCCAGACTATTTTCTCTTGGGATGGGTGAATAAATTTGTTTAGACGATTCAGACCCCAGAGTATAGTAAGTAGAAGCCCAAAGGGAGGTGAGGGAATGTAATAAACAATTATACTTACCTTGCCTCACCTTTCCAGGGTGTCCAACAATCCCGCTGGCATCCTCGTAAGGCCTCTTATTACCTCTGTCTGTTGTCAAGCCCCCCAAGGTCACCACAGAGGTCTGTGATTGGACCTCAGCGGTCACATGGGGCGTGCTGAGCATAATGACGCTCAATGCACCCCATGTGACCGTTGAGGCCCAGTCACAGGCCTGACGTTGGACAGAGACACCAGAAACCACCGGATGCCACAAAGATGTCCAGGAGAGGTGAGTATAAGTGTGTGTTCTTTTTCCTCACCATCCCTGGACCCTCACTTATTATACTCTGGGACCTGACAAGACCCCAGGGTATAATACCAGCATTTCCATTTCCATCTGAACAAGTTTGGTACAAAACGATCCCCGAGGCCAAACTTCACAGATATTTGAAAATGAATCCCTTGAAGTTCATCCTTCTCTAATGCTGACATCAAAGACCTGGACAATTGCAGCAAATGAATATTTGATAAGATATGAGATAAAATTTAATTAATAATCAATAATGGTCAGTCCTTAATCAGTTAAATAATTGCAATGTAGAAGTGAACATGTAAAATTATATACATATTTTTACCTAAAAGTAGAGATGAGTGAACCATTTCACACCAAACCGGATTCCACTCCCAAAACAGCTGCTTACAGATGGCTTTGCTTACAGGTCTCTATTCATGCCTCATTGTTTCTTTAAAAATTGGGCATTGATTTCTAAGGAGTTACTTTCCAAAAGGTGATACTAAAGAAAGCATTTGAATTTTTGCCACCTAGGAAAATTAATTTGCGGACTTTTTCATGACAAAGTCTTATTAGTTTTAGTTTTCCATATGCACAGTTTCATAAATCTTCCCTATTTGTAAGCTCCAATATTGGTGTAAAAATATGGATCAAAGTAAGCCAGCTTATAGGTAGTATGAACTTAGACTAGACAGTCTAAAGACAGAGTTATCATCCAGCATCAGACACTGTGATAAATATTTTCAGACTTCCTAAGCTTACATTGTCTATTAGTAAATGTGAGTCAATGTTCAACCTTGAAAAGCGACTTCTTTCTTCTGATGAAGAGCTAATTTGCATAGTATTGTTGTGTGGTATTGTCCCTGTAGATGCATCAACACATCAGTGCATACATAAAGACCGGTGGGAGATCAAGGAAATGCAAACATAATAATTTACTATTTTCGGCCGATTTAAATCATTTTTACCCTGGAAAGATTTCTGTAGCACTTGTTCAATTTTGTGCCAGTAATTCAATAAAATTGACAAATCCACTTGCTGGTCCAGCATTGAACTGGGTTGTACTTCAATAAAATTATTAAAATAATCAAAATGCAGTAGCTACCATCTTCTTTGTTCACATATGGTTAAGGCATACCTTGGGAAATATTCCTTATACTATACTTCTGACAGATGCTTTTTGATGTATACAACTGTATATGATACAGGTGCATGTATTACCTATAGGCCAATTTTTATGGTCCCTGACTGTATAGAAAAGGGCAGCATGCTACACTTTAAGGCAGAACAATGCTGAGTAGAGATGAGCGAAGTTTTAAAAAATTAGATTCGGCAACTTTGCCGAATTTTCCGATACGATTCTATTCGATCCAAGTTACATTACTGCAAATCGAATTAAAAAACCAGCTATTTCCTGGCTGCAGAGAGTCGGGGTGGGTGGCAAAATGGCGGAAGCCCTTAGATGCCGGGGTCATGTTTGACCCCGGCATCCAAGGTGTTAGAACCCCCAATTATTTATGGAGCAGGGTGTTAGCTGTCAGTTACAGCTAACACCCGTTCCCGATGCCGTGGACACTTGGGAAGGGGTTAAAGGGCTCTGACATCACAGGTCCTGCTGGCTGCTGATTGGCTGCACGCATGGCATTGTGGGTGATCCCGTGTTCCCAGAGTTCCTTGCCCCATGTTCTAACATGTGCAGCAGCCATTTAAAAAAAAATGCGATTTGTTACCATGAAGCATGAGGAAATCCGGATTCGATGTGAATCAAATATTTCCTGAAATTCGGATCAAATTCCACTTTCAGCTTCGATTCGCTCATCTCTAAATGCTGAGCCCTGCTTATGCCAAAAGCTGTCACAATGGGCATGTGACCAGCAGAACTAGAACATGGAGAAATGGAAGAAGGTGGCCTGGTCTGATCAATCATACGAATGGCTAAGAGCATGTGGGTCACTTACCTAGGTTGTATCTAAAAAAACAAATCTGTTCCATTTGCATCCTTGACTAGGTGCCACTCTACTTATTTTGGTGCCCTTGATATTTTTCTCTAGCCCCACCTTTCCTGGGCAATCAGTGCAGTTAGTTTCAGCAATTGTGGATCAAAAGTATGTGAAGAAGGCCTAACAGCAACAATTGCTCAGGAATGGTGGAGTCTAGAGAAAAAAATTCCAACTGCACTGAAATCAACAGAGCAGGATCTATTAAAGAATGCAAAATGTTGGATTTGGTGGAGGTGGTGAAGGTCTTCTCCAATTGCTCAGAAAATCAATTCAATACAATATTCTGCTAACAAAACCCTTGACAGGCTGGATTTAACATGTAGCCACACAGACACATACGGGATATCACTTTGTAATAGAAAACTCACTAAACAGCATTGCTTTTAAAACCTATTTCATGACACATACTATATATCTTGGTATGCTCAGCCAAGATGAAAAATAGAAGAGAACAGAACTGTATATAATACTACATACATATTATACAGTATATTAATAACTCAGGTGCAATCCTGTGTGACACAATGAAATATACGCCAGTCAGAAACTGGCGTAGATATCAAGTAAAGTTATAAGGGACAATCTGTTTCATTAGGGAGAGACAGTACAGGGACTTATAAGACCATACATTCTCTGATAAGAATTCTGGACAGGAAATGTGCAAATAAGACCTCAATGGTAAAAAAGAGGAACTTGCTCCTAGCGCCACCTTTGGGACGGTAGCGACAGTCAGTACTCTGCTCTGCACTCATGAGAGGCAGCAACCTCAAAACAGCTATCTGCGGATGGGACCCTCTTCCTTTTGGCTTGGCTTTCTTGGAAAACCATGCATTCATCTATAGGGATCTACCTTTGACAAGGTGGTGCTAGAGCAAGTTCCTCTTTTTCACCAATGAAGTCTTTTTTTTGCATTTTCCTTACCTAGGTATAGTTATAGTAAATTTGATGCACCAATGCTTCCTTGTCCCGAGTCCAACTGGTGATGGGTTAGTTAATTTTTCCCCAATGTCTATGGATCCTTACAATATAAGATTTTATCAATGAGCTGCTCTGCTGGTTTAATTCTCTAGCTTTCCTTTCTGAGCAGCCTCTCTGGGCACATTCCGGCGGTACCTGGTGGATAATATTTATTCTATGATCTCGTAGCCTTGGATTATTACGGTAGGTGAGACAGGAAGACTACTGGATATTTGCACAATGCATGATCACTGCATATTATAAAGGAATTGTTAACACTGAAACAAGAAGAAGTTGTGCCAGTGTAGAGGATAGGGCAGATGATCTGTCTGGGAGGATGAGAGATGCCAGGGGGCCTTATTATATATTTATTGCCAGAGCTTTTACTACTGATGGGTTCATTCTGACTGCTGGATGTAGCCCTGATGTTTCATGCCTGCAATACTCTGCGGGCGACATGTTTACATAAGCAGTGGTAAGAAGGAGGATTCTCCTAATCTTCTCTGATAATGTTTACCTTGCAAAGGGCAGAAAATGCTACAGGGAGTACTAGGAAAATGTTGTATTTAGACATAAAGTCAGGACAAATTCCTCCCTTGCCTGTGGAATTTAGTATTGTCTGCTTCACTGTTCTGCATCTTTGTGACACACAGGCAGATGTACGAACGTCGGGACCTCAGGTAAAAGGATCACTAATATTGACGAACATGAAAAGACTAATGTTAGAATTAGATGGCTGAATGGAACACCTGTATGGATAGATTAAGTGGAGCAGTATGGAAAAGGAAGAGAATGTAATGTCACATATAATAAAATCTGAGGAAATAATCTGTCTGCATTTGTAGACTCCTTCGATACTATAATTTTTCTGGCACATGTAGAGATGTATTATGCTGTAATTGTAGTAGAATGTGAACACAGTACAGTACTGTGCAATGTGTGCAATGGTCCTGGTGGCCCCAAAGCCTACCTGGGGGGACCTTCTGTCCTTACAGGGTTTTCAAGTATTATATGAACAAATCTTAACGGATGTGTTCCAACCAATTATTATAAGCATGAAGTAGGGACAGACAGGGGCATAACTATAGAGGGTGCAGATGTAGCAATCGATGCAGGGTCGTGGAGCCTCAGGGGGCCCAAAGGCCTCTCAACAGCAGAAGACACCGGTATAGGACTTGGTTAGTAATGCTCCATTACTTATTTTGTTTGTAGTCTGTAACCATGAAGACACAAAGGCCTGCATAAGACACAAAATTATATGTAAATCTTTGCAGCCAATTTTCAGTCTAATATATGTACAGTGGGCAAAAAATAGAGACAAAAGGGAGGGGATGTCTTCTAGATCAGACTACTCAGGGCATGTTTGTAGTCTGTAACCAAAGACACACGCTGGTCTGCATTGGAGCTATAAATACAAAAGGGTAGGACTAGGAGATTCCCATAATAACAATTTATAACCGATCTACAGAATATGTAATAAGTCTCTGATACTTTGGAATCAGACCACTGGGATCCATACCAATCCTAAAAATGGAGCTCCATGTTTCATGTTTGAATGGAGTGACAGTCACACTTGCAGTGCAGTGCCCCCCTAGTCTATTGGACTAAAGAGATAGTCAGGCATTATACTTAGCTGTCTTCTTCAGTCATATTGAGAGTTCAATGTAATTCAATATGAGTTCAGTATGTTGTGTTGTGTGGCAACAGTTTTAGGCTGGAGCCCCACATGGCGGAAATGCTGTGGCAAAAATCACGGCATTTTTACAGTCCCTTACAAAGTGAATCCCATCCACGCAATGCGGCAAAATACGTGCAGCGGAAAAGCTGCAATTTCCAAAACCGTTGCATTTTTGGAAATTGCAGCATGTCAATTATACCTAGGAAAAGCTAGCGGTTTCCCTATGGGTATAATAGGGGAAGAAAGCTCGCAGAGGAAACCTCTGCGGATTTTCTGTGAAATTCACTGCTGGGAAAAACGCAATGCGTTTCCACCACGTTTTTTCACACAGCGCATTTTCGCTGTGGCCTGCTACATGGGGCCTTAGCCTCATGAAGGAAATGGGTACCATGCAGAGGTTCTTACATAGCTTTCTGTGTACAGATGTGGTTTTTCAGAAACCATTGATTTCTAAGGGAAGCGAGTTGCTGAACGGTGGTGCACATACCGCGATACATGTCTGCAATACAGAGCAGTAGTACTTATTGTCTGTCACTATAACAACTGGTTTCATGGAAATGGAGCCCCATGTAAAGTAGGTTTCCTAACTTGGCACTTTAAACAGTGTTTTATATTCATAGCTTTAACTGACACCAGTATATACAGTAGTACTAAACCAATACTCCCAAATAGTTCCCACATAATACCAAAACTAAATAATACTGGTTGGTAGCCATGATCATTTGCCCAGTTTGTCACCCCCTAAAATGGCCTTGGCAGAATACCCCTATAAGACATTATGGTGGAATTTATCACATCAAGTAGAAGAAGAATAGAGCGGAAGTCATCAATATTATTGCAGGCAGGTTTTACAAACGCGCCACTGTATGATGGAATTTACCAGTTTTGTGGAATAAAAAAATTGATAATTTTGATGCACGCCATACTAAAGCTGGGCAAAAAAATGCTACTTTCCCAATCACTTAAAAAAGGTGGGGTTTAGTGGGAGGGCTTTAAATTACAGTAAAAGCCAGAAAATGCTGACAAGCCTACACCTGCTCATACCAAGCACACATGTAAATTCCTGACTTTAAGGCTAAGGCCCCAGGTAGTGAGCCACCGTGTTTTTCACAAAAAGTCTGCAGAGATTTGCTCTGCGGACTTTCTGCTTCTATTATACAGTGCCTTGCGAAAGTATTCGGCCACCTTGAACTTTTCAACCTTTTGCCACATTTCAGGCTTCAAAGATAAGGATATAAAATTTTAATTTTTTTGGTGAAGAATCAACAAGTGGGACACAATTGTGAAGTGGAGCGAAATTTATTGGTTATTTTAAACTTTTGTAAAAAATAAAAAACTGAAAAGTGGGGTGTGCAATATTATTCGGCCCCTTTACTTTCAGTGCAGGAAACTCACTCCAGAAGTTCAGTGAGGATCTCTGAATGATCCAATGTTGTCCTAAATGACTGATGATGATAAATATAATCCACCTGTGTGTAATCAAGTCTCCGTATAAATGCACCTGCTCTGTGATAGTCTCAGGGTTCTGTTTAAAGCGCAGAGAGCATCATGAAGACTAAGGAACACACCAGGCAGGTCCGTGATACTGTTGTGGAGAAGTTTAAAGCCGGATTTTAATACAAAAAGATTTCCCAAACTTTAAACATCCCAAGGAGCACTGTGCAAGCAATGATATTGAAATGGAAGGAGTATCAAACCACTGCAAATCTACCAAGACCCGGCCGTCCCTCTAAACTTTCATCTCAAACAAGGAGAAGACTGATCAGATATACAGCCAAGAGGCCCATGATCACTCTGGATGAACTGCAGAGATCTACAGCTGAGGTGGGAGAGTCTGTCCATAGGACAACAATCAGTCGTACACTGCACAAATCTGGCCTTTATGGAAGAGTGGCAAGAAGAAAGCCATTTCTCAAAGATATCCATAAAAAAGTCTCGTTTAAAGTTTGCCACAAGCCACCTGGGAGACACACCAAACATGTGGAAGAAAGTGCTCTGGTCAGATGAAACCAAAATTGAACTTTTTGGCCACAATGCAAAACGATATGTTTGGCATAAAAGCAACACAGCTCATCACCCTGAACACACCATCCCCACTTTCAAACATGGTGGTGGCAGCATCATGGTTTGGGCCTGCTTTTCTTCAGCAGGGACAGGGAAGATGGTTAAAATTGATGGGAAGATGGATGGAGCCAAATACAGGACCATTCTGGAGAAAACCTGTTGGAGTCTGCAAAAGACCTGAGACTGGGATGGATATTTATCTTCCAACAAGACAATGATCCCAAACATAAAGCAAAATCTACAATGGAATGGTTCACAAATAAACGTATCCAGGTGTTAGACTGGCCAAGTCAAAGTCCAGACCTGAATCCAATCGAGAATCTGTGGAAAGAGCTGAAAACTGCTGTTCACAAACGCTCTCCATCCAACCTCACTGAGCTCCAGCTGTTTTCCAAGGAAGAATGGGCAAGAATTTCAGTCTCTCGATGTGCAAAACTGATAGAGACATACCCCAAGCGACTTGCAGCTGTAATCGCAGCAAAAGGTGGCGCTACAAAGTATTAACTTAAGGGGGCCGAATAATTTGGCACGCCCCACTTTTCAGTTTTTTATTTTTTACAAAAGTTTAAAATAACCAATAAATTTCGTTCCACTTCATGATTGTGTCCCACTTGTTGCTGATTCTTCACCAAAAAATTAAAATTTTATATCCTTATGTTTGAAGCCTGAAATGTGGCAAAAGGTTGAAAAGTTCAAGGGGGCCGAATACTTTCACAAGGCACTGTACCTATACGGAAACCGCCACCATTTCCATAAGTACAGTATAATTGACATGCTGCGATTTCCAAAAAACGGTTTTGGAAATTGCAGCATTTCCGCTACAGGTATTTTTCTGTAATGTGAATTTGCCACTTTGCCGGGACTATAAAATGCTGTGTTTTTTGTTTTATGCCATGTGGGGCCACGGCCGAAAACAGACCTAGTTATCCAAATTTATTGTGTAGGGCCCCTTTAACAAATTTGGTGCATTTTACTCCAACACATTTTTAAGTTTAAGACTTCCACATGAAACACCAGTCTTATTAAATAATGCACCATATGTTTTGAAGTAGAATCTG
Organism: Leptodactylus fallax; assembly: GCA_947044405.1. Lineage (NCBI taxonomy): Eukaryota > Metazoa > Chordata > Amphibia > Anura > Leptodactylidae > Leptodactylus > Leptodactylus fallax. The sequence goes on along the minus strand of CAMRHE010000178.1, from coordinate 2,642,043 downwards.
AGAAAAAAAAAAAACACTTTCGAGGGACATCATATTGCGGATCTGTGTGACACAAATCCAGTATACGGTCTTACTGGTTCATATCAGGATACAGCAAAGTAATAAATAAGGAATAAAGAATAAATTCAGGGATACAGAAGGTATAAAATACAGAAAGCAGAGAGCCTGGAGACATTGACAATGTAAACCTAAAACTATATTTTATATTAGTTACTATTGCAGAATTTAACTTGCAGATTATTCCTTTATATATCAATACAAGACTTGTAGTGACACCATAATATATTCTGCAGCGCTGCATGTTGCATACCTAGCTATCATAGCAAAGTGACAACACACTGCTAAATGATCATTTGATAATTTCAACCTTTTCAGTATGTAAAGTACATATATAAATATTCAAGAACATGCTCAACCGGACTCATTTGGTAGCTAAATTGTTGCTAATCTGATGACATCATTTTTATTAGGATTCCTCATTAACCCTTCATGTCTTGGGCTCCTGCTCATCATCTTATAATATTTGGAACATCTGCCTCTGATTAAGAAGCGTCCAGCGGCAGGATAATGATCACAGCGTTTAATTACTGCTTAAAAAACCCCGTCATTTGCTCTTGTTTTAATTAGTAACGCTGGTTTGTGCGCGAGTAACGCGGCCCCGATAAATGTGCTGCAAATTGATTTAGTGCGCACGGTGAATGCTAATTAGTCCATGTACCCTGCGGATGCAGCAATTATTAAATACAGACACAACAAGCTCACAGTGTAATGAGCTCACAATGTAATGAGCTCACAGTGTAACAAGCTCACATCCTCGTAGGTTGACTGTGCAAAGACTTCATAGGATTACATGATGAAAAACTTTGGATTACTACAAGATGTCTGGTGTGGCTGGATGTGTGATATCAGTTCTAGAGCTTAATCAGGCGCTACACTTTGTAAAGTAAATACCATTTTGTTTGGTTGACAGCTAATCCTCCCAACCCCTCTACCTATACACATAATCGCTTGGCTCGGATGAACAAGTGTGTGTTTTCAATGGGGAGAGAGAAGTATGTTGCTACCAGATAACTCTGATCATAGCATTTCTCTTTTGAGAACAACAGGATTGGGCATGTTGAAATCTAACATGCCCAATCTTTCTTTTTCCAATACCATACACATAAGATAGTCCACAAGTCCCACTAAAGGAAACCACATATGACTTTTATATTGTCGGATTAGGGATGGACTACCCAACGAGAGAATCCTCCAGTGGGTCAAGTATCGGACCCAATAAAAGACTCCAAATGCACAAGACTATCCTATTTGAAAAGGACCTTGAGTCATTTAGTTGCTATTAGGATTTCTCTCTTATGGGTAGATTAACAGATAACCTACATTGTATTATTAGACCTTACAGATTAAATATCCTGTGTTTGCAATAACATCAAAGTTTACAATGTGCATGTGTAGATATGTGCATGTTCTGTATAGATTAGGTCTTCAGTAGTCTCAAGGAACTTCAGTTACTACCTGCAAAAAGCATCTTTAGGTACCCATACACTTTCAATAGCTATTGACTGAATACTTGTTCTCCCAACTCCTCCAAACACGTGTACACTTGGTTTGGCTAGACATTTCTTTGTTTTCAATGGGAAGAGAAAAGCAAACTACAGCCAGATACCTCTGGTGGGGCCTTATCTCCTGGGGAAACAAAGGACCGGATTTGGAAAAATTAAATGTGTCCAATCGGGAGGCTCCTATACACAAGTTGGCCAGTCCCACTAAAATTGTCTTATAGTTTGTGTATCAGAGGCCTATAGAAAATGGGTGGCCATAGTGTGGTTCAAGAGCCATATACAGTATGAAACGAATGGTCAGAAATTTGCTTTACTCGGGAGCTAATTCTTAGGGGAGCCATCTATGCAGAATATGTGCGTCTACGTAATGGACATAAAAGCAATAAAGTCTGAATCATCCCATAAGATAACTAGACACTAGAGGCAAGCCATTGGCTCTAACATCAGCTCCACATTACACCCCTCAACACTGGAATTGCAACAAAAAGAAGGAAAAGCCTTGTAATTCTTTACATCGCAGGATGGATAGACATGTATATAATATGAAAATGATTAAAAAAAACTGAAACAAAATTCAAAACATCTTGATTTATTTAGTATCGAGTACAAGTGCCAGATGCAGAAATACATGCACCTGCACATCTTGGCATGGTATAAGTGAGGTTATTAATGGTTGTCTGAGGAATGTAATGACACGGTGAATGCACTTAGGCACAAACATCATCAAGATTGGCTGCTGGCAGCTCCCTTTGTAATTGTCAACCAATGACATCTTAGATGTGCTCAATGAGATACAAGACCAGAGATGCTTCAGGCCATAACAGCACAATTAGGCCATGTAAGTGCACACAATAACATGAGCAACATATGGTCTGGTGTTGTCCTGTCGAAAAAAACGGCTGTTGGACACTTTGGAGAAATGGCCGCACCTCTGAGCTGTTAGTGTACCTGAAATGAAGACTAGAGGGGTACAGCTGTCATACATTATGCCACCCCACACCATAATCTGAGAAGTATGACCAGTGTGATGTTCCTTTGTGAAATCCTCTTTGTGGCATTGCCTACATGGTCTCCAGACCAATCTGCCACCAGTCTCAATGCACCTGAGACAAAAGCAGGACTTATCATTGAAGAGGATAGACTCCATTCCATTGCCATCTTGTTGTGCATCATTGATAGCCTTTGAGAGTGCTAGCATGAGGTCAGTGAAAAACCTGTAGCTGCACACTTGACTCGTAGCCCAATGATTTACAAACGCCTTCTGATGATTTGTGTCGACACTGTTTGCCACCCTAGGCTTGGGATTTGACATCCAATTTCACTTGCAGTACACAATGAATCACTGTGCTCCATTCTTCCAATCAAAAGATCCATCCATGTAAATGTTTTCCTCTATGCAGCTCTTGCTGTCATTCCAGTTTGTTGTTGTTCTCCTGATGCAACAGGATATGCAGAGATGAACAATGATGACATCTTGACCTAGGCATGTGATGATCTTCTGGAGTCATAAGCCAGGGTCTCTCAGTTCAAGGACTGTGACAACTAGAAATAACTGGCACCACGACAACCAGGAGACATCTCACAATCATCCCATACCACTTGATACAATTTTGAGGTTTCATGTGGTTTTAAAACTGTGCTTTCATTCTGGCTTTTATGCTCCCCGTACATGCCACAGATTGGCGCTAGGTAATTGAAAATTTGATCCTTTGCACATCTTAGTGACACCTGCTACTTCCTCGATTTGCCCAGCCTTATGGACTGTCCTTTTTGGTGCTGGAATTTCAATATTGAGGAGTGTATGCTGTCTTCTATTGCCCTGATTTTGATTATAAATGAATGGGCAAACCACAATTGCCCCAGATTGCCCATTTGTAGTTTTACATGCTATACCCTTGTTACATAACAGGCTCATTGGTTTCTTTACACCTGTTTAACTTACAGGAGCTGAATTAATAAATATATCCCCTTACTGCAACAACACTATATAGAAAGCATTGAATAACCCTCATCATCTCAATGTAAGCAATCCAACCTCAACAATTGCCAGATGATACCGTTACTATGGCAGCCATGGTAGCTGAAGAGATACTTCTGATTAGATACATGACACTGCTATCTGGCATCAGGTGCTTACAAGGACAAGTATACCTTCCAACTTTCAAAGGACATAAAGAGAGACAAAATATGCGGCATTTAGATGCCCCCACAGAGTATAATGCTCCTACAGTCACCCTAACATTATATGCCCCCAAATTATAATGGTCCTCTCCAATTGCCCCACAGTATTAAGTCCCTCTCCTCGTGCCCCAGTTTAAACTGGTGGAAACTGGAGGGAGACATTAAACAGTGGGAGTAGTTAGAGGGGGACATTAAACTGGGGGCAACTAGAGGCAGACATGTTCCCCTCCAGCTACCCCCCACAGTTTAATGTCCTCCTCCAGTTGCCCCCAGTTTAATGTCACCCTCCATCTGCTCCCCCGTTTAATGTCCCCCCTCCATCTGCCCCAGTTTAATGTCCCCCTTCATCTGCCACCAGCTTAACTCCCCATTCATCTGCCCCCAGTTTAATGCCCCCCTTCATCTGCCACCATCTTAATGTCCCCCCTTCCTCTGCCACCAATTTAATGTCCCCCTTTATCTGCCACCAGCTTAATGTCCCCCTTTATTTGCCACCAGTTTAATTGCTCCCTTAAACTGCCTTCAGTTTAATTGCCCATTTATCTGCCCCCAGTTTAATTGCCCCTTTCGTCTGCCTTCAGTTTAACTGCCCCTAAATCTGCCCCAGTTCCCCCCTCTTGCTCACACATGCTGTCTCTTCTCTTCTACTTATCTTCGATCACTCTCTGTTCCCAGCTTTATGTGTAACATCACACTTTCCCGCAGTATCCAGAATAGATCACACAAGAGTCTGATCACATGGTCATGACGTCATCAAAGGTCCTTTAGCCACTAGGATTTAGCATCTACCATTTAGCCTTTACCCTACCCTAATAAAGTTTGTTAACAGAAAAACACTTCAGGGGCATAGCGGGACAAACTGTAAGCTATGCGGGACAGCAGTGTAAAATCGGGACTGTCCCGCCAGATGCAGGACGGTTGGGAGCTATGGGACAAGGGAAGAGTTACAATGTCACAACTTGTAAAAATTACATAAACCATAGTTGCTAACTGTTCAAAATTTGCCAGTACTGTTATAAATTTTCTGAACAACAATTAGGTATGACTTGGTCCAAAAAAGGGGCAAGACTTACAAAAATTCAAATGCAGGTGACCCCACCTGGTTTGGGGTGTTTCCGGAGGCAGGACCTAATTTAAACATCCCTATTTTACCAATCTCAATGATGATAAGCATGATAGTGAAGTCTTGCTTCTTGTAGTCTCTACAATAAAGATATATCATTTCTGTAAGGCTGAGGACCCATGTTGCAAAAACGCGGCTTTTTTTGTTGCAGACTTTGCTTTCTGTTTTTTTAGCCGAAGTCAGGAGTGTATTGAGCAGAAGGTAGAAGTATATGAGCATCCTACATCTTTAACATTCCTTTTGTAACCACTCCTGGCTTTGGCTCAAAAAACTGCAGCAAAATCTGCAACAAAAAAACGCTGCGTTTCCACAACATGGGGTCTCAGCCTAAGTCTCTGCTGCTGTGTTACCTTAAAGGCAGCTTACTACTACTGTCTGTTAGATCGCCTGTAAAGGACTCAGCTAATATGAGGCTTTTTAAAACAATGGGCTCATGTACTGCTCATGCACTTGCTCTCTAATTTTTGTGCCCATCCCTGTACAAAATGTACTGTATTGTGTAGCGATGCAACTAATGTATCTCTTAGGTTTAATTTTAGCTTAGCAATTTAGTGGTTATAAAATTACAGAGCCAACTGGCTTAGTGGTTATGGTCTTTCTTAGAGGAGGGTACAGTCCCTAGGTATGCAGCAACTGGAACACAGAAAGTGGCAACTCAGCAACACAGGAATAACTCCACAGCAATTCCCAATAGCAACACTGGAATCTGCAAACCAGAAGTGAAATTATTATACTCTGGGGTCTCTTCAGACCCCAGAGTATAATAGGTGGAGGCCCAGGGGAGGTGTAAGAAATAAACAATTATACTCACCTTCTTCCACCTCTTTTTCTCTTTTTTAGTTGATCTGTGAGGATGTATTCATGTCAAGTCACAGCTGGGCAGACTTGCCCGGATGGAGTCCAGAGACTGGTACACCACATCATACCCACCTTTTGAGAGTTATGTAAAGTTTTTCACAAAAAGGCCGCAGAGTTTTGCTCTGCAGACTTTCTGCCCCTATTATACCTACAGTACAGACCAAAAGTTTGGACACACCTTCTCATTCCAAGAGTTTTCTGTATTTTCATGACTATAAAAATTGTAGATTCACACTGAAGGCATCAAAACTATGAATTAACACATGTGGAATTATATACTTAACAAAAAAGTGTGAAACAACTGAAACTATGTCTTATATTCTAGGTTCTTCAAAGAAGCCACCTTTTGCTTTGATTACTGCTTTGCACACTCTTGGCATTCTCTTGATGAACTTCAAGAGGTAGTCACCTGAAATGGTTTTCCAACAGTCTTGAAGGAGTTCCCAGAGATGCTTAGCACTTGTTGGCCCTTTTGCCTTCACTCTGCGTCCAGCTCACCCCAAACCATCTCGATTGGGTTCAGGTCTGGTGACTGTGGAGGCCAGGTCATCTGGCGTAGCACCCCATCACTATCCTTCTTGGTCAAATAGCCCTTACACAGTCTGGAGGTGTGTTTGCGGTCATTGTCCTGTTGAAAAATAAATGATGGTCCAACTAAACGCAAACCGGATGGAATAGCATGCCGCTGCAAGATGCTGTGGTAACCATGCTGGTTCAGTATTCCTTCAATTTTGAATAAATCCCCAACAGTGTCACCAGCAAATCACCCCCACACCATCACACCTCCTCCTCCATGCTTCACGGTGGGAACCAGGCATGTAGAGTCCATTCGTTGACCCTTTTCTGCATCGCACAAAGACACTGTGGTTGGAACCAAAGATCTCAAATTTGGACTCATCAGACCAAAGCACAGATTTCCACACATCTAATGTCCATTCCTTGTGTTCTTTAGTCCAAACAAGTCTCTTCTGCTTGTTGCCTGTCCTTAGCAGTGGTTTCCTAGCAGCTATTTTACCATGAAGGCCTGCTGCACACAGTCTCCTTTTAACAGTTGTTGTAGAGATGTGTCTGCTGCTAGAACTCTGTGTGGCATTGACCTGGTCTCTAATCTGAGCTGCTGTTAACCTGCGATTTCTGAGGCTGGTGACTCGAATGAACTTATCCTCCGCAGCAGAGGTCACTCTTGGTCTTCCTTTCCTGCTGCGGTCCTCATGTGAGCCAGTTTCTTTGTAGCGCTTGATGGTTTTGGCCACTGCACTTGGGGACACTTTCAAAGTTTTCCCAATTTTTCGGACTGACTGACCTTCATTTCTTAAAGTAATGATGGCCACTCGTTTTTCTTTACTTAGCTGCTTTTTTCTTGCCATAATACAAATTCTAACACTCCATTCAGTAGGACTATCAGCTGTGTATCCACCTGACTTCTGAACAACACAACTGATGGTCCCAACCCCATTTATAAGGCAAGAAATCCTGACAGGGCACACCTGTGACGTGAAAACCATTTCAGGTGACTACCTCTTGAAGCTCATCAAGAGAATGCCAAGAGTGTGCAAAGCAGTAATCAAAGCAAAAGGTGGCTACTTTGAAGAACCTAGACTATAAGACATATTTTCAGTTGTTTCACACTTTTTTGTTAAGTATATAATTCCACATGTGTTAATTCATAGTTTTGATGCCTTCAGTGTGAATCTACAATTTTTATAGTCATGAAAATACAGAAAACTCTTGGAATGAGAAGGTGTGTCCAAACTTTTGGTCTGTACTGTATATGGAAAAACGGCAGCATGTTCATAGGTATAATTGATGCTGCGCTTTTCAAAAACACAAGTGTTTTTGAAATTGCAGCATTTCAGCTGCAGATTTTGTTCTGCAATGTGTAGATGGGATTAGCCAGAATCTCGTCCACTTTGCAGGTAATGTGTCAAGCAGCCTCAGGGGGTTTATATTTTATATTGATATGTATTTAAAGTTTTATTTAAAGGAGAGGTTCTTCTTCTTACATCCTCTTGCATGCATGAAACATGCTGTATTTCTGTTTTGTAGCAGCTGCCATTTTTCAGAATTTTGCAGCCATATTAGTTGTGATCTTTGCATTAGCATGCCAATAACTGGCCATTTTTTTTTTTTTTTTTTGCTACCTTCCTGCGTAGAGACCACCTTGACCAATGTCACACAATGTCAATCCACAGAAAAAAAAGTTTGCAAGTTGAATTGTTTCCCTGATAACTTTCTAGCAAAATGCCTTGATGGAAATTGCTGTCATTTTGGACATAATTGCTGGGAATTTTCTGCTGATTTTTTTCCCCAAGAAAAACATGAAATGCAGTGAGGTCTGTCTGGTTCAAATTCACTCCTTGTCCACCCAAAAGCAAACTCATATTAGGAGCTAAACGGCTGTGTACGCAGACAGCCTGATCTGCATAATGAGACGGTGAGAGCCCGCGCCTCCTGTATTTCTCTGCCGATTTAAGTCCTAATTTTATTTAGCTTGAGAAGGGCACGTCAGTCACTTATAAAGAAGAGAAAACTATTTCCCTGCGAATAAAACGAGATTTCTCCTGTGCTAAGTGGCTGAGGACAGGTCTGAAATGCAAACATTTTTTCATTAGGCACCACAAGATAAGCCTCAAAACATAAAAAATAAAATTATATATAATGCAATTTTTATTGCATTTTTTTTATCCAGTTGGGTTATTTCTGGTGAATAGGCTAAAACCAGGACTGGTCACAAGATTAAAAAATATATATATATATATATATATCTACTGTGTATATATACAGTATATAGGCACTTTGTTCGGTGATACCCTGATGTATCAATTGCATACTTCTGATACGCCCAATAATAGAAAATTGAAATATATGTACTAATACAGTTGACTGTGCTTTTCGATACAATTGGATCTGCTGTCTCCTAATGTACTGTATACAGCTCAGGTTTATCCAATAGCACATATATATCTGGAAACATTCCCTTTCTATACACTGCATTGACTGCAGATATGGTGTGAATTTAGCACTATTCTTCTAATCAAAACCTGCACAGTGTGAATACGTTCTGGTCTTTGGAAATCTGGATCATTTCCCTATTTAAAAACTGCCCTGTGTAATTGTGACCTAAAGGTGCCTTATGGGAGAAAAATTAGCATACTGTAGACAGGCAGAGGGTAAAGTGGTAGATGGCCGATATCTGCCACTTAGAATTTTATTCGCAGTGAGATAAGGCCTGGAGTCTTGAGGCTGGAATTGGGGACTTACTACAGGTCCAGTCCGGGTGTTGTGGACAAGTGCATGCAGCGTTTAAATTGAAAGCTGCCAGAGCAGTAGGGGCTGTGCTAGAACAGAAGTAAGCTGTATTGCCACATAGACCCTGGTCAGCTACTATACAGACTGCACTGTGTGGAAGAGAAAACCTAAGCCAACCAAATGTATTGGTGAGGAAGCTCTTCTCAATTATTTTGTATCCTGAACCAAGGAAGATTTATGTTACCTGGTTTTGTACTTTTATGCTGAAGCAAGCTGTTTGAGTTGGACTGCATGAACTATTGCGAATAAAACTGCAAGTGTGAACTGAAACCTGCGCTTCTCTACCTGTCTTCCATGATAACCAGCCTACCCTGAGGGTCCCGTGTTTACAATACACTGTAATATTGAGGCATCTACCATTATATTCTTATTATTTTTCATTTCCAATAATTGGACTGCACATACAGTGGGGAAAAAAAAGTATTTAGTCAGCCACCAATTGTGCAAGTTCTCCCACTTAAAAAGATGAGGCCGGCCTGTAATTGTCATCATAGGTAGACCTCAATTATGAGAGACAAAATGAGAAAACATATCCAGAAAATCACATTGTCTGATTTTTAAAGAATTTATTTGCTAATTATGGTGGAAAATAAATATTTGGTCACCTACAAACAAGCAAGATTTCTGGCTCTCACAGACCTGTAACTTCTTCTTTAAGAGGCTCCTCTGTCCTCCACTCATTACCTGTAGTAATGGCTCCTGTTTGACATTGTTATCAGTATAAAAGACACCTGTCCACAACCTCAAACAGTCACACTCCAAACTCCACTATGGTGAAGACCAAAGAGCTGTGGAAGGACACCAGAAACAAAATTGTAGACCTGCACCAGGCTGGGAAGACTGAATCTGCAATAGGCAAGCAGCTTGTTGTGAAGAAATCAACTGTGGGAGCAATAATTAGAAAATGGAAGACATACAAGACCACTGATAATCTCTCTCGATCAGGGGCTCCACCCAAGATCCCACCCCGTAGGGTCAAAATGATCACAAGAACGGTGAGCAAAAATCCCAAAACCCAGAAAGCTGGGACTAAGGTAACAAAGGCTACTGTCAGTAACACACTACGCCGCCAGGAACTCAGATCCTGCAGTGCCAGACGTGTCCCCCTGCTTAAGCCAGTACATATCCGGGCCTGTCTGAAGTTTTCTAGAGAGCATTTGGATGTTCCAGAAGAGTATTGGGAGAATGTCATATGGTCAGATGAAACCAAAGTAGAACTGTTTGGTAGAAACACAACTCGTCGTGTTTGGAGGAGAGTGAATGCTGAGTTGCATCCAAAGAACACCATACCTACTGTGAAGCATGGGGGTGGCAACATCATGCTTTGGGGCTGTTTCTCTGCAAAGGGATCCATGTACATGAAAGAATGAGTGGGGCCATGTATCGTGAGATTTTGAGTGCAAACCTCCTTCCATCAGCAAGGGCATTGAAGATGAAACGTGGCAGGGTCTTTCAGCATGACAATGATCCCAACCATACCGCCAGGGCAACGAAGGAGTGGCTTCATAAGAAGCATTTCAAGGTCCTGGAGTGGCCTAGCCAGCCTCCAGATGTCAACCCCATAGAAAACCTTTGGAGGGAGTTGAAAGTCCGTGTTGCCCAGCGACAGCCCCAAAACATCACTGCTCTAGAGGAGATCTGCATGGAGGAATGGGCCAACATACCAGCAACAGTGTGTGCCAACCTTGTGAAGACTTACAGAAAACGTTTGACCTCTGTCATTGCCAACAAAGGATATATAACAAAGTATTGAGATGAACTTTTGTTATTGATCAAATACTTATTTTCCACCATAATTTGCAAATAAATTCTTTAAAAATCAGAGAATGTGATTTTCTGGATTTGTTTTCTCATTTTGTCTCTCATAGTTGAGGTCTACCTATGATGTCAATTACAGGCCGGCCTCATCTTTTTAAGTGGGAGAACTTGCACAATTGGTGGCTGACTAAATACTTTTTTTGCCCACTATATACCCAATGTTAAAGGGAACCGGTCACTATGAAAACACTGACTAATGTGAAGGCAACATGTTATAGAGCAGGAGGAGCTGAGTGGATTGATAGTTTTGTGGGAAATTATTCAGTATAACTTTTATTTTATTTGGATCTCTGCTTTTTCTGGACTAGAAACAGTCATCTAGTCATGGGGACGGTCCTATCAGCCCTGCATGTATGACTGTATATATAAACATAGCTGTCAATCCCTGATAGGACCACCTCCATGACTAGTGACGGTTTCTAATTTAATGTGTCTGGAGGTTAAAGAGAACCTGTAACATTGAACACTCGGTCTGATCTATGAGCAGCATGTAAGTAGGAGGAGCTGAGCAGATTGTAGTAAAAAAAAAATTAGTATTACTTGTATTTTAAAAATAATGATGAGTTATGCTGAATATTTTCCTACAAAACTTTACAATATTCTTTTCAGCTCCCCCTGCTCTATAATATACCATCGGCAGATCAAGACAATATTTGGTGTGACCACTCTTTGCATTAAATTCTTCTAACTACACTTGCAGTTAGAAAAAGGAACAGTTTTTGAAGGAACTCGGCAGGGAGGTTGTTCCTGCCATCTTGGAGAACTAAGAACAGATCTGTGGATGTAGGCTTGCTCTAATCCCTCTGTCTCTTCATGTAATCCCAGACAGACTGGATGATATTGAGATAAGGACTCTGTGGGGGCCATAAAATCACTTCCAGGACTCCTCCTACAATGGGTGGTCACACCAAATATTGATGTGATTTAGATTTATTTCTCTTCTTTGTCTTTTGTTTATTCACTTCATTTTGTTAATTGACTAAAATAAACGATTAACTCTTCTATTTTTGAAAGCATTTTCCACACTTGCCTAAAACTTTTGCACTTTACTGTATATGCAATTCTGGGGGGCATATTGGAGAAAAACAAGAAACTTAATTCCAATACAATAAAGTAGATATAGTAACAAACTAAAATTACAGCGAGCATTTAGTAATACTCATTTCTACTCCACACATGTTTCCATGTCGCCACTTACAAAACCTAGGAAATATAGAATAGGATTCTAGCACAGCTGCCTTTTTTCTATAGGGTATTCCCATATGGTCATCATGATAAAACAATTTTCTTCAAAATTAGTTCACACTGTGACTAGTCTCTGTTACTGAACATCGGGTTTCCATTGCTCTCTTGTGGCAAGAACAATGTCGTTCCATGCTATATAAAATACACACACAAACAAAAGCAGAAACCCGAGGACAACTATTAAATAACAATAATCCGTCAGGATTCATTACTGTCAAATTTGTAATGACTCTTAATAATATAAACCTAAGCACTAATACAACACACCAGAGAAGCTAATTCTGAGAGCCCAATCTCCATACGCACATCTACACAACTACTGTTACTTGGATCACAGTCTTTGCTTTTATCATTGTGCACACAGGGCATATCCGAAATATAAGAAATAAGAAATAGACCTAATTGGCAAATCTTTGGCTCTAAAGTCACCTGCAAATTGGGTTGAATTCTTCTAGACCGTTGAGTCCCTGTTGTATCAAGTGCTCATTATTGGGTCAGAGCTTGGTCCCCATATGAGAAGGGTACTGTCCTCTGACAGGCCAGCCCAACAATGAACTATAATTTGGGTACAGGGAGATTTTATGGTAAATCAAAAGTTATTAAAAGACATTATAATTGTGATGATGCCCCCACAGGGTTTAGTGTAATAAAATATTATACCCATAACATCTTTGTATGGACACCTTTGTATGAAAAAATTTTTGCATATGTTATTGGTCACCTTTAGTTAAAATGTAGCACTAAATTCAGGCTGCAATCTCTGTATCTTTATTCATTTCAGACCCTCGATATGGAGTTTGCAACTTGCTCCTAGACTTTTCTCATGTGGACATGTCCCTCTAAGTAATACATACTGGATGTAAGGTTTGTGTATCCAGGATGCTTCTGCCTTCAATAGCTCTCATGTATTAGCACAACTTTACTCCTAGGTTGATTTCTCCTACTACAACCCACAAGGCATTTTTTTTTTTTTTTTTTGCGCTGACACTCATGCAATAAAATCTTATTCCCGCTCCCCCTCTAGCATGCCTGAGGTTTTCACTTTCTCTGTATACTGATACATCAGAGAAGGTTTTAATCAAAAGCAATTAGTTTTGTTTTAGGTAATGGGTCTGACTGAATGAATACTTTAAAATCCCGAAACAGCGCTGTATGCAGATAAATGAAATTGGCTTGGCTAAAATCCCTTTTGCTGTCTCAAGACTCGGTGAGTCAAAAGCAAATTGAGGATCTGTTACATCCAACAGAGGGCACATGAGCTCCCAGCTCCTTTCCCATAATGCCTTGTGATATGAATGAATACTAACACTGAGGTAAGAGAGGAGAAGATCAAGCAGAAAGTTGACACAACCAGGAGCAATATTCTGCTGGATCTATGTCAGAAGCAACAGGACAGCCACCTATGTGAAGGAGTTACACAAACTCTTTATCCATTAAATAAGAATATTTTAATGGATACTATATAGAAAATCACATAATTGTACCCTGCAAAGGTTTTCATAGCTTCTAATTTATGTATTGCAGGCTACAGGATTATGTTAACATGGTACCTGAATGTGTGGTAGTAATCTGCTCAATCCTAGAGATAGTGGCACTGGGTTTGCTAAGAAGGGGTTGGCTTTCAATAAGTAATGGTAACTATTCTGATTTAATTCTAGTCTGTATGTACTAAAATGGCATGTTTTCCTAAAGTGAATGTGAAGAAGATGTGAACAAATTATGCATCTGTTGTTTTCTCAGATGAATTAGTGTGTGCTATGTTCTTTTCACTTACCCTTGAGGGTTGTACTTAAAGAGGTTTTTAGTTTTTATAATCAATACATGATTGCTCTGAAATTGTTAAACGGAATTTATCATCAGAAAATGACATATATTATTATTTTCCTGCAGTAAAAATGGTATTTTTTAATGCAGAAAAATAAATGGGTAAAAGGAGATTGTATACACACAGATAAGGTCGTATACAGCTGCTCTGCTACTCCCTGATCTCTGGAGGAGGGGCAGTATTTCATCACTTTTAGGAAACATACACAAGACTGTGTGCATGTAACCAGACTGTGATTAAACGGCACATGGATGAAAATCAGCCATCACTGCTGTCAGTGAGCTGGGGACGCAAAACAGACAGGTATAGGACCTGTCCTGAGTTTTGCCCTGGGCTCACGGCACATACACACAGACAGATGTGTGTATATGTCTAGAGATGAGCGAAGTTTTAAAAAATTCAATTTGGCAACTTCGCCGAATTTTCCGATACAATTCTCTTTAATCCAAATTAATTTACAGCGAATAAACAGCTATTTCCTGTCTGCAGAGAGCTAGGGTGGGTGGCAAAATGGCGGAGGCCCTTGGATGCCGCGGTCATGTCTCTCTCTCTCTCTCTCTCTCTCTCTTCAGCACGGACAACTTTTATTCATGTGGAAGGATCTGCTAACAAGCAAAGACACGCCTACCCAATGACATCACTAGAGAACATCATGTGACCGTCTGATGTCACAAAGGTCCTTACTAAATATTCGTTACCACGAAGCATCAGTAAATCCCGATTCCATGCGAATTGAAGATTTCCTGAAATTCGGATCGAATTCCACTTCTGCAGCTTCGATTCGCTCATCTCTATATATGGCCATAGAAATAAATGGGTCAGTGTGCTAGCTGTGAAAAACATGGCTAGTACACTGACAAAGACCAGGATCATGTGCATGGAACCTTACATTACACTGCATTCAGGTTTGGTCCAGGAAACGGCCAGATTTCCTGGATAAATCATAGCTCAACTAAACTGAGTTCACAGCACCATAGTGGTCTATGATTTGCTGTGTTGAGTGTTGACTCCTAGACTTATTGGGGCACATTTATTAAGCATTTGTGGCACCTTTTTTTCCAGATGTTACGCTTCCATAGCCACTTTTGCTTAGGGGGCGTAGCCTAAATGGAGATCCTTTTCACGCTGTATTTATGACTTGCGACTTTTTAAAAAGGGGCAAAAAAGGCGCAAATGCACTCCAGTCTACGGACAGCGTCAAAGAGCCCGTCAGGTTAAAAAGGGACAATTGTGCCTTTTTTGCATCTTTTTGACCAAAAAAGGCCTAGCATGTGCACAACATTTAACAAAGATCTTAAATAAGCATCACAGTAAAACTACTCTAAAAAAAAGTCACACCTGCGAAAAAAAGGGGTAGATGATAAATAACCCTCATGGGTTTTTTGGTGCTTGCCATTGCAAAAACAGGATACATTTTACACTGCCGCTTTTAAAGACAAAAAAGCAATAAATGAGGTAGTGTGTGTAATAACTTCACTAGGTTTTAGAGTTTGTCAAATAAAAAAATGTATGTAGCAGCGCTAACCCACATTTCTGCAGTGGGTTAAATTACTACAGCATGATATCTTATCACAGAAGACAACAAAAGCCAAGGGAAAGTCATTGAAAAATGTTTGTTCTCTTCTGTGATAAAATATTACACTGTATTCATCCCAGTGCAGAAATGTGGGTTCACTCTGGTACACCTAGCCAAATAAATCCAGACATACCAAAAGAGTGCCATGTGGTGTGACTAAATTGTCTGTTCTTAGTCTTGGACATAGCATAGATTGTGTGACAGACAGACTCCTACCTCTCTCTATCAATTAAATCAAAATCTTCTTTTCCAGTTCTAACACTACACTAATCCCTAGAATCCCCATACTATATTATCTGTGTATTATCTGATCTAACTCAGTGTCACTGTCAGAGACCCTATCTTTCTAATCTCTCCCTACAAAATTAACACCTTCTTCTCCTACCTGGGCTTTTTGTACAGCCCATAATTCATTAGTGACAGCCTGTCCCCCATCATGAGGACTTGGGAATTATTGGGAAGTACTCCTGATCCCTGAGGTCTTTGTATGCTTTGTCTATGACTTCACATAGCAGTCGCCATTTTAGTTGGTTTGTGCAAATAAAACCACAAAAAAGTTTAGGTTTATTCGAACTCAAAATTTTTGGAAAGTTTGTGGTGCACCTGATTCTCTCCAATCAGCAGTTTAATTCAGATGATGTCTTTTATTCACTTAGACCCCATTTACATGACCGAATGTTGTTGGGGCCAACTTTGCAGCAAAATGACATGCAAAATGACATCCAAGTGTCATCTGAGTGCACTCTGTGATGCACTTCTATGGGGGCTTCCGATCTGTTCTGGTATGATAACACAGAACAGAATAGGACCTGCTCTATCATCAGTAAAATGTACCATCGGTTCCCCCCTCGGATGTCACACTCGGAAGTATTGTATTGCCCTTACAGGAGATATCAAGGAATAAGGTCATTCAGCATACAGAAGGTATAAGGAAGGGCTATATTTAAAATGTATGCATTGCATGTTAGATTTAAAGGCGTTTTCCAGGTTTATAATATTGATACCCTATCCTAAAGGTATCTATATGAATTAGTTAAAAGATAGTCAAAATTTCATTGAGATATCAATTGTATATAGCATAAAGAAGGATTTGACTGTTGGATTTCAACAACCTTGAACTTATGTCTGCACAAGAGATAAGCTTCTCTACCTACTAAAAACACATGCAAGCTCAGCCTAGCCAAGTGTCTGACAGTTATCAAAGGTTTATGGGCAGCTTTAGGCTAGACTTTCAATATTTAATCAGTTTGGGTCTGACCCTGAGGGCCCTAACAAATCAGTAGAAAGGACTTGTGGCATATGCTGAACCTTTTTGTCCAATCCAACTGGTACAGGTTCAACTTCTACATAGGGAACCACTGAAATTTTAGGACTTTAGCTGTATATACAGATGCACAGAAGTTTAACTTGACTTTCTACAGCATGATAATATGATGCAGTTTGATACTTAATCACAGAAGACAAGAAAAGACACTGAAAAGCCATTGACAGAGTTAAGTTACGTTCTGTGCCACAATGTTGTTACCGTGTTAAATGTCAGTTGACCTTTGCTATATCTGTATGTATATATTAAACAACATAATGGACATGTTGCCATCATAAACATTAATCCACTAACTAATATGATATATGATGATAGACGAACCAGCATATTAACCTGGCATTGCTGAACTAATGCACTTATTCCAGTCTCCATTAAGAAGTTAACCATTTCACATATGACTGCGCCTGTCAGAAATTATTAAATGCTTTGTGACTCATCCAACTGTGACAAAATCCAATAATTACCCATCTTAAACTATTTTTTTTTTTGCCAGCAAATGGCTACCATCGACAAGACAATGTCAAGTGCAAAATTAGTTGAGCATCAGACTAATCTAACACATTCACTCCTCATTTTTATTATAGACATCCTTTTAGTTGGGCTTTTTACCAAAGTAAAAATTATGTATAATTTAGATTTCTTGTACTTCTGATTGACTGAGCAAGTTTTGCCTTTCAAAACACTGGGGGGAGTTGTTCTGCCATGGATTTTCACCAAGGTGCAAGGGCCCCCAGCAGAAGCGCCTAATTTCTTCTTCATGAATCAAGACTGCCCTCCAGTGGAGCAGGGGACATCAAATAATACTGCGGTCCTAAAGGGGTTGTCCAGGCTAAAATTTTATTTATTAATTAGGCCAGGAGAGGTGAAAAAAATAAAAGAAAACCATACTCACCTGTCCCCAGTGCTCCAGTGCCTCCCCGCGTGGTCTGATCCTGCAGCTCCGTTGTTGTCTTTGGGTGAAAATACCCGCTGCACATGACCACTGAGGCCAATCAGCAGCCTCAGTGTAAGGAAGCCGGGATGTCACAGCCGGTGAGAAATTCAACAGCAAGAAGGCAGCCGAGCTGCAGGACTGGACTGCCCTGGGAGGACACCGGAGCATCGGGGACAGGTAAGTATGTCTTTTTTTTTTTTTTTTATTACTTTCACCTCCCCCGGCCTAATTTAGAAAATATTGTTCAGCCTGGACAACCTCTTTAATGAATATCCCCTACTGACTATCCTTTATATAGTAACAGATCATCACAAGGGCTAAGGTTTCACCACGACTCTGGCCACGATTCCCATTGCACAACCAAAAATCACCATTTCGCCCCTGTGACTCTTTCACTATTGTAATTGAATGGAGTAAAAATGCAACCCTAAGGGAACTGTGACTTCTAGTCGCAAAATAATTACCCAGCGCTCAATATTTTGGCAGTCACAACATCTACTGGTGACAGTGTGACTCTATTCATTTACATCAGTTAAGGAGTCAGGGTGACAAAGCGATTATTAGTTGTGAAACTGAAGTCACAGCCAAAGTCGCTAGGTAACCCTAGCCTAACAATCCTAAATGTCCTGACATAGAGGTAAGGGGTTTAGTATGTATCATCATTTAGTGCATTGTCAGTTGTCTAAGTGGTTTAGAGTTTTTGGCTGCCCATTGACAGAGAAAGTAGATAAGCTTGTTTTTACACTTGAGAAAGGGGTATGTCGCTCCAAAACACCCTTGAGGTGTTGTGTTTTTACTTTCTGGATTGGAAATAAAGGATGGCGGAATTTGTATTTGGTGTGCACTGTGCCTCCCTTCTGGATTCCAATTCCATCTCCCATTTGGATACGGGTTTGGATTTGGTCTACTGTTGTCTATGTTGGTGAATCTGTATTTTATTTGTTTCTTAATGTAACGCATTTCGGGTTATACAGACCCCTGTTTCAAATAGATAGAAAGTTTATAACACACAATAGACACATGCCTGATGTGAATGCCCCACTGAACTCTGGGGGCAGGAGGAAGGACTCTCTTTATCTCTCCCTTCCCACAAGAGAGGGTGGTTGTGGTTTGCTATGAGAGTCAGCCATTAGCCGCTGTAAGTAGTGACGGAGATCCTGAAGCTGGCTGACCCACTGTAAGCCTATAAAACTTCACAGCAACAGTGCCAGGAGCCCAGGACTTCCATTTGAGGCTGAATAACATACCAGAATGGGCCTCAAGATTAAACCACAAATAGAACTGCGCAGAGTCAGTCATGTTACTGGCCTGGGGTCACACAGATGGGCCTAGGGTAGGATCAGAAAAGAGCGAAGAGAAAAATGCACCTCGACACCAAGTGGATGGTATAACTAGAAGACAATAAGTCTACATTTTGAGAGTTTATAACTATTATGTTAACTTCATTTAACATGCTGTAAGCTAAGACTGTTAAAGGGAATGTGTCGCCAGGATATGACCTATTGTTTAAATCACATTTTTATGTTAAACATATACTTTAAGAATTTTTGATGATGTTGTTTTTAATATTCCAAATTAATATGTATGTTAACCCCTTAAGGACACCTCCTATTTTTGCCTTAAAGGGCTTATCCAATTTTTAACATTGATAGCCTTTCCTTAGGGTAGGCCATTAATATTAAATCTGTGGGGGTCAAACACCCGAAACCCCACAGACCACCGGTACCGAGACATTGTGGTTTGTGGTATAGTTTACATACTTTGCCTATACATACAGGAAAAGAGAAGTGGGAATTTGCAGTGTCTATATATATATATGGGACAAGGGAAGTGATACTGTACAGTGCCTATATCTTTGGGACAAGAGAGGTGGTACTGTACAGTGTGTATATATGGGACAAGAGCAGTGATACTGTACAATGCATATAAACATGGGGCAAAACAGGTGGTACTGTACAGCGCCCATACATACAGATTATAGAAAGTGTTATTGTAGAGTGACTATATAGAGGATTGAAAAAGTGGTGTGCCCATATATACAAGATAAAAAAGTATACAGGCAGTATAAAAACAAAAGTGTCACTATGCATTGCCCATATATACAGTACATAATAAAAAGTGACTCCATGCAGTACCCATGTATACAGGATAGTAGAAATCATACTATGCAGTGCCCATATATACAGAATTGAATAAGTGATACTGTGTACTGCCCACATACTGTATACAGAATTAGAAAAGTAGTACTGTGCATTGCCCCTATATACAGGATTGGAGAAGTGCTACTGTGCAGGAGAAGAGTAGATTTACAATATATACTCACATCTACCTTGCCCATGTTCTCTACTAGTTTTTCTTTATTGGAGTCTTGCAGATGCTTGAGGACCTGTGAAGGTCATTCATAGTCTTCTGCATACATATATACCAGGAGCAGAACAGATGTATGCAGAGATGCAGGGTGCAGGGCTAGAGCCCCTTCTTATCACTAATTGTAGCAATACTGGGCATCAAAATGGGTTTGTGGTTTGGGCCATGGGCTCTACCCTCAGGAGCCTTGGTCCCCAGGCTGCCACCTAGAACCCCCATAATATCACCGGCCATTGGATCCAAAGCATCTAAAAAATAAAGAAACTTTGCAAATGAAGTAGTCCTCATTTAAAGTATCTTGCTGTTTCAGACATATTTGTCTCCATAGTTACAGACTACATGCAAACCCTATATCGTCTTCTGATACATACTCCCTTCCATCTGTTTCCTTTTTTGATTACTTACTGAATATGCGTTACCAAAAAGTAAGCAGCAGATGGAGGCATGAAAGTAATTATGAGATTGACTTTAATGTGTTATATGTGGGTTTGAGAAACTAGATGTGAGTGCTGATAATCTCTGTGCAGTGCCATGGAATACGCTGGAGTTACAACTGGGATCAAAAATAATACATAACAGGGAATTGGTGACTGGTAATTAGTAGTGGTACATACAAAGTCCAGCGAAGCATAATGGATCATGTGGAGCCTGCCACGGGCTTTTATGAAAAGCGAGGCATATTGTGGTGGACAAGAGGGCTTAGGTATCTCTAAAGAAGCCTTAAAGGGAGTCTATCATTGGGGAAACGTGTTTTTAACTGAAGCAGTGTTGTCCAAAAAACACATTTTATTCTCATATGTAAATTATGCTCAGGGAACACCGGGGGCGTTCTCACTGTGGTCCGAGCACTCCACATCATCGCCGCAACCCGCCTCCTGCGCTGATTTTTCACGCCCACTGCATCTTCTTCTGTTCATCTTGCATCTGCTTCTTGCTCCGTCAGCCATTTTTCTGGAGTACATTGGTGTAAGAAACTAAACAAAAATGGTCCCCGGAGCCACTTTTAGTTTATTCAAAGCCGACTGAGTATGCTCCGTCGGCCAGTTTTGTTTAGTTTCTTACACCAGTGTACTTCAGAAAAATGGCCAAAGGAGAAAGCAGATGCAAGATGAACAGAAGAAGATGCAGGGGGTGTGAAAAAGCAGCGCTGGAGGCGGGTTGCAGCGATGACGCGGGATGCTCGGAGCACAGGGGGAAAGCCCCCGATGCTCCCTCAGCATAATTTACATAAGAGAATAAAATGTTTTGTTGGACAAACGACGGCGAGGAGTCGAAAAGTAAAGGTAGAAGTAGAATAGCCTTTATAAAGGCTATTCCAACACTGCTTCAGTTAAAAACATATTTCCCCAATGATAGAATCCCTTTAAATAACAAACTAGAGTCCTAATACAGCCATAATGAACTAGTAAACTATTAGTAAAAAAGAATTGCGCCCTAATAGTGACAGCGTTCTGCTACTCACATGTGAAGTTATCACACTTGGTCCAGTAGGTCGTCTTCACTCTAGAATTGCACTTAAGATGATATCGGGGCACATTCCTAAGTTCTAGAAATGGCACCCAATCAAATGCTCTCTATATAATGGACAGTCTATGTATGAACTCAAGTACATTTATAGTAAAATTCTTTCCTCTTTCTTTTTCTGTGAAGTTCAATTGTATCTTTTTATTTGACTTAGGAAGATGAGCTGTCTCCCTAACACTGACTGCTGCTGAGACCTCTGCCCTCCCTTTGATGTAGTGCTGCTCTGGGGGTACTCGGAGAATAAAGGGTGGTCAGAGCATCCATTTTCTGTAAAGAAACAGAGATAAAGAGCAATCCAATTGATCACATGTAAATCTCCAACAAGCACTAGTGATGGTTAGAAGCTTGTACATCATGTAACTGAAATGTCAGCTAATATCAGATGGAAGCATCAAGGGGCCACAGGGCCAATATAGTCCATTCATTAGGATATTCCTTATTGAACTCAGAGTTAGTGGTTCTTGATCATTCTCCTCTATTACATCTTGCAAAGGAGAAGAAATACAATAGGTTGGATATTGATTTGCAGTCTTCAGTATATAAGTTTGCCATACACATGCAAGTAATGTCAACAGAACCTACTGAATTCGGCACCAGCACCCGACAATATAATGTATATGAAGACCCACCAACACTCCCCTGGTGGGTAATGTTTAGGACCAGAAGGACTGGGATGTTGGGTTTCAGCATACCTTATACTTTTACTGGCAGGAGAGATAAGCAACCACTAGAGGTTGTTAGAGGGAGGGAATTGGAGGGACATAGCTGTTAGCCAAATGTTTGGTCTGCCCTGACTGTGTGCAAGGTATCATGAAATCTGAAGATTACCAAAGGATTTTGGGTTGCAATGTAGGGCCCAGTGTCAAAAAGCTGAGTTTGCATCCTAGGTCATGGGACTTCCAGCAGGACAATGACCCCAAACATACTTCAAAAAGTACCCAGAAATGGAGGGAAACAAAGTGCTGGAGGACTCTGAAGTGGCCAGCAATGAGTTTGGATCTAAATCCCATTGAACACCTGTGGAGAGATCTTAAAATTGCTGTTTGGAGAAGAAACTCTGCAAATATCAATCCTGGAGGATGCAAAGGAAGAAGGGTCCAACATTCCAGTTGAGAGGTGTAAGAAGCTTGCTGATGGTTATAGGAAGCGATTGATTTCCGTTATTTTTTCCAAAGGATGTACAACCAAATATTAAGTTGAGGGTGCCAGTAATTTTGTCCTACACATTTTTGGAGTTTTGCGTGAAATTATATCATGTTAGCCTTTATTTTTCACTGTTCTTCATGGTGTTCCAATACACACAAAGGAAATAAACGTGTGTAACAAAACATTTGTAAAGGCAATAATTTTCTGGGAGAAATACTTCATTTTCTGGAAACATTTCATGGGTGCCAACACTTATGGCCATGACTTTAGATGATCCATCAGTCCTCATTTTGCCTTAGTATTGGCCCTAGTAAAAGTGGTCTAAGGCAAGTTTCATACATCCAAGCTTAAACCCAAGGAACATGGTCTTTGGTTTTGGCCAAATTTACAAACCTGAACCCAACTCAGGATATCAGTTCAACTGAATTACATTCTGGTAGGTAACTCCAGCTGATACTTGGACCAAGTGTGCCAGCCTGAACACGGCCGCATGAGCCAGGCCTTAGTCAACAGACCTAATAAGACAGCAACGCAGCTTTATTTGTGATTCAATATCTAAACACACCATTGTCGGAGAGATTCTCCAGCTGTATGTTCTACACGGCAGCTCTGCGCGAGTCTGTAATATCAGTCTAAATTAAATTCATCAGTGCCTTAATTAAGTTCTATATTTAGCTCTTAATTAAAGGGGAGAGAAATGCAGCACAGGGAAAGATTATATAGAGAGATAAACATGTAAATAAACCTGTGGCGGAGCTGGAGATTTATGAACCAGGCGCCGAGTGAGTTAAGCGTAAACCAGGAGTCAAACTACCATACAGGCAACAAGACACCTTTGTAACATCCGTCTGGGTGAAGTGGCGGAAAACAGGTACTTATAAATGTCACTTTATGATGCGCAAATCTCTCCCAGCATTAAATGAAGGTTAAGTCATAGAACTGACATTAGGAGTGAGACAAGGATAAGGAATGAACTAAGCTATGTATACAGCTGCTGCTCAGTCCTTACATGACCCCATGAAAACTCTGTCAACTTAAACGGTATTGTAGGTCTCCGCTGCTTGTGGTCTTCTATCAGTCAGTCTGGACTGTTGCAATTAATTGAAAAAGTGACATTTTGATCTGTCTCTCTTTTCCCCAAGAGAAAAGATAAATTATTCTTGATAGATAATATTATGGCTCCAGATGTAGACTTCAACTGGAAATTGGATAACCGAAGATTTTTAATTTCCAATTTCACTTTGTCTGATAGTTATAAAGTAATAATTTCAGACACTGTCATATGCTAAATTATTTCATTTACGGTTTAAAGCTATAGAGAAGTTTTTAGTAAACACATTACATGGTGACATGTGGAGTCCTATCGAAACTGTCAACCTAAAAATAAAGATATTTCAGGTAAGATTGTGTGTCATATCACCGTAAATGGTCACTAACTCATCAACAAACTGCATAAATTAATAGTACAAGTCACCACAGAGATCAGCTTTCTGCATACCATATACTGCAAGCCTATATATCACAGAGCTCAGCTTCTCTCCTCTATCATATAACCCTATATATCACAGAGCTCAGCTTCTCTCCCTCTATCATATAACCCTATATATCACAGAGCCCAGCTTCTCTCCTTTATCATATAACCCTATATATCACACAGCTCAGCTTCTCTCCCTCTATCATATAACCCTATATATCACAAAGCTCAGCTTCTCTCCCTCTATCATATAACCCTATATATCACAGAGCTCAACTTCTCTCCTCTATCATATATACCTATATATCACAGAGCTCAGCTTCTCTCCTCTATCATACAGTGCTGGCCAAAAGTATTGGCACCCCTGCAATTCTGTCAGAAAATACTCAATTTCTTCTAGAAAATGATTGCAGTCACAAATGCTTTGGTAATAATATCTTCATTTATTTTGCTTGCAATGAAAAAACACAAAAGAGAATGAAAAAAAAAGTCAAATCATTGATCATTTTACACAAAACTCCAAAAATGGGCCGGACAAAAGTTTTGGCACCCTCAGCCTAATACTTGGTAGCACAACCTTTAGACAAAATAACTGCGAACAACCGCTTCCGGTAACCAACAATGAGTTTCTTACAATGCTCTGCTGGAATTTTAGACCATTCTTCTTTGGCAAATTTCTCCAGGTCCCTGAGATTTGAAGGGTGCCTTCTCCAAACTGCCATTTTGAGATCTCTCCACAGGTGTTCTATGGGATTCAGGTCTGGACTCATTGCTGGCCACTTTAGAAGTCTCCAGTGCTTTCTCTCAAACCATTTTCTAGTGCTTTTTGAAGTGTGTTTTGGGTCATTGTCCTGCTGGAAGACCCATGACCTCTGAGGGAGACCCAACTTTCTCACACTGGGCCCTACATTATGCTGCAAAATTTGTTGGTAGTCTTCAGACTTCATAATGCCATGCACACGGTCAAGCAGTCCAGTGCCAGAGGCAGCAAAGCAACCCCAAAACATCAGGGAACCTCCGCCATGTTTGACTGTAGGGACTGTTCTTTTCTTTGAAGGCCTCTTTTTTTTTCCTGTAAACTCTATGTTGATGCCTTTTCCCAAAAAGCTCTACTTTTGTCTCATCTGACCAGAGAACATTCTTCCAAAAAGTTTTTGGCTTTCTCAGGTAAGTTTTGGCAAACTCCAGCCTGGCTTTTTTATGTCTCTGGGTCAGAAGTGGGGTCTTCCTGGGTATCCTACCATAGAGTCCCTTTTCATTCAGACGCCGACGGATAGTACGGGTTGACACTGTTGTACCCTCGGACTGCAGGGCAGCTAGAACTTGTTTGGATGTTAGTCGAGGTTCTTTAGCCACCATCCGCACAATCTTTCGTTGAAATCTCTCGTCAATTTTTCTTTTCCGTCCACATCTAGGGAGGTTAGCCACAGTGCCATGGGCTTTAAACTTCTTGATGACACTGCGCACGTTAGACACAGGAACATTCAGGTCTTTGGAGATGGACTTGTAGCCTTGAGATTGCTCATGCTTCCTCACAATTTTGCTTCTCAAGTCCTCAGACAGTTCTTTGGTCTTCTTTCTTTTCTCCATGCTCAATGTGGTACACACAAGGACACAGGACAGAGGTTGAGTCAACTTTAATCCATTTCAACTGGCTGCAAGTGTGATTTAGTTATTGCCACCACCTGTTATGTGCCACAGGTAAGTAACAGGTGCTGTTAATTACACAAATTAGAGAAGCATCACATGATTTTTCAAAGGGTGCCAATACTTTTGTCCACCCCCTTTTTTATGTTTGGTGTGGAATTATATCCAATTTGGCTTTTTGACAATTCTTTTTGTGGTTTTCCATTGACGACAAATTAAATGAAGATATTATTACCAAAGCATTTGTGATTGCAATCATTTTCTGGAAGAAATTGAGTATTATCTGACAGAATTGCAGGGGTGCCAATACTTTTGGCCAGCACTGTATAACTCTATATATCACAGAGCTCAGCTTCTCTCCCTCTATCATATAACCCTATATATCACAGAGCTCAACTTCTCTCCCTCTATCATATAACCCTATATATCACAGAGCTCAGCTTCTCCTTTTATCATATAACCCTATATATCACAGAGCTCAGCTTCTCTCCTCTATCATATAACTCTATATATCACAGAGCTCAGCTTCTCTCCTCTATCATATAACCCTATATGTCACAGAACTCAGCTTCTCTCCTCTATCATAAAACCCTATATATCACAGAGCTCAGCTTCTCTCCTTTATCATATAACCCTATATATCACACAGCTCAGCTTCTCTCCCTCTATGATATAACTCTATATATCACACAGCTCAGCTTCTCTCCTTTATCATATAACCCTATATATCACAGAGCTCACCTTCTCTCCTCTATCATATAACCCTATATATCACAGAGCTCAGCTTGTCTCCCTCTATCATATAACCCTATATATCAGAGCTCAGCTTCTCTCCTCTATCATATAACCCTATATATCACATAGCTCAACTTCTCTCCTCTATCATATAACCCTATATATCACAGAGCTCAGCTTCTCTCCTCTATCATATAACCTTATATATCACAGAGCTCAGCTTCTCTCCTCTATCATATAACCCTATATATCACACAGCTAAGCTTCTCTCCTCTATCATATAAACCTATCGATCAAAGAGCTCAGCTTCTCTCACTATGTAATATAAACCTATATATCACAGAGCTCAGCTTCTCTCCCTCTATTACATAATCCTATATATCACAGAGCTCAGCTTCTCTCCCTCTATCATATAACCCTATATATCACAGAGCTCAGCTTTTCTCCCTCTATCATATAACCCTTGTGAAAGATCCTCAGTGCGCCAACACCGCTTTGGCCCACACCTGAGACTTCTTTCATAAAAAACCACACTCACCGCCAGTGAGTGTTGGGTTCACAAGATAAATACAAGACAAGCTTTCTAAATTTTATATATTTATTAACCCCTAAATGGGTCGGTATTAACATCTAACACATGCAGTTCAGAACAGATATGTAGATATATGCAAGCATTAATAGTTACTATTTACAATATACAGTACAATAAAATAAAAGGGAATAAAGGTGAAATGATTACTTTACCACACATCTCCTTGATGTGGTTCTGTAGTCCAACACTCACACATGCTCTGGTATGTGTGAATAACCAGTGGAGGCTTCTAGCAGCAGCATCATAGCATTCCAGCCTGCCTGCTCATCGCAGTATATTCCAATAGTCTCTCTGTAGTCTCATCCAAGTATTCTCCTTGTAGTCTCAGCCCAATCTCCTCCCACTGACCTCTTATATATAATGAGGTCACCGGCGACGGCAAGTCTGATTGATTAATGCACTCAAGTCCAGATTCTTTGTAAAGAGCTGAGACCAAGTGAAATGATACAATGTTATCAGCCATATCTGATCAACAGCCCAGGCTGAACAATGCATGTTTATTTGATCACCCAGGCCTATGTAAGAATTCAATGGAGCTATTCTGGGATGGATACAAAGCCCTATTGTTATATTGTTGCCTCTACTGATAACATACAACTAGGATTAGGGCTGCGCACATTATGAGTACATGGAACTAAGAGGGAGATACGATACCCAGAGATCAAAATACAGCTTTGAGTTATAGCCATATTTAAGTGGAATCATCACACCTCCCCCTTTTAGATGGGGCTTGTAGGAAGTAGGGGCCTGTGCCCCTCTTCTGAGAGCACCTCTGCCGCTTCCGCTTCTCAGGCTCTGGCCCCAAGGCTTCCCCACCTCCCCCGGGGTCCCAGCAGACTCGGGCCTTGTCAGACTCCGAGGGTGGTTGAGCGCCACGCACTTTCAATATGTCCAGACTAGGGTTATTTCTAAGGCTCAGGCCCTGAGCCACGTACACTTGGCTACCTCCTGCCTGTTCTGGGTCCGCTTTCTGAGTGCTGGCATCCTGTGGAGCCACACTCATAACCCCAGGTCTTTGGGATACCAGTTCAGAGACCCCATCCCAGTGGTCTCTCAGAGTCTCTTTCACACTAGCCGCTAGTTGGGAGAGTTCTAGGGGATTCTGCACCTCCCCCTTTGCTTCCAAACCTAGGGGCACCTCTGGTTCTGGCACAGGTATGTTTGGACCCTGTCCTCCCTCCCAGACGCCTTGCCCCTTTGGGCCTATACCCTGTTCCTCCTGTACTTGGGTGGGTGATGGTGATACCTTGGGCAAATGACTGAGATCATGCTTCCCCAAACCATTCCCCCACAATACATTGACAGGTAATACATTTGACATACCTGCTTCTTGGATCACACCTCTGGTACCCCATGCCATCTGCACTCGGGCCATGGGCACTCCTGGAATAGAACTGGACAGAAGAGACGTGTATGTCTCATACCAGCCGGACTCCTCCGGCTTCAAGGGAGTGAGGCTAGTCATGGCGGTCTCAGCACCGACTCCAGGTGGTGTAGGCAACGGTTCAAGGGTCGGAACGCCCTCCACCCTTGTAGCACTCTGGCTGCGGGCTAACACCGCACTACCAGCAGTCCCTCCCTCACCTGGATCGGCCATGAGATTTCATAGCCTACCTGACTACCTGGCACATGGTCAGCAGTTGGGTGCTTATCGGATGCACTGGGCGAAATAATAGAAGTCGCTTCCAGTGACTCAGAAGAGCTACCCTGTACACTTTCACAACAAGCATTGGCAATTACATTGACAGTACATTCATTAGCAATTGTTAATTCACACTGGGTCTCAGTAATGCGTCCGAGCGACGGTGGGACCGGTGCAGAGGCTGGAAGGCTTTCCATCCCTTTGGCACTTTGACTGCGGGTAACCACCGTAATACCAGCAGTCCGTCCTACATCCGGACTGTCACTGAGAGCCCAGAGAGACACCGAACCACCTGGTACAACATCCACAGTTTCATGGCAGACATTTGCAATATCATTAACAGCACTGGTTCTATCACACTGAGCTGGAGGGAGGACTGGTGAACATAGAGACACAGACTGGGGGGGGGGTGAGGCCC
Source organism: Leptodactylus fallax (assembly GCA_947044405.1). Lineage (NCBI taxonomy): Eukaryota > Metazoa > Chordata > Amphibia > Anura > Leptodactylidae > Leptodactylus > Leptodactylus fallax. Next base: position 2,612,743 of record CAMRHE010000178.1, on the reverse strand, counting down.
CCGCAGATGTGGGCGGGTCTACAGCCCAGTCCTCACTCAGCTCCTTTACACCTACGTTAATCCCAGATACATTAGAATTAGCATTTTCACAGAATGTATAAGGAGACATTTCAGAGGGAGGGTTACCAGCCCCCTCTGCAGGTATTCCCACAGGTACAATAAAATTAGCATTTTCACAAACTGTATGAGGAGAAATTTCAGAGGGAGGGTTACCAGCCCCCTCTGCAGGTAGTCCCACAGGTACAATATCAGACATATCAGCATGGACAGACAGCTGATCACAGGGAGCTGGGGTGGCCCCCACCCCATATTGGCACATCATAGGCCCCAAATCTGTCCCCAACAGTACATTGGCAGGCAACTCAGACATCACTCCCACATCCCGCATTCCTTTCCCTGCACCCCAGTCTAAATGAACACAAGCCATGGGTACAGTAAAACGTTCCAATCCAATACCCCATAGGGTCAGAGTTTTCCCCAGGAATAATACTGTCTGGGGGGACCAAATCTGGTTGTACCAGCGTAACATCTGCCCCAGTGTCCCGGAATCCCATCACCACTTTGTCCCCCACAGTGACCTGTTGACGGTTAGCATTAGGCTGGGGCCCCTCCCTCGCAACCAGATACACAGATGGGTAGGCAGCTGTAGTTTGGGGAGCAGGGGGGTTCCTAGGGCGGTTGGGGCAGTCTCGTTGTAAATGTCCCGTTTGGTTACAGGCGTGGCACCGCCTGATCTCTCCCTGGGGTATGAGAGAGGTCGCCGGGGGAGCTCAGAGCTCGAGGAGCAGGGAACGTATAGTAACCATCCGGGACAGAGTTTGGCCTACCCCACCTGGAAGCAGAGGGCTGTGGTGACCTCCAGCTTGGTTCAGGATTCCCCGGAACAGATTGTGTCTTACCCCTCCTCCAGCCGTTGCTGGCAGGTTTCCACGGCAACTGGTTGGCAACATAACGATCCGCTATTGCTGCGGCTGTTTCAAGTCCTTGGGCTCTCGGTCCAAGAGGTATTTTTGCACTTCCTCGGTACAAATGTTCAAGAACTGCTCTTGAAGCATGAGGTCTGCAAGGCTTTCTTGCGAGGTGACGGACTTGCCCCCCGTCCACTCCCGGAACCACACGCGCAGCTGGGCCGCTGTATCCTCATGGCTCTCTGAAGGCTTTTTCTGCAGTCCTCGGAACCTTCGACGGTATAGCTCCGCCGTGAGTTGGTACCTCCGGATCAGCGCTGCTTTAACGGACTCATAGTCCTGGTCAACTGGCAAATTGGCGTAAGTGTCCAGGGCTTTTCCCCTCAACCGGGGAGCCAGGTAATGGACCCAATCTGTCTGTGGTAGCTGATACTGCTTACACACTTTCTCAAAGGCCCGCAAGAACGAGTCCAAATCCCCGTTTGTTTCAAGGATTGGAAAGTCCTCGGATTGGAGCCCTGGTACTTGGGCTTCTGGAGTGTGTGCAGTGACAGACGGTGCCTGCTGGGAGAGCTCCATTCTTTTGAGCTCAAGCTGATACTGCCGCTCTCGTTCTGCAGCTTCATGATCGGCCTGCCGTTCTCGTTCTGCAGCTTCACGATCGGCCTGCCGTTCTGCGGCCTGCTGTTCTCGTTCTGCTGCCTCACGATCAGCCTGCCGTTCTTGTTCTGCTGCCTCATGATCAGCCTGCCGTTCTGCGGCCTGCCGTTCGTGTTCTGCAGCTTCCTGAAAGCGGCACATCACCTGCAGGTATATGTTAGGGTCACTAGTGCCTACTTGCAGTAGGGCCATTTGCTAGTATGAAGCCATTCCCCCGACAACGCTGGGACTACTGGTCCCTCCTGGTGAAGTAATCCTTGGGACCGGGCTGCTTGCCGCACTTCCTGGCCTAGCCCCAAAATCAGGTCTCTGCTCGATTCTCTGCATGGCTGTGGCTGCCTCCATTTCAGCCATACGCTCAGGATCTCCAAAAGCCTGGTTCAGCAATTATGGAGCTCTGCTTCTGAGCCCACTAGCCATCCACTGTATTTGCCAAATAAAAGATAGGATAGAATACAAAGAGTAAGGGAGGGGAACAGCACTGTATCAAACTTTCACTGTATCTTAATGCTTTCTTTAATACCGAGCTTGTCTCATAGGATTACCATAATCCCCAGCGTCTGAGTGATAAAGGTCACCAACACACGCTGTTTATCCTAAGATCCCACTACGCTGCCACCAATGTGAAAGATCCTCAGTGTGCCAACACCACTTTGGCCCACACCTGAGACTTCTTTCATAAAAAAACCACACTCACCGCCAGTAAGTGCTGGGTTCACAAGAAAAATACAAGACAAGCTTTCTAAATTTTATATATTTATTAACCCCTAAATGAGTCGGTATTAACATCTAACACATGCAGTTCAGAACAGATATGTAGATATATACAAGCATTAACAGTTACTAGTTACAAGATACAGTACAATAAATAAAAAGGGAATAAAATTGAAATAATTACTTTACCACACATCTCCTTGATGTGGTTCTGTAGTCCAACACTCACACATGCTCTGGTATGTGTGAATAACCAGTGGAGGCTTCTAGCAGCAGCATCACAGCATTCCAGCCTGCCTGCTCATCGCAGTATATTCCAATAGTCTCTCTGTAGTCTCATCCAAGTATTCTCCTTGTAGTCTCAGCCCAATCTCCTCCCACTGACCTCTTACCTCATCTTTTATACCCTTGATTACACCACCCAGAATGAGGTCACCGGCGACGGCAAGTCTGATTGATTAATGCACTCAAGTCCAGATTCTTTGTAAAGAGCTGAGACCAAGTGAAATGATACAATGTTATCAGCCATATCTGATCAACAGCCCAGGCTGAACAATGCATGTTTATTTGATCACCCAGGCCTATGTAAGAATTCAATGGAGCTATTCTGGGATGGATACAAAGCCCTATTGTTATATTGTTGCCTCTACTGATAACATACAACTAGGATTAGGGCTGCGCACATTATGAGTACGTCGAACTAAGTGGGAGGTACGATACCCAGAGATCAAAATACAGCTTTGAGTTATAGCCATATTTAAGTGGAATCATCACAACCCTATATATCACAGAGCTCAGCTTCTCTCCTCTATCATATAACCCTATATATCACAGAGCTCATCTTCTCTCCTCTATCATATAACCCTATATATCAGAGAGCTCAGCTTCTTGTCTCTATCATATAAACCTATATATCACAAGGCTCAACTTCTCTCTCTATCATTTACTGTTCTCAGATTGGTCTACTTTAAAATATAGCCTAAAGGTGGAATTGCTATAGATTTACAGTATACATTGAGAAATGATACTGTGTATAAGTGAAGTTTAATGGAGCTGAATGATGAAAATGGTTTAAACAGTCATAGGAGAATAATATTCCGTTTTTTTCTTCTCACAAAAGGTGATCTTACAGTAAATGCTACCTCAAACATCTACCTATTTCTATGAAGCCCTTTTTACCTTCATGTCTCACTAAATATTTTCTCTATAAAGTTTTCTCTGTCTTAGTTGGACAAAACAGTGAAAGGTACAATAAACCCTAATAGAAAAGGTTTTTTGTTGAATGCGTCCGTTTTAACCTATTCCCCTTGCTCCCCCGGCTGTGTGGGATTTCATATAGAAGCCCTGAAATAACCTTTCTTCTCTCACTGGCTGCAGAATTTTCAGCTCAGTCAAACTTAAAAGCTGCCACTGAAGCAACTGACAGCTTTCGAGACGGGTGAACCTGAATTTGTGTATGGGATTTTTTTCATTTTTTATTATGTTGTAACTATGTCTAAAATCTTTTGTTCACATTATAGGTGAATCACCTCAATGGCATAACTAAGTTCTGTGGGCCCCGATGCAAACTTTGACTGGGGCCCCTTATCCCTTCCCTACAGGGAAGTCTTGATAGTGACAGTTATGGATCCTGCAGCCGTATCTCAGATACTTGAAAGGGCTACAGCTTTAGTACCCACAACTGCAGTTATCAAGAATATGGTGAGTGAGCAGCGCCCGGCAGCTTCATGCTCTGGGAAAAAGCTGATCTGCAGGGTCCTAACAGTTTAAGAGATATAAGAGATCAGTGGGGGTCCAACACTCAGGACCCCTGCATATCAGCTTTCTGAAAAGACATTGGTGCTTTTGCAAGCGACATGACCACTTCACTATTTACATAGCACAGTATCTGTTTTATAGTGACCGGGCAATGAATTTATAGCCTATAATGACATTGCACAGTTTCTATAATGCATATGGTGTGCGATGTAAATAGTGAAGGGGCCCTACACAATAGAATATGCTCCCGAGAGCCCCCCTTCAGTGTAATGCTCTACAGATCCCCCACAGTATAATGAGCCATATTGGACCCATACAATATAATATACTCCCCACATTGGCCCCACACAGTATAATATTCTCCCCATAGCCCCCACATAGTATGTTGCTGTACAATGGTCCCACACAGTATAATATGCTCCCCAGAGCTCCCACACAGTATAATGCCTATAGTGGCCCCACTCAGTATAAAACGCCCCCCCCCCCCCCACTCTTCCTGCATAAAATATACTCTTGAAGCCTCTCCTCAGACCCCAGAGTATAATAAGTATAGGCCCAGGGGAGGTGAGTAAAAATAACAAACAGTAATACTTACCTGCCTCACCTCTCCTGGGCATCCTCGTGTGTGTCTGTCTGTCTCCAGCATCCTCTTCTAGCTTCGCTGGCCTGCGACTGACATCACATGCCCCAGCAGTCACCGTTGAGGCCTGTGATTGGGCCTAAGTGGTCACAAAGATGAGTGCTGATCTCTTCTACCAGAGGTGTATAGTGATGATAGTGGTCGGGAATTACACCCCCTGCGACCATGAATGTTACACCATTGACCACTAGTACAACCCCTTCATTATTCCTATTAAGGTATATGAACTTTATATCAGGGTCCCCCTTTCATTTTATTCAAGAGTTGTGACAGGGCTAGTGTTATGTATCAAACTAGGCAATTACATATAGGTCCTCAAGGACTGAACCCCAGGCCCTACCTAAAAGTGGTAAAACAGTCAGGCGCAGTACTAATTTACATTGACAAATAATTTGCAAGACAATAGACTAAAGATATTCCATAAGAATATTATGTTTAATGTTAAAGTATATTTGTAGTATAAACGCATTACGCATAACCTACATTGGCTATAGCAATACCATCTAGTCTTTCAATGAATCTCAAATCCTGTGTGTACCTTCATCACCAGGCAGAGGAGGACGTGCATGTGCAGCAACTTCTTGAAGGGAACTCAAGTACTGGAAATAAGACTTGTCACGGTGGCTAGATTCCTCCACTTCTCTTTCTGGGCTGTTACTGAGCTGAGGGGGCCTGCAATGTAACTGATGATGGAGGTAGTCTTTTCCCATGGGGAACATCCTAATAGTCTTCAGTCCTACTGATCCTGATGGGGGTTGGAGTGCCCATGATGATGTCACAGGATTGATGCTCAGGAAACTCATGGTTGCAGAACTTTCAACTTCCAGAAAGGTACTCTTGAACTCCAAAGTTTCTCTCTGTCTCTATCTCTCTCTCTCTAAGCAGCCATACATACCCTGACTCAGGACAGTAGTGTAGTGTTAGTCAGACTCTGGCTCTACCCCTGCACTCTCTGCAACCTTCCACCTTGGAAGCTGGGTGAAGATCCCAGGTTTCCCGGCATGCACCCCAGAATAAATGCAGACCCTGACCGCATGACAAATACAGACTCCTGGATCAGACCCCAGAATAAACACAGATACAGACTTACTGTACTTTCATTACTTCATGCTCCTTGGATTTTGTAGCAAAAAAAAAAAAACATGAAAAAACTGCAATTTTTTTTATTGATGCTGCATTATTTGAGGACTACAGCATGCAACAATTTTAGGCTAGGTTCACATCTGCGTTGGAGAGAAGTTCTGCATGGAGGACTTTTTTCTCCACTGGTTTCTGATTGCGAAAACTGACTGCAAGTATAACTAGTAGCTTTGATGAAAGACAAAGGGCGGTCACACCAAATATTAAAGTGATTTAGACTTGTCTTTCACTCATTCACTTCGGTTTATTAATTGACAAAAATAAACTATTAACACTTCTATTTCTGAAAATATTCTAACTTTGCTGCATTTGTTCCACACATGTCTAAAACATTTGCACAGTACTGTACATGGTGGTATTCTATGGCTGTATATGAAAGACATGTTATGACACTATAAGGTATTGAAGACTAAACATGCAGTACTGCCCAGACCCTGTATTAGTATGGCATTGTATGGTATCATTTGAACGCTGAGTATCAGTATTGTATGGAAAATGTGTGACAGTGCAGTATATTGTAGCACTATTTGGATACTGTATAGGGGTGATTTTAAGCCACTGTATGATGCTATTATTTGGACACTATATGGGTGTATTGTATATTTGGCATTGTATGGTAGTATTGGGTACAAACATTTAGACAAACAGTGCATGTGTTTTGGTATAGATATATTAATATTATTGAGACAACCACTCTCAATGTATTGGGTATAGTTTACAATATATGATTATATGTGTCCTGTTCTCTGTGCATAGACTGCATTATGACAAATATTTTTTCCTATCATCATCTTTGCCGATAATTCTTTTTTTCTCTCCCTATGCTTGCCTACAACCTACTCACCTCTTGCATTATACTTCATTATCTTCCAGATTTTGAATTTCTCTAAAAAGATTGTGAAGTAGGGGGGTCTGGACCAAGATCCAAAAATAAGTCCTTTGATAAACATGCAAATCAATCTTCGCTGCAACCTCCTTCAGGTGGGAGATGTGCACTAAGTGGTGCTATTAATCACGCTGTCTGTGGGGGGAGGCGGGAGGCTTTAAATGGGCTGGAACTGAGGGATCTATATGAGAATTTGCATCACGTATCCTCAAAATGACAAAACCCTCAACTTGTCTTTAACAATAGGTTAATATTCTTTTCTCTTTAAAAGGTGAACCCAAGCCGGAGATCAGCGGCTTAATGGCACTGGCCTATTTAATTGAGCAGATGATCCGTCCCAGCAAGTAAAATGACAATAATCACAGTGACTTATGTTACAGGTTAAATAGTCTGTTCCAAATAGAGAAAACTGACCAAATTAGAATGATCTGTATAATATGTTAAAGGGATAGTCTCATCGGGGAGCGGAATATTCTAATGAAGTTAAATTTTTAATGGATTGAAGCTTTGTTTTAGACGCGAAATGCTTAATACCTTCAGGACAAGTTTTCTGCACAAGTTACACATGTAGAGTTAGAAAGCTATGTAAGGACAAAATAGAAGAAAGTAAATATTCCATAAGCATATAAATATAGAACTAAGTCCTCGTTCACATTTGCCCCAGAGTCTCTGTTGGAGACTTCGTCGCAGAGTCCACAAAAAACCGGCAGAGGAAAAAGTCCTGCAAATCCGACTGTTTCCTCCGCCAGTCTCAGTTTATAAACAATGGACCCCATTAACTATAATCGATGTGTAACCATGTGTAACACTAAAGGACCCAAACAACACAGAGACAGCACTAGCGTGAACCTAAAGCTGCAAAAGCATAAAAAATGCTAAAAATGAAGCTAGTAGCTTAGATGACATTGATCACATCTAAAGGCAGTCACACACCTTGAGTAGGGGTAGCTTGAATGTTTGTTTAGCCAACAGCTGTTCCTCCTGAATCCCCCATAAATCTGCAAGCTCAGCTTGTCTGAGTGTACATGTGTTCTAAATGGTATAAGAGGAGTAAATAGCTGCAAGACATCTGGTGACAGCTTATCATCCCTGGGGACCAAGGATTGGGCATGTTGATATTCAACATGACTGACCCATCTTTTCACTACATTATCTAATGGGCGAGGCAGGCATCTGGTCCTGCCAAAATCTGAAGACTTCACCAATATTAATCTAATGGCCAGTTTAAGGAAAATGCAAGAAACAATTCGGATTCATCAAATCTCAGTGCTTTAGACCGGATTCACAAATGGCAAAGTGTGCAATTTTTGACTCATTTCAGCTTACGTCATCAATAGCTTAGAATAGGAGGAAATATACTTCAGAAATACTTCTGTGTTGTGTATGTGCAGCAGCCTATTAGGACGAAGACCAGAGCTTGCTCTTCTCTTAATTCAAGGAGCACAAGCCGCCTCACATTTGTACCTCCTCCTAACCCAGCGAGGCTGAGAACCACTGTCTCCTCCACTTTCCACACCAGAGGTTCCTTAGTTAAGGGTCATACCATGAGCTTAGCTCACAACTCAATGGTTTGTCCTGTTAAAGGCATATTACACAGAAAGTTGCAGCATCAATATAATAACACAATGCTGCTTAAACACATATAAAGCAAGGTAACTGACTTATATTTTCTCCCACTTGGACACTACATATGCATGTTTTTTGGTTGATAAATGCATCAAAAATTGCATATAAAACAACACCACGTAGATCTGCTCCAACTATTTTGTTATATAGACCAGTGGTTCTCAATCTGTGGCACGTATACCCCTAAAGGTATACCCCGCTATGCCCAGGGGCATGCCCCATAGTGAGAGCCACTCCTCCCCATAATGGTAGTTTGTGGGGTTAGCCACCCATGTACTACTATTATACTCTGTAGTGTCTTCAGACCCTCAGAGTATAATTAGTGAGTATACACGAGGACAAAATTGTTGGTACCCTTCATTTAATGAAAGAAAAACCCACAATGGTTACAGAAATTACTTGAATCTGACAAAAGTAATAATATATAAAAAATACTATGAAAATGAACAAATGAAAGTCAGACTGTAACGTCTCTGCCATTTCGGGTCTCGGCGCCGCCCTCCACTCGCACGCTGTGGCGAAGGAGGCGTCTTCAGTTTGGTTCTTTGTGTAAGTTTCTTGCTGCTCAGTCTGAACATGGTCCTAGTCAGTGTAATGGATTTCTGGCCACACCCGTGTTCTAGCATTTCTCTCTGGACGGTATAGAGTTAATCTCTTCCTGGCTTGTGTGATTGACAGCCTGTATACCTATCAGGTGTGGGGCTGGGCCCAGACTTTCTATATACAGTACAGGATGTCACTTCTCTGCAAGTTGCCAGTTATTGCACTTGTGTTTTGCCTGCTCTCCTTATTATATCCCTTGTTATTTTGTTACCTGTTTCTCTGACCTTTGGCTTGCCTTTTTGACTATTCTCTTGGATTTCGATTTTGTACTGCATTGCTCGTTTGTTACTGACCCCTTGGCTTGCTCACTCTGCTTCTGTGTTGTTTTGTCTTGTCCTGTTCTGTGTGTCACTTACCCAGTATAGGGCTTGTCTTCGAGTTGTCCTTTTACTGTTTAGGGTAACTGAGGCAATAGGAAGGGACAGTGGCTGGGGTGAGATTAGGGCTCACTTGTCTCTGTGCTTCCTCCCAGACCCTGCAGTAGTGTAAGGGTTGCTACGGTTGGCAAGACCATTACACAGACATTGCTTTTCAACCATGCTTCAACAGGATTTTTTTTAAAAAGAAAACTCATGAAACAGGCCTGGACAGAAATGATGGTTCCCCTGAAAATAATGTGACCAAAGGGACATGTTAAATCAAGGTGTGTCTACTAATTAGCATCACAGGTGTCTACAATCTTGTAATCAGTCAGTGGGCCTGTATATACAGCTACAGATACTCACTGTGGTGTTTGGTGACATGGTGAGTACCACACTCAACATGGACCAGAGGAAGCAAAGGAAAGAGTTGTCTTAGGAGCTTAGAAAGAAAATTATAGATAAGCATGTTAAAAGTAAAGGTTATAAGACCATCTCCAAGCAGCTTGAGGTTCCTGTGACTACAGTTGCACATATTATTCAGAAATTTAAGATGCATGGGACTGTAGCCAACCTCCCTGGACATGGCCGCAGGAGGAAAATTGATGACAAATTAAAGAGAAGGATAATACAAATGGTAATAAAAGAGCCCAGGAAAACTTCTAAAGAGATTAAAGGTGAACTTCAAGCTCAAGGAACATCAGTGTCAGATCGCACCATCCGTCGTTGTTTGAGCCAAAGTGGACTTCATGGGAGATGACCAAGGAGGACACCATTGTTGAAAACAAATCATAAAAAAGCCAGACTGGAATTTGCCAAACTACAGTGCCTTGCGAACGTATTCGGCCCCCTTGAAATTTTCAACCTTTTGCCACATTTCAGGCTTCAAACATAAGGATATAAAATTTTAATTTTTTTTGGTGAAGAATTAACAACAAATGGGACACAATCGTGAAGTGGAACGAAATTTATTGGATATTTTAAACTTTTGTAAAAAATAAAAAACAGAAAAGTGGGGCGTGCCAAATTATTCGGCCCCCTTAAGTTAATACTTTGTAGCGTCATCTTTTGCTGCGATTACAGCTGCAAGTCGCTTGGGGTATGTCTCTATCAGTTTTGCACATCGAGAGACTGAAATTCTTGCCGATTCTTCCTTGGAAAACAGCTGGAGCTCAGTGAGGTTGGATGGAGAGCGTTTGTGAACAGCAGTTTTCAGCTCTTTCCACAGATTCTCGATTGGATTCAGTTCTGGACTTTGACTTGACCATTCTAACACCTGGATACGTTTATTTGTGAACCATTTCATTGTAGATTTTGCTTTATGTTTGGTATCATTGTCTTGTTGGAAGATAAATCTCCATTCCAGTCTCAGGTCTTTTGCAGACTCCAACAGGTTTTCTTCCAGAATGGTCCTGTATTTGGCTCCATCCATCTTCCCATCAATTTTAATCATCTTCCCTGTCCCTGCTGAAGAAAAGCAGGCCCAAACCATGATGCTGCCACCACCATGTTTGACAGTGGGGATGGTGTGTTCAGGGTGATGAGCTGTGTTGCTTTTACGCCAAACATATCGTTTTGCATTGTAGCCAAGAAGTTCGTTTTTGGTTTCATCTGACCAGAGCACCTTCTTTCACATGTTTGGTGTGTCTCCCAGGTGGCTTGTGGCAAACTTTAAACAAGACTTTTTATGGATATCTTTGAGAAATGGCTTTCTTCTTGCCACTCTTCCATAAAGGCCACATTTGTGCAGTGTATGACTGATTGTTGTCCTATGGACAGACTCTCCCACCTCAACTGTAGATCTCTGCAGTTCATCCAGAGTGATCATGGGCATCTTGGCTGCATCTCTGATCAGTCTTCTCCTTGTTTGAGATGAAAGTTTAGAGGGACGGCCGGGTCTTGGTAGATTTGCAGTGGTCTGATACTCCTTCCATTTCAATATGATCGCTTGCACAGTGCTCCTTGGGATGTTTAAAGTTTGGGAAATCTTTTTGTATCCAAATCTGGCTTTAAACTTCTCCACAACAGTATCACAGACCTGCCTGGTGTGTTCCTTGGTCTTCATGATGCTCTCTGCGCCTTAAACAGAACCCTGAGACCAGTGGTGAACCTAGCCTCTCTGCTGCCTGAGGCGGACTATAGAAAGACACCCCCCCCCCCCAAAAAAAAAAAAAAAAAAAAAAAAACTGAGTTTCCATGCTAGTAGTTTAACACACTGTTATCGTCGCACAATATACACAATACACAGAGGTTATAAAACAGTTTTTAAGAATTCTTCCTGTATTACTTCAGTATCAGATCAACAACACGGCATTAACAATGAAAGTAACTTCACATATCTTCTGCTTGGTGGATGGACGAGGCCACGTGGCCCCCATTCTCTATAATAGGAGCCCCGCAGATAGCTGAGTACTGGACTTCGGCTATCTTTGGCACACCCATTGAAGTGAATGAGAGCCACGCGGGTTCGTCCATCCACCAAGTGACACATCTATATATATGGCTGCAGCCAGGCTGGATTCCCACCTAGTGGGGGGAAAAAAACCCAATTCTCAGGCTCAGTGGGGGTCTCAGCAGACAGACCCCCATCAATCAGGTATTTATCCTCTATCATTTAGGTGAATACAGTGCAGTAACATTCTGTGACTTACAGGTGACGTCTCTGACTAATCCTTCACATTTCCCTTCTCTTCCCTCTGGACCACCATGACCACTTCTTCCAGCTGTGACTTGTCTCTGTAAAGGTTGCAACACAGACATCTTTGGCTCCTCACTTTTCTAGGCATCCAACCCACATTGTCCTCACCTACACAAAGCCCCCATTCTGCTGCTACCCCCAATTATATAATATATGATATAACCCCCCATAATGAATAATACCCCCAAGTGCATATTTATATTAATAATGTCCGTGTGTACCCTGTATAAATAGTGCCCCTTATTAATAATACCCCAGGTGTTAACTAATTAAAAGGGTTTCCAGGTCATTAATAAACTAATCAGTAGGGTTCAAAAACCCAGGACCCCCACTGACCAGCTGTTTGAATGGTACCTGTGTAAGCGCCGTGACCGCTTCTCTGTTTACATAGTGTAATTCATCTCATAGCGGCCATGTAATGTAACTGCAGCCTCGTCCTGTATATGTCTACAGTATGTGACAAGGCTACAATTACATCACACGGTCACTATAAACAGACAGCGTATAATATAAACAGGTGCCATAGCCCCTGTTTATAGCGCCCCATTTACACACACTATAATGTTCCACAGCAGCCCCTGCACACAGTATTACACAGTGTTATGGCCCGCAGCGGCCCCTGCACACTGTATTATGCCTCTCAGCGGCCCTTGCACACGGTATTATGCTCCATAGTGGCCCCTGCTCACGGTGTTATGCCCCGCATTGGCCACTGCACACGGTATTATGTTCCACAGCAACTCCTGCACACAGTTTTATGCCCCATATTGGCCCCTGCACACGGTATTATGCTCCATATTGGCCCCTGCACACGGTATTATGATCCACAGTGGCCCCAGCACACGGTATTATGCTCCATAGTGGCCCCTGCACTGGTATTATGCTCTATAGTGGCCCTTGCACTGGTATTATGCTCCATAGTGGCCCCTGCACTGGTATTATCCTCCATAGTGGCCCTTGCACTGGTATTATGCTCCATAGTGGCCCCTGCACTTGTATTATGCTCCATAGTGATCCCTGTACCCGGTATTATGCTCTATAGTGGCCCCTGCACAGGGTATTATGCTCTACAGTGGTCCCTGCACAGGGTATTATGCCCCATAGTGGCCGACCCATGAACTATTATTATACTCTGGGGTCTTTTCAGACCCCAGAGTATAATAATTGGAGACCCAGGGGAGAATACAAACATAAAAACCAGAGTTACTTACCTATCCTGGACACCGGTGCACTCCTTGCAGCTTTCGGCCCTGTTTAATTGCGCACACACGTCACGTGATCAGGCCAGCGACGTGACCTGATGACGTCACCAGAGGCCTCAAGCCTGCTCGGAGTTACATCGGATCGCAGGAGGTGAGTAACACTGGTTTTTATGTTCCCTCACCAATCCTAGGCCTCCGATTATTATACTCCGGGGTCTGAATAGACCCCGGAGTATGATAATAGTAGTATTTGCGGCCCACGGCCTAACTTACCGATCCCCGCGGCCGCTCACAGCGGCATCCACTTCGCCTTCTGCGTCCCATAGCAGAAGGGGAAGCGGGGGCGGCCACGAGCAGACGCGGGGTAGGTAAATAAATAGGCCCTGACCTGCTGGGGATACTCCAACAGGTTACGGTCTATTTATATATATAAAAAAAAGCTATACTCACCTGCGATGCCTTGATGCAGCCGCCGCCTCCTCTTCTTGTCCGCGACGTCTGTGTCTCAGCGTAGGCGGCGTGATGACGTCATTGTATCGCCGCCTGCGCTGAGATGCGACGTCTTGTAAACCAGCCCAGGACAGGCCCCGCTCAGCTCTGTTTTTTTTTTTTTTTTTTTTTTAAGTGGCCTGTCCTGGGCTGGTTTACATTAAATAGTAAAAATGCCGCCCCCCGGACAGTGCCACCCGAAGGGGCCGCCTCACTTCGCCTCATTAGCGGTGCACCCCTGCCTGAGACTATCACAGAGCAGGTGCATTTATACGGAGACTTGATTACACACAGGTGGATTATATTTATCATCATTAGTCATTTAGGACAACATTGGATCATTCAGAGATCCTCACTGAACTTCTGGAGTGAGTTTGCTGCACTGAAAGTAAAGGGGCCGAATAATATTGCACGCCCCACTTTTTTCAGTTTTTTATTTTTTACAAAAGTTTAAAATAACCAATAAATTTCGTTCCACTCCACAATTGTGTCCCACTTGTTGTTGATTCTTCACCAAAAAATTAAAATTTTATATCCTTATGTTTGAAGCCTGAAATGTGGCAAAAGGTTGAAAAGTTCAAGGTGGCCGAATACTTTCGCAAGGCACTGTATATGTTGACAAGCCACAAAGCTTCTGGAAAAATGTCCTATGGACAGATAAGGCAAAAATCTAAATTTTTGGCAAGGCACATCAGCTCTATGTTCACAGACAATAAAATGAAGCATATCTTGAAAAGAACACTGTCCCTACTGTGAAACATGGAGGAGGCTGTGTTATGTTCTGGGGCTGCTTTGCTGCATCTGGCACAGGGTGTCTTGAATCTGTGCAGGGTACAATGAAATCTCAAGACTATCAAGGGATTCTAGAGAGAAATGTGCTGCCCAGTGTCAGAAAGCTTGGTCTCAGTTGTAGGTCAATGCAACAGGATAATGACCCAAAACACACAGCTAAAAACTCCGAAGAATGGCTAAGAGGAAAACATTGGACTACTCTGAAGTGGCCTTCTATGAGCCCTGACCTAAATCCTATTGAGCTTCTTTGGAAGGAGCTGAAACATGCCGTCTGGAAAAGGCAACCTTCATATGCGAGACAACTGGAGCAGTTTGCTCATGAGTAGCGGCCAAAATACCTGTTGAGAGGTGCAGAAGTCTCATTGACAGTTACAGGAATCATTTGATTGCAGTGATTGCCTCAAAAGGTTGTGCAACAAAATATTAAGTTAAGGGAACCATCATTTCTGTCCAGGCCTGCTTCATGAGTTTTTTTTTTTAAATTCTCTTGAAGCTTGGTTGAAAAGCAATGTCTGACTTTCATTTGTTCATTTTCATAGAATTTTTATATATTATTACTTTTGTCAGATTCAAGTTATTTCTGTGACCACTGTGAGTTTTTCTTTCATTAAACGAGGGGTACCAACAATATTGTCTACGTGTGTGTATATAGCAAACAGTGTTTCTCACCTCCCCTAGGCTTTGGCTCCAGACTCCCCAGTATGATGCTATGCATCATTACGCCACATGAACACATTACCGCTGGGGTCCAATCACAGGCCTCAGCAGTCCCTGAGGTCACAGGGGAGGCCGGAAAAGGGCGGGGGCCTGTGGCAGTAAGTAACACTGTTTGTTAGGTTTACTCACCTCCGCTAATTACAGTACTGGCCAAAAGTATTGGCACCCCTGCAATTCTGTCAGATAATACTCAATTTCTTCCAGAAAATGATTGCAATCACAAATGCTTTGGTAATAATATCTTCATTTATTTTGCTTGCAATGAAAAAACACAAAAGAGAATGAAAAAAAAGTCAAATCATTGATCATTTTACACAAAACTCCAAAAATGGGCCGGACAAAAGTATTGGCACCCTCAGCCTAATACTTGGTAGCACAACCTTTAGACAAAATAACTGCGAACAACCGCTTCCGGTAACCATCAATGAGTT
This sequence comes from Leptodactylus fallax, assembly GCA_947044405.1. NCBI lineage: Eukaryota > Metazoa > Chordata > Amphibia > Anura > Leptodactylidae > Leptodactylus > Leptodactylus fallax. The sequence continues at coordinate 2,597,120 of CAMRHE010000178.1, read as the reverse complement.
TCTTACAATGCTCTGCTGGAATTTTAGACCATTCTTCTTTGGCAAATTTCTCCAGGTCCCTGAGATTTGAAGGGTGACTTCTCCAAACTGCCATTTTGAGATCTCTCCACAGGTGTTCTATGGGATTCAGGTCTGGACTCATTGCTGGCCACTTTAGAAGTCTCCAGTGCTTTCTCTCAAACCATTTTCTAGTGCTTTTTGAAGTGTGTTTTGGGTCATTGTCCTGCTGGAAGACCCATGACCTCTGAGGGAGACCCAGCTTTCTCACACTGGGCCCTACATTATGCTGCAAAATTTGTTGGTAGTCTTCAGACTTCATAATGCCATGCACACGGTCAAGCAGTCCAGTGCCAGAGGCAGCAAAGCAACCCCAAAACATCAGGGAACCTCCGCCATGTTTGACTGTAGGGACCGTGTTCTTTTCTTTGAAGGCCTCTTTTTTTTCCTGTAAACTCTATGTTGATGCCTTTTCCCAAAAAGCTCTACTTTTGTCTCATCTGACCAGAGAACATTCTTCCAAAAAGTTTTTGGCTTTCTCAGGTAAGTTTTGGCAAACTCCAGCCTGGCTTTTTTATGTCTCTGGGTCAGAAGTGGGGTCTTCCTGGGTATCCTACCATAGAGTCCCTTTTCATTCAGACGCCGACGGGTAGTACGGGTTGACACTGTTGTACCCTCGGACTGCAGGGCAGCTAGAACTTGTTTGGATGTTAGTCGAGGTTCTTTAGCCACCATCCGCACAATCTTTCGTTGAAATCTCTCGTCAATTTTTCTTTTCCATCCACATCTAGGGAGGTTAGCCACAGTGCCATGGGCTTTAAACTTCTTGATGACACTGCGCACGGTAGACACAGGAACATTCAGGTCTTTGGAGATGGACTTGTAGCCTTGAGATTGCTCATGCTTCCTCACAATTTTGCTTCTCAAGTCCTCAGACAGTTCTTTGGTCTTCTTTCTTTTCTCCATGCTCAATGTTGTACACACAAGGACACAGGACAGAGGTTGAGTCAACTTTAATCCATTTCAACTGGCTGCAAGTGTGATTTAGTTATTGCCACCACCTGTTATGTGCCACAGGTAAGTAACAGGTGCTGTTAATTACACAAATTAGAGAAGCATCACATGATTTTTCAAAGGGTGCCAATACTTTTGTCCACCCCCTTTTTTATGTTTGGTGTGGAATTATATCCAATTTGGCTTTTTGACAATTCTTTTTGTGGTTTTCCATTGACGACAAATTAAATGAAGATATTATTACCAAAGCATTTGTGATTGCAATCATTTTCTGGAAGAAATTGAGTATTATCTGACAGAATTGCAGGGGTGCCAATACTTTTGGCCAGCACTGTATACTCTGATGGTCATGAAGAGAGTTTAATAGTAGTTTGTGGGTGGCGAACCCCCATAATTTCAAGTTCAGCCAAACGTGAAATTGTTAGAAAATGCTTATGTATTAATGTAGGGGCCACTATGGGACATTATACTGTGTGGAGGGCCACTATGGGACATTATACTGTGTGGGGGCCACTATGGGATATTATACTGTGTGGGGGCCACTATGGGACATTATTGTACTGTTTTGTTCATTGTAAGAGGAAATATTTGGCAGAGGAGCATATACTAATAATGCACCAATATTGCACTGAGCAAATAGAGCTTGAAGCCTAAGCAAACAGTTCAGACCCTTCAGAGTTTATGATGTGTGCTTCTTGTAAACCATATTTGCATGTCATACCACTGAGAGATCAGACATGGTACACATATAAATCTTGCTCAGTTATTATAAATGAACTAAACTGACAACACCTGGAATTAATGACAGATCTTCAGTCATATCTAATTATCTTCTGTAATTTGAGTGGAAATTTTGATTTGATGGGATTGATGGCAAGGAAGGACACTGTGAAGTGGAATGACATGGGAAGATATTCACATGAAGAACACTAATCAGCTCTGGGATTGGGCCCTGGCACATTGCGCTCCAGGCGGGAGGCAGGTATGCAGCGTGCGAAGGATTTCTGATCGGAACAATCCTGGATCCCCTTTACACAAACCTCTTGAGATCTCGTGACCTGGCTGCCCTGGGCACATGGAGAGCTCTATAATGTACACATTTCCTGTCCTCCCTTAGCTCCCCGGAAGGGTTTGACAGACCACTTAAACCCTTTAAAAAGGTTTGCGCCAGGACAGGCACATACTGACATGCTGTGTCAAAATTCTCTTATCACCCCAGCCCACTGCTTCTGCTCCTTCCCCCTACTGAAGTCCTACTGGGACAGAGTACACAGTACACTTCTGAGAGTCTTTCAGATTTCAATACCAAACACAAAAGTCTTCTTCCTATTATATATCTGTTCCTGAGAGCTTACCGTAATTTTCCCTTAACCATTTTGTAAAAGTGGCTACAACCTGCGTTCTGACCCTTTACAAGTCTTCCACTTCTCCTACATTGACACACTGGATCCGTAAAGTGGAAGATATCCAAAGAATGGAGGACCTCATGGCATCCCTCCGGAATATGCATGACTCCTATACCTCCGCCTACACCCCCTGGACCATGTTCCATGGCTCACAGGACTTCCGAGACCTTATAGGACATCACTATTAGATTTACAGGGGTTCAACTGGCAGGAGCCCCAAAAATCAGCTGTTTTCACCATAAACACATAAGCTGCACTACTCACTTGCAGTACTTTTAAAAATGGTAACTGTAAACGCTGCAGTGGTGTCCCATTCGAGAGTTTAATGTGACACTGCTGCAGTATTCCCAGCCACCACTATTAAAAGTACTGCAAGCGAGCACTGTAGCTCACATGGTCACAGAGGAAACAGCTGATCTGTAGGGGTGCTGACAGTGGGACCCCTGATGATCTAAAATTATTGTCCTATCTTATGGAAATGGTATCAATTTAGAAAAAGGTTCAAGAAAGATAAAAGCCAAGCTCTCCATTTAGCAACCTTAAGTAGATGATCATTGATGACCATATACTGTGACTCTACTCAATACAAGTTCCCATGCATAGCAAGTTATATTTGGTGTTAAAGGGTAAGTAAACTTTTTTTTTCCATAAATCAACAATGCAGGGGAAGGGAATGAACTTTGAAATATACTTTATTTAAGAAAAATGCCTGTGTCTTTAGGTATTACTCCTGTCTTTGCTTCTTATCTGAGTGATTTTGGTCCATACTCTATACACAAGCAGATAAGTTTGCAATAAAGTATATGGCAAGGGGAAGAGAAGAAGGAGAGAGAAGGAGATATGGGGCTGTCTAAAGCATGAAATGAGTAATGTCTTTCATGACAAGGCTGGATAGTAATTATTGATAACCCTATGCAGATGTCTCTCTGTTTTGAGAAGCTCTTCTCTTTCACCCCCTCCCCTCTCCATAGAGTTCTATTGTACAGATTTGACAAGTGACAGAAGTAGGCAAATAAGTGAGGAAACTGGCACTTTTCTTTAATAAAGTATATTACCAAGTTTGCTATCTTCATCTGCAAAACAAAATTAAGATAAAATCCAGCATCAAAAAGACAAATATTGAATTATATAAAAAATTACTTTTAATACATTATCTTCTAAAAGAAAAAAATTTGACAAGAATGAAAAGGGTTTGCAGATAGCATTTTTTACGCATTTCGAGATGATATGTCTCTTTCTGTTGTTTTTTCTTTGTTGGTTATTTTTGATAAAGTATTTTATAGTTTAAAGTGTTTTCTATTGTATTTTGTCTTTTTTTTTTGGTTATTCTTTTTTTTGGTGGCGTATATATAGTTGAATTTATTATGTTTTTGGGGATGTTCTGGTGACATTATATATATTGCTGACAAGATGATGTATTTTATTGATGTACACTTTTTTGATATTTGTGAAGTTATAATCATGCGTTTTCTATTAAAATAGTTTTAGATCAAATGGCAATGTATAGTTAAGAGTTAAAGGATTTAATGAGATTGAATATGGGTGTGCCTATGTGTTTTTAAGTGTTTAGGTCGATATTGAGGTATATGCTATGAGTAAGAGACACATCATCTTGAAACGCGTAAGAAATTCTATCTGCAAACCCTTTTCATTCGTGTCAAATTTTTTTCTTTTAGAAGATAATGTATTAAAAGTTATTTTTTATATAATTAAATTTTTGTCTTTTTGATACAGGATTTTATCTTAATTTTGTTTGTGAACTTAAAATCTTGGAGTCCAGGGGTTTCTTTGTCTGTGCATCCAGAGAAAAACATACAGCTACATAGACGTTGAAGGGTAAGCTGGAAACGAAAGATTTTTTTCTATTTTCTGTGTTGATCTTCATCTGCACTATGGATTTATTAGAAAAAAAAAAGATTGTGGTTGTAATGTCTATGTACTGTGACAGTGTGTTGTTGCTTTGCAGTGCGTTGGATGCTGTTTTCCTTTGCAGGTGCAAGTGGGGAGGCAGGGCTGTGGTTGCATCTAGGTTTTGTACCACAGGGAGAGTTATTTGGCATGACCCTGGCTGCAAGGTGGCAAGGATGCATGTTGTTTCGGTGGGGAAAAGGAATAGTCACTGCCTGACCCCTCTGGCTTTGGATTTTGTTACCCTTGAGAAAAAAAGGATTGGACGTCTTGAAGTTCAACATGACTTATCCTTTCTTCCCCCAACATATCCAGAACAAAATGGGCAGAATTGGCTAACCTAAGTGCATTGTTTGACTAAGGTTCCTTGGGCCCACCAAATAAAATGATTCTGGGGGCCCACCCTCCAATAACTCCTAGGAAATAGACCTTAGTACCCTTCAAATGTGGGTATCTTCGGCTGGACCTTTATTGTGATAGAGCCTGGGCCCACCAGAGGATCTTCTGGATCTCTGGTTGGCCAGTCCAACACTACGTAAGTCTAGTAGTTGGAACATAACCTTGACATGATCATATAACAGCTACAGCAAGACTGTGCTAAAACTATCTCTCCCCAAAATATTTTCTAATATTTTAGGAAAGTACCGGAAGAGCCCATTCACCAGACTCTCCACTGATGAGTAGTATCATTTGGTGACACTTTTATGTTGTCACACACAGAGATCTCTTGTGCTAATTTTGCCTTGTATAGTATATTTGCCTAATTAAAGGCTCATCAGTTCCTTGATCTCCTGCTGATACTTGCAACATTAGATCTGATGGGTTTGAGGACAATCAAGACAGGGAAAAATTAACCTCTTAAAAGAATAACACAACGTTGTTTTTCTGGGATAAATTTCTGCAAAAAAAGAGCTGGAACGTGTCTGAAATATATAATAATGCAAATCTAAACAAAATCAACAAAAACTGACTTTTTGCCAAGAGAACAACGTATTACTCCCACAATCCACAGCACCCCATCGAACCCCTTAGAGTAAACATGAAAGGGGATTAATTACCCCAGGGCTGGGGGTCCTCTTACAGGCTGCGGAACTGAAAAGGGACTAATCACCCCAGAGCTATAGGTCCTGTTGTAGCTTGTAGACCTGCACTCTGCTCTGTATTTATAAGCCTTCTGTTTCGGCCAAAAATAGGAACATAATTAGTACCTCCCCTCCCTAATGCACTAATTATTAACACCTCCTGCGTCTGCTACACACTCAACAACAGAACACAAGGAAAACAACTTCACAAGAAAAGCAGAAAAGATGCAGAAGAAAATAGCATTATCAAATAGCAACAAATTATGATTGGTTTTGGATATAAAAGTAATGAGGAAAGGTTATGCGAAGTAATAGAATGGATTACCTGGAGCTATAGGAGGATTTGCGAGGAACAGCATGATAAATATATGACACATATGAGCAGAATGATACATTGAATTTGCTTTGTGGGACCCAGAATTGTGGCTTGGTATTTCGTTACCCAGTGCCTCGATTTATTAGCTGGGGTGTGCCAAGAAAGTGGCCAAAATGCAACTCAAGAATATTTTTGGTGCTCCATGGTGTATCTCAGTTCCTACACCCTGCTCACTACTTTTTAAGACAATGAGCAGAGCAGGTCAAGAATCTAAGTGGGCTGAAGAAGAGGTGTCCTGGTCCACCAGAAAACTGACGTTATATCACAAATCTATACCAGTTCCTGACCAGGGTAGATTTGAGATCAGCTGAACCTACATGTGCAAGAATTACTATCAGTCTGTAGTCTCTTTGTGCTGGCATAAGAATCTTTAGTCTTAATAAATTCCCTTTTCAGTGTAGTGTCTTTCTCCATCCCCCATGCACAGACATACACACCTAAAACTAGATTTGACATCCCTATAAAATGCAATGTAACATATATATCACTATACCGCACATACGTTATCTCTAAACCACGCACATTCATTTCATAGGGCAGCTCTACCATACACATAATGTATTTAGTACTGCAATACTACACACATTCATAGTATATGCACACGTGGACAAAATTGTTGGTACCCCTCATTTAATGAAAGAAAAACCCACAATGGTCACAGAAATAACTTGAATCTGACAAAAGTAATTTGCCAAACTACATGTTGACAAGCCACAAAGCTTGTGGGAGAATGTCCTATGGACAGATAAGACAAAAATCGAAATTTTTGGCAAGGCACATCAGTTCTATGTTCACAGACGGAAAAATGAAGCATATCTTGACAAGAACACTGTCCCTACTGTGAAACATGGAGGAGGCTCTGTTATGTTCTGGGGCTACTTTGCTGCATCTGGCACAGGGTGTCTTGAATCTGTGCAGGGTACAATGAAATCTCAAAACTATCAAGGGATTCTAGAGAGAAATGTGCTGCCCAGTGTCAGAAAGCTTGGTCTCAGTCGCAGGTCATGGGTCTTGCAACAGGATAATGACCCAAAACACACAGCTAAAAACACCCAAGAATGGCTAAGAGGAAAACATTGGACTATTCTGAAGTGGCCTTCTATGAGCCCTGACCTAAATCCTATTGAGCATCTTTGGAAGGAGCTGAAACATGTCGTCTGGAAAAGACACCCTTCAAACCCGAGACAACTGGAGCAGTTTACTCATGAGGAGTGGCCAAAATACCTGCTGAGAGGTGCAGAAGTCTCATTGACAGTTACAGGAATCGTTTGATTGCAGTGATTGCAGTGAATCAAAAGGTTGTGCCAGAAAATATTAAGTTAAGGGAACCATCATTTCTGTCCAGGCCTGTTTCATGAGTTTTCTTTTTTAAAAAAATTCTGTTGAAGCATGGTTGAAAAGCAATGTCTGACTTTCATTTATTCATTTTCATAGAATTTTTATATATTATTACTTTTGTCAGATTCAAGTTATTTCTGTGACCATTGTGGGTTTTTCTTTCATTAAACGAGGGGTACCAACAATTTTGTCCACATGTGTATATATTGCATATATTGCCCAGTCTTCCCACATATATAGTACTAATATATGATATACACATACAAAGACACATTACATACATATATTGTACACATTACAAAGACATATATACACACTATGCACACAAAACAAAATAGAACATGTCTGCATGGGCCAATTAAAATCAATGGGTGCGCATGCAAATTGTGAATACCATGGACATCACATGTCTGACCAATTTGGATGTGTGAATATGCCCTTACACAAAGATATATAGAAATTACACACACATAAATATGCATTACAGTAATACACTTTACACATTTATATATATTCATACACATACCACATAGTACATGTACACAGTCACGTACATTATGCACACATGCAAATTACACGTACATACTTATTACAGACATACATTACACATGCTTACCTTGCCTGAATATCCCAGCAGTGGAGAGGGAATTGCGTGGAGCAGAAGACAGAGCCTCTCTGCAGAATCCCCTTCCTGGATGTTGCTGCTTGGATCAAGTTACAACAGCAGTTGAGAAGATTCAGCTGTTATAACTTGAAAAAACACAAGAAGGTGAGGAAGATGGAAGGTAGAATCTCAAAATATACTTATCCTGTATCCAGGGCAGGTGCCCCTGTATCCTCCATATCTCCCTGTTTAGGTCTTATATAAGTTGTGGACTGGATATTAACTTGCTTTTCCCTGCACCTAATGTCACATATTACGGCAGATTTACTCATGAAAATTCACCAGAATTCTAATGTAATTTGTACCAGACTATGCAGGGGAGCCCAGGAAAGATGAGTAAAGGTAAATTTAAGTATTTATTATGTTTCTACACCTTCCCAGAGCCTCCATTTATTATACTCTGGGGTCTAAAGAGACTGCATGTGTATGTACATATACATGGGAAAAATAAATGGCAGCACTCCAAATTCAAAAAGCAAGTGAATCTCCAAGACTGGTTGAGAAAGGTTCACGATATGGACCGAAACGTTGCATAGGAATAAAAAAGATTCACTTGCTTTTTGAATTTGGATTGCTGCCGTTTATTTTTCCTAACCATTGGAGAGGATTAACCAGTCCTCTAAGTCCTTTTATATTTGCACCCGCTGACCTTTGAAGGTTGTATTTTTTGCTGAGCTGCCTTGGACTCTGTTGTGTATGTGTGTGTGTATATATATGCTATAAACAAAAACTCCTTATATACATAATCCATCATATTGGAGATATTCTATATAATTCCTGAATCAAAGCTATGAGGGGAATTCATCAAATGGTTTCTTAAAAAAATTTAAAAAAAGACGTAATTTCATTTGTACTTTCTATTAACCATCTATTAACCATATCCATCCAACCTTTTACATTATTTTCTGATATATTTGCGCCTGTCTAGTAATATTTTGGACTTCTCATAAAAAGTGGCGAGGTCTACATGTTGAAAAATTATTCAAATTCACCAACGATGCTTATTTCAAATGTCTCAAAATTGCTCCTCTTGACCAGGCATAATCCAACTCCAAAATGCGCAATATATAATAGTGTCTACAAAAAGTTGGGCAGGGAGTACATGCAGCACTACTTCTATACATGCAGGAACCACAGGGCTGCTGCGCCATTACTTGAATAGGAGCATTACTGCATGTACTTCCCATTCACTAGCAGCTGCCAGCACCCGGAAACTGCTAAAACAGCTTATTTGTGTGGGGTCTGAGTGTCAGACCTTAACAGATAACAAACTGATGACTTTTTCTGTGGATAGGTCATCAGTATGAAAAATCAGTTTGAGGCTGGAATACCCCTCTAAGGCCTTTTCAGGTGTGATCATTAAATGGTCACTAGCTTTTCAGACAACTTAGTCTCATTTCATAGATCATGTGATTCTGGACCAAAATGTAATAGAAAAAGATAGGTTCTTTCTGTCTGAAAAAAAACTCTCTAAAGTTCCTGCCACTAGATGTCTCCCTTCTAATTTGCAGTTCACTCTTTTGTTACTAATGAAGTCCATCCCTAGATACGTTCCATTCCATCTTGCTTATCTCAATGAGTGTAGGGGGTCATCCTTTTCTCTCTTCACATAATGAATGGAGAGGCGAGAAGTTGATTCTCCTCACAGCCTGCGCAGACATATCTGCAAACTGTTGCTGTGCGCAAAAGACTGAGAATCATGCAAATCTCATAGTTTACAATATAAGAAAAGTCTTCTGTGTATTTCTATATACTTCTGCTTGTGTGGTTACAGATAGGATATTATTCACAGACTGCAACCAGCTTTCCTGATTGTGCTCATAGATTGTTTTTGTTCTTGTGTTTTGTCTGCTTTGTTGCATGTATTTGCCCCGTATTTAAAGATCAGTGTTCCTGGATCTCCTATATTATAGTCACTTAGGCTTTTCTCAGGTATTTGTTTGCAATTGTATAGTTACTCCTGGAAGAATGGCAGAACATTCTGCAGCAGAAAAACTGACAATATTAGGGTCTATACAGTCATAATACAAACTGCCAAGCAAGACCCTGCGCATATTTTAACTTTTCATGAAAACTCAGGTAGCCTTAAGGAGGTAATAGCATTTTTGAACAAATGATAATAATAATAATAGATAGGTAGATAGATAGATAGATAGATAGATAGATAGATAGATAGATAGAGTGGATAAGGAACAGGCAACGTTTCATCTGCAATGTTTCATTTCTACATGCACAGAACCTTTCTCAAGCAAGGTTCTGTGTATGTTAACCGAAATGTTGCAGTTGGAATAAATCCACACATCACTTTTTATTCATCAGTTTGGAGTGCTGCTTGTTCCTTATTTACTTGGCTACTGAGGGACCCTATGTCTGGTCCATTTGCCTTTGCACCCTCCCTTGGAAGGATTCTATACATGGTGCTGCTCTTGACTTCATTACATTGATAGATAGATAGATAGATAGATAGATAGATAGATAGATAGATAGATAGATATGAGATAGGCAGATGGATGGATGGATGGATAGATAGATAGATAGATAGATAGATAGATATGCAGATAGATGGATAGAGAGATAGAGAGATAGAGAGATAGATAGATAGATAGATAGATAGATAGATAGATAGATAGATAGATATGAGATAGATAGGCAGATGGATGGATAGATAGATAGATATGCAGACAGATGGATAGATAGATAGATAGATAGATAGATAGATAGCTATGAGATAGATAGGCAGATGGATGGATAGATAGATAGATAGATAGAAATGCAGATAAATGGATAGATAGATAGATAGATAGATAGATAGATAGATAGATAGATGAGATAGATAGGCAGATGGATGGATAGATATGCAGATAGATGGATAGATAGGCAGATGGATAGATAGATAGATAGATAGATAGATAGATAGATAGATAGATAGATATGAGATAGATAGGCAGATGGATGGATAGATATGCAGATAGATGGATAGATAGGCAGATGGATAGATAGATAGATAGATAGATAGATAGATAGATAGATAGATAGATAGATAGATATGAGATAGATAGGCCGATGGATGGATAGATAGATAGATAGATATGCAGATAAATGGATAGATAGATAGATAGATAGATAGATAGATATGAGATAGGCAGATGGATAGATAGATATGCAGATAGATAGATAGATAGATAGGCAGATGGATAGATAGATAGGCAGATGGATAGATAGATAGATAGATAGATAGATAGATAGATAGATAGATAGAATGATTTGGACATATGATCGCCCTATGTAGGCTGGCACATTATAGGATATAAGCATGTAAATGTACTATAGACTGGTGTTGTAATCCCTATAATCCAAGTTGTACATGATAAATATTCGGCAAGCTCCTAACCCCCAGGGGAGTCTCTGATTATATCCCATACTGCACTCTGATGCCTGCTGTGCCTTTTCTATCTTAATTAAACATCAGTGCAACTAAATGCACAGGATTAATCAGCACTTAAATGCTTGACCTCTTACAGTTCTCCTTGAGCACTGCCAACAGGTAAAGTGTTTGAGACTACCAAGGAGGAAGAAGGAAGGGAGGGAGATCCTCACCTGATTTATTTAATGCAAGGGCTAATTACCTAACCAACTAACGACCAATCACCAAGTCCATTCTGCAAATCTCATTTCAATGTAATGATGTTTGTTCTTTGTAAATAAACATTATCCTTTTATTAGACCTTGGAGAGCCATGTTTCACGAGAAATTCACTCATTGTTTTTCAGGGCACATGTAGTTTCTTTAGCTACATATATTGAATGCGGCATTATTCGGTAAGTAGAAAGACTTTTGTTTCTTTTGCCAGGTTCACACTGGGCAATTTTTGGACATTTTTGTTTGTTCCACATGTAAGCTGTGAGCAAATGGGAAAATATCATTCTATAAACAGAATTGTTTTGCATATTATTTAAAATTACAAAATGCTTTGGATATGAAATTTCTGGGACGCAGAAAAACATTCAGTGGGGTGATACTGAAAAAAAATGCCATTGTACCATTTTGTTACAGGTTTCATTGTTTCTGGCATTGTGCAGGATATGGTAAAAGGTTACAGTACAGGGTATATGAATGCATATATGTATTTGAACCCAAACAGTACTGGGTATGACATTAGTATTGGGTATTACTTGGACAGTTTGGCCACCAGGATCCATGTGAGTGCAACATCATTACCTATAAACATATACTACACTGATTTTTATATACAACATTGTGCACGTGACTCTGCATCTACACTTTTATGTGTGTGCATGGTTTTGTGTATGCTACATACAATATACAGTACACACGATATATTGAGCCATTACAGACCCATTTTATTGATCAATTTATTACCTCCATTACCAGACCTGGCCATCCACATTTACATTATCTCAAGCAATCTTGTCAATTTTGATTGGACCAAGTGGCCAAGTCATGAATATAGGGGGCTTCTATCTCTTTCCCGGAGGCAGATGTGCAAGAATTAAGGATTGGGTTGTCTGGTAGTGACTTACCTTTCTCTCTCCATTCAGAATACATGCTCAGCTGAACTCAGTATGTATTGGGGCTTAAAGAGGACCTTTCACCACCTCCAGCCCTTCACAAATAATAATAGCCGCTGCTCCACTGATTCCGGCACAGTTGCAATTTTGTCTCTAGCCCCCACCATTCCCAAGCAATCAATACTGTTAGTTTTGGTGCCTGATAAGCTATTTAGTCTCTGTACTGTCAGGAGGGCGGTGTCAGGCAGGAGCAGACAAGGGGTGAGAATCTGAGCTTTGACACTGCCTGCCTCTGATTGGAGCTCTGAATCACGCCCCCCCCCACGCCTGACACCACCCTTCTGACATTACAGAGCTTAAATAGCACATCAGACATTAAAACGAACTGTGCTTGTTGCTCAGGAATGGTGAGGGCTAAAGAGAAAATTCTAACTGTGCTGGAATCAGTAGAGCAGTGACTATTCACCGATGTTAAGAACTTGAATTGGTGGATGTGGTGAAAGGTCCTCTTTAAGGAGAAAAAGCTGTCAACCAAACGAGCACATGTTGGCCAAACACTTTGACAATACAAAACAATACATAATTTCCTAAATGTATCCCGTATACCAGGGCTAGACTGCATCAAACACATGTATTGTAGTACTATAGCTGACAATCTCCTCCACCATTTGCTCTCCCACTTTGTCACTTTTTGTCTGCAGTTAGGGGCCGGATATCTGGAGCATAAAGCAGGGCCCTGGCAGGAGAAGAAACACCCCTAAAGCCGTTTTCAGTTAGTTTGCATAAGGATGAACCACTAAATCTCATGAAATGAAGGTGGAATGCACAAAAGAAGAGGCATCTTTGGAAAGTGTAAACGCAGCTCTACAAGGTACTGTCATTAGTTTAATACCTATTTTCTGGTTTACAGACCCTTTAAAGATGTACTCTGGGATTTTATTCATTCTGGGGATGGGGGTCATCATATACATCATGTATAATTGGGGTAGCAGCAGGATGGAGACTTAATGTAGGTGAGGACAATGTGGGTCAGGTGCCTGGAAAAGTGAAGAGCCAAAGATGTCTGTGTTGCAAACTTTACAGAGACGAGTCCCAGGTGGAAAAAGTGGTTATGGTGGTCTTGATGGAAGAAACGAGAAATGGGATCGATTAGTCAGAGATGTCACCTATAAGTCCCTACTGGATTCACCTAAATGGTCTGCAGAGCTGTGTGTAGAGCCAGTAGCTACCATTATACAGTCACCATACAGTGATAATATCGGTATAGCTTGTGGGGGGGCCCCTTCCGTGCTGAGCCCCTAGCTAAGCCTAGGTTATTTGAATTTTTCAAGAAAATCAGAGAACCTGGAAGAAATCCACATAAGGAAGAACATAAAAACACCATAAAGGTGCTGCACTGGTCAAATTTGAGGCCATGCCCCAGTGCTACCAAGCATCACCGCTACCACCAAGCCTGAACAATCCTTGTCATTTTCTTCTTTTCTTTTGCAAGCTATTTTCTAAGACAAGAATGTCTTACTAAGTGGATGTTTTTGTGTTTGCCACAGAATTCTCGGTCAAAACTGTCATGTGCGAAAAGCCCAGAATGATAGTTGTTTTCAGAAATAGGAACTAACACAACTGACAACAAGAATCATACTATGCTCACAGTTACTTTGTTGAAGCTTTCTACCCATTCTCACCATTGTAATTGTACTAACTCATTTCCCAAATGTCCTTCAAACCCTTATCAACAGTATGGCGCCATTATATGATTCATGGCACAGCCGAATAGTCTTATTCATTATTCACATCAGTCATCCAAATGTAAAGGAATGAGACTGTAAAGAGATTCTTAAAACTTTGGGCAACTAAGAAATAGATTATGTATGTGAATGAGGATGGACAGAAAAGATTTGTGAAAGACTATTCCAGGTGCACCAATGTGAATATATCAAAAACTATTGAATTTCTCAAGGCTGCCACCCACCATTGGTTCACCGCACAAAACATCCATCCAGTGGAAATAAGGGAGGAAAGCAGAATGGTAGCTATTTTACTGAGAGTTTATTAAAATATTGATAAAGAAAAATCTATAAAAGAATGAGAAACCAAAAACGTACAAAAACATATTTAACAGGTTAATAGGATTTCTATGACATTGTGACCCCCACTGGATTTACAAGCAAATAGATAGCTCTGTATAATACTGTATGTTGATTCCTTATAGGTTACAAGAATGTAATAGAAAACATATCCATATAGAACATGGCTATACAGATCAACAAACACACAGATCATTGTCTAGTAGAGTGCAAAATTCAAGGTACCGTCAATAATAGCTATTATATTCAGGTACTGATCCCCAATGCATTTTATACAATCACACATTTCAGGCATGCTTCCAGGGTATCTCCTGCCTGAAGCAAGATGTGCCATGATATTCCTCCTAACACCATATCTGTACATGACCTTACACAATATGTCATGATAGGTCTTAGTAACCAATCATTAAAGTGATGGCCCCAAGTAGACAACTACCACCCCAGGGGCAGACTGGCCATATACTTTACTGGGAAGAATAGCAGTGGGCTGATACGTTTGACCTCACATTAGGCATCTGGCCTGCCTTCTAACCCCATGTATACAACATGTCTATGATTTATACTTTCTTCTCACCGTTTTTTTTATAAAAAACGTGGCCATGATTTCAGGTCCTTATCAGTAGGGATCAGTGAACCTGAGCTCCAACCCAATAAATTGTTGACTTACTGGCATGCTAGTGTCCTGTAGATCCAACGCTGCTCCACATAGAAGACATGTACATCAAATTATAATAAGCACTTTACTCTGCATGGCCAGTGATCCCCGCTGACCTCCTGCAGAGATAGCAGCACTCCCTGACCTGTGACACAGTCCTCCATCCCTCATACTGCTTTTAGACACTTACACACCTCAAGATCTGGACTCTGGGGAGTTTTACTGAGGCGTGAAAAGAGGGTGTTAAATAATTTCTCTGCAATATGCATATAATTTAAACATCTTCTCCTAAAAGATTCAATGATCTTTTCAGTGTATTATAATATTTGTAAAATCCCCGTCACTATGGTGCCACCTGATCTGAGCACAACCGGACAGGTGGGTGACATGTCTGTGCAGGTAACCTCTATGTTGCACAGAGCGGCGCCATGTAGAGATCTGAGTGTTGCTGCAATGTTTAAGAAGAATGTTTAAGGAAGATGCTGATATTTCCCACAATATTATTATATGTACTATGGGAAATGGGAAGACACACTTACAAGATCACACCCTATTTTCTACTCTTGCAGACCTGGACAATATGCAGGCACATAGCTGCACACGTGGACAAAATTATTGGTACCCCTCGTTTAATGAAAGGAAAACCCACAATGGTCACAGAAATAACTTGAATCTGACAAAAGTAATAAAATATAAAAATTCTATGAAAATGAACAAATGAAAGTCAGACATTGCTTTTCAACCATGCTTCAACAGGATTTTTAAAAAAAGAAAACTCATGAAACAGGCCTGGACAGAAATGATGGTTCCCTTAACTTAATATTTTGTTGCACAACCTTTTGAGGCAATCACTGCAATCAAACGATTCCTGTAACTGTCAATGAGACTTCTGCACCTCTCAGCAGGTATTTTGGCCACTCCTTATGAGCAAACTGCTCCAGTTGTCTCGGGTTTGAAGGGTGCCTTTTCCAGACGACATGTTTCAGCTCCTTCCAAAGATGCTCAATAGGATTTAGGTCAGGGCTCATAGAAGGCCACTTCAGAATAGTCCAATGTTTTCCTCTTAGCCATTCTTGGGTGTTTTTAGCTGTGTGTTTTGGGTCATTATCCTGTTGCAAGACCCATGACCTGCGACTGAGACCAAGCTTTCTGACCCTGGGCAGCACATTTCTCTCTAGAATCCCTTGATAGTCTTGAGATTTCATTGTACCCTGCACAGATTCAAGACACCCTGTGCCAGATGCAGCAAAGCAGTCCCAGAAAATAATAAAGCTTCCTCCATGTTTCACAGTAGGGACAGTGTTATTTTCAAGATATGCTTCATTTTTCTATCTGTGAACATAGAGCTGATGTGCCTTGCCAAAAATTTCGATTTTTTTTCTCATCTGTCCATAGGACATTCTCCCAGAAGCTTTGTGGCTTGTCAACATGTAGTTTGGCAAATTCCAGTCTGTCAGATTCAAGTTATTTCTGTGACCATTGTGGGTTTTTCTTTCATTTTATCCAAGCCACCACCGTACACATCTATTATGTTAACCATACCTTCTGCCAATTTAACCCACCTATAACATGTGGCCACTTTTACAGATTTTTTCCCGGCTACTTTAAGCTCACAATCTGCTCCTGTTCCTCCCTAAAGTAAACCATACAGCCAAAAAACTGGTCTTCACGGGGCTGGCTACAGAAATCCTTAGAGATCAAGGGAAATATACAAATATATATTTATATATCGCTATCTATCTATCTATCTATCTATCTATCTATCTATCTATCTAATCTCCTATTCTAATAGGCAATCATAAAATATTGGGGCAGATGTAGTATTGAAAGCACACCAAAACTCTGGGGCAATTTCCAAAAAAAAAGCTGGCGTACATGCTTTACATCACATTTCTTAACTGTTTTTGACACTTTTTGTGCCTTGCGCAATGAGGAGTTTGGACTTATTGGAAACAGGATGGTCTTCACAGGAAAGGAGCAGGGTTTAAGTGACACCATGTGCCAAAAATGAACTGTTTTTGATGGGAACTAAGCCAACTTATAGGTGGGTTAAAGCTAAACTAGACAGATGATGCACCAGATTTAATTCATTCAGCATTAGACATTTTGATAAATTTGGTGCAGTTTGAGACTGTCTAATCTAAGTTTAGACTGTCTTACTTTTAGACAGTATTAGTAAATCTGCCCCAAAGTGTCTGGCAGAGTAGTCTTTACAACTGCTTTCTGATAAATATATATATCACAAGTTAATCAGTTTATCTAAAAACAACATGATTTGGTAATAAGCGATCACAAAACTGATATGCTAAATATCCTATTTGAGTTTATGAGTGGCCATCTAGTGGTGGTGGAATGAATTGCAAAGGTCTTCTCAGCATGTTGTGCTATTGGTGAAACTGCAACTGGGTCTAACATATCCCATAGCGATAGGATTCTTCTTTTTGGTAAGAAGGTGGCAAACCCATGTTCAATCCCATTACAGGTTGGACACTAGAGAAACATGCTATAAGTTCAGAGGTAGCAGTCATGGTCTGGTCCTTGAACTGCATGGAAAATACTGCTTGCATTTTTTCTGCTAATCGCTACAGCTTCTTGTCTTTCATGAGTTCCAATTTGTCATCTTGTACAAATATCCAAGTTTTATTGAAGAATCAAATTGTGATTCTTCAATAAACCTTGGATATATTTACAAGATGACAGTCTGTAGTTATATCTATTGCTACTACTTACCTGGGGATTCCTCGTTGTCCGTGCATTGAGAGACAAATCCCTGGGATGACTGCACCTATAGTCTGCACGGTGGTGAGCTTATATACATATTTATTCCTTTCTCTATGTGTAATACGTTCCACCTATCTTCAAGGCAGAACTACGACAATTAGCAGCAAAACCTCATGTGGTTTTTGCCACACAGCCGAGAACCACCATATCCGATATGTCTTAATACACCCTAAGCTGACTACACCTACCACCACACTTTAATGAGTTTTTATCTTTTTTTGTGCTAGCAGGGTAAAATTCTTATTATTCCTGACTTGCGGAAGTCTTAGCACATGAGCTGAGAAGCATTGGCATGGCTCAATTTATTACACAATTTGTTCTCTTAGCCTCCAGGAGTTATAGGGAGAGCAAGACAACAATACCTTCAAAGCGAGCACTTAAATCTCTTCTATGTGAAAATTAAGCACTTGTACTATATACGGACTTTAGTAACAGGTTACAGATTGCTTGTTACTTTATTTATTGGCGGTTGGTAAAGGAATTTTTTCCAGTGGAAAGGGTTACGGCAACCCTAAGCATTGGCAGGGCGTTAATATTCCAAAAATCTGCATGAAATATATTTGGATTAATCCTAATATCTACATATATGAGTGAAGGGGGGGTGGTATCATGGTGGGAGATCATTAGGTGTCTCCGAGATCAATGCTGTACGATAACTCTGCTCATAGGACAGATGTTTAGGGCTCAGAGCACGAAAGAGGGGAGACTGTCGCACAAACCACTAGATGTATGTATTTTTATTTTATTCATGGCGCTGTTTGCTTGGAGCTAATCCATCTTCTCAGTAGCTGTCAGGAGGCAGGCGGGGAAGGGCCCAGGAATAAATAACCTGCGAGAAAACTAAAACCGCAACTAAATCTGACTTTATTCAATTATTGGGGCTGATATCATTTCAGGCTGGCGTTATTAATCCTGTCAGCGCGGCAGAGGTTAAAGGGGAGTTCTCCTGCACGGATAAATAAGTCTTATCTTAATGGAATTCTTGTCTTGGAACGATTCCTGTGTGTTCAGAGAATAATTCCGCCCTCCGCCACTTCACTGTTTACAAAAATGCATTTACAAGAAATATCGGATCAAGCTAAGAATACATTTGGAAATTTCTCAAACTCTCCGAGCCCAGGAAAAAAGGACAGTTAATATTATCCTGGAAAGGTTAATTGGAATCTCAGTTTGCTCCATTTTACAGTGAATGATGTATAGAGATGAGTTTAGGAGTCAATATGAATTATAGTGATCAGATATAAAGAACAATAAAAATCATTCCATGGGGGAGATCTACAAGGGAGGATGTACATTTATTATAGGAGGCACTGCGGAAGGAAATTATGGAAAACACTGAATTTTTAAGTATCAGAGAGGTAGATGCGGAACCTAATTGCATCCTTTCAGCAGATGGTAGGGGTCTCACCATGTTAAATCTTTCTGTTCAGTGCATACATTAATAGAAATATCTCAATGTACACCAAACATATAGCCCTGAGGGTAGCATACTGTATGCCATCCATAGATCCCCATGAAAAATAAATATACAGTACCATGCAAAAGTTTTAGGCAAGCATGGAAAAAATTCCACAAAGTAAGAATACTTTCTAAAATAGAAGTGTTAATAGATTATTTTTGTCAATGAATAAAATGAAGTGAATGAAGAAAAGAGAAATCTAAATCACATCAATATCTGGTGTGATCACCCCTTTGGATGAGGAGTCCTGGAAGTGATGATACGGCCCCCACAGAGATCCCCGATCTCAACCTCATCCAGTCTGTCTGGGATTACATGAAGAGACAGAAGGACTGGAGCAAGCCTACATCCACAGAAGATCTGTGCTTAGTTCTCCAAGATGGCAGGAACAACCTCCATGCTGAGTGTGCAAGTGAGGGAGGG
Source organism: Leptodactylus fallax (assembly GCA_947044405.1). Classification (NCBI taxonomy): domain Eukaryota; kingdom Metazoa; phylum Chordata; class Amphibia; order Anura; family Leptodactylidae; genus Leptodactylus; species Leptodactylus fallax. The sequence continues at coordinate 2,577,404 of CAMRHE010000178.1, read as the reverse complement.
CAAAGGGAGAGCCGGATTCATCCCAAATATTCCAAATTGTTTCTTTTACCAAAATCGAACAATTTGGGATTCATCTCGGGTAAACTAAAATGGCCACCGTGACATGATTTGTGTTAAATTGTTATACTCTGGGGTCTATAGGAGTAGGCCCAAGGGAGGTGTAAAAAATAAAAAAACATTTATACTCACCTTTCCTCACCTCTTTCGGGTCTCCTCGTGGACCGCACCGGAGGATCGCTTTGTACAAACACCGGATAATACGAATCTTCAGAGGTTCGCCCATCCTTAGCAAAGGGCAAAGGATGTGATTTAGATTTCTCTTTTGTTCATTCACTTAATTTTCCAAATTGACTTTGCAATTGACATTTATATGTTTCCACACCTGTTTTTCTATACAATTAGCAGGCTGAACATTCCTATACAGTTCATAAAAGGTAATGCAATATATACCTGCCCAATGGATTGCACATGGCTATTTTGGCATATATTGGGTCTATAGTGGTATATATGGACTGCTTCATCATGTGCAGCACAAGTATTACCCAGTGCATGTACTGCACAGGTACATCAAACATGGCACGACTGAACCCTTATCAGTTGTCAATGGAAAGCTTAGCACTGGTCATAAAATAATGTTAGTAATACAGTTTGGAAATCGTCAACCAATCTCAGCAATGTCACTACAAATGGAGATTATACATGTAGTATTCCATACTAATCTATGGCTAACCTCATGTACATGTATTATGTCTTTAGCAGCAGCAAACTTATGGTCACTCCAGCATGTGGTCATTGTATATAAACTGTATACACAATATACATATATAATCTATATGATTTATGTAGATGTAAGGTGAATTATAGCACATGCCATGTCCACTTTTTCTGACTAACAATGATGCCTGGACAAATCTGATTAATTATATTATGCCTCATACAGGGCCTGAGGGGGCGGTGCATGACAATTCGGGAAAAAAACAGATCCTTGTGTCATACATCGCCCCCTTAGGCCCTGCGCTAGGCATTACAAATTGCATAAGTTTTGCCTGGAGCGTTCCTTTTCTATAAAAATCTCTTACTATTTTAAAGACTAATTCACTCAAAAATCAAGTATTCAGAGGATTACTGCATAAGTGATACGGAGGGAACATAGCAGTCAATGGTGGTTTTCATGTCCTGACATTGCAGCTTTGCAGGTCCCCAGATATTGCTCTCCTATCCAATGTGAAAGCCCCATTATACGACTCCCTATATATAAACTTTCTCGATCCCACTGGATATACCATGGGGAGAATGTGGTGGTTAACTACATCCACTCCCATATACTGTAGATCTTCATTCAACATTCATTTGGCAAAAGTCAGGGTATAAAAGGATCAGGCATAATAACTCTCATCATGGCTGATGCTTTTTTCTTAAGAAAAAGTGTGCCCCAGTACCATATTCTCCCCCATAGGCTAGATAGATGTGTCCCCTCTTACCCGTCTTCTTGGTTTGACATGTCCAGATACATCACAATTTAAACAGCTTTTCTGAAAACCATTATTCCTTGATAAGTTATCACAAAGTGATATACTCACTATCCTATATGTGTCTATATGTGCCTGCCCTTTGTATAGTCTGGGGAGAAGATGTGAATTATAGACTTTCAACGTTTCAGTTAACATCTTATGAATTTGTATTAAATTCATTTAATAAAAATTGGAATCTTTTACCAAACTGGAGATCTGTTATATGTGGATCCATACACACAGCTGAACATAATATGATTTTTTTTTCATATGGAATACATGTAGAACTGGAGGTACATGGAAGTACAGATGGGAAACAGATGAGGCATGCTATGTCATATTAGTATTTCCTGGGCTCACTATATATTCCCCCATGAGATAAAATTGACATTTATTCTGCAGATGTTTTTGGAAGCTCCAATGCCATAAAATCTGGAAAATATGGGGGCTAAAACCTGCACATAAAGAAGGTGTTATAGGCCGTATATTATTGCACCTTGCTTTCTCCACGTACCCCCTGCTTTCTGTATGTTTTTGCTTTTCTATTTCTGTCTCCCTATCTTGCGCTCTCCCTCTGATCCCAGCCAGCCTGTGACTGTTATAGACTGTGGCATGAGGCAGTTCATTAGAGAGGTGAGAGCAGATGGGTGAGGCTCCGCTCAGGAAGATTAATCATTCTCACCGACACTAAATAGAAGCAGGTTTTGTAGTAAACACAATCTCTCCCTCTCATGAGAGACCGATCCAACCTGTCACATCCACTCTCAGTGATCCACACAATTAACACTTTACTTGGGCTGCTGTCTGCGGGGGGCCAGAACCGGTCATGGATGGCGGTTTATATTGGGGGGGATTTTTACAAGACGTCTTCTTCGTTTCACGACGCCCTGACATTAAATCTATGAAAGCTATAATTGCCCGGGCATCTTTCTCAAAATTTAGAAACTCATAAATGAAACTGATATTTATAAGAAAACTAGGAATAGCAGTAAAAGGGTAAGAAGACGGGCCGGCGTTTTCCTTGAGGAATTATTTACAGGAACAGAGTTCATTCCAAAACCACAGAAGTCATCAAATTAAAGGCAATTTCTATTTTCAGGCATTCGTTTTTTCCTCCAGCATATTCGACATTAATGGGGCTGTGTAATACACATAGATCTCTGGAAATATTAATAAGCTAATCTGCTATAGACAAATCCGTACAAATGAGGATCTAGATTTAGGAGATAGACATTGCAGATTGTATAAGAAAACTAATCATTTCACACCTAAGGGTGAGATGCTAATATTTGAAGGAAAGATCTTTCTGGTTGTGTAGCAAAATCCAATAGCAGTTTTCGTCTTTCCTGTGAAAAATTGACAAAGCAATATCACCTGTGTTACAATAAGAAGTATAAAATAATGAGGGTGATTTATGAAGAGCAGCATATAGAACGCCAGTCTCTGGTGCCAGCAAAATGCACCTTATTTATACAAAGGCGTAGATTTCTGGCATCCCTTACACCCATGCCCCGTCCCTTGCCACATCCTTTTTAGGAAAGTGGTGCCTTGTAAGCCAGAAAACTAGCGTACATGGAATAATAAATCTGCCTCACTGTGCACTATGCTCCTACTCAGAATATACAGTGCCTTGCGAAAGTATTCGGCCCCCTTGAACTTTTCAACCTTTTGCCACATTTCAGGCTTCAAACATAAGGATATAAAATTTAAATTTTTTGGTGAAGAATCAACAACAAGTGGGACACAATTGTGAAGTGGAACGAAATTTATTGAATATTTTAAACTTTTGTAAAAAATAAAAAACTGAAAAGTGGGGCGTGCCAAATTAATCGGCCCCCTTAAGTTAATACTTTGTAACGCCACCTTTTGCTGCGATTACAGCTGCAAGTCACTTGGGGTATGTCTCTATCAGTTTTGCACATCGAGAGACTGAAATTCTTGCCCATTCTTCCTTGGAAAACAGCTGGAGCTCAGTGAGGTTGGATGGAGAGCGTTTGTGAACAGCAGTTTTCAGCTCTTTCCACAGATTCTCGATTGGATTCAGGTCTGGACTTTGACTTGGCAATTCTAACACCTGGATACGTTTATTTGTGAACCATTCCATTGTAGATTTTGCTTTGTTTGGGATCATTGTCTTGTTGGAAGATAAATCTCCGTCCCAGTCTCAGGTCTTTTGCAGACTCCAACAGGTTTTCTTCCAGAATGGTCCCGTATTTGGCTCCATCTATCTTCCCATCAATTTTAACCATCTTCCCTGTCCCTGCTGAAGAAAAGCAGGCCCAAACCATGATGCTGCCACCACCATGTTTGACAGTGGGGATGGTGTGTTCAGGGTGATGAGCTGTGTTGCTTTTACGCCAAGCATATCGTTTTGCATTGTGGCCAAAAAGTTCGATTTTGGTTTCATCTGACCAGAGCACCTTCTTCCACATGTTTGGTGTGTCTCCCAGATGGCTTGTGGCAAACTTTAAACAAGACTTTTTATGGATATCTTTGAGAAATGGCTTTCTTCTTGCCTCTCTTCCATAAAGGTCAGATTTGTGCAGTGTACGACTGATTGTTGTCCTATGGACAGACTCTTCCACCTCAGCTGTAGATCTCTGCTGTTCATCCAGAGTGATCATGGGCCTCTTGGCTGCATCTCTGATCAGTCTTCTCCTTGTTTGAGATGAAAGTTTAGAGGGACGGCCGGATCTTGGTAGATTTGCAGTGGTCTGATACTCCTTCCATTTCAATATGATCACTTGCACAGTGCTCCTTGGGATGTTTAAAGTCTGGGAAATCTTTTTGTATCCAAATCCAGCTTTAAACTTCTCCACAATAGTATCACGGACCTGCCTGGTGTGTTCCTTGGTCTTCATGATGCTCTCTGCGCTTTAAACAGAACCCTGAGACTATCACAGAGCAGGTGCATTTATACGGAGACTTGATTACACACAGGTGGATTATATTTATCATCATCAGTCATTTAGGACAACATTGGATCATTCAGAGATCCTCACTGAACTTCTGGAGTGAGTTTGCTGCACTGAAAGTAAAGGGGCCGAATAATATTGCACGCCCCACTTTTCATTTTTTTATTTTTTACAAAAGTTTAAAATAACCAATAAATTTCGTTCCACTTCACGATTGTGTCCCACTTGTTGTTGATTCTTCACCAAAAAATTTAAATTTTATATCCTTATGTTTGAAGCCTGAAATGTGGCAAAAGGTTGAAAAGTTCAAGGGGGCCGAATACTTTCGCAAGGCACTGTATGTTGATACGGGGTAAAGCTAACCCCCTTTAAAGGGTATATACTATGGTAACTAACTTAAAGGGTTTTTCTGAGATCAGCATATGGGAGGGGACATCAATATCAATCGATGGTAGCCCAACTTTTGGTAACCCCACTAATCAGCTGTTTTAAAGGGGCTGCAGCATTTTTTATGTTTACCTCAGTTTGTTAACCTGTACATTGACTGTTTAGCAGCAGCATTGCAGAGTACTATATGTATGGTGTATAGGTAAATGGGCCAAGGTAAAGAAATAAATGGGCTACAGTGCTTGCATGGTTGGTGGGGATCCTGAGAGTGACTCTTCCACCTATTTTATATTAGCCTACAATTTATTCCACTTCACTAGAATAAATATAAATAACCGTATTAATCCCCAAACAACAATTATATAACCTACATAGATTAGATTACGGGTATGTATCAACACTGAACATATAGAGTAAAGATAATCATCTCTCTGGCCGCACTTTCTGTGTATCATTTGCGGGCTCTGTTTCTTCCCCTCCTCCCCTTGCCGTTGGGGTTCCTCAGGGCTCGGTCCTAGGTCCCCTGCTCTTCTCCCTCTACACGGCCCCCATTGGACAAACCATCACTAGATTTGTCTTCCGGTACCATCTTTATGCTGATGATACCCAATTATATACGTCATCCCGTGACATCACCCCTGCGCTTATACAGAACCCCAGTGACTGTCTCTCTGCTGTCTCAAATATCATGTCTTCGCATCTGAAACTGAATCTCTCTTAGACTGAACTACTGCTGTTTCCACCATCTAATAGATTTGTCCCTGATATCTCCATTGCAGTCTCTGGCCTTACCATAAGTCCTAGGCAGTATGCCTGCTGCCTCGGGGTTATGTTTGACTCAGACCTTTCCTTCACCCACATATCCAATCACTCGCACGCTCATGTCATCTCCACCTCAAAAACATCTCTAAAATACGCCCTTTCCTTACCACAAATACACTAAAGACACTTATTATTGCCCTGATTCACTCGCGCCTTGACTACTGTAACTCCTTACTAATCGGTCTTCCCCTTACTAAACTCTCCCCTCTACAAACTATTCTGAATGCGGCGGCCAGGCTCATCTATCAGTCTAGACACTACAGTGATGCCTCCGGTCTGTGCCGATCACTACATTGGCTGCCTATTCAATACAGAATACAATATAAACTTATCACCCTCATGCACAAGGCTCTCCATAATGCTGCACCTTCCTACATTTCTTCCCTTATCTCTGTCTATCGCCCAACCCGTACTCTCCGTTCACTCAATGACCTAAACCAACATCCTCTATTATCAGAAACTCCCACACTCGTATACAAGACTTCTCCTGAGTTGCACTACTTCTCTGGAATGCTCTATCCCGGACTATCAGATTAACCCCCAATTTCCACTGCTTCAAGCGTAAACTAAAGACATATCTTTTCAGACAGGCCTATCACAACTCCTAATGTAAACCCTTCCGTAGTTAGAATCCCTAAAACATACCCTCCTCTGTTTATGCTCCAACATTACCCCACAGGATATGATGCCATATCAGACTAACTTTATATGTCCAGGCACCATCTGCACATTAAAGGACACGACTGGTGACGGCTCATACAGCTTTATATATGTGTAATGACAATAACCTCTATTACAAAATTGTCTGACCATTGTACAAGCAATACCACGTCTGTTGCCGCCCCTGCTACCTCTTGTGTCACCCCCTCTACCTCATAGATTGTAAGCTCTTGCGAGCAGGGCCCTCAGTCCCAGTGTGTGAATTGGCTATTTCTCTGTAATGTATCTTTTTTGTCTGTACTTGAACCCTACAAATTGTACAGTGCTGCGGAATATGTTGGCGCTATATAAATAAAATGTATTATTATTATATTATTATAATCAAGAAAATTTTTATTACATGGTTTAAACAACACTAAATATGTTAAAAACAATTAAAACCAAACAAAGAGGTAGAAGTCATGGCCAGTCTGGGATGTCACAATAACATAATCAGAGTAAGGAGAGAAAATTCCAACTGTGCTAGAATCAGTGGAGCAGCGACTATTAACAGATACTAAGAACTGGAGTTGGTGGAGGAGGTGAAAGGACAAGTCGTGTTAACTTCTCCTTTCTGCACAACTCCATTCATTTTCTCTTCTAAGCCAAGTGATGGATTATTTGCCCACAACAGCCTTTTATTTATGAAAACTACAACATAGATAGATAAAGGAAATCTGTCAAAACTGAACAAGTAGTCTGATCTACAGGAAGCATGTTATAGAGCAAGAAGAGCTGAGCAGATTGATATATAGTTTTGTAAGAAGAGATTCAATATAATTTGTCGTTTATGTATTTATATCTCTGCTTGTTTTATGGGAAAATATTTGTAATTTTTTCATTTCTTTTCCCTACACATTCTGGACTTAGGCGTCCAGCAGGCGGTACTTTTTAGCAATATTTTTCCTAGTATAAGTATGCATACAAACATAACTACGAATCACTGGACTGCCCACTGGACTCCTAAGCCCAGAATGTGTAGGAAAAATTAAAAAACCTCTCCCATAAAACTATATACTAATCTGCTTGAACAATCAGACAGTATCTTTAATGTGAAAAATACCTTTAAGGAATGACCATCAATAATAACCCTGGTAACGACAAACATCTGCCCTTGAAAAGAATTCATCAGCTTCCAGATGCTACATATTCATTAGCCTCCAGACATACTAACCTAAGGAGCTTCAAATCCCATCTAGGCCATCAAAGACCAAAAATTGGGGGATATATGCCAAAGATTAGTATGACAAACTGAACACCAACTTCAAAGACTCCCTCCTGCTATATGTTGTATATCTTGCTCCTGCTACAAGGATATACTAATAAATGAATCAGTACAGAATGTTGGACCCTATAATGTCTTGATGTTCAAAGCCAGACATTCACTTTAAAGCTATCCCTATAAATTTATATTGCCCAACCTTATAAGTCTCTGCTAGTGTAGCCATTTTTTTAACTTCCACTAAACAAGAATACATAGTATGTCCAGGGACATAAGAGATGGTGATCAATGCAATGTGATCTGCACCTTGCTATAGGACTGTGCACCTGATGATGTATTTGGTAAGTATTACAGGCCACTCAAAACTGACACAGTCCAATGAAAAGTTTAAAACTTTACATCTGCAATTTGGATTTGTCTAAGACAACGGAATATGATAAGGAGCATTAACCACATAAAACTCAACACATCCGCTTCTGAAAGGAATGGGCCAACATACCAGCAACAGTGTGTGCCAACCTTGTGAAGACTTACAGAAAACGTTTGACCTCTGTCATTGCCAACAAAGGATATATAACAAAGTATTGAGATGAACTTTTGTTATTGACCAAATACTTATTTTTCACCATAATTTGCAAATACATTCTTTAAAAATCAGGCAATGTGATTTTCTGGATTTGTTTTCTCATTTTGTCTCTCATAGTTGAGGTCTACCTATGATGACAATTACAGGCCGGCCCCATCTTTTTAAGTGGGAGAACTTGCACAATTGGTGGCTGACTAAATACTTTTTTCCCCACTGTATGTCATTCCCTTTCCTATAGAAACATATCTAACTTTATATTGTACACTTTGTTATCTTATAAATCTTGTACTATGTAATATATATTGCATACCTATACCTAAAGCTAGGGGGAATGGCTGTAGGAATGTCTCTTACATATGTATATTATATGCAATAGGACTTGGAAGAATGTACAGTAAGGTTAGTATTTTTTATTAAATAGTTGTTCAGGAATTGAAGAAACCTGTGTGGAGGCCAAGGGAGTTGTAAAATAAAGTGTACTCACCTGTCCCTGGCGCCCTGTTGTCCGCCACCGGTGTCTATGCAGTCCAGGGGACCAGTGCTGTCACTCACATAGATTGATGAAGCAGCATAAGAGTGTTGTGGACAGGTATTTTTTATTTTACACTTCCCTGGTAGAGATCCCAAGATTTGCTTTGCTACCGATTTGGTTGGCTCAGGTCCCTGATTCATTCAGATAGAAGCAAAAGTGAAATTATTATACTCTGGGGTCTCTTCAGACCCCATAGTATAATAGGTGGAGGTCTCAGCAGTGACGCTGGGCACATGACTTCACCAGGAGAGTACGGAGGCCCATAAGAAGTGAGATCATTTTAGTTTGTCCAAGACGAATTGCCAATTGTTTGGTTTTGTTAAAAACCAAACAATTTGGAATATTTGGGTTTAACCCGGCTCAGAACGAATCGGTTCACCCATCCCTACTTCCTGGCCTCTACACGGGTTGCTCCAGTTCCTGAACGACCCTTTTAAGATTGTTTTTCCATCAGTAACAGTAACAGTTTCCATGTCCTTTGTTTCCATATGTAGCAGTGACACGTTCCATTGGACACAGTATTAGTAAGGTGAGACTATATACTACATAATATATGGAGTAACCATGGCTTTGTAGCCAGGTAGCCTCCATGTATACAGCCTTACAGAGATCAGCAGAGAAATCAATCCTTCCCTTTTACCACGCCATTAGTCATAGTGATTATGATTACCATTCATCATGTCCAAGTGTTAATGTACTTTTGCACAGACACACATCTTGATCTTCAATTTCCTCCTCAAGAGTCTTTAACAAGCCTTTAACATCATAGTATTCCATGATTTGTCTGAATAGAATCCATTATCGATCTTCATGTGGAAATCTCTATGGAAATGAAGACAAGATTAGGATTAAAAAGGATCTGTCACCATTCCTTACATGTCTGCTTTAGTAAATACTTGTGTCCCCCATAATATAACAATCTGGAGCATTTTTTCTTATAGCTCTGCATTAGGCTGTTCCTCTGTTTCTGAATAAATAGACAAATGGGTGTGTCTAGTGCCAGACTCTGTAAGGACACACCCTTCTGATAGGGATAATGGTAACACCCAGCTGTCAATTTATTCGTCCATTTCTAGGAGGAACAACAATAGAACAGCAGAACACAGAGTTATAGGAAAGGAATATCAAGAATTGTTATTTCATAGATAATACAAGTATTTACTATGATAGACATGTGAGAAGAGCTGACAGGTTCTCTCTAAGTGTTCTCAGCTGTATTCTCACTGGTACATTCTTTAGAACACTGAATTGCAAGATGGCATCACAGTCTACTTATTAGGAACAGCTGCATGGAAACATTTCATAAGCATCTGAGGCCAGAAAGCAAAGTCTGACTATTAAAGGGGATGTCTAGGATTCTACATATGTGATCAGTAAGGGACCAACAGTTAGCCCTTGCACTGATCAGCTGTTCAGCATCTGGTCCCTGTAGTATACTGTGCATGGAGCCATAAGCAGATAACTATGTACCCTGCATAGTGTCTGGGTACCATTACTGCAGCCCTGCACCCATTGACACCAACAGGAGCTGAGCTGTAGTAATGGCGCCCCTGTCCACAAAACCAGTAAGAGCCCACTGAAGAGACATTTATCCTCTGTCTTGCAGCTGACTGACAGCTATTCCATATATTCCCCCATATACATACATGGTCATGTGTAGGTGTTGTCAGTCCTCATCCACATCACTTGATCATGGTGGCCAGTCACTCCCAGACCTGGTTCCATCACCTTTCTTGACTACTTTTAGAGCTAAATGGAGAAAATAAGCCATGTCTACATCAGGAGACCCTTGTCCTTTCAGACATATATAACTTATCCTGTAAATATGCCATAAATGTCTAAGGTAGGAAACCTGTTTAAGGGATGTATAGGATAAGTGTCATAAGTGGCCATCCCCCACCCCAGTCCTTTTGTAAGTATTAAGTAATATGCAATATGGGACATTTGGAAAGAGTTAAATACTTTTTTGACAGGACTATATGTTTAAAGGGATTGTGTTGCCATAAAAAATAACCTACTTTAAAATCAAGTTTTATGTTAAACATGTTTTTAAGAATTTATGGTGAATTTTAAAAAACTTTTCCGTGTTATTATCTATTTAAAAAAAATCCTAAAAATTCTGAAGTTCTAACTCTGGCTACTAACCCAAATAATATGCTGACACTTCCAGTTTTCTGTAGGAGAGTTCTTTGCAGCAGCTACCTCACTTATCAGCACACTGATGATCACAGTGATCATGTATATGTAGGTAAGACACACAATCCACCAGTCACAATAGGTTATTTCACAACTTATCTTCTCCCCGCCCTGCACAATACCCACTGTACTGGTCATGGGGCCTGCCTAAAACTTTTTCCCATAGAAGTCAATAGGGTCTGCCCCCAGAACATTGTGTCTATGGCCCATGGTCCATCTCCAGGAGACAGGAAGTCACCGACTATTTTAGGTTTAGTGGCAAGAGTTATTTTAAGGATTTATTTTAAATATATATAATAACTTTGAAAATTATAAACCTCACCAAAAATTATTTAATATATGTAATATATTATTATAATATATGTTTACCGTAAAAATGTAATTTAAATAATAGGTCAATTTCTGGTGACACATTCCCTTTAAGAGCCCATTCAATTTATATTTTAGCATTCTGTTGGAGATATAGTATATTGTGACATATACCTCCCATGGAATTCTCTGATAAATGCACTGTATAAGCATATAGTAGAATACAGTATATCGCTCACAGGCTCTACATGGTACATCCGGCTCCCTATGAATAGTGGGAGTTATCCATGATCCTAGTTTATCTATATGATCTATACAACCCTATCAGTGACATACAAAGCTGCATTAGGTGGGACAAATACTTTTATCAATCATTATGTCATACAGATATGTCCTCCGTCATCGTTCCTCTTGAATCAATATATCTCAAAATGTGTGGCATGAAATGAGCAATTTTGAGGGGAAAAAAAACATAATTTTGTGGTATTCTGTCAGGAGTTGTTTATGCTATATGGGAGAGATTTATGAAGACTGGAGTTCTCAACACCAGTCTTCATATCATCTGCACTGGTGGAGAATGCTGCTGATTTATGAGAGGTGCACACCCCCTCATGTATCAGGTGCACCCACTGTCAGGGCCATGCACCTGCACTGAAATCTATGCCAGCTCATAGCTGATGTAGATATCAGGTATCATTTAAGCCATTTTTATGGCATAAAGAATAATTAATCTGATGTGGCCAGTGGCCTTTCTCACCATACCTCCCTATCGTCCTAGATTCAGCAGGACAGTCCCGGATTTCGGGTCCTGTTCCTCTCGGTGGGAGGTATGTCCCAGTTTCAACTCATCTGCGTCTTCTCTGGACGCAGATGAGTTGAATACAAGAATGGTAAAGCAAAGAGCCATCTGCTCCCTTCTTTACTATTCAACCCCCATCTCTACTCCAGGAGCTGCAGGCGCAATGTGATGACAACACCAACAACACACCACCAACCCCCCCAAAAAACCCCGCAAAAAGAACCCCAAGAAAAACCCCCGGGGATGGGGCCAGGGGAGTATTTGGTTTTTTATGTTTGTTTGTTACCAGAAGGGGGAGGTTTAAACTGTAGGGGCATCTGAAGACAGGACATTAAACTGGGGACGGGTATGTAGGCAGAAGGGGGACATTAAAATTATACTGGGAGCAGATGAAAGGGGGACATTATACTGTGGGGGCAGATGAAAGAGTAACATTATACTGGGGGCAGATGAAAAGGGAACATTATACTGGGGGGGGGGGGGGGGGGGGGGGGGGGGCAGATGAAAGGGGGAGGGAGGAACATTATACTGGGGGCAGGGGGATAAAAAAAAAAAAAAAACGCGGCAGAAGAAAAAAAAAAAAAAAAAAGGGGGGAGGAGAAGGGGGGGGACCATACCCCCGGGGGGGGAGAAAAAGGAAAAATAAAACCCGGGGGAGGAGGAAAGGGGAAATTATGGCGGGGGCGGAGGAAAGAGTAACATTATACTCTGGGGCAGATGAAAGGAGGATATTATACTGGGGAGGTATATAAAAGGGGGACATTATACTGGGGAAGATGAAATGGGGCATTATACTGGGCGCAGGTGAAAAAGGGGGCACCATTACACTGAGGGCAGATGAAAGGGGAGGATATTATACTGGGGTATATAAAAGGGGGACATTATACTGGGGCAGATGAAAGAGTAACACTATACTCTGGGGCAGATGAAAGGAGAACATTATACTGGGGCAGATAAAATGGGACATTATACTGGAGGCAGATGAAAGGGGGCCATTATACTGGTTGCAGCTGGAGGGGGACATTATAATGTGGGGGCAAATCTCATTAAAGTGACTGAAGGGGCTTTATACTGTGTGGAGGCACAAAGAAATGTATGGGTGGCGTAAATTAAAAAAAAAGTCTTAATTTATTGCACAACACCCTGACTTGCACAAAATACTCATAAAAATTGGTGTACAAGGCATGATAAATATGCCCCTGTGTGTCTCTATGTGGCCACCCAGTGGTTGTGATGTGAGTTGCAGCCTGTCTAGGTTTTGTTGTATCCTACAATAATGTATTTTTTTTTTTTTTTGTGAAATTCGGAGTCCTCAATGAATTTTGCAGAAAAGTAAAGCTGGACACATCTGTATGTTATAAAATGAATTGCTACACTATATTGCAGGAAAATTTATTTTTTTTTTTTTAAAAAAAAAAAAAAAAAAAAAAAATACACACTTCTTTGGGAAAAAAAAAAACTATATATTTTTTTTTTTTTTTTTTTTTTGTCTTTTTTCTCTTTTCCTCCAATCTTTTTTTTATTTCCCCCCCCCTCCCCAACCCCCCCAACCCCCCCCCCCCCCCCCCCCCCCCCCCCGTTGGGGAAAAAGTTGCCCCCCCCCCCCGGCGCACAAACAAACGGCGTTTTTAAAATTAAAAACAGTTCCCACACCAGGGGCTTGCGCACTTGGGGACGCGGTGACATGTGGCATCTCAGTGACAATGTCACCTGGAGGGATCAATCTGCTCTTATTTATCCAAAATAGAGACCAAGGTCAGACCACAGACTGCAGGACAGGCACCGAGTGCACAGATTGCAGCAGATTAAAGGGGAAGATCAAACTACCTTACAAAGAGAAAAATATCATCTAAAGTACCTGTACTGAGCAATCTGCCATCTCTTAGAGAATAGTAAAAGTCATAGCAACAAAATGAATGTGATTAAATCTCAATCTACGCAAATATTGTATAACACGCTAAACGGATGCCAATGACGGCTCTATTAGCTCAAGCTGACGCTACTTACATATACTCTGAGTTCTCATTACGTTTTATTGTATAGTCATTTCCTTGATTCTAATTTATAGCGTAATATAATTGTTCCCTATTGTGCCCTATAATGCCTCATAGATCCTGTCACTTGTTCCATATTGCCATTGTTTCTTAAAATCCTCCCAAACACTGTTTGCTTTATAGAACCTGTAGATCTTCAACTCCTTCCAAGGTATTTCATGAAAAACCGATGACTGTGGTCTATCATGACACCTAGTGGACATGTCTGGTATTTTTTTTAATGTATTTCTGATAAATTCCTGCACAAATCCAGGTCTTAATGCTTATTCATTGGTTGTGCAAAGTCTATATGTCACTTCTTATTAAATGGTTTTAGAATGGGTGGACAGGATAACCCAATTTCCATATAGTAGAGACCATCAAGTCTTCTAGGATCTAAGTGATCAGCTTTTACAGAGAGAACAGCAAATGTATGTACAGTATATAATACATGTTAAAATTAAAGGAGGACTACTCCCCCCCATAGACCCAAACAGGCAATAGGGAGAAGGCAAGCCCACAATAAATCAACCAATTAATATTGATAATACTTAAAGGGATTGTCCCATTATTATAATTAATCACTTAGGTGATAAGTGTCTAATCCCTTGTGGATGTAGGGGACTTTCAGGCTCCCATTCTCCTGATCGCTGGGGGTCCTAGACATCAGACCTCCAACAATCTGACAGCAAAATCAGTTCAAGTCTGTCTCCGTGTTACAGGAGGTTATTGGGATCATTGAGATCTAACGTTGGTGCTAATGATACATTTGTTCGGCAGTAGTCAATGGTCCTCAAAATGAAATGCCCCCTGAATACATGGCACAAATATGCAGAGCAAAGCTCTATTAGCTTGTGACTGCATACATACAGAGGAAGCAGAATTAACCTGATTTCCACAGCCTGATAACTTGCTGCAGTGTGATATCCTATCACAGAAGACAACACAAGCCAATGGAAAGCCTTTGAAAATATTGCTTTAACCCTCTGTGCCGCAGTGTTGTTAACATGGTAAGCGTGATTTTATACTTTGCCACATCTGTAATGTATATTTTATATATTTTACACATTTACAGAGATGTCTCCTCCTTACCTAAGCTTGAATATGAATAAGGACTAGAATTTTTCATGAAACCAATTCAATACAATATCACAACCTGCTAAGGCTAGGAGTCAGAGTCGACTCTGTCGCAGAACCCGCCAAAATTGGTGGGGAAAAAAAATTCCTGCACGGAGGACTTTTTTCTCTGCCACTTTCAGTTTCAAAACAATGGACACCTGATGGACCCCATTATAGTCAATGGGTTTTGCCGGGCTCCGTGTGTAAATGCTGTTTTAGCGGTCCGCCTCTTCATTGTGTGGGTCCCCCAATGGACCCAAACAGTGTTGAGCCAGCGCTAGTGTGAGCCTAGCATAAAGAAACACTTTAAAAGGCTGCAACTCACTGGGTGGCCACACATAGTCACAAATAGAATATCTCCTTGTGATATAATATCACAAAACAATATTGTCTTGAAATGTTAGTTATGTCATGATACACATATGTGCACATGTCCAGTCAAGAGGAAAATTAAGAAAGGATACATCTGCATATACAGCTGCATCTCAATAAATTAGAATATCTTTGAAACGTTTATTTCTTTCAGTAATTAAATTAAGAAAGTGACCTCCTATATTTTCTAGATTCTTTACACACAGAGTGTTCTATTCAAGTGTTTTATTTCTGTAAATGTTGATTATGGATTACAGCTAATGAAAACCCAAATCTAAGAAAATTAGAATATTGTAAAAAAGTTCAGTATTGTAAATTCAGTGTCACCTGCCAAGGTTTCCTAAGCCTTTAAATGGTCCCTCAGTCTGGTTCAGTAGGACACACAATCATGGAAGACGCTGATTATGGCTTGTATTACTGAATTACTGAAATGAATGAACGTTTCAAAGATATTCTAATTTATTGAGATGCACCTGTAGCTCATATATATTCTGCAAATCTGTTCAGACCTTGTCATCAGAATAGCACCACCATGCTATCCACGTATATCTGATATTTTCAGTCATGGATAACCACACCATATTTAATGAATTGTATATAACTACATTATATATGAGCTAATGGAATAATTTATTTGCAGTAAAATCCTCTACTAAACCAAGCACCATCATTATAAGTCACCCTCATTCGGTGATGAACTCACACTGTGAAAATACAGTCTTGACAGAGGTTGCACTGTGTAGAGATAAATATCAAAAATAAGTACTTATCAAATCATGACGGATTTCATAGCTATCGATATATGTTTTAATGTCAGACTGAACATGTATTTTATGTAACGTGAATAATCTGCCATTCATTTTAAGTAGCTGATAATGGGCCTGGGGTCACTAAGTGATAGCTCTGAGACAATGCCTGACATGGATAGTCATAAAATGAATGACTACAAATTACACTTATGGGTAAATTAGTATAATTAGCAGTTTAGCTGAATAGTATAAGTATCATCAATTTAATGCCTCTAAAAGCAGATATGTGCTATATAGTCTTCCATATGCCTGTCATATCGAGCATAATAGGGCAAGGGTACAGGTAAAAAAAAAAAAATCATCCTGGTAAAATATCAAGATTTTTATATTGCTAAAAATAGTTTAATAGAAAAAGTCACATTCAGCATGCTGTCCGATCTGCAGGCGGCATGTTATAGAGCAGGAGGAGCTGAGCAGATTGATATAGAGATTGTGGAAAAATATATGAAGTATAACCTGTAAGTTATTGATAGAAAACTCTGCTCTTTCGGTACTTTGGAGTCCAGTGGGTGGTTCTTAATCAGTGATTGACAGGAATGTCTGTAAGCATGCGCAATCCATGAGAGAGACCGCCCACTGGACCCTTAAAGTGTACCTCCAGTTACAGTGGGGAAAAAAAGTATTTAGTCAGCCACCAATTGTGCAAGTTCTCCCACTTAAAAAGATGAGGCCGGCCTGTAATTGACATCATAGGTAGACCTCAACTATGAGAGACAAAATGAGAAAACAAATACAGAAAATCACATTGTCTGATTTTTAAAGAATTTATTTGCAAATTATGGTGGAAAATAAGTATTTGGTCAATAACAAAAGTTCATCTCAATACTTTGTTATATATCCTTTGTTGGCAATGAGAGAGGTCAATCGTTTTCTGTAAGTCTTCACAAGGTTGGCACACACTGTTGCTGGTATGTTGGCCCATTCCTCCATGCAGATCTCCTCTAGAGCAGGGATGTTTTGGGGCTGTCGCTGGGCAACATGGACTTTCAACTCCCTCCAAAGGTTTTCTATGGGGTTGAGATCTGGAGACTGGCTAGGCCACTCCAGGACCTTGAAATGCTTCTTACGAAGCCACTCCTTCATTGCCCTGGCGGTGTGCTTGGGATCATTGTCATGCTGACTCAGCCACATTTCATCTTCAATGCCCTTGCTGATGGAAGGAGGTTTGCACTCAAAATCTCACGATACATGGCCCCATTCATTCTTTCATGTACACGGATCAGTCGTCCTGGTCCCTTTGCAGAGAAACAGCCCCAAAGCATGATGTTGCCACCCCCAGGCTTCACAGTAGGTATGGTGTTCTTTGGATGCAACTCAGCATTCACTCTCCTCCAAACACCACGAGTTGTGTTTCTACCAAACAGTTCTACTTTGGTTTCATCTGACCATATGACATTCTTCCAATACTCTTCTGGAACATCCAAATGCTCTCTAGCAAACTTCAGACGGGCCCGGATATGTACTGGCTTAAGCAGGGGGACACGTCTGGCACTGCAGGATCTGAGTCCCTGGCGGTGTAGTGTGTTACTGACGGTAGCCTTTGTTACGTTAGTCCCAGCTTTCTGCAGGTCAGTCACTAGGTCCCCCCGTGTGGTTTTGGGATTTTTGCTCACTATTCTAGTGATCATTTTGCCCCCACGGGGTGAGATCTTGCGTGGAGCCCCTGATGGAGGGAGATTATCAGTGGTCTTGTATGTCTTCCATTTTCTAATTATTGCTCCCACAGTTGATTTCTTCACACCAAGCTGCTTGCCTATTGCAGATTCAGTCTTCCCAGCCTGGTGCAGGTCTACAATTTTGTTTCTGGTGTCCTTCCACAGCTCTTTGGTCTTCACCATAGTGGAGTTTGGAGTGTGACTGTTTGAGGTTGTGGACAGGTGTCTTTTATACTGATAACAATGTCAAACAGGAGCCATTACTACAGGTAATGAGTGGAGGACAGAGGAGCCTCTTAAAGAAGAAGTTACAGGTCTGTGAGAGCCAGAAATCTTGCTTGTTTGTAGGTGACCAAATACCATAATTTGCAAATAAATTCTTAAAAAATCAGACAATGTGATTTTCTAGATATGTTTTCTCATTTTGTCTCTCATAGTTGAGGTCTACCTATGATGACAATTACAGGCCTCTCTCATATTTTTAAGTGGGAGAACTTGCACAATTGGTGGCTGACTAAATACTTTTTTCCCCACTGTATGTATTGCATACTTGTGTTATACTGCACATTGGGCCTTGAAAAATTCTCCAATCTTATAAAAATTTAGCATAATCACAATTTAACTTAAAAGGGTTTTTTGAGGTTTACAAAAATTTAGTCAAGTGCAGGGAATTGACTAAAACTAAAAATAAATGCCTATACTCAACTTTTTCCACTCTCCGCCACTCCGCTGCCACCACTCTCATGGTCCCTGCTGGTTTCTGTTTACTTCCTGCAGTGACCATGTTTTCACACCATTCACATGACAACATTGATGCCAATATGTATAACTGGTGACCTCTGAGGCCAGTGACTGGCGGCAGTGGTCATGTGAATGATATACACTGACAAGCAAAAGGGTAACAATGTTTAGCACTTGTGACTTTCAGGCTCCATATCTCCCCATCCACTACAGCTTCAGAAGTGAGACTACCATCATATTATAGACATTAGGCTACCTCATACATACTGTACATTTGACTTACAACTATTTAGCATATGATTAGTTATGCAGATTCTTGTCATGTAACTACATTGTTACTGTTTTGCTCCTGGTGGTGGAAAAAACGTTTTCTTCTTATATACTACAAATTACAATCTGTTCTCAGATTCCCTAATAACTCAGTGTGTTATTAGGTGGATTCCCAAGCAAAAGATCACTGGTTCAAATCGAGGATCAGCCATGAAGGTTTCCCAAGAACACCAAAACAGCATCATCCAGCTGATCGATAGTGGTCTCTCGGCCAAGAAAATTGCTGGACAGTTGGAATAATATGAAATGAAGTCTGTCCATCCATTCAAAAGCTAAGAGTTGGACGTCCAGGCCAAATATCGGAGTCAACAATTTGGTTCATCACAAGGTCTATCAGTTCTGGCACACAGCAGTGGAGGTGGCTTGTATGCTTTGTAATAGTGAGATCACAGACGTCCATGCAAGCACCGCGTTACACAAGTCTAGAATGGTGGCCTGAAAAAAAGGTGAAGAAGCCTTGACTTCAGTATCGTCATAAGAATCACAGACAGTAGAAGATTGGAAATGGGTGATTTGGAGCAATGAGATGAAAGTCAATAGACTGGGCTCTGATGGGTGCAAATGGGTCTGGAAGAAACAAGGTAAAAGAAGGATAACAGAGAAATTGAAGTAACTGTCAAGTTTGGTGGAGGGAGCCTGATGATATGGGATTGTTTCATAACCAAAGGTATTGTATACTTGACCCGGATCAATGGTGGTCTCAATGCTGAGCTATATGTGAGTATCCTACAAGACGAGTTACTTCATACACTCGAGTACTATGTGTATGAAAAGGGAGACAGTGTTCCAGCAGGACAAAGACTCAAAGCATACGTCAAGATTAGCAAAGAAATGGTTCAATGACAATGAAGTAGAGGTGCTGGATTATTCCCCAGACCTCAAACCAATCGAACGCTTGTGGGTAGAGGTGAAGAAAAAGTTGTATTCCTACCCAAGTGAGTCAACCAGTAAGCACCAACATTTGGAACGTGTAGAAGACACCTAGGATCACATTTTGATCAAGATATGCTTGAATATGACCGAGAGCATGCCCAGAAAGTCAAAGGTGAATTTACAAAACAATAAAAATGAAAATTTAGATTTTTAGGAGCAAAACAGCAACAATGCAGTTACATGACAAGAATCTACATAACTAATTGCAGTATCCCAGAGTGCTACTGCATTTATGTGTTTGTCCTGTGTGCCTCTGGGTTATATGTCTGTAAGTTCTATTCTGTGTTAAGTGTATTTTTGTGCAGCTTTCCCTTTGTATTTTTCCCCTGCAGTGTTCAAACCCAGACTGGGGGGGTTGTGAGGAGATATAATCTCCCCGGCGACGGTTGAGATTCAGTTCAGTGCATGCAGCAAGGCAGACAAGGTGTGCAGAGCTGACCTGCCACCAGACTGGACTGAAGGCCAACCGCCGCTACCACAGCCTCAGGAGGGATAACATCAGCCCCAGGCTCATCTCAAGACAGCTCAGAGCTAGAGAGTAGAGATTTCCAAGTGGCTGGACTTAATTTGTGTCGTGCCCGGAGGAGCAGGAGAGGACCCTGACAGGAGAGTCACATTCGGGCCTAGTATCCAGGTAACCAGATCCCTGTCAGGACTCCCTGTAACTCTATCCCCAGTATAGCAAGCTGGGAGAGGTACAGAGGTGGAGAAGAGGAAGCCATCTTGTGGAGCCTATACTGTCTTTGGGGCACCCTCCTAGAACCAAGGCTGGGGTTAGGACACTGCAGGACTACTACCCCCATCAGGAAGCTGCTGTTGTCCTTTTGTTCAAGTTGCCTTAATAAATGGCTGTTTGGTTTACCTGCAACGCTGAATCCTGAGTCGTGCCTGCTTTACCATCAGGGCTCTTCCGACCAACACCACAGCGGCTCAGGTAGGAGAGATTCCTCTTCAACTGGAAGTGCCCCGGGGGAAAGAACTACTACCACCACCATCCGGTAGTGCTGCAGGACCCCCCTTGACTTTGTCCGGCCTAGGAGTGGGACTGGAGCCGTTTGGGAGCGTGCTCGGCCTGCTAAGTGGCACAGCATCCGCCACTACTACTCCCATCCTCCGGTCTCATCCGACTGGGTTGCGGCATAATCATATGCTAAATAGTTGCAAGTCATATTCATGTATGAGATAGCCAAGATGATTGTCTATAAAATGAAGGTAGTCTCACGTCTGAAGCTGTAGTGGATGGTGAGATATGGAGCCTGAAAGTCAAAAGGTCAAAAGATTGTTATCTTTTTGCTTGTCAGTGTATGTGAGGTTATTGTGCGCACAAGCCAGTGGGGATTACATGAGCAGCGGCTCTGGAGCAACTGGGGACTGAAGACGTGGGTATCATTTTTTTGTTTTTGATTCAGCCCAAATTCTGGGTTCAATTTTTGCAAATCTCATAAATTACCTTTAATACTATCCCTAAAAATAAGTATTGTTTTATATGGGTTGTCTGGTTTTGACTAGGGCCACTAGTAATAGACTGATCACAAGTTGTCCTGATCCTGGGGACTGTAACAACTGGCTATACTCTCCAGAGAACCTGACAGCAAGTGCTCGATTTCCTTGCAGAGCCCCAATGGGGAAAATGAAGCATTACAAGTTGTTTGTTGAATAATTGTGATCGATCAATGTTCTGGGTCCTTGAGGGCTATTTTCTGATCAAAAGGTAGAAATATGTGCTCATGGTCCTTTTCTTTTTATTCTCCATTGATGAAAACAACCAATTCTAACTAAAATATATAATATCTTAGAGGTCAAACTTGATTGAACTTTTTACTATATATTATTATATCTATGGTTAAGTGTGATGATATCAGTATTAATATGCTATCTATAGAAATATAGATATTATAAATTATGAAAAGAATGAAGGATCGAGAAATTCCTTTGTATGAAGCTATGCCGTCACTAGGCATCTATATATATATATATATATATATATATATATATACACACACACACAACAGTTTATAAATATACTATATCACATATATATATATATATATATATATATATATATATATAAAAGATGCATATTTTTGTCTTGTGCATGATGTGACAGCCATTGAGGGATTCATGTCATATGGAAGGTATTGTTTTATAGAATTCTCATTAATGTATGACAAGGACACGGGCTGCATGCCTGCTTGACAATTCTGTCATGCCTGTCACAGAGAGGTACTCCACATCATTCATAACAGTATAGAACTCTACACACTGCAGTGAACATGTCATGCTATATACTTCTGATAAGAGATATACAGCACAGCCAGTATTCACATGCTAATAGCAATAAGCATCATAGTCAGTAGAATTATAATAAGAGAAAAAACTGTAAAAGCAAATAAATATTCCTAATAATCCTTCTAGTTATGTGTTATAAGGCATGCAGTAACACATTAGGTAGCTGTCATGCATTCTTGGCCTGAGTTCTCAATAGTGAGAATGGGGAAAGTCTGTACCAGGCACCTTCGGAACCAACTGATCGGGCATGTTGAAATCCAAAAGACCAGTCTTTACTTCACCCAACACCAACATTGGCAGAGGAAAGTTAGGAAGTCCTAGTAAGATGGTCAGTTGGCCTGAGTAAGTCATTGTTCACACTATGCTTCATCAGACTTCGGTAAATGCCAAAAGCACACAAGAATTATAAAAAAAACATAAGGTAAAAAACACAGTATTAGATAATGGTGATGAAAAAAAAAACTAGTAAAATTTCCAGCACTCAATCTTCTTATAAATAAAAATTAACTTTTAATAATCCATTAAAACACAAGGGAATTAAATATACCCTAATCATGCTATGATTAAGGAGCTGTGTGCACTCTGAAACGCGTCAGTTGGTGTGTCTTTTATGGGGTATATTTAATTCCCCTGTGTTTTAATGGATTATTAAAAGTTAACTTTTATTTATAAGAAGAAATTTTACTAGTTTTTTTTTTCATCTGAATTTCATTGCTCCATGAGGTCCGAAAAGGTTTTTCCGTGCACCTTTGATATATAATGGAACTCTAAAACATCTAATGAGCGGTGAGATATATTTTTTTCTGTTTTTATTAGATAATGGTAGTCAATGGCAGACAGATCCAAATATATATACCTATAAAATGTAAATTTGGATTCATCTAAAGAAGGCAAAAAAAATGGACAGATCCATAGGAAAGATACAGGTGCTGGAATCATGCAGTAACTTTAGCATTTGTCTATGCTTTAATGCACTATACATATGGACTATACAATATATATATACTGTATGTTGCACACTTCATTGACTCAAGAGAAAGGTCTAAAGCTGCCTATATAGCTTCAATAATCAAATTTCCGTACACATGTGCCTTCTAAGGCAGAGGAAGTAAGTGCCAAATACTGCTACCAGCAGCTTATCTCCCCTGAGAAAAAAGAGCAGGCATGTTGAGCTGCAGCATGACCAATACTTGTTTTCATTGTCAAGTCAAGAAAACCACATACACTATAAGGCCTGCCAGTCTGCTGAGATCTTTAGCAGCTCTCATAGTGATGCCATCCCTGAGCACAGCCTGACTGCTGGGTAGTTCACTAGCTTATGAAGGGATCCATGCCTGTATATTTATTATATAATACTGTATACTGCATACTTTCAATATTCACATGTATTGTTGTTCCATAAATATTAACTATTGGGTTGTTATATCAATTGAGCACACCAATATAATGCAAATTTATGCTGCTCTATTTGCCATAATGGGACAGCAGCCAGTAAACCTAAATGTACTATATATGATGTATTTTTCACACAGGCCACATACATCTAGGAGTGACCCTGTGTCTGGTTTTCACATACCCTAAAGCTAGCCATACACCGGCACGCATGGCTCAGTTCTAAGTAGGAAGTATGCTACAGCCATCTCTGGTGGTGGTTTATCTCCCGTGAGAATAAAAGATCAGACATATTGAAATTCAGCATGCCCAATTCTCCTTTCCCCTGACATCATTTGTCAAGAGAGAACTGGAACATACCTTTGGTGGCATTGTATCTCTCATGAGATCAAAGGATTGGGCATGTTGACATTCAACATGCCCAATCCACTTTTTACCCCTTCCCTCGTGACATCATTTGTCAGGAAGAGTCAGGAATATCCCTGCAGACATAAGATAGTCATCAAATCTCACAACATTGTTAGCTACATCTGTCCTTAGTCTTATGTGTATGAGCATCTTAGCTGTAGCTGTTTTCTCCTTGGCTAGATATGCTTTTTATATTGTTATATATACGAATCAGCACATAAATATTTTATACAGTAAATTCCTCGGTTACTTTTATTGCTAGACAGTATAACATATTGTTATTTATGCTCTTGTCCTTTTAAACACTGTCAAAACGGGTTATAATTTGTGCATTTGTTAATGTTAGCATCCAGACAGAGCCGGTGCCTAAAGCTGTGTAAATCTCTCAAGCCAAGTTCTCTTCTATGTAGTAGATATAAGCATAGAGACATTCCCTCGAAGCCGCTCTGTGTGCTGAGCATTTCTCATTCAGATGGAGAGTTTCTCAGTGTGAGTTATGGCCGGGTGGGATGTGCATATTCTGATAAGGTAAAATAATAACATGTCACAGATACATCTGCCTGTGATATATGCTTGGTGTCTAGACACGATGTATTAGGGTCATTTATCACTCTGGCTGGGAGAACACAGCAGACTAGACCTGAAGCACTGCCTTCTGGGGAAGTTGTGGGGCAGATTATTAACAGGGTGGGCACAGAAGCAGCTAATTAAAGTTTTGGTGCTGGAGCAGTAAAGGGATTTAAGTCAGAACAGAACGCCAGATTTATCATGTCTAGGAAGAAGCCTGCATTTGTACTCGGCGTAGAAAATGGGCTTATGGGTGGTTTCACACTTCTAGGAAAAATGCTGTATTTTTTAGACCTTTTTTCTCAGCATTTCTTTATTTAAAAAAAAACAAAAAACACTCCAAATGTTAACCTAAAGTGGTAGGCCGAGTACTCTGCTGTCTCCGCCACTCCTGTAAAATTGCAAGGGCGATGGCTCCATTCATGCAAGGCACATGGGACCCACGTTTTTAAGATCCCATGGATAGGGGATAACTTTTAGTTACCGGGAATACCCCCCTTAAAACATATAACTCATTACAAACAGCGCATCTTTTTTATGTTTTTTTTTTTCTTCACTTTTGTTGCATTTTTGGGCTCATGGCACTTTTTTTTGCAGAACACAGCATGCGTTACATATATCATCATTACATTCACATATAGAAAGTTCCAAAAATTCCTTCTTGGTGCATTATTTTTTGTCAATGAGTATACTTAGGGATACAAATGCATTACTCATAGTAATGGTACACTCTGTTTTACCCCTAGTTTCTGACCCTACAATTATAGGAGGTATATTTACATGTGTACACCTCTAAAATATATAATAGGTCAGATTTCTTATATGTTTGTTTACAGGATAGGTAATAAGTGTCTGCCGGGGGGTCCCAGAACAAGGTCCCTGTGTCCCCCAGTGGAATAAAGTAATGGTTGGGCATGCATGCTGAAGCTCCATTCAACAAGTATTGGGATGGGGCCAATTTCATCTTTCAATGATTCAATGAAGGGGCACCAGTAAGTGCAACTGTACCTCCATTAAAATGGGGGACACGGGATCCCTGTGCTCATGAGAGGTGAGGGTGGTAGGGGTGAATATTCTAGAGATCAGACACTTAACACCTATCCTGTGGGGATAGCAACATTTCTAGGTGAGAACAATTAATAAGGCATGTGATGGGACATGGAGCTCTGTAATTCGTGGTATGGACTGTGTTTATGAAGTTTCAATAAAGCAAAAATGCTCTCTTTATCTTGGATGTTGTGCTAGATACACTGGCAATAGTTGCCATCCTCGACCAACACAGTGATTTTTCCTTGTTTGTGCAGGGAAAGTTGGAGTTGTCTTCTGGTATTGGTGAGCTGACCTTGCAGTATTGTAACGTTTTCTTTTGTTCTATTCAGATGTGAGGGAACATCCCACAATTTTTTGAAGAAACTTTTTCAAGAAGTTCTTGCCGTGCCTTGTTCTTGTGACATTTGTGTAGGCAATACTTTACAAACTTAGTCAATTCCAGACTGAGCTGTGCGATAAGTATGTCAGTCAGCCTAAGACACTCAGTTTAATGAGACATCTTTAGTATCTTTGTATTTTGAAGTATTTGGAATTATTGCATTAGTTCCAACATCCATAACACTATAGCCACAATATGTTTGTATCTAAGTAACATCTGGAACAAGATTCAAAGGCGGAATCCAATTTCAGAGGCTGAATTTATATTAAACATATAGATATTCTGCAAGTAGCGTAGGCATATGGTATTCAGATATAAAACTTAACCTTTAATATAGTTTAATAGAAAAAGAGAAGATCCCCAGAACATGCCATATGTCTAAGAGCTCTCACCACTGTGGGCGCTGACTCCAGCTAATGAAGACTTTAGGTCTAAGAGCTCTGACCTCTGTGGGCTTAGACTCCCGCTAATGAAGACTGAGTATAGATACATACTCGGTGACTAACCTGAAATGGTCCCCTGATGAATGTCTCGGATGATCCAGAAAATGTTGATATATGAGTTTGGTTGTCTTAGACTCATGATTCACCTGCCTAGGAATGGTGCAAGTGGTTCAAGTTGGCTCTTGTTGCATATGGTTTCCAGGAGAAGATTACAAAGAAGTAAAGGTTCATTAGGTGTAACTAAGAAGAATACATTTTATGTTTTCATCTAAAATAAAAGAAGAAAATTAAGCAGGGGAGGGGCTAACTATGTGTAGTTAATATCTCTGCAGCTACTCCATAAAAAGTGTCCGGAACCTGCTAATGCTCTTTTAGAGAGTGGATGAAATGAGGCCATATGTAGCCACATGTTACCTATCCTCTACCCCCTATTTCAATGCCTCAGGAGAAGGAGAGATAGTGAAGGAAATTGAACGAGCAGCAAGTCAGCTGACACCAATTAATACAATATTCCCCATGTGTTTTCCTGGGGAATACCTTATAGAAGTCGAGATTTGCTATATTGATATTGGCGATTTGCTATTTAATTTACTATATTGATGACATTTTGGTTATTACTGATCTGACTTGGTTGTATGCTAGGGCATCAGAAGTTCTGTATCATGGCCTGACTGCTGCAATGGCCATCGGGGCGGGGCAGGTGTAGTATGAGTAATGCATTGCCTAGGCAAGCAGCTTATAGACATCACCAAGGTTTTATAAGAGCACTCCATCTGCAAGTAATTCCTGTTTATATTGCCAATATAGCAGATTTTTCTGGTGTTTTCTCAGCTCTGTTCTTCTACCGTGTTTGATCCTGCTTTGCTTCATGGATTTTTGCTTCTGCCTGCCTTTCATATCCTTATTTTCTTCTATGTGTTATTGATCTTTGGTTATGAATTTGTCTTCTGATCTGGTACCATTGATTGTTCACATCTTGCTAATCCAAGTTCCCCAACCACCTTACAGGGGTCTAGGATGAAGATAAGGAGGGCTCCTTAGACTCGGTGCCCTAAGTTAACTAGCATCAATCTACTATTGGTATTTCTTACTGATCCTTTTCCATATTTAGTGGGGGGGGGGTTTTTTTCTCCATTTTTTATACAGTTGTATTTTGTGAAAGAAGCCCTGCTTCCCCAATGATAAAAAAAAGATTAAATAGATGAAAATGGTATAATTTAACCCCTTAAGTACTCTAAGTAGTCTATTTTGGCTTCAAAGGAGTTTTCCGGACACAAAAATAATTTTTCAAAAAAGATCTGTTAGTGCTATTAATAGGTTACTGAGTGCAACAAAATACCTTTAGCAGTGTTTTGAGTGATTTCTGGGTTTCTCTTGGAGCTCCTGGCATCTTCTGCATTTGTTTACATGGGTAGCTTCCTCTTCTGTTTTCCTACAACTACCATGATGCATTGCGCTATACTCAGAGCTGACTCACACCACCTCCCTCTCTCACTTCCTCCCCCTCTCTCTCTCTCTCTCTCTCTCTCACACCCCCTCCCTGTTTCCCTAGCTAGCCCATCCACTACTAGCCCTTCCTAACTGACTAACTAACTCAGCCCACTCACACACCCCATCATACTTACTTGTCTTCCTGTCCAGATCATCTGGTCAGGCGTGGGAGGCCAGCAGACGTCAAGAAGAGGAGGAGCCGGCCCACCAGAAGGAAGTGATCTTCCGTGCCCAGAAGACCCGGACAGGAAGACCGGTAAGTATGATAGGGTGGAGGAGGGTTAGTATTGGTGACGTTCCGTTTCCGGAAACGGAGAAATGGAACATCCCTGGAAAATCTGATAATGTGCCTTGGTCGGTCACATGGCAATCTAAGTAAATATAGATTTTTTGTAAAGTAAGTAAATTAGAAGTCAGGTGGGGGGGGGGGGGGGGTGTTTAGCTTAGTGTAGAAATATCATTTTATCCCGGACAACCTCTTTAAGGATGAAGTATTATTTTTAATTTTCTCATTGTAATATTCCAGGAGCTGTAACATTTTTATTTTAATGTTGAGATGTTTTTTGTGGAATTGTATTTTTAACAGCGTTATTTTTATAACACAAAGAATTTAATGAATTTAAATTGTTTCTGGGAGAGAATGAGAAAAAAAGAGCAATTCTGCCATGGATTTTTTTCTTCATTTATTCTCTGGGTCAGTGCAGTTATACCAGATATGTATAGGTTTTTTAAAGTCTTATTATTTTGACACAAAAAAACTCTTTTTCATATTCTGAAAATCATAACTTTTTTATTTTTCGCGTGGAAGAAATAGTGTGATAATATTATATGTCAGGTTGTTACAGACTGGACAATACCAAATATGCGTAAGGTTTTTTATTTTTTTTTAAAATGCACTAACATTTTAATAGGGAAAACTGGGGTTTCTTTGTGTTCTTTTCTTTTATATATTTTCATTAGGGGGCTTGATCACCTGTACAATACACTACAATACATGTGTATTGCAGTATATTATACCTGTTACTGAACTGTAACAGGCATTCTATTAGTACATGCGTCTAGCAGGTCCTAATAGAAAGGTTATGATGGCAGCCACGGGGTCATTGTTAGGCCCCTGGGTGCCACAGCTACCTGTGATCACATGGTGGGGGTGGGATGGGGATGTCAGTTTCAGTGACAAAAACCTAAAATGCCATGGTCACTATTGACTGCTGCATCTTAAGGGCGGTGATCACTTCCCAATGGCCATTACACCATTTATTCGGGGATGTGTAAGGAATTACTCACATTACCTGCATACATGTACGTGAAAATGCAGGAAGGGGTTAAGGCATCTACTTTTTCCATAAGCATTAAAAGGGTTATCCAGGACTTCGGTCAGAATAAAGTAAAGATAGAAACCTGGGGCACATAAAAATAAAACAGATGTTAAAAATCAGCAGGGGTTGGTGTGTGCATTGCAGCCTCTTCAGTACTTGCCAGACACAGACCCATACATTTGTACAGTGGATATGCTTGGTATCTCAGCTTTACTTTATTCACTTTAATGGGACTGAGCTATGATCAGGCCATGTGACCGATGAACATCCTGTTGCATGGCCTGTAAAGCCAGGGAGCGCCATTGCAGCTGCAGATGGCTGATCTGCAGGGGGGACCCGGGTGTTGGACCCACAGGGACCTTCAATTGATATATTAGTAATTTACTTCCTTATTCCCCAAGTCTTAGAGAACCCGTTTATGAGGCAAACATTGTGAATAGAGTTCTTATATAATACATGAAATATACTTATATATAATTCTACAACTAGCTTGGATCGGGAAGTCATCTTTGCCTTAATGTAAATGTTATTTTATATCAGATTTCACTTATTACCATATACATTTGCCATGTTAACGAAGCCTAATTTATTAAAGATCAGCAAAGCTCCAGGAGAGCCTCATGAATAGATTCATTCTGCATAAGCTCTATGTATAGCGTAATAAGGTCCCACCTATTAGAGAGCAATGTCTCTGATGTGCCTCACCGATAATGAGTTACAGATTAGCGTGCGCCATGCTTATACATCTCCACCGTATCACTTTAGAATTCCCTATAAAGAATTCACTCGCCCATAAAACTCCCAAATGATCCCTAATAACACAGGGCAGGGTACAGGCTCAATTATCAATACGTCCTGTATACAAAGATGTGGAAAACTTACAGGGAGGAGCTGAGCTGGAAACTACAGATTAATTGAAGCCCATTGTTAAAATGTCACCACACAAGTTATTAACTTCAGGTCTTCAGGTCCTGAAGACCCGCAGAAATAAAACGAGCATCCAGAACGCACGGCGCCGAGGTCCCCTGAGGACATTATGCAAAGTAATTAATCAAAAAGTTAATGAGATGCCGGCAAGGGCCCCTCCTCACACAGTCCTATTCCTATTAACTGAGATTATTACAATGGTAATCAAGCAGGCGCATGTTGCAAATTGTTATTTGTTATTGCTCCACTGGCACCAATTTAGCAGGTCCATCACAGCAGGCGATAAGCGTAGCAGGGTATAAGTGTCTACACCGCTGACACCAACAACAGATATCGAACTAGACCAGCTACAGCCTCTCAAAACTATTTAGGCTAAAACAAGAAATTCATTGGTCTAATCTAATCCACTTAGATCCAATCTAGTATGTTATTGGGAATTCATACATAATAGGCTAAGGCAGTATATATACTGCATGCGGAGATGTTGCATAACTATGTGTGTTGGTGCACACCAGGAGAATGGGATCCCTCCTAATGTAAATTCTTCCATTGTCCCCTGTCAGTATTGCAAAGGAGAAATCAGGCATAGAGGACCCACAACATGGGCCATTGTAGTCCCTTCTGGGGTATATTACAGAAACATAGGCACTCCTTGTACCACCACATGGTGCCACAGTATGTATTTTCTACTAGAAGCAATCTTTGTAAAAAGGTGTTCAGGAGAATATACCATACTGTAAATTTAAAGGCATGGGGAGTTATATTGTAAAGTATATTTCTATAGGTGCTGTATAATGGATGCATCTAGCAAGTTGAGATGAGCGAATTTCTCAAAAGTTCACTTCAGCAGTTCAATTCGAAGTTCCAAAAAAATTTCCTTCGATCCGAATTACTTTGCGGCAAATAAACAATTATTTCTGGGCTGCAGAGAGCCGGAGTGGGTGGGTGAGCGACAAAATGGCGGAAGCCCTTGGATGCCGCGGTCATGTCTCTCTCTCTCTCTCTCCAGCATGGACAAGTTTTATTCATGTGGAAGGATCTGCTAACAAGCAAAGACACGCCTACCCAATCACACCACTAGAGAACATCATGTGACCGTCTGATGTCACAAAGGTTCTTACTAAATATTCATTACCGCGAAGCATCAGGAAATCCGGATTCGTGGCGAATCGAAGATTTCCTGAAATTCAGATCGAATTCCACTTCTGCAGAATTGATTCGCTCATCTTTAATGATAAGCATTTATTGTGTGTAAAGTCTGTGTTACAGCACCTTGCATTATATGGGACAATGGACAAAAGAAAGGGACAATACCTTATATAAAACTAGTAATGATTAAGGGGAAGCTGTCACGTTGAACAGGGTATCAGATCTGTATACAGTGGGGAGATTTAATGTCTATAGATCAGTTGACCAATGATACATAAACCTAAGAACGCTCGCTACATACAACAGTAAGTTGCCACTAAAATTGTTTGCCTGGGTTTTTTTCAGCCATCTGTAGCTGTAATCCTTTGCATATAGGGCAGACCGGTGTGTGATTTATGTATTGTGGACATGTGTTTTTGTATTACTAATGGAACGTTTGTTGCTGTTTGTGTGTTTGGAACAGTTGGCTGTAAGAAGGATTGACAGGCTTTTATTCCAGATGAAGGACGGTACTTAGGCTTTTTTCTGCAGTGCTTTCATAGAAAGTCAGCAGAATTTTCCTCTGCGGACTTTCTGCTTCAATTATACCAATATAGAAAACATCAGCATTTCCGTAGATATAATTGACATGCTGCAATTTCCAAAAACTACAGTTTTGGAAATCACAGCATTTCCGCTGCAGGTATTTTTCTGCAATGTGTGGATGGGATTTGCAGGGACTGAGCTTAGGAGTCCAGTGGGTGGTCCTACTCAATAAGTCACTGAGTAGGATCACCCACTGGACTCCTAAACATAGAGAGAGAAATATCAATGAAAAAAATAGTTCTACTGAATCTTTTACCTATAAACTGTATATCAATCTACTCAGCTTTTCCTGCTCTACAACATTCTGGCCATGGATTGCACAATATTTCCAAACTGACAGGTTCCCTTTAAATATTATGTTTTTGCAGAACAGCAACAAGAATATAGGATATAGCCAAAGATGGGTCCTGAGGTTATGCAAAGAGTGATCTTCTTAGGGCACACTTTAATTAATTAGTGGTCTGGTAATTTAGGTATTGAAAAATTGAACGCAACTAGGTTAATTGGTCGCTCGATAGAAAGGAGTGACCTATCGGATACAATATGGACAGTAGCTGTCTTTTTTTCATGCTGCTACAAGTTCGTGACTGAAAATTAATGAATATACATGAACTATTTTGGGCACACCAAAAAACTTCTTTTGATGTAGTGAAAGAGAAGCAATGTGGTAGTCGTGAGCTATACAAATGAAAAAAGGCTTGATATTTAATAGATTCCTACATTAAGTAATTACTAAAGCATTAAATGAGTTTCAGATCTGAGGAACTTGCAATTAAAACAGACTAAATGGAAGCTGATACAAAGAGTATTGAAGGTAATCCAAATGTAATATTTCTTCCAGTCATCCTGGAGCACACAGCTAGCATGTCTGACCACTTAGAATTCCTTTACTCCAATTGCCCAAAAACATCACACATCCTGCTTTTGTATCTTCAAAATTAAGGTTTGAACAATAAGTACAGAGGATTTTTCAGAACAACTTGTCCAAAACTATTCACTAGAAGCTAAAATAGTCATGAAGATTTCAAGTAACGTATGTAGAGAATTTAGAACAAATGGGCCCAGATTTACATCCTGGGTTGTGCCAGGAATGGGTCTAAAACTGCGCCCCAATTTGGTCCATTTTAAGAACACAATGGTACGGCTTATCTCCTGCACCTGCTCGCCACTGTTGAAGACAGTGGGTGGAGCAGGAAGGGAATCTAGGTGGGTTGGGATGGGGACCCCAGAAAACTCACTATGTCTTATGCTGGGGCCTCTTGATAACGCTTCTGTAATTCTGGATAGGACGGGTACTTAAACAGGAGTTCAGCCAAGAGTCACAGCCAGGAGAAGGACAACGGGTACTAGGCGAACAATCCATGGGGTATGGCAGAAGTAATATCCAGGATCAAAGCCAATGTCAGGAACAGAGTCAATGTCAGGTTCAGATAGCCCATGAATTAGAGATAGCAATGGGTGTGAACCTTGGTAAAGTATAAAGCCCTGACACCACTGTGATATCTGAGCAGGAAAACTAAGACCCAAAGCAGCAAGACTACAGTGGACGCAGATGTTGGCAGGGGCCCCAATGACTAGGTATGTAACAGTCAATTACACAGGCCTGTGAGGTCCCGTTCTTGGAAGGGAATCTGTATGCAATATCCCCTAAACTACAATAAGCTGGATGCTGAGTCTTGAGGACACATATAGACTTGAAAGTAGTGTTTGGCCATCACATGTCCCTGTAACCTGCATCTAATACTACTGGCATTTGAAATTTTTTCACAGAAGAGGAAAGATATAATAAAGATTGCAGATCCATGCGCTGTTTAGACAAAGTATAAAGTTTGGCGTGAGCACAAAAAGGATCAGAGACAGAAGAAACTGTGGGAGTGTAAGCTTTTTCCAGTCTCCTTATGAATATCCCTTTGCTGTGATATAATTATAGAATAATTACAAAGAGTCTGGAACATAAAGATTTCATTGCAGCAATAAAGAAAACACCGATTAGACTGTGAGCTGCGGCTGTTCTAATTACCAGCTAATATATGAGTCACCAAGGTGCTACCAGGGAGTAAGAACAGAGGAATCTCTGCCAAAAATGTATGCATGGCTATATATACAACCACCTGACAAACATGGTGGAGGCCCCCTTATGCTGCCCAGCAGGTCTGACCTGTTAAGGCATGGGATCCTCAGGATCTCTAAAGGTGTCCTGTGGTACCAGGTACCAAGATGCAAACAGCAGGTCCTTTAAGTCTTGTAAGACGTATGATGATCAGGGTCAGGTCTGTTTTTACAGCACATCCCGCAGATACTCAGTTGGATTGCAATGTGGGTGATTTGGAGGCCAACTAAACACCATGGTCCTTAAACCTTATCTGAACAATTTTTTACAGTATGACAGACCATGTTATCTTACTGAAAGAAGTCACTGCCATTAAGAAATACCATTGCCATGAAGGGTTGCACTTGGTTTGTACAATGTTTAGGTAGGTGGAACATGTCAAAATAACATCCACATGGGTATAAAGATCCAAGGATACCCATCAATGCATTACTCCGAACACCATACGACCTCCACCAGCTTTTAGGGCTTTACAGCCGCATATGCAGCAAGCAACAGTGCACTGTGTGCTGTCCACATACCCTTTTACCATAGCCACCATTAACTTTTTTAAGAAATTTGTGTTGCAGTACCATATTTGTGGTTCTGCACCTGGTCTAGTTTTTGCATTCAAAGCAGATCAATGAATCTTTATCACCATGACCTTGGGCCACTTTTGGTAGGTACTAACTATGACATACTGGGAAAACCCCACCCAACCTGTCATTTTTGGACCTGCTCAGACCCAATTGTCTAGCCATCACAATTTGACCCTGGTCAGAGTTGCTCAGGTTTTTAAGCTTGCTCATATGTATGGGGAGACTGACTGAAATTGCCAAGGTATTTGGTCATCTTAAGAGTAGTTTCTACCAATAGAACCTGACTACAGAGGAGGATGTTTGTAGTCAGACTATTGCAAAGCGGTATATTATAATATTTTGGATCTATTGGCCAAAACAGTGAATTTTAAAGAGATCAATTATACGTACCTGGGGTATTGAAGTATCTGCTATTGTCAAGCAGCCCTTTTTTTTTTACATGATTAGCTCTTAGACTACATGAAAACATAATCCACCTAGTTCTTAATACCTCTTATTTCCATTAACATTTTAATGGTTGCCCTTGCATGCACAGGATCCATAATTCTTTGACTGCAGAACTGGTATTTCACGTGCCAGCCATGAAAATTATGCTCAATTAATTTCCTTTAATGAAAGCATTGAAGTTTCCAGCAGCTTCACTCATAATAAACATGGCTTAGTCTTTGGTCCCTGAGTCTGCCATTTGCCTTCAGCTAACTACTTGCCATACATGTTTTTACCAAACTCAACATTATAATTGAAAAAAAAAAACTAACATGACATTTGTGAAAAAGGGACTGAGAGGTAAACAGTTTAGGAGACCGAAACAGGAACAGATAAGTATGAGCAGCGCGAATTCATAACGCAGTATATGTATAACATAGGCCTTATCTCATAGACAAACTTTATTATTTCATACAGCTTTATTTCACATAATTATTGACTATTTTATGACAACCATCACAAAATTCTAAATCATGGAGCAAAAAAAACAAAAAACAAAAATTAAAACCCTGTGAACAGAAGACTTTGCAACTGTGTGCCATACTGCTGCATGCCACTACCTATGTCTTCTGCATACAGTATTTTCTTAAGGGAATAACATATCTCTCAACTCAGCTTAGTGTCAGATGTTGTGTCACAGAAGACCCCTCTCCACCACCATAGTATACTCAATGCTACCAGCTGCCGCAATTTAAACTCCGTGGAGAGAGTTTGGGGTGGTTTTATGACAACATTTAAAAACTGTTAAGGTTTTATACTTTAATATAAAAAAACAAAGTGCTTAACCCCTTCCTGTCAGAGGAATTTTTCGATTTTCATTTTTGACTCTCCCCCCTTCCAAATCCCATAACTTTTTTTTATTTTTCTGTTCTCAGAGCAATATGAGGTCTTAATTTTTCTTCATGATGCTACCATTTATTATTCTGTACAATGTACTGGGAAGCTGGAAAAAAATTCAGAATGGGATGGATTAGAAGAAAAAGTGCATTTGTGCGATTTTCTTATGGGCCTCGTTTTTACGGCGTTCACTCTGCAGCCAAAATGACATGTTACCTGTATTCTATGTTTCGGTATGATTCAAGGGATACCAAATTTTTGATGGTTTTATTTACATTTTAACCCCTTAACAAAAATCTAAAACTTTGCAAAAAAAATTTTTTTTTCAAAAAGTCGCCATATTCTGACACCCATAACTTTTTTATAAATCTGTGTACAGGGATGCATAGGGTGTCTTTTTTTGCAGGACCAGGTGTACTTTTTAGTTATACCATTTTGGGGAATTGCTATTGCTTTGATCACTTTTTATTCGAATTTTTATCAGAGGTGAAATAGTGAAAAAACGGCGGCTTTGCACTTTTGATTTTTTTTTTCCCACTATGGCGTTTACCGTACGGGAAAAATATTTTTATAGGATTGTAGAACAGGCGTTTTTGGACACAGGCATACCTAATGTGTATGTGTTTCACAGTATTTAAGTACTTTTATATGTGTTCTAGGGAAAGGGGGGGTGATTTGAATTTTTTATATTTTTTTATTTTTTTTATATATTATTTTTTAATTTTTTTTTGCATTTATTAGACTCCCTAGGGGTTTTGAACCCCAGAGGGTCTGATCACTAATGCAATGCATTACAATGCTAATGCATTGCAAAATATTGGCACTTCTATTTCAGGCTACATAGAGCAGCCTGCAATAGAAGTAAATGGCAGACAAGCCTGGGAACCTTCAATAAGCTCCCGGCTGTCATGCCAATGGGACGCCGGTCTCAGAGCCGGCAAAGTGGCGCCTTGGTCTGCTTTGACTGAAGCGCTGGGGGGGGGGGGGGTAATGTCCGTGATCAGTGCGGGCACTGATTGCGGGCATTAGCGCCCGTGTGTATACTGTATAATACGACCCGAGCGGCCACCGTATTTAAATACCCGACAATTGCCGTACTATTACGGGGGATGTCGGGAAGGGGTTAAAGTGTACCTTCAGTTATAAACAACTTTTAAAAATGAATAGTACATTTAAATATAAGAAACTTTGTAATATATCTTATTAAGGAGATCTGTTTCCTTCAGCACTTATTAAGCTGTTCTCCTTATCCTTACTTTCAGTCTGACTGCTTGCTTACATTATATTCCTCTCGGTATTAAGCCTCACACACAACTCTCCATGAAGAAGGGACGGGTGGAGTAGGAACTTCCACTGCTTAATTGATTTATTGCCTAGTTCTGTGAACTCCTAGCCTCTTATCTACAACCTTTTGTTGAAAAGCAAGGAATAGCAAAGTGTAACAGCAATTATGTGTTTTCTATTCCCCCTCCCCTCTTCATAGACTAATATGGAGAAAGTAACTGCCTGAAAAGTGGAGAAAACAGATTTCCTTAAAGAGGACCTTTCATGTCCTCATGTACAGTATATGCTTTTTTACATACCGCTAGAAAGCCGAGAGCGAGCTGAATTCAGCGCACTGTCGGCTTTCCCGTTCTATGCCCCGGGGCTGGAGATATCGGGGGTCTAAATTTCACCATTCACTGTCAGAAGGGCGTTCCTGACAGTCTAGCTGCACTGTGAGGAACAACCTCTCTGACAGTATTCCTCCATAGCCCTGTACTGGAGGGGCGTTCCTCACAGCTCAGTGTCATCACTGGGTGGTAAGGAACGCCCCCTCTCTCTGTCCTCATCCATAGCTGAGTACTGTTAGAGGGGGCGTTCCTTACAGCCCAGTGATGACGCTCAGCTGTGAGGAACGCCCCCCAGTACAAGTCTATGAACGAGCACAGTCAAGGAGGGCGTTCCTCTCAGCGCGGCTAGACTGTCAGGGACTCCCTTCTGACAGTGAACGGTGAAATTTAGACCCCTGATATCTCCAGCCCTGGGGCACATAACTATCAGTTTTCTAGCGGTATGTAAAACCGCATGTGCCTGAGGACATGAACGGTCCTCTTTAATAAAGATATTACAAAGTTTCATATATTAACCTGCACTATTCATTTATGAAAAGTTGTTTATAACTGGAATTACACTTTAAAGGGATTTTGTCACCTTCAAAATCTTTATCAAAGTACTTATATGCTGTTGTAGAGATTGTAAGTGGCATAGTGTACATTTTTTTATGTGAAAGTGCAGTCTTGCTGCAATAACAGTCATCTTTGATCCATATACAAATGCTCTGTTTGGTGCACACGGTACATGGCAGCATCTGCTGGAGCACCTGTTTTGCCTGTGGTTGCAGCACATCAGTAGGGGATCCTGTCAGTCTATATGTTAGGAGGTTGCACTTGGTGGTGACCACAGGCGACAATAGTTACAAAAGTGAATATGTGAAATGGGCATAAACAGTTATAAAATATAAAGGAGAATAAACACAAAGGTCTAATACTTAACAATTCTGCATGATAAAGTCCTTTCCCAGGGACATGGACAGGAAGTGAAAGGTCCCCATAATGTGAATGAAGTGCCCTTTAGCATTGTGGTGGGTTGGAAATTTGATCACCCCCTTTCATGGGTCAGCCTATATAGAAGTCACATCATTATTCATTCACAATGCCAACCACATATCGTTACACTGACAAGCATCATGCCGATCAGGAAGGTAGTACCCATCACCCATGTTTTGATGTTATCTGCATTGAGAGACATTTGTATTGCGCACAGTAAGATGTTAACTGTATTACAAAAAATTGGTCTGGGGAATGTCTCTCCAACACATAGTTTTTCAGTTGGTTTGGCGTTGGTGGAAGCAATAGGTTTATGTGAATAAGTTGATAACCTTGTCTCCAGCAATATTAAAAAAAATCCATTTCTAAAGTCTAATTTCACTACATGCTTAACAGTGTATCCTTTACGTCAACATAGCATTGGTACTGACTAAGCTGGCTAAGCTATGCCCTCCTTCTTTGTCTTTAGCCCCAGGGCAACACCTTCCTTGAGGCAGAATGAGAAGTTTGCCTTAGGCAACACTTCTTCCTTGGCTTTGCTGGGGTTAGCATTTATACAGATGAGCTACAAATGTCTATATGTTTCCATCTCCAATATCCAGGTTACAATTACCTCTGCTTAGCGTCTGCACAAAGCAAAATACCAATAGGTCTAGTTATATTTTTTCACTGCAGTCAGAGTGAATGACACTTGAAAGGTTTATCTATTGTTGAAAAATCTCAGGCTGAATCTAGGGAAAGATTAATTAGGATGATACATAGGATGAAATACAGCGGGTGTGGACCCAATGGGCCACTGAATGGATTTGGCTAAGGGCTACTCCTATGGAGATTGTCTAAATGATCTCCTAGTATACACCCTTTAGCAGCCATATGGGGACCTGGACTTTCCTGCAGGAAAGCCACCAGGTCACCACCTCTTGGAGTAGTCTCCATTCATTGACAGTGGATTAGGTAAAGAGATACCAGTGCTCGATATAAAAATGAACAGGTAAAGAAATTGCCAGGGAGAGCCTAAGATCAGGACAGGCAGCATTTGTATGTATTTTTTATCTAGGCAATTGGTCAGGACAGGCAGCACAGTCAATTAAACAGGCAGAGGTGAGACACATGCCGTCATTATACAGGGTAAACATCTCTGCAGGAAGTAGGCAAGCAACTGTGCAATTGAAAAGAGGGTCTAGTACCCCAATGAGCGGTCTGTAACCCGGATGCAAGATGAGATATGGAGGCATACAGGTTCAGTATGGTATCCTGCTGCACATTTGCTCACAGATGTTGAAGCTGGACTTGTAGATATCCCAGCTGGTTCCATAAATGTGGACGGTTGTAAGCAATAGCTTCCCAGATCATCACACCAGCATCTGGGGCAGTGTGTCAGTCCACAGCAAAGGCAGGATTGAAGCGTGAGTCCTCCATACTGACTGTCATCGGATTCCAAATAGAACCTGGATTTATTGCTGAAGACAATATGGTTCTGGGTCTGGGTACCTCATTAATGACACAGGGCAGCGGTGGCTGGCTCTCAATGGCAGGACACTTAACAGACGCCGTGACACCAGATTTCCTGTTTAGTGGTGCAACAGGTAAAATAAAAATTTTATTTTGCTTGTTTATACAGAAGTTTTTTAGCGCCAGGTCAGACAGGGTAACGCTTTTTGGATCTGCAACCGACAGCAAGGTCATTGCAGACATTTAATACACTGTTAAAGAGGAAGGCTGTCCCAGCAAGGGAGACACAGACTGCCACCTGGGAAGTACCATCTTCAAGCTCAGCTCAAGCCTCCTTGGATCGTCTTAAGAACTGTACCTCCAGTATCTGGAAAAAGTTGGTTGGTTGACCCCTGTTTTTCATTAGTATACTCCAAGTTACTACGTTTGCAACCCTGTCTCCAGAGTCTTATTACTGCACTTACCATCACAGGCACTCCAACACTGTCAGGCTCAGGAAGGCTTTGCTACTACGATGCTTCATGTGCACTGCTTATATGGGGCAGAGGTAGCATTTGAATGCATGATGGGAAGAAGACAAGCCAGTGGACAAGCTAGTGTGTGCCAAAACTCTCAGGTCCTGGTATTTAAGTAGATGTTACTGTGACACGTACCACCTACTTAAATATTGTACAGAGCATGTACACCCCTTTATGGCAATGAATTCAAGGTTTTGACTTTGTCTCCATATTGCCCAGTTCTCAGTCCGATCAAGCATCTGGGGGATGTGCTGAAAAACAAGTCTGATCCATGGTGGCTGCACATCACAACTTACAGGACTTAAAGGGAATCTGTCAGCAGGAAAATCTGCCCCAGTACCTAGTAGTGGGCAGTCTCACAAGCACCCCCATACCTTTATTTTTGTGAATCTTGCCTTCATTTGTACAAGAGGGTACGGCAGAGCCTGGATAGTCTCTATTTCCAGCTTTGCCTCTCTGTAGCAAAACACCCACAACTCCTCCACAGTTGATTGACATCTTCTCTTTTCTGTCTCTTGACAGAGCCTATAAAGCAGCTAAATTCCTCCCAGCATCCATAGGTATATTGTCCAGGCTATAATCAACCCTCTAGCCGCCAATCAAATGCATGGCCACCATCACTTTTAGATATTTTACTCTATTTGCATATCAGGAAAAACTTGATTTTTGTATAACTAAAGGCAATATTCACAATAATAAAGGTATGATGGTGCTTGTGAGAATGTCCTCTGCTAGATACTTGGGTTGGTCGCATCACCATTTTCCTGCTGACAGTCTCCCTGCAAACATCTCATTGCCAGACACCACAAGACGCCTTCAGAGGACTTTTAAAGTCCATCCCTCAATAGGTCAGCTGTTATGGTGGCTTGAGAAGGACATACACAATATATACATATAAGGTCTACATGTCAGTCAGGTGGTTTTCATGGTATGACTGATCGATGCTTATAAAGGTTCTCCTAGTACAGTTTTTGGATAACAAAGAGTGCACACTACAGACATTTATATCATTGCTGCCTAGAAATACGTAGAATGGACAATTATTGGAGCTCTAATTTCAATACATATAATTTTATATTATGAGGACAGCTTTAAAATTCCCATCTATAATTCCATTAGGAAAGAATCCCAGGTGGATAGTTAATCTTCTAAATAGAATCTGCGGTGCTAACCCTTTCACTGCCTAAATCGATGCAAGTATCTTTAGTACAAT
The DNA here is from genome assembly GCA_947044405.1 of Leptodactylus fallax. Classification (NCBI taxonomy): domain Eukaryota; kingdom Metazoa; phylum Chordata; class Amphibia; order Anura; family Leptodactylidae; genus Leptodactylus; species Leptodactylus fallax. The sequence continues at coordinate 2,535,653 of CAMRHE010000178.1, read as the reverse complement.
TTAATATTACAGGTTCAAAGTAGAAAATAGTTAACACTGAATATTAAAAATATCTCTCCCTGAAGATCCATTAGTGTCGGAAATAGGAAAATTCCCTTCGCTCTTAATTGCGAAGTATCTGGCGATTATTAATCTATTCTTAATTCTATTAAGAGTGATGGTCCTGGAAGGTGTATTAATTTCACATTAAGAAACTCTAAGCACTTCATTAGAAAAGCTTCCTATTGTAATTGAAACCCAGGGTTGATCTTGTATAAATATCCTAGGCTAGCCTTCTGTCTGTGACAGAACCCACGGAGCTGGAAACCAAGGGAACAGACATTGGTTTATTCTAGTTATAAATCAGCCAATTACAAGATTTCATTCTATCAGACAACACATTAGCTCTTCTTGATAGCAACGTGCGCCTCATTATGGTAACGACCAGGTACGGAATGGTCCCAGTAAATAATCCTTGAGTGTATTAGTCATACAGCAGTTTACATTAACCTCTTCATTTAAAGTGCAGAACAAGTCATGTCTTCTGAGCTAAGAGAAAATATGGCAGCTTCCGCCATTGCACACTCAGTCATTGGGACTGAGCTACAATATCACACACAGTCAATGGACAAGAATAGTTCTGGAGGAAAATGGTTTCCTATCCCAAGACGCCCTCTTTAAAGGGCTATTCCACTTATTTCAGGATACCACCTATGCACAATATAGATGAAAACTTACTGATTGGTAGGGGTCGAACCGATGGGACACGCACCAAGCATGAGACTAGATAACCCTTGTATCCCTAATCAACAGTGGGTACGTGACTGTTGCATTCACTTGCATTGACTCCCAGAGAGAGGCAAGTAGAGAATATACAGACTTACCTATGAATGAACATACCTGATTTGCTACTCCTTCCAAATTGGGGAAGGGAAACCCCATACCGCCCCCAGTGGTCAGCTAGGTGGTAGAGTAACTTGAAGTAATCAGAATACCTCTTTATACATAGGGTTTGTATGGTAAACCATCATGTATTTCTAATAGAACTTTTTACAAGAATTTTCAATGATGCTTCCTATTTTGTACTACTTAAAACATACATCATTTTAGGCATTCTTGAAGTCCTGTAGAGAAACCTATAAGATGTCAAAAACACCAAAAGGGTATCTTGTGTGTAGTACATTTATTAATACATTACAGACTTTTGCAGTAGCTCGTTGAGAAGACCAGGAGGTTGTGAGTAGTAGTAGTTTTGGTGTCTAGGATCTTAACCCGGTCCTCTGGTGCTCCTCCTGGTGCAGTGCTGAGGGGGTAAAAATGTATCTCCCAATTTACTGATGAAGAACAAGGGTCAAGCAAATAACTTCCTCCAGATGCTTGATGCCTAGTACTTAAGAACATCCAGTGGGGCTGGAGCTTAGCTTCCAGCCTCCAGCACCAATGGTTTGCTCTGTTAAAGGCACATTATAAGCGCATGTTTAATACATACAGTGCCGTCAACATGACGCACACAGTCAAATGCACCCTCTTTTTTAGTTCTCCCAGTGGGACAATACAGTTTAAAAAAAAGCTGCTAAGATAATGCAGGAATGCCCACAAAATGGTCAAAAAACACAAACCACTCTTAAGACAATCTGTCAAGGAAGAACATTTCGCCTGATAAGGACCCATGTCTCAATATATTTGTCAAGCCAGCAGAAGTGTAATAAAAGGCTCATGGGCACTGGTACTAAACTTCAGTTTGGGGCTCCTGTGCAACTTCTCCTCCCAACAATAAGTAGCTCCCATTCATACATTTTGTCACTGTAAGAGAGTCCATATTTACTTGATGTTAGGTGAGACAATGGTTCACTGCAGGATGAAGCCAAGCCTTGCTATGTTGGTTGAAGGAAAATGATGCTAGTGGGGTGTACATATATAGCTTCTGGGCAGCCTGCCTGATCTAATAGTATGGGTGTCACTAATAGGCTGTAAACCAGCATAGTGCATCCCCGTTATCATGTGACTGGCGCCTTATATAAGCCTTATCTGTGTGCATTTCATATACTAGGCATCCACCCCCTCAAGGATCGTAGATGTGTGTGTATTATTAGCATTATGCACCTGTGCAGTCTCCACCTGGGCCTGTCTGTATCCTGCTGTGAACCATTCCATCATCTGACATCAGGTAAATGGGGCCTCTCTTTCAGTGATAAGATGTATAATAATGTCTCTTTCAGTGTACCATCTATACACTTTAGCAGCATGCTTTTCCTTCTCTATCTGGGCCCAGACCACCATGAAGACTTGCTCATAATATGTCTGTGCACACAAGTTTCCCATTGTTTCCATTCCCTATTTGGTGCCCCCACATAGTAATCATGTGCCCTCTTGCGCCACAGTCTCCCTCCACAGAATCCCTTCTTGACTATATACTGACTAATTGCTGCTTTTGGCATTCACAGGTTAATTTTCTCCATTCTGACAGTGGAAGTCTGTGTATCATAAATCTTCTTCCACTCTCTCATTTCAGTGCACCAGAGGGTTGAGGGCAGGGGGTGATAAATTTATGATGCACTTATATATATAAAACCTGGCAGCCATCAACAAGGAGAATTAGTGTGGTGAAGTTGATATGTAGGCCCATATAGTTAAGCCAATGTTTATGGGCCCACTAAGGATCCTGGGCTTGGATGGAACTACACTCTCTGCAGCCCCTCAAGTTACTCCCCTGCAAACTGGACATGATCTTAGTATGTCTGGAAGAGCAGCAAGGACAATGACCCACACTAGGTTGTTGGCATATAGCAGCAGTACATCCGTGTATTACATTCAGTGATTTCAGTGAGTGTGGTGGGGCTGTTAGGGAAGGGAACTGAACCCTTGCTGCAGCTGATCACTGGGGATGCCAACAGTGGTTCAACTTGTGACTAAGGGTCCATTTACACATGCAGATAAAGAGCACCATTTGATGATATAGCAAATTGTTACATTACATATATATGTTGCAATTATTGCATTTTATTAATTTATTGTAAAGACAATTGTTTGCATGATTTGCATTTTTGTTGGCAGCACCTCTTATAGGTTCATGAATGACTGTTTGGGCGACTGTATTTGCAGTATTTATGCTCTTCTTAGCTCTTGTCCATCTATGGATTTTTTCCAACTAGTGGATAGATACACTCATTTTTCTCTCTGCCCTCACCTTATCTTCTTTCCATGCTCCTTTTGTCATTTGCCTTGTTAATAGGAGTCCTGTCTCTTTAATGAGATTGAAGCAAAAGCTTTAATTTTTCACTGTGATGCTTGTAATTGCATTTTCTGAGAGTTTGAAAAGAGTGACCAAAAAGCTATTAATCTAGTGCGTGCCGGGGGGAAAAAGAGGGCAGGCAGAAAACGCGTGTAAACCAGAAGCATCCTGCTACAGTTCACTAGAGATGTGCTGGTCTATTCCATAGCAGAGGCAGGATTCTTGGCAACTGAGAGATAAAAGCTTGCACATGCTAATTGTGTCAATGTGCGAACACAGATCAGCAAACTTTTCAATGTTCGATGGGGAATATCTGACAAATCTGACTGCCGGACAGATTTGCTGCAAATTATCATTAATAAAACACACTTTTTAACTCTTGTGGCATCTTATTTTCATCACAGGGAACACCTCTATTATAAAAGTGGGGGCAGATAACACAGGATCACAGTACTGACAATATGTGACGAAGACAGCTCACCTCCTCCTCCATCCTCCCTCTCCTTGTTCAGTGACCACGTATCATTCTTCATGTGAGTCAATAGCATGAATTATGACAGTTTTGTTATGTCCCATTTGCCTGCTGGAAAGCAAATCCATGCAGTAGCAACTTTGGAGGGATGGTTGCACCCATAACCAATTACATTGATATATATATATATATATATATATATATATATATATATATATATAGTGGGGGAAAAAAAGTATTTAGTCAGCCACCAATTATGCAAGTTCTCCCACTTAAAAAGATGAGGCCGGCCTGTAATTGTCATCATAGGTAGACCTCAACTATGAGAGACAAAATGAGAAAACAAATCCAGAAAATCACATTGTCTGATTTTTAAAGAATTTATTTGCAAATTATGGTGAAAAATAAGTATTTGGTCACCTACAAACAAGCAAGATTTCTGTCTCTCACAGACCTGTAACTTCTTCTTTAAGAGACTCCTCTGTCCTCCACTCATTACCTGTAGTAATGGCTCCTGTTTGACATTGTTATCAGTATAAAAGACACCTGTCCACAACCTCAAACAGTCACACTCCAAACTCCACTATGGTGAAGACCAAAGAGCTGTGGAAGGACACCATAAACAAAATTGTAGACCTGCACCAGGCTGGGAAGACTGAATCTGCAATAGGCAAGCAGCTTGGTGTGAAGAAATCACCTGTGGGAGCAATAATTAGAAAATGGAAGACATACAAGACCACTGATAATCTTCCTCGATCAGAGGCTCCACGCAAGATCTCACCCCGTGGGGTCAAAATCACAAGAACGGTGAGCAAAAATCCCAGAACCACACGGGGGAACCTAGTGAATGACCTGCAGAAAGCTGGGACTAACGTAACAAAGGCTACCGTCAGTAACACACTACGCCGCCAGGGACTCAGATCAGATGAAACCAAAGTAGAACTGTTTGGTAGAAACACAACTCGTCGTGTTTGGAGGAGAGTGAATGTTGAGTTGCATCCAAAGAACTCCATACCTACTGTGAAGCATGGGGGTGGCAACATCATGCTTTGGGCTGTTTCTCTGCAAAGGGACCGGGACGACTGATCCATGTACATGAAAGAATGAATGGGGCCATGTATCATGAGATTTTGAGTGCAAACCTCCTTCAATCAGCAAGGGCATTGAAGATGAAACGTGGCTGGGTCTTTCAGCATGACAAAGATCCCAAGCACACCTCCAGGGCAACAAAGGAGTGGCTTCATAAGAAGCATTTCAAGGTCCTGGAGTGGCCTAGCCAGTCTCCAGATCTCAACCCCATAGAAAACCTTTGGAGGGAGTTGAAAGTCCATGTTGCCCTGCGACAGCCCCAAAACATCACTGCTCTAGAGGAGATCTGCATGGAGGAATGGGCCAACATACCAGCAACAGCCAAAAGGGCAACTGCTAAGGACTAAACTGCTTCATTGATGTGTAATGCATTTTGCATTGTTATATATTGTGTAATACTGCTTCAAGCTGGACATTCAAGAGTTAATCAGGCATTTCTGGGTTGCTGTAAAAAAAGAAGTGGCTTCTGCTCTGGGTTTTTAGAATGTGGAAGGAGTTTAGAAGTTGCTAGGACCTTCAGCCAATGAGTTACTCAGATTTAGTAGATATTTGTAGAAAAGTGAACACGCTCTCACCATCAGCTCTTCAGGTTAGTTAGTGGCAGTTAGGGTTGCCAAAGGCAGTTCAAACCCCCTGCTTTAAGAACCAAGCCATCTTGAACGTGTTTTATGCTGAACATTTACCTGTAATTTCAATGAGGAAATTCAGTTCTCTGTGGCCCTGCATTGCCCCAGTAGTGGTTGGAACGGAGGATGAGGTCCAAGGGGTCACCACAGACCGCCACAGCGGAAAGGGTCAGTGGACTGAGGATTGGGTGAAGAGCAATAACCACTCCTGTCTGTGTATATAAAGTGTCATATGTGTGGTGCCTACTACTTTAAGTGAATTGTGTCTCCACGTTGTTTTTTAACTAGATGATCTTTGTCAAGTAATCTGAGCTGTGCCTGTTTCCACTGCCATTTTGTGTCCTGTACCTTTATTCATACCTAATACCAAGGGCACCCCAAAATGCCACCACTCAGGACACAAGTAGAAGGGAGTGACCCAGTGGACCCTCCACTATCACAACAGTGAAACCCCCTCATCACTGTGCCACCTCAGGCCAGTAAGAGGGTTTGATAGCCATCTTTAGCAGTGTAGCCACCATCTTGGGCTTTTACCAACTGCGCCATTTACATATAGTCAGCCCCCGGGTACTGCAATAGTTTAGTTGACTGCCAGCAGTGGTGACGTTTATACAACTGAATGAGAGTTAGAAAAACAGCAAAGAACAGTGACGTTTGTTATTTTAGCATCTTACCAGTTACAGAAATAGCAAAAGTCATAAATGATACTACACTGTTTCTATAATGTCCATTTACGGTACTTTTATGGGAGTTACAGAAACAGAGTAAATCAGTGAGCTAGGCTGTTCCTGTAATCCCGACCACCACTGACAGCCTGGATTTCATGTACTTTATTGTATATACATATTTAAACTCTGTAAAAGTTATTGGTGCAGATTTATGAAGAACGGTGTTATTAATGCCAGTCTTCATAGCCTCTGAGATGGTGGAAGGTGTGCCTCCTTATAAATAATGTGCACCCTCTGTCAGGCTGTGCGTCATAGCCAGATTTCTGGCTTAAATGATAATAAACCTGGCGGGTCCAATAACCCTCTCCCCACACGCCCTCCTCAAGTGCCCTTTTTGGGAATGTGGCGAGGACAGTGCAGAAATGAAAAAGCAGCAATTTTTTGTTCAAAAATTCTACTTGCGCAAAAAAATTGCAACTTTTTATGCCTTGTATGCCAGAAAACTGTCGTACAAGGCACAATAAATTTGGCCCATTATATTTAGATTTCAATTACACCAATTTTCAGGTGAATGTGCTTTGGATGTTGGAGTTCAATATGGCTTCGTGTCTTTAAAAAAATCGTCTTAAAAAAAAATGTGTCAATCAATTTTATTTTTTTGTTCACATCAACAAATTAATTAAGCAGTGGGCAAAAAAAAAAATCCTTAATGGAACCATCGACTGCTTCAGCCAGGAAAAGTCAGTCATCTTGTAGTGCTGATTGTACCGTTCATTATACTCATTGAAAGCACTTAATAGAAATAGATCTTGAGCTTACTTACTGAAATCTATTGTGTCTACTAAAACTGGCCTTTTCTATCCTCCAAAATTCAGTTGCATATATAGATCCAAACAGAAAAAACAAAAACTAGTTTATGCTCAAGATCACATAAAAATACTAAATTTATTCACCATAAATAACAGAAAAAATTCAGCAAATAATCAGGAGAAAAAGGCACATTAGAGACATATAGGGATATATATTTTATACTTGGCACAGCCTACAAATACCTTGGATATTATACCAAAGGGGCAGCTTATTAAAGGGGTTGTCCAGGACCTGAAGGTAATTGATATTGATGGGTAATTGATATTGATGGGTAATTGATCCACAGGATAGCTCGTGGTCCAACAACTGGACCCTGTTGCAATCAAGTGATTTGGCTGCTGAAAGCCATATACTAAGTGTACGGCCAAAAGTAGCCCTGCTCTTATTCAAGTGCCACAGCTTTTGGTCCATACATTGTAGCTGTGGTGCCTGGAACTGCAGCCCTGTACCCATTCACTTGAAAAGGAGCTGGGCTGCTTCTGGCTGTATATCTAGGCTTCTGGGAGCTGAAACACCTGATCAGGATGGGGGCCAGGTGTCGGACCCCTACCAATCTGATTCTTTTTTTTTAAACTGTAATTTTTATTAAAATATTTTTAAATAAGGTATACATTTAAGAGGAAAAACCACAACAAATGGAACTGTACAAAAACAAAATCCTCTGCATATATAGATTTCAAAAATCAACGGTAAATAGAACATTATCAGACACCAGACAAGGGGGGGGGGGAGAAAAAAGAGAGACATGAAGAACGGAAGGGGGGGGGGACAATTCGGTTGGAGTCAAAGGCCATGTAAAATAGAATAGGAGTCCCAGTATGACCATATGAAATTAAAGGCCTCCACAGTGTGGTTTAGAGTAGCTGTCAGAAATTCAAGACTGCGGATATCCTTCATACGAGCACACAGTTCAGTCCCCGTGGGAGGAAGCGTCTCCCTCCAGTGGCGGGCAATCAGAGTCTTTGCCGCAGTACATAGGTATAAAAACAGCCTAGACACCCCCCTGCCCAAATGTCTGGGAGGTAGGTTAAGCAAATAGGTCATGGGGTTCAGGGGGACCCCCTGTGTAAAGAGGGCCTCAGTGAGAAGTTGCACCTCCGTCCAAAAAGTACAAATAATGGGGCAATCCCAAAAAATGTGACACACCGTACCCAGCGAAGTCTGACAACGCCAACACAAGGAGGGAATATTAGGATTAAAGGTATGAAGCAGTGCAGGTGTGTGATACCAGTGCATGAGTATTTTATATTGGGTCTCACGGAACGTAATGCAGGATGAAGATTTGGCGGCTCGGGACCATATGGTCTGCCACTGTCCAGGCGAGACCTGCCTACGCAGAGCCTCCTCCCACCTAGTCATGTATCTGTGTGCTTGGGGAGGTCGCCCCTCAGGGGAGGACAAAATTCTATATACACAAGATATAAGTCCCTTTGTAGAAGTGCCAGCACGGCACAGCCTTTCAAAAGTTGTGGGTAGTGAGACCTGCCCAGACCCAAGTTGAGCCCGAGCAAAGTGTGTTATTTGTTGATAATGAAACCACTCCGTAGCTGGCAAGTGTAAAGTCGAGGTAAAATAATCAAAGGGTTTGAGCTCCAGGGTCGAAGGGTCGACCAGATCCGCGATATCGAACAGACCTAGCCTGCTCCAAGGGTGCACCATAGCAGAAGAAAGTCCCTCCGGGAGGAGCGGATTATAGAGAAACGAGATCATGGATGAGGAGCGAGAAGCTAGGGCAAATTGCTTAGAGCATGTATTCCAGATTGCCCTCGTAAACTTAATGGTTCCCAATAGGGGAGTAGCAGGCGAGGGGGGGTAGCGCGACCACAGGAAGGCATTCGGATGCACTGGGGCCAACCAAAGCTTCTCTATTTCAACCCACCTGGTGTATGCCCGGGGCGCTGCCCAAAATGGGAGGACCCAAAGATGGGCAGCCCAGTAATAGTGCAAAATGTGTGGCACCGCCAAACCCCCTCAGCCTTACCAGCCAACATCACTGAACGGGGGATACGATGGCGCTTAGCGTTCCATATAAACTGGAAAATTGCCTTTTGAAGGGATCTTAATTCGCACCTCGGCACAACCACCGGGAGTGTTTCAAAATAGTAAAGGAGTTTAGGGAGAAGGGTCATCTTAACTGCTGTAATCCGCCCAAAAAGGGAGATGTGAAGGGGGCGCCATTTATCCAGAAGAGAACGGAGCTCATTGAATAAGCGAGGATAGTTGGCAGAGTACAGGGAGGTATAGGCCGTAGAGAGCTGGACACCCAAGTAGCGGAGTGAATGGTCCCTCCATTGGAAATTATAATTGGTTTTAAGTATCTGTAAGGTAGGATCCGGAATGTTAATAGGGAGGGCCTCAGTCTTTGCAGGGTTGACCTTATAGCCTGACACATTGCTGTAATCTTTGAGTGTATTGAGGATATTCGGGAGGGTAGTATGGAGGTTGGAAAGGGTTAAAAGGACATCATCTGCAAATAGGGATACCTTAAATTCCCTGTCACGAACCGCAACACCCTTAATATCTGGGCTAGACCTGATCCAGGATGCCAGGGGCTCAATACAGAGGGCAAAAATTAAAGAGGAGAGGGGGCATCCCTGACGAGTCCCATTATGGATCAGGAAAGGGCGAGAGGTAGCATTTGGAAGTTTGACAACCGCTGAGGGAGTGGAATACAAAGCTCGAATTGCCGTTAAGAAAGCCCCAGAGAAACCGAAACGCTCAAGAGTGGCCAACATAAAAGACCAGTCATGGTGATCGAAAGCCTTCTCCTCGTCTAGCCCTAAGATAAGGGTGGGGGTAGCCGACCGGTTGGCCACGTCAATCAAATCCACTGCCCTTTTGGTGTTGTCTCCCCCCTGCCTGCAGGGGACGAAACCCACCTGATCCTTATGGACGAGAGAGGGCAGCCAATCGCTAAGTCTAGTTGCCAGAAGCTTAGTGAAAAGCTTAAGGTCAGAATTTAAAAGAGCGATAGGGCGGTAATTAGAACAGTCTGTATGATCCTTGCCTGGTTTGGGGACTAAGGTAATGTGGGAGTGGAGCATAGTCTGAGGTATAGGGGAACCCTCCAGAAATGAATTAAACAGGCTACACAGATGGGGAATTAATTTGACTTGGAAAACCTTATAATACAAATATGTGAACCCATCTGGGCCCGGAGCCTTACCACTAGGGAGGTCCCTCAGTATATCCGTAACCTCCTCGCTAGTGACAGGAGCATTTAAAGAATCCAACGCCGAAGTCGGAAGCGTGGGGAGGTGGCAGGCAGCTAGGTATGTTTTCAAATCTAGTGTCTGATCTGGGAGGGCTGGTGAGGGAAGGTTATACAATTTAGAGTAGTATTCATGAAACAGAGTTCCTATAGTGTCAGGGTGGTGATGAAGGACCCCCCTCGGGTCACGAACTGCGTGTGGGACAGAGGAGAAATGCCGCTCCCGGAGGGCCCTAGCTAAAATGGTGTGGGCCTTATTCCCTTTCTCATAATACCGCTGCCTGCTATAGAGGAGAAGGCGCTGCGTAGCCCGGGTACCTATAGCGCGTAGGTCCGCCCGAGTCAGTACTAGCCGGCGGAGGAGGGAGGCAGAGGGGCGGGCCGCAAGACACTCCATCAAGGATTGTATCCGAGCCCTCAGAGCCACCTCCTCGGCCAGTCTATCCTTTTTAAGCCGGGTGGCCGTAGCTATGCAGTGCCCCCTCATCACAGCTTTGTGTGCCTCCAAAAGAGTGGACGCAGACGAGACTGAGCCAACGTTCGTGTTAAAATAATCTAAGAGATGTGCTCGAAGGGCCTCCCGGGTGGGAAGAGAGTGCAGTAAGGATTCATTAAGCCGCCAATGACAGCGCCTAGTAGGGAGTGGGATGGGAGTTAAGACGAAGTGTAAGGGTATTGCCAAAAAAATAGTCAATTCTAGTATGTGTACCATGGGGGTGAGAATAGTAAGTGTAGGAGCGTGCTGTAGGATTGTCAACCCTCCAAAGATCATATAAGGCTGCGGACCTAATGAGGCGACGAAACTCCGGGGCAAGGCGCAATCGAGGGGCACTCGCAGGAGTATCAGTAAGAGACAATCGGTCCATCCTCTCAGAGAAGACCACATTAAAGTCTCCCCCCAGAAGCAGTGCCGCACCAGAGAAATCCCGAAGCCTCCTCAGGACCCGCTTAAGGAAGGGGATTTGTGAGGAATTAGGGGCATAAACATTACAAAGGACCACAGGTTGGCCATGCAGGTGTCCTTCTAGTATAATATAACGTCCCATCGGGTCTAGATGGGAGGTCACGATAGAAATTGGGCATGAGCGGGACAGCAGAATAGCCACTCCTCCCCTCCTGCGACCATCATATGCCGAGTAAGCAGTGGGGTAATAGTGGCGGGCGAAATTAAATGAGCCAGTGTGATCAAAGTGGGTCTCCTGTAGGAAAGCCACATCCGCCCGGAGGGACCGAAGCTCACGCAGCACCATGCATCGTTTAAGATTAGAGCCCAGACCCTTCACATTTAACGTGATACACTTAGCCATTAGGGTGGATCAAGGGGGTAACATCAAATGTAGTGTGTAATGTAGCATAGGCAGGCCTCACCCAGGATGCTGCGGTGAGAGGGAAGCTTGGGAGGAAGGGGCCCAGGTAGCGGAACCATCCAGGAGCTATCCAGGGTCTCAAGACTCCAAACCTAGGAGGGGGAGGGAGGAGAATGGGAAAATAAGGGGAGGAGACAAACAAGGGGACAGAAAACAGAGAAGAAAACAACAAAACATATGTCAAAATCAACATGGGCAAGACTAAGTCTCCCCGCCCAGGGGCAGAAATACCCAATCCAAGTAGGTGTAGCCAGTGCACCCAGCGAGGCCTACTCACTAAGCCTCGCAGCTGGACTAAGCCCCCTAATATGGGGAGCCGTGGTAAACCGTCGGCAGAGAGTCAACTAAGGCCACCAAGAGGTAGCAAAGGTGGCAAAGGTATATTATGGATTAAAGGGGGAGTCACTACCCACCAAATAAAGTTCTAGATAAGATAGCTATGGGACCAACCATAATAAGCATTATGAACTAAACAGCGTCTCTTAAGGGGAGGGAAAGGAGATGAGAAACGACCCAAGCGGGGCTAGGGAGGTGGAGGGTCCATCCGTTGTCTTCGGGAAGCTGCGCCCGAGGTAGGGTGCGCCCGAGGTAGGGCGGGATCGCCTTCGAGATGTTGAGACAGTCCACACAGGCAGTGGAGGGGGTGGAGGAGTCGCTAATTCCCAATTCGGCAAATCCGGTAGAGGGATATCCAGAGCTTCACAGAACTGTCCTAAATCTGCATGTGAACGGAGAGTGGCTGAATGACCATCCCGCCGGGCCGTGAGCGCAAACAGAAAGCCCCAGCGATAGGGTACTTGATTGTCCTGTAGTAGCTGTAGCAAGGGGCAAAGATGTCTTCTCTTCTGGAGGGTAATCCAGGAGAGATCTTGGTACAACTGAATCTTTGTACCCTCAAAGTCAAGGTCCTTGATTTGCCTGGCCCTGGCGAGGATAGTTTCCTTTAGCGCAAAATCATGCACACAGCAAATGACGTCTCGAGGGGTAGAGCCAGTGCCTCTAGGACGTAGGGCACGGTGAGCTCGATCGAGCTTGATCTTGTGGGATGGAGGCTGCTGCAAAATGGAGTTGAATATGGCCTCTAACGTGGTGTGTAAGTCCTCCGTCTGGGTGGCCTCCGGGAGGCCCTTAACTCTAATGTTATTGCACCTGCCTCTGTTGTCCAGATCCTCCAAATGGCACTGCATATTCGTGATAACTTGGCACTGGGTAGAAACAGAGTCCTGAAGTTGAGAGACTGAGACGTGGGTCTGATCGTGGTCGTCCTCCAGGGTATCGACCCTAGAAGCGACATTTTGGAGGTCTTTTCTCAGCGTTGAAATTTCCGCACGAATCTCTGCCCGACAGGCGGATTAGACTTCACAAACAAGGGACTGAAAATCATCTCTTGACGGTAAGTTAACAAGCAATTGGTGCCATTGAGACGGATCCGGAGCTGCTGGAGGTGCCCGGTCCAGATGGGCCCCAGGCGAAGGACTGGAGGAAGGTGTTCTGGGTGAGGCCTCAGCAAAGGGGGACAAAGAGGGGGTCACCCCCAGATCCACGTCATCCCCTCCAGGAGGCATCATGGAAAGCCGGAGGGGCTGCTGAGCTTCATGCAGTGGGGGAGCAACAGCTGTCTGGGCCGGTGGAATGGGCCCTTCCGTCCCCGTTGTCAATGTAGTAACTGCAGGGAGGGGGTGAAACAGGGCCTTGTGCTTCCAGGGATACAGGCAGTCCGGGAGCCGATGGGGAGCCCCCCCTTCCCCGCCCGGAGGGGGGTCCCCGACGCAGACGCCCTCCTATTCATGGTGCTCTCCGCTGATGGAGGATGAGCTGCACCCTTTAATAAAAGGTCCCCCGTCGATGGGGCCGACCGGACCGCTGGCAGGGACACCGTCGTCCCAAGGGGACGAGACAGCCGCCCCGTTGTGTGTTGTGTGTTGCAGCGGCACTCCCCGCTGGAGCCGCGTCGGCAGAGCTGATGGCTGAGGCAGAGGCCTGACAAGATGGCCGCTGCCTCGTGGAGATCTGGGAGGAAAGAACCGCCAGACGCAGGTACAAGTGGAGGGTCGGCTGTGAGGCGGCAGTCGGAGCTGCTGGGGTCCCGGAGGAGGCTTCACGGAGCAGTTTCTTCCCCATGGATGCCGTCTGAGCGCAAGGTTGGTCCCTTGTAGACTTAGGCAGGCAGGAGCTCCCGCAACATGCGACCGCTCACATTGCGGTTTAGGCCACGCCCCCCAATCTGATTCTGATGACCTATCATAGTCCTAGACAACCCCTATCTCCCTGGACAAGCTATCCCCAAAGACAAAAAACAAAAGGGAGTTTACTCCCAACATCATGTAAAAATACAAAATTTATAAATCATAAATAATAGAACAAATCCAACAAATATTTAGGAGAAATAAAGCACAAAAAGACAAACGTAAGAAAGGAACATAAAGTATAATCAGCCTCCACTCCAAGAAACCACTAACAGAGGTAAGACCACAAAAAACACCGGACATATAAAAAATAAATAAATAAATAAATAAAAAAAATAGAGATGTATACCAGTTATAACATACTAACATCTATAACAATAACTAACTATTCATACACATCATATAATGAAAAATCAGATAACCCAAAAATAAATCAATAGATTAAATAAGTAGATCACCAATAATAAATATCCAATGTTCGCATAATTCATAGGGAGAACCGTAGTGCTTAATATAATAACTCATTAAATATGCGTTCACGAGTATAGGGGTTAATTTAAAAAAGACATAGAATCAAACAAGCAATACCCAAAAATTACAGATACAGCACCTCACATATATGCCTAGAACAAATGTACATAGAATACAAAACTAAATCGATAAATGGTGGATAATTAACCCAGACACCCAATGGAGACTCCGGCGCAGATGTGAACATAGCCTGAGACTGAACTGCAGGCAAGTACTCAATGCAGCAGAGATGAGACTGTGAGCTAGCACAATGCAGGGAACGATCTGTATAGTCAGACGGCTTCCTGGCACCTGAAAAATTGCTAAACTAACCCTGTGAATTATGCTCAGCAGAGATGAAAGTTAGTGGAGGAGAGGAACAAGGTAGTGCACAATGCTGTATCCGGGACAGCTCAGTAAGACATTTTTTGACACTCACATATTGGTGATCTATACTAAGGACAGGTCCTCAATCGAATACCTGGTAAGCCCATTTAACCCTTTCATGCCTCAGCCAATTTTAGTTTTTGCATTTCCGTTTTTCCCTCTCCCCATTCCTAGAGCCATAATTTTTTCCGTTCACAGAGTCACATGATGGCTTATTGCTTGCAGGACAAATTGTACTCTGTAATGGCACCATTCAATATCCTGTACAATGTATTGGGAAGCTGGAAAAAAAAAATTCTGAATGAGGTGGAATTGGAAAAAAATGCATTTGTGCCAATTTCTTATAGGTTTAATTTTTACGGCGTTCACTAGGTGGTACAAATGACATGTTACCTGTATTCTGCGGGTCGGTATGATCACGGCAATACTAAATTTATATAGTATTTGTAATGTTTTGATACCTTTAAAAAATTTTAAACTTTGCAAAATAGAAAAAAAATTTGTATCGTGTTGTGACACCTGTAACTTTTTCATATTTATGTGTATGGAGCTGGGTATGGGGTCGTTATATGCGGGACAAGGTGGCATTTTTATTGATACCATTTGGGGGAAGTTCTGATGGTTTGATCTTTTTTTATTCCATTTTTTATAGGAGGCAATGTGTTGACAAAAACAGCCATTTGGCCATTTTGATTTTTTTTTCCCTGCTACGTCGTTCACCGTATGGGATAAATATTTTTATATTTTAATAGTTCTGACATTTTTGAGCATGGGGATCCCTAAAGTGTTTATGTTTATTATTGTCTATTTATTTTTATTTGTGATCTAGGGAAAGGGGGGAGGGGATTTGAACTTTTATATTTTTGTGGGTTTTTTTTTATACTTTTGAAAACTTTTTATTTTTTCTTTTACTTTTATTTTCAGACCCCCTAGGGACCTTGAACCCTAGGGGTCTGATTGCTCATACTATTCACTGCAATACTAATATATATCAGTGAATAGTAAAATTCATTCACTTCTATTACACCTGCCTATGATCCAGAGGGCGCTGATCAGTCAAAAATGGCGGCGCCCAAGACACCTGCACACTTTAGATGCAAGGTCGCGTTTAGCCACGGCACCTAAAGTGTTAACAGCTGCGATCGTTGTTGAAATTGTTAGAGGCAGGCCCTAGCTATATTATACAGCCAGCATCCGCCATGTATTGATAGAGCTCAGCTCCTGAGCCCTCTCCATACATCCCTTCCCGTATAATCGCATAAATTTACGTGATTATGCGTGAAGGCATTAAAATAAGTCTGTTACCAGGAAACTCGATTAACAACGAAAGGGACCAAAGGATTGCGCAGATCCAAGACTATTGAATAACCAACTTTTTATTCCAGAAAATAAAACCACACGACACGGTTCGGGTTGTTTAATACCCCTTTCTCAAGTGTGCAAAACACTTATAAGTTGTAAATTCCTCCAAAGAGCCCAGGTACAATGTATTGTAGGGGACATTATACTGAGCGCCATTATAAACTTCAATAGATGCTGAATTTCTATGAAAATAAAAGAAATTTTATAAATATGCAAATGAGGCTTAAAGTGTACCTCAAGTCATAAACATCTTTTCATACATGAATAATACAGGTTAGTATATGAAAATGTCTAATATATCTCATTAAAGAAATCTGTTTTCTTCACTTTTCAGGCAGTGACTTTCTCTATATTAGTCTATGAAGAGAGTAGGGGATAGAAAAGATACTCAAATAATTGCTGCTGTTACACTGTGCTGTTTCTTGCTTTTTTAATACTGCTAAGTTGGAGATAAGTAACTGATAATACACAGAAAGAGGCAATAACTCAATTAACCAGGAGAATTCTTCTGAGCCTTTTCCTACTCCATAGAGTTGTATGTGTGAGGCTGAAGACAGTGACAGATATAATGTAAACAAAGCAGTGAGATTGAATATAAGGAGCAGGATAACAGGTTAATAAGTGAATAAGAAAACAGATCTCCTTAATAAGATATATTAGAAAGTTTCTTATTTTTACCTGAACTATTCATTTATGAAACATTGTTTATAACTGTAGGTACGCTTTAAGTGCAATGGGGGCATGTCAGAGCCTCCAAGAGCTGTGTAGTCTTGATTAGCGGCTACTTCCTTTCGTACAGCTATGATATTGCTTGTTGAATTCATGTACATGCGCCCCTGGAGGCTCTGACATACTACACCTGTGACCCATCTACATATTTCTAAAAACTACTTTTTAATGGAACGGTGCATCTTTTGGACTATCTAAAACTATGATGGTGCCCAACATAATGCTCCCAAGAATGGACTGTGACTGGTTTGATATTGAGTTTCCTGGTGACAGACTCCCTTTAAGATGTTGCTTCAATGAGATACTAATTAAAATAATGGGAATCATTCATTGGTGATTAATATGAATAACTAGAATGGATTATGAGGGTTGGTTATAAGCTATTACAATATGATATATAATGTGTTGCAGCCTATACCACTGTATAAAGTGCTAAAAACTTCAGTTCCTGTAGTCGTGTCATGCCAGGTTTCCCCAATTTCTACAAGTTGCTTCACGTTTCTCTCTCATTACAGGATTACATTTTCCGGCTGAAAGTTTACAATACGTCTGTCATCATTTCAAGCTTCATATTGTACCTGTGAATTCTGAGAGATCAAGTACCTTGTTATGTTAGCACCTTACTGTGGGCTTGGCAGGTGTTACATCCATGAGTTGAGCAAATGAGACCCTGAAGAAGGCAGGTGGTAAAGGTAAAATCTCAGTGTCATTTCCCCAGTGAGCATATTATGAGATTACCTATAGAATCAGAAGTACCGCCAAGCTATTTCCACTTGTAGAATGAAATCTTAAGTTAAATAGGACCTGTCATCACTTTTGACATGACTGTTTTAGCAAATAATCAAATTCACCATGAAATAGCAATTCTGGAGCATCTTTTCTTATACATCTGTGTTGTACCATTCCTCTGTTATTCCTCCTAGAAATTATTGAATAAATTGACAAGAGTATTACCAATCTGTTTCTCAAAGTGATGTGTCCCTACATGGTTTGACAGTGTGTAGGGACACTCGCCCAATTGGTTACACCCAGATGCAGGGCCAATGGTGTAAGTGCACAGATGGGACAACAGGACAGTCCGGCATTTAGAGTGCTGTCCCATTGCAGTTGGCCACGCCGCTATGTCACGACTCTAACTCATCTGCATCCTCAGGGCAACAGATGAGTTGAGTACAATGGTGAAGCAGGGAGCAATATTTTAAAACAGATATGTCAAAGTGTTGTCAGGTCCTCTTTAACTCTTTAAGCTGTTATGTATACAAATATATTCCTTGGCCTGAGTTTGATGTTTTTTATAGCTTCATTTAAATCTAGACAATCTACCTTTAGCCCTTTGTGATACTCACCTCTCCTTAATCTACTGACATTCTCCCCCAAGCAGCCATAGTTTCTGTGCTTTACGCCTATGGCCATGTATTTAAAGGGATTTTCACACTGCACTTAAAACTTATTCATGGGATAGGGAATCCGTGTCTGTTATGACAGGGGTCCAGCTACTGAAACCCCCCATGATCAGGAGAAAAGGGGTTTGCAAGTGCCCCATGTAAATGGAACAGTGATGTGCATCTTTGGTTACCACTTCATTTCCTTTAAAAAGCACTTTTATATTTCAGTCTGCCTTCCCCTCTATGTCCTCTTGATTTCTCCTTTTTCCCCTCCTCTTAATACCTCTCTTTTTTACCTTTCAACATGTCATTAGCAAAGTTTACCATTGTTTTTGTTCTTGATTTAAGTACCTGACTCTGTTGCGACAGAGTTATTGTTTCCCTCCTTCCCCTATGTTCCTCCCTACTCCCTACCAGCTATTTCATGTTCTCCCTTACCTCGCCTCCATTCCTTGACCTTCCCTACGCTATGTACACTCTTTTTTATTGATATCTTGTTTGACCTGTTTTTTGTGTTATGACAAAAATTTCAATCAAACTTTTAATGTCGAAAAGCACTTTTATTCTTTATTCAAATGAGGAGGTTTAGTGAAGATGCAGCAATGCTCAGCAATGTTTTTTCTCTGCATCCCTGGGGCTCTGAAACTTAAGAAAGGTATGTTTTTGTATTCTACTAACAGCATCTACAGCACTATGGGAGAGGCTTATAGTAGCTGGGGGCAGTGATAGACTCCCTTTAATAGGACTTCTAAGATGGAGATCTCAGGTAGCCCCATAGAAAAGTACAAGTGCACTGCTGCTCTATTCACCTCCTGTGTGCTCTCAGGAGCGCTAGGGTTTGGTGAAAACTAACCAAGCTGGTCAGGGACTATGATGGAGAACACCAAGGAGTCAGGCAGAAGCATGGATGGAATGGAGAGATGGACATGCATGTCTGTTACATTGCATTCATTTTCATGGGAATGCTGGAGATAGCTGAAACAAGTGAGTCCAAAGCTGCATCCATGCAGAGAGGAACAGGACTTCCATTATTGAGGTTGGTAGGGCCCCAGTGATTGGACCCCCAATGATCAGACACTTATCCTCAATCCACAGAGTAGGGGATAAGTATCTATAGTGGAACAACCCATTTAAAGGGCTTATTTCAGAATAGGTCTTGTTTATGGGAACCCCTTGTGCTTGCTGCACTGAATTTAACAACTGAATGGTTGTACTGAGGAGAATACATGAAGGCCATCACTCCATAGTCACAAACTACAATTCCCACAAGCACTTGGTAGTTGATATTGTGGACTGTGCACACTTACCCCGTGCAGGTGAAGAAAGCGAGACCATGCAAGGGAAGTCACACTGTACAGAATGAGAAACAGCACCAATATAGAAAAATAGCAGTGCCAGACTACACATGCTGATCCTGAATAACTACACCTAGCTACAAATTAACCCTTCAATTTGGTTCATAATTTATAATTGCAAAGATCGATTATTTTAATACTTGGGTACATTGAAGCAGGACTAGGATTGTGGTAATGTCCCTTTAACATTTTCATTCGGTGTTACCTAATGATCTCCGGATTCAGGGCAGTATATACATTTGAGATCATCACGAGGGGGATGGGAAGCTTCACAAAAGCTAATCCTTGTACTGTACATCTGAGAACAAAACACTAGTTTTACACTGTAAACATTTAGAGCCATCACGACAGACATTAACAAGCCCAGAAACAAACCAGTTTACAGAAAACGACTTCCCAGTGCAGGTATCAGAGGATCGATGTGATGAAAAGTGGAAACCAATAATGGAAGAATGAAACAGATAAAACAGACAGCAGGGACTCTGGTGGATTTCTAAATTAAAGGATAGGACAGCTGATCAGTGAACAACCATGTAATGGAATGGCAGCATGTACATTTATCTACCCGCCTCACACTTAATGATCATTACATTAGTAGAAAGAAGAGCCAGGCAGGGAGGGGACTCTGGTGTACAAACTGCCTTGAAGAAAAGTCAATGACAATTTTGTAGGTGTAGAAGTCTAACACGAAAGCAGAAAGCGGATATACTGTATTCTCTACAGAGTCAAGCTGGTGCTGCGTGTGCTGCTACATATATAAGGAGTTTTTTTATGCTATTCATTCATAGAAGAAAGGTCACATGGTCAAATGGAGATTGAGAGCTTCTCCTGTAAGGTGTGATGCTCTCATACAGCCTCAGATGGCAGAGAGTGTACTCCCCCACCCTGTATGTCATTGACATCAAGAAGGAGGATGGCTGTCTAGCTCAATTGTTCAGCTAAGCCAGCCGGCCACCTTCTGATCCAAGCAGATGCAGGACTAGCTTAGATAATAAGCTAAGCCCATATTTGCCACCTGTCCCAGGAAATGTAGTGGTCACTAACTTTTCAGACAACATAGTCTTATTTCATAGAGTATGTGATTCTGGACCAAAATGTAACCGACTTTAATTAAAAATGTTGCTGCTTTTTGTCTGAAAAACCTCTCTAAAGTTCCTGTCACTAGGTGTCTCTGTTCTAGCTAATTTGTAGTTCACTTCCTGTTCCTAGGGAAGTTTTATCTCCACTGATGCAAGACAGGTTTAAAGTTAGTGGAGGGGGGAGGTTCTCTCTAGTCTTCACACAGTGACTGCAGATGGGAGGGGCTGATTCTCCCAACATACTCTACATGTCTGTAAACTGCTTTCTCTGTCCAAAGGACTGAACATTCTGCAAATCTTAGGGCCGGTTCACATCTGCGTTCGGCATTCTGTTCGGGGAGTCCGCTTGGGGACCCTCCGAATGGAAACCTATACGCATTGCAAGTGGTTTACCTAGGAAATCACACAGACCCCATAGACTATAATGGGGTCTGTGTGGTTTCCGCTCGATTTCTGCACGAAACATGCGGAAACATGCAGAGAGAAAAGTGCTGCTTGCTTTGTGCGGAAATCAAGCAGAGAGACCACATGGACCCCATTATAGTCTATGGGGTCTGTGTGGTTTTCCAGGTAAACCACTTGCAATGTGTATAGGTTTCCATTCGGGGGGTCCCCAAGCGGACTCCCCGAACTGAATGCCGAACACAGATGTGTACCGGCCCTCACATCTTCCAATATAAGAGAAATCTTCTAGGTACTTATATCTACTTCTGGCTCCTTGTGTGGTTACAAGTGGGATATTTGTATTTATAGTTCAGTGTCCCTGGATCTCCTATATGATAGTCACTTGGGCTTTTCTCAGATATTTTTTGCTACTGTACAGTCAATCCTGGTAGAATTACATGTAAACAAACTAAACTAGTTATAATGTATAGGGAAGGGGGCAAACTGTTCCTTATTTCACACGCAGACAGCCTCAGACCCAAATGTAAAATGTGTTTCAACCATAATGTGATTATTAGCAGCAAAAAACCTGATAGGACATGTATGAAGGCTTATACATTCATAGAACAGACTGCCCAGCAATACCCTGCACATATTTCAATTTTTCATGAAAACTCAGGTACCTTTTAATTGATTGTGCCTCTTACCATGACTGACAGATGGCCCACTGAGACTTGTAGCCGACCCTACCCTATCCCTCCACTCCACAACAGCCACATGTTCTCACATGCTTCTTTGGTAGGTCCACCTTTGACAACCTTTTTCAGTTTATTGCACAACAGTTAAAGAGGATCTTTCATGTCCTCACGAAAGTGCGTTTTTATATACCACTATAAAACTGACAGTGCGCAGAATTCGTCGCACTGTCGGCTTTCCTGGTATGTGCCACAGTGGTTATTTTTGGCACCGATATCTCCCCACTGTCAGAAGGCCGTTCCTCACAGCTCAGCGTCATCGTTGGGTAGTAAGGAATGCCCCCTTTGACAGTAAAAGGCTACTGAAACTAACGGCACCGATATCTCCTCCACCGGGACAGATACCAGGAAAACTGTCAGTGCGCTGAATTCTGCGCACTGTCAGCTTTGTATCGGTATATAAAACCGCACTTTCATGAGGACATCAAAGGTCCTCTTTAAGGAGACGCACTTACTTGTGTTTCGCAGTCCTATGACTTACATAACTGTGACATTTCCCAGGGGATTTATTTGTGGTTTAGAACACAAAGTTTCTTTGCTATTATTACAGTTACCATGAAGCATTGTTACATGTAAACCAAGGTCTTCAGCTGTGAAATGAATGAGTAAAAGCCATTGTCACAACTGTGATGACAATGACTTCTCGTACAAGTAAGTAAAACTAGATGGGTCAATAGGTCTGTTTCCCTGTAACATGCTGTAAGCAGTATATGACAAATGGCTTTTGATTAATATATGCCTGAAGGTATGTATTAAAGGGAATGTATCATTAGAATATGACAGATTATTTAAAGCGACACTTTGGGAAAACTTTTTATCCTTTTGTCAATTTATGATTCTCATCCAGTAAATATATTTACTGCTAAATCTCTTACTAGTTGCTTTCTTCTTCAATTATTAACTACATTCCAGTATTTCGGCTGCACCCTGCGACTGGTACACCGACTGTCTGATTCCTAAAGTGTCTTCTGTTTCCAAACTCCCTTACAAATAAATGTGCAGTGTCCCCAAAAGAGCCACTGCTAAGGACTCTTGTGATACTGTTAACCCATAATGGGACAGATTTATGAAGACTGTGTTTCTCACGCCAGTGTTCATAGCCTGGAGACGGCAGAGGGTGCACCTCATATAGGATGAGGCACACGGCTCCTCATAAGTGAGGTCCACCCTCTGTAAATTAGAAATGACAACATGATGACTTTTCCTGGATATTCATTTTAAAGGATTATTCCCATCCAGGACATTTACAGCATATCCCCAGGATACACCATAAATGTCCATCCTATCCTCATATTGCAATTGTTAGGCGGTGGTCTGGGACCTCCCATCTAGTATTTTTCTGTAGCTATCCATATACACAAAATGATGAAATAATTTTTATATTTTAACACTGGCCACTGTCACAGAAACATACAATAGGTTGACATGTCATGTATTGTTAAAGGGGTTTTCCAGGTAAAAAATGTTTTGTTTTTTTTAAAACAAAAAAGGTCAGTTAGTGCTATTAATGGGTTAATAAGTGCACCCAAATACCTTTAGCAGTGTTTTGAGTGATTTCTGGGTTTCTCTGGGAGCTCCTGGCATCTTCTGCATTTGTTTACACGGTGTAGCTTCCTGCTGTCTTAGCTAATGCAATGCATCATGGTACTTGTAGGCTGACTCACACTACCTCCCTCTCACTACCTCCCCCCTCCCTCTCACACCCCCTCACTGTCTCTCTAGCTATCCCACCCAACTAACTCAGCCCACCCCATCACCCCCTCACCCCATCATACTTACCTATCTTCCTTTCAGACTTCCTCCTGCAGGACGGCTCCTCCCTCTTTTCTGAATCTGCAGGTGTGTGCAATAGTCCCGGTAAGTATGATGGGGTGGAGGGGGAGAGTTAGTGGCGTTCCGTTTCCGGAAACGGGGAAACGGAACGTCACCAGATAACCAGAAAATGATTATATGGGTAAATATACATTTTTGATAAATTATGTAATTTAGAAAGTAGGCGAGGGGGAGGGTGTTTAGATTAGTGTAGGAATTACATTTTATCCCAGACAACCCCTTTAAGCTTTGATGTTTAGACTGGGACAGAACCAACAATAACATCTTATCATAATTACCGGGTGGGAGATTTAATGATTGCTAGGAGTCCCTCTCCTGCCATAAAGTACATACGGCCAACACATGGACCGAGTTTCACGGCTGAAATGTATACCTATATATACACACCTAAAACTTTTATCAACATACCTGTAGAGAAAATAAAAAGTCACAATGCCCCATAATGTAGAGACGCTCCCCCCCCCCGCCACAATGGTAAAATGGTAGTTGCAATAGTATTTAATATTCCCACTTTTTCACAATGTGTTAATACTAGCATAACTCTGTAACAGTGTGTATAGATAAAGGAATCCTTTGCCGCTGTATGTTGACCTGGACCAATGATGTCACCATTGTTGTCAAAATACAAAGGTCAGGAAAAACAGGGGCTTTTTTTTTTTTTTTTTTAGATCAATGACTTTTTACTTGACAATTAACCTTCATTTACTGCAGAAGCCACAAAGCACACACTCAACCTGCCGTACTGTATACAGACAATACAGAAAGGATGTGTCTGCATCCAATATATCCAGGTGAGTTTTTAGAAATAAAAAACTGAATTCCTACAATGTTCAAAAATATAATAACAAACAAAATGACCATTAAATCTTCTACATACTTAAATCTAGTGGATGAAAGAACTGTAATATTAAATGTATATACATTCCCTTTAAGGTACACATTAATGTTATAGCTTAGAGGCAATTTGTTAATTCCCATTTAATTTCCTATTTAGATAGAAAAGATTGAAAATCAGTCTCTTGGGCATATCCCGCTAACCCCCAACCTTCCTATATAAGAATTATATTGCATGTATTAATGGAATTTAGCATGCACATATGTATTCTGTAGACCTTTGAAAGTCTCAGGCATAAATGTGGGTGTCATTTATTGTCAGCTTGACTGGAATCGCTTATGAGAACAGTGCAGGTGACAGTGACATTGTGCTATTGCAGCCTGGAGCCCGGAAGCCTCTTCTACTTGTTAATGATTGTTTTCCTTGACAATAATTATGAATGCAAATGTCAGCACACAAAGGCCCTTGTCTGTATCGCTCTCACAATGTGAGCATCAGGAAAGCAAAATGGTCTCCGTCAGCAATGCACATTGTTATACCATTGTAACCGTACCGAGAAAAAAATCCTTAACAATAAGATTCATTTGCCCTTCAGATGACCGATCCTTCAACTTAACATAGTACAACCTCACCCGCTATGTAAAATTGATTTATTCTGTTTGATTCTAATTCCGTTCATCCCCGGCCTGTTCTTCGTCTCATTCCTTGTGGAGTAAGTGTGAGCCCCCAAACTGCACATTCATCAAGTGTTGCCTTCCAACCGGGATCACTTAATTAAACTTGCTGAGGATTGGGTCCGGAGAGCCTCCCGATTGGAGCAGTTTAACACTTTTTAGGATTCAGTATTCATCACAGAAACTCGGAAAAATGTAACAAGAACAAGAGCTTTTCTAATTAATATATACAACGTGAAATTCCATCGGGTCTAATTCAGATATCTACTAAATGTCCCTGCAATATTCACTTCTGAAACATCCAAACTATAGTAGAATTAAAGGGTTTGTACTGCTAAAGTTATCCCTATCCGCACGATAGGAGATAACTGTCTGAATGGTGGAGGGTCTGACTGCAGGTATCCTTACCCATTATGAAAACAGGCCCCTGTTAGATTAGAGAGGTGGTCACAGGCGCCCTGCCGCGCCATTCATCTCTATGGAAAGCGCTGTACTTGACTTCTCTGCAGCAAACCCACAGAGGTGAAATAAGCTGCAGCATGTATGTGCAACATGGGACCTCAGTTCTAGAGTTTATGGAGGTCCTAGCCATCAGTTCCCCACCATTTATATAGTTATCCCCAAATACTGGCTACATTTAATTTGTAGTACAACCCCTGTAATATCTGCTCAATACTCTGGAAGTAAAACTGAAGATTCCTGGATACATCTGCTGATTTGGATGGGATACACTGCAGTTATATAACTCTATGCCCTATGTTTTACGTTATACACCTTATCTCCTGCTGTGCGTGGATACTTGCCAGATACAAACTTATTTTCGGTCTAATGGAAAGGTTTATACACAGTTTCCGCTTTCATTATTTCTAGCTGTAGGTTAAGTTAAAGATAAGACACTACTAGGCATTCCTAAGCACAATTTGGGGTATTTGTGATGCTGGAGCTCAACACAACAATTTCCAAGAATAAAGCAATGTTAGCTAGCCATATAAATACATTAACTGGTCTTATATAGGGTCTTATCTATCTGAGATGATTAAAACCTGTCCTATAAACTAAGGCGGTAACTCAGGCAATGATCTTTGGACAAATGTAGCATGCAGTATTGAGCCATAACTTCAGCAGAAGCTTATTTTATTGCAAAAACAGTTTATGCAGCAGAGTACATTAAGTAGCCACTTTATTAGAAACACCCATATTGTAGCATGCTGGACTTCCTTTAGAACAATTCAGTGTGACATATACCCGAATTGGTCCCAGCGAGTGCCCAGAAACCAGTGGTGGAAATGCCGCCATATGCAGTTACCTGCTTGATTACTGCAGCAGGTGACAGACGCTATTTACTTAATGATCCCCGCTCCTGTCTGTCTCAGTCAGTTTTTCTCTTTCAGCCCTCTAGGGGGCCCTGTGCGTCCCACATCACGTTGCTGACACTGAGCAGTGTCAGGACACCATTGATGCTATTCAGTGCCAAGCACAGGAATTCCTGGACACTCAAATGGAAGCAAAGGCAGAGGCGGTCTAGGGAAGGAGCAGGGATTGGTAAGTAAATAGCAGTCATTACCTGCTAAAGTAATCTAGCAGGTGAAGGCCTAATAGAAAAGAAAGGAGGGGACACAGGTCACATAGGTCATGGCATAAAGTCACTATGGGGGGTACTTCCTATATTGGGGCCTATAAAGGGGGCTCTTATTGCATGAGGCCAAATAAGAGCAGTATACTGTGTGGGGGCCAGTAAATGGGGCATTTTACAGTGTAAGGGCCAGTAAAGAGGGCGGTATACTGTGTGGGGGCCAGTAAAAGGGGGTATACCATGTAGGGGAAAGTTAATGGGGTATTATACCATGTAGGGGCCAGGAAAGGGAGCTATACCATGTGTTGGCTGGGGGGGGGGGGCGCAGACAAAAGTCTGCTATGGGTTTCCACCAAGAACCCTTACTCCATGAGCCTGAATTGTTGATGGCTGACAGCAGGTTTGTGTGGGTTCAAACAGAGTAAAATGAAGAGTAATTTCTCTTCATTTTCCAGTAGCCGACTCCCCACGGCAGAATGTCGATGCAGAGCTTCAGCGTTCCGTCATGGCTTTCCGCATCTGATTAGGCCCAGATGAATTGGCCTATCAGCGGGGAGTCTTAGTCTAACCAGCTGCAGCATCCACAGCAACATCCAGCAGGACCCTTATTATTTCAGCATCCTGCTGTGATTTCTGCCTCCCACTGAAAACAATGGTAGGCAGAATCTGGGTGGAATCTACAGCTGATTTGGGGGCCGAATCCGCCCCCAAATCAGCATCAAATTTATTTGTGTGAACACCCCCTTACGGTGCAACTCATGCAGTGCAGCGAGTTCCTCTAAAAGTCACTGTAGCAACTGTAAGTCATATCTACAACTATAATAGACATACCCCACATGTATAAAAGCCTCCTTATGACCCCACACAGTATAATGGACCCCTTATTATGCCCCACACATTATAATGGCTCCTTTATGCTACAAAAATATAATGGCTCCTTAAGACCACATACATTAAAATGGAACCCTTTATGCCTCTATATAGTATTTTAACCCCTTTATGCCCCCACACAGCACAGTATAATGGACCCCTTATGCCCCATACAGTATAATGGACCTCTTATTAATACCACACACAGTATAATGCCTCTTTATGTTCTCCCATGGTATAATGCCCCCTTATGTCCACTGTATCTCATGTGGCAGCAGTGTATTCTTCTAAAAGCCAGCGCAGCAAAGACCACCCAAAATTGGGCATTTTTTACTGCAGCAAACCTGCTGGAATGGTTGAAAGTCTTCTGTAAGTTTCACTCTTTACATTACCCCTTATACCCCATACAATACACTGGACCCCTTATGCCTCAAACAGTATAATGGCCCCCTTATGCTCCAACACAGTATAATGGTCTCCTTATGTCCCATGCATAATTGTGGATCATTATGCCCCCAAACAGTATTATTGCCTCCTTATGCCCCCATATAGTACACTGACTCCCTTATGCTCCCATATAATGACCCCTTATGTCCCTATAGAGTACAATAGCCCCTTATGCCTGCCCCCACCACCTGTTTTACTATGCTTTGCAAGTACCTGGGAAGCGAACTGTAAGCGCAGATTTCATTATTACTTAAGCTTTTAACTCTTTGGACTCTCCCCCCATCTCTACTCCAATTCTGGTACATTTAACCCTGTCAGCGCCAGAGCAGGGAAAGGGCAGGGAATCCAAGCAGCTGAGTAATTATGAAATCTGCACTTACTGCTGGCTCCTGTTGACAGTGCAATGAGCGCCTCCATTTGTATTGCTCATTACAAAAAAACTCATAAAACTCTTCACTCATATAGTTAGTAGTAAAGCTGTGCAGGCATTGACTCTATTCCCAAGCCTGGAGAATATCCAGATACCATTCGCTGGTGTCTCCATCCCCCTAATCGATCCAGTATTGAATTATTGAATTGGGCATCCTTATCAATCTTTGAAGACCACCCTGACAACTTAGGAGACTGATAAAATTAACCCCTACCTTATATGGCAAATCCACCCTAGCATCAGACAGGAAAAGAAATATTTTCTCCTGCACTACTAGAATTTTTTGCATATTAAAATTTGCAAATGCCTACTATAAGCCCTTGTACATGATGATTCAATGTATTCCTCTGAGCAAAAGTCCCTGTGCAACCCCAGCTAAACTGAAGGGGACACCTGCACGACAGACCCAGTCTGTGCACCTTTTTTGACCTGAATAACAAGAGCAATACATTAGTGCACATAAATCTTTTTTTATATGCTATATTTTTCCATTAAATTGCACAATTTTGTGACAGTCCATCGGTGCTAGCAGCAGGAACCTGTTAAAATATATTTTATGAAAATAAACCTGATTCGGAAAACCACAGGTGGAAAATCACTGTCGTTTCCCTGACTTATAACATATTAATGTATATTTCCTATGAATTATTGCATATTGAGCAAACACTCACTCCCCACATCTTTAGGGACCTGGGTGAATTTGTAAAATGCTAATTTTTAATTAAAAGGATAAATTATATTTTCTCAGACTAAAAACAGATGTTGGATTACAGAAGTTTACAGTCTATGTTAATACGCAATACACAAGGAAATAAATACTTCCATATGATACCTACACTAAATACAGTATACACAGTACATTTATACAGGAGTTGTCCAATTGTCTGCACTGCAATGAGGATTCTACAACTTGTGACCAAATAAAATTGCGCAGTCCAAGTATAGAAATGTAGCCGGAAATCTTGGAGGGAACGGTCACTGTTGACAGGCATCATATGGCACTCTTCTACTCTCCTACAGGCAGACAATCTATCTTAGTCAAACATTTGTCAGTCCTGAGCATTAGCCATCATTGTAGTGCAAACCAGTCCTTGTCTTTTCGTAAGTATCTTTTCCATTAAGACCACTTTTGACAAGACAGTAAAGAAGTGTTCTAGATACCGGTGGTTTCGGTGTGTTCACAGCTGATAGCTTCGCTGGACTTCTTCCAGCATTGGAGGGATGTTAATTCTATCTGCTGACTATTCAGTTTCAACAAAACTTGACAATGCATTTGAGTTTCTTTTCTTCTGCCACAAAATTTCTGCTTATTAAAGACTATCTTGTGCCTTGCAGTGAGATTTCTATTAGGTAAGGATTTTCAGAAAATGGACTATTACTATCTATAACAATAAGAAAAATCTCTCTGTATATAAAATAAAGTAGAACTGTTTACCCATAGAAGTGTGTCATGTCAGTGGTCCTCCATTGCCCAGCATCATCACTGAGCAGCGGAGACCACTCACTTGGCAGTACACCAGTATCATAGAAACATCGAATATTTTATAGCAGAGAAAGACCACATGGTCCATCTAGTATGTCCATTATATTATTATCATTTTATCTTAGGATAGATGTTTTTATCTCATGTATGTATAAGCCTGACAGACCCCATTATAGTCAACCAGTCGGACCAGAACAACGGAGAGGCGACGCTAGTATGAACCTAGTGTAAGTTGTATAAATTCACTTACTGTAGATTTCCCAACCATATCTGTTGGAAGTTTGTTCCAAGCATCTTCTACTCTTTCAGTAAAATAATATTTGCCGACTTTGCTTCTGATCTTTCCCCCAACTAATTTCAGATTGTGCCCCTTTGTTCTTGTGTTTAGTTTTTTAAACCCTACTTATACCTTTAACATATCTAAAGGTTTTGATCATGTCCCTCCTTTCCCACCTTTCCTCATGTTTTATGCTTCAGACCCTCCACCATTTTTGTAGCCTACCTTTACACTCATTCTATTTTATCTATGTCTTTTTGTAGGTGGGTTCTCCAGAATTGGACATAATATTCCAGATGTGGTCTCACCAGTGCTCTATACGGCAATATCACAATTATATCTTCCTACTGGTTATACCCGTAGCTATACATCCAAGCATTGTACTTGCTTTCTCTGCTGTCTGGCTGCACTGTGCACTCATTTTGAGGCTGTCTGATATCAAGACCCCTAGATCCTTCTCTTGTGAAGTTCTGGCTAATACAGAACTGTCAATACAATACTCAGGGTTCCTTCTCCCTAAGTACATTATCTTCCATGTGGAAACATTGAACTGCAGTGTTAATTTTTGGACCATTCATCCAGTAAAGCTGGAGCCAAAAGTATCAAAAGTAAAGTCATCAATATTTTTGAGAAAAAAAAAACCACTGAATTGTTTAATGTCATATATTATTACACCTTGCTTTGGTCCGGTTTATATTTCCTGGTCCTTAATAATACATTAATAATACATTTTATTTATATAGCGCCAACATATTCCGCAGCACTGTACAACTCTTGAGATCAGTCCAACCAACTAGCGAGACCCCCACAATCAAGAACTTAAAGGGGTTTTCCAAACTTTGATATTTATGACTTATTAATCGATATCATATTGTGGGGGTTCAATGCCAGGTACCTCAAACTGATCATCTGTTTACAGAAGCCACAATTCAACTCCAAAAAGGATCTGAAAGTACTGTATAGTGGATGGGTTACTTGAGTTGGATCTGGATTGCATTTACCTAGCATAGCCAATACAAAGAGAGCAGAGCTGTGCTTCCAGCTTCTGGTGGGTGCTATGAACAACTGACCATGGGGGTGCTGGGTGTCAGACCCCCACTTATCTGATATTGATAATCTATCCTAAGGACAGGTCATATAAATATCAAAATCCCAGAAAACCCATTTAAGTTGTTGATCGTAGGAGTGTGGCTAGCTGGTTGGACCAACTAATCTCAAGGATGCACCTGGATATACAGTGCTGGCCAAAAGTATTGGCACCCCTGCAATTCTGTCAGATAATACTCAATTTCTTCCAGAAAATGATTGCAATCACAAATGCTTTGGTAATAATATCTTCATTTATTTTGCTTGTAATGAAAAAACACAAAAGAGAATGAAAAAAAAAGTCAAATCATTGATCATTTTACACAAAA
Organism: Leptodactylus fallax; assembly: GCA_947044405.1. NCBI lineage: Eukaryota > Metazoa > Chordata > Amphibia > Anura > Leptodactylidae > Leptodactylus > Leptodactylus fallax. Next base: position 2,504,170 of record CAMRHE010000178.1, on the reverse strand, counting down.
CTCCAAAAATGGGCCGGACAAAAGTATTGGCACCCTCAGCCTAATACTTGGTAGCACAACCTTTAGACAAAGTAACTGCGAACAACCGCTTCCGGTAACCATCAATGAGCTTCTTACAATGCTCTGCTGGAATTTTAGACCATTCTTCTTTGGCAAACTTCTCCAGGTCCCTGAGATTTGAAGGGTGCCTTCTCCAAACTGCCATTTTGAGATCTCTCCACAGGTGTTCTATGGGATTCAGGTCTGGACTCATTGCTGGCCACTTTAGAAGTCTCCAGTGCTTTCTCTCAAACCATTTCCTAGTGCTTTTTGAAGTGTGTTTTGGGTCATTGTCCTGCTGGAAGACCCATGACCTCTGAGGGAGACCCAACTTTCTCACACTGGGCCCTACATTATGCTGCAAAATTTGTTGGTAGTCTTCAGACTTCATAATGCCATGCACACGGTCAAGCGGTCCAGTGCCAGAGGCAGCAAAGCAACCCCAAAACATCAGGGAACCTCCGCCATGTTTGACTGTAGGGACCGTGTTCTTTTCTTTGAAGGCCTCTTTTTTTTTCCTGTAAACTCTATGTTGATGCCTTTTCCCAAAAAGCTCTACTTTTGTCTCATCTGACCAGAGAACATTCTTCCAAAAAGTTTTTGGCTTTCTCAGGTAAGTTTTGGCAAACTCCAGCCTGGCTTTTTTATGTCTCTGGGTCAGAAGTGGGGTCTTCCTGGGTATCCTACCATAGAGTCCCTTTTCATTCAGACGCCGACGGATAGTACGGGTTGACACTGTTGTACCCTCGGACTGCAGGGCAGCTAGAACTTGTTTGGATGTTAGTCGAGGTTCTTTAGCCACCATCCGCACAATCTTTCGTTGAAATCTCTCGTCAATGTTTCTTTTCCGTCCACATCTAGGGAGGTTAGCCACAGTGCCATGGGCTTTAAACTTTTTGATGACACTGCCCACGGTAGACACAGGAACATTCAGGTCTTTGGAGATGGACTTGTAGCCTTGAGATTGCTCATGCTTCCTCACAATTTTGCTTCTCAAGTCCTCAGACAGTTCTTTGGTCTTCTTTCTTTTCTCCATGCTCAATGTGGTACACATAAGGACACAGGACAGAAGTTGAGACAACTTTAATCCATTTCAACTGGCTGCAAGTGTGATTTAGTTATTGCCACCACCTGTTATGTGCCACAGGTAAGTAACAGGTGCTGTTAATTACACAAATTAGAGAAGCATCACATGATTTTTCAAAGGGTGCCAATACTTTTGTCCAACCCCTTTTTTATGTTTGGTGTGGAATTATATCCAATTTGGCTTTTTGGCAATTCTTTTTGTGGTTTTCCATTGAAGACAAATTAAATGAAGATATTATTACCAAAGCATTTGTGATTGCAATCATTTTCTGGAAGAAATTGAGTATTATCTGACAGAATTGCAAGGGTGCCAATACTTTTGGACAGCACTGTATGAACCAGACAAATACAAAATGTCAATAAATATATAAGAGAAATTGTAGCCTCAATCTGAAAAAGGTGGAAAGTCTTGACTAAGGAGAAGAAGACATTGTAAAACCCTGGCAGTGCTCTGCTACTGACATCCTGATCCTCCCAACGGCAGCACCCAATAGCTCACCTTTCTGTTTTGCTCCTGCCCTTGCTCTCCTCCACTCCTAAAGATTTTACTGATATAGGTTGACTACCCTCCTCTACCTCCATCCTTGTCAGTGTGCCCTGTAGGGTGTGTGCATAGTGTCTATTGGCTCCTTACAAACCAGTAACTTGTATCCCAGCCAATCCCTTCTAGCCACTTCCTATATAAGAGTGCTTGGCCTCTTGCCATGTGCAAGAGCAATAACATGTTAGTACACTAGACTCACTTTTGGTTTGCATGGTATCTGACCTGTCCTGAACAGTGTAGTGACCCTTGACTTGTTCCTGACTATGTTTCTGCCTGCTGCCCTGTCCAATACTCGTGCCAGACCCTTGGCTTGGACTTGACAGCTGAAACCTTGCTTTTTATCCTGACCACTTGCTTTTTTCTGATTTTGTGAACCATAGCCTCCTGCCCTGACCTTCTGCTTAGACCTGACTATTCTCTTTCGTGTCCCCTGGTGTTCTGCACCGGCCTCTTTTGGCCAACTGGGCTATGTTAAATTTGTCTTACAAAGGTTTTGGTGCCTTGGTGTCATGCTACTTCTGCAGTTTTAGTGGAAATTGGTGAGGCCTCATGCAAAGATCATGCAAAATCAGATTAGAATGGTGCAAACTAAGTTTTCTAAACATAGGAGAACAATGTACTACACATGCCAAATTCACTGTAGTTGGCCAATGATCTTATGTATACTGAGATCTCTCAGCTGTTCTACAATATCAGATGTATACTTTGTTCCCGTGCAGACAAACTGCTACCTGAGTAGGCTGGAAATGGCAATTCCCCACCCCGTTAGCCAAACATGCTTATTTATGGTAGAGTCATTTCATGTAAATGGTCACCTTTAGGAAGAGAATACCTAATAGTGTGAACGTCAGTTGGCTTGGTAAAAAAAAAAAAAAAAATTGGGAGAGGGGATATTTGGTTCAATACAAGGAACATATTTATTTGCTAACTCCCTCTGCCACTTTGCTGAGCTCATAGAAATATAAAACAAATTATTTTCTGATCTGGAAATGTCACCTTCCAGTAAGGAGGTGGTAGTGGATCCATTCATTACTTCTACTCTTACTCATCATAAGATATTTACATGTACTGAGATTGTCTCCTCTACTTATCTTGGTTGTGACGGTCAGTATGTTACTTGTGACACCTGCTGAGCAAAGGACCACATAGATAGATGAGATGGAATAATTCTACCTTACTGCTAATTGAAAAGCCCAGCAAGTGACACTGTTCGTTGCAGGACTCCTGAGAAACTAGGTTTACAATCCTGACACGAAATCTGCTGTATCACAAGTGTGAATTATTTATGATAACTTGTATAAATACTTCCAGAGCAAACATTTATCCTGCAATTGTGAAGAGTAATTACCAGGTCTTAGAGAGGTTTACACAACGTGAAACAATGTTACCCAGAAAAAAGAACATTGCCCTACAAAAAGTCATTGTCGGAAAAACCTAAGAGCAGGACACTTGGTCACGTCTCCTTGGTATCTATTGTTAGGAAAGGCAGGGTCAATATTTACTCGGAGACAGTCTTTCTTTCATAAGTGGATAGTCATTGAATTTTTGTCATTCTGAAAAAGATTGCGAGATACCTAGTAAAATATGTGACACACCAAAATGGCTCTAAATTTCACCTAAGTGGTCATGAGAGGTGTAGGCACAGTTATTATCATTCCAAAATGTCTCCCAAACTAATAATAGTTGGGCTTAAGGACTAGGTTTGAAGGACCTGGACCATCTGCCATCTTTAAAGAGAGTCTATCAGGTCCAAAATGCTTCCCCAAACTAATAATAGTGCTGCACAGGGGCCTTTAATAGGAGAAGAAACATAGTTCTGTGAGCACAGACCAAAGCAGAGATAATCATCTTTTTCTGGATATGCAAATCAGTCTGCAAATGCACCAGGAGGGGGCTCAATGATACAGACAGAAGCTGAAAATGTCATTCACAAATAAAAAGACTGCTTGCAGTGATTTCAGAAGAGAGCCTGAGCACCTGCAGCTGCCTGTAGGAAAATCTTCAAAATTGGGTCTGCCCCCAGTGCACTTGCAGGCTGATTTGCATATCCTTCATCATTTAGTGACTACAGAGGTATGTTCCTGCTACCAATAACTGCTTCCCGACATTCACTGTACAATAACTATAGCTGCAAGGTCTTTACTGTATTGTGGGCATTGAGGCGCAATGTTCCTGTTGGCGCATGGGCGCCACCATTTTGGGGAGGATCGCCAGCACCCAGAACGAGATTCAGGGCTGGCAATCCATTTCCATGACAACCGAGAGCCTAGGTCGTAGCGGTTAAATGAAATCAAAAGTGCCAAGTATCAAAGTATAAAAGCAATAGACATTCCCCAAAATGATACAACTAAAAAGTACACCTGGCCCCACAAAAAAGACACCGTATGCATATGGCGAAAAAAGAAAAGAAAATTTAAGAAAAAAAAATTTTTTGCAAAGTTTTGAATTTTTGTTAAGGGGTTAAAATGTAAATAAAACTATATATATTTATTATCCCTGGAATTGTAGCGAAACATAGAATACAGATGATGAGTCATTTTGGCTGCTCAGTGAATGCCATAAAAACGATCCCATAAGAAAGTCGAACAAATGCACTTTTTCTCCAATTCCACCCCATTCTGAATTTTTTTCCAGCTTTCCAGTAAATTTTACAGAATAATAAGTGGTACCTCATATGGCTCTGTGAATGGAAAAATAAAAAAGTTATGGAGTTTGAAAGGCAGTCCAAAACGAAAAAAGAAAATGCCTCCTGCGGGAAAGGGTTAAAGGTTCCTACATAGTGCTTATTATTGGTTTGGGAGGCATTTTGTACCTTATATACTCCTTTTAGAAAGGAGTCACCGAGTCAAAATTGCTAAATGACATATCTCATTTGATTGTGCCCCTGATCAATTTGGATATGACCCTAGAAGGTTTTTATGTAAATTTGCTCTTATTATCCAAGTGGGAAGTAACCTTTTATTTACATATATCTTTCTAGGGGCCATATCTTTTGAACAGGAAGATGAAAAAGAATTCTAAACTAATCAATGAAATGAGGTATGTCATTTAGCATTTTCTCTTGGTGAGAGTTCCTCTTTAAACGTGGTAGATGGCCCAGGCGCCTAAAACTCATATTATTTTGTATTTACAGTTAAAGTTTAAGCTGGCTACCTAATCTGCTGGGACCCTGAAGGGAAGACAGAAATGTTCTTACTGCTTCTGTCTACTCTGTTTTCACATAAACAGTGCTCAATGTAAGCCGTTATGGAAAAGACTGCTTTTAACAATCCCGGTGATCACATGACTGACAAAGTGATTGCCGGTATGCCTGTAGTAGTAAGTTACTACTGGGTCTAACTAGATTATTAGCCCTGGTAATAACAGTAGTCACTAGAACAGGGTTGATTTCTCATATTTATAACATAAAAAAGGACCCTAGCCTTTCTTTATGGGACAAACCATACAAATTAAAAGAAAAAATGAAAAATTAAAGAGAAGGTATCATTAGAAAATGACCTATTATTTAAGTCAAGATTTACTGTTAAACATATTTTTCAGAATTTTTGGTGTTTTGATTTTTAATTTCTTATTATCTTTATTAAAAATAATCCAAAAATCTTCCAGTTTCCCCTTTGGCCATTGTCACATCCTGTTCTGTAGAGATCACTTTTCAGCAGTTATCTCATTATCTTACAGGCAGAATTAAAAGGTATTATCGGTAGAACCTATATGAAGGTAACTCAACTCCCCATTCCCTCATCCTGCATAATAACTTCTGCACAGGTGACAGAGCATGCCCACAACACAAGACGCCATAAAAGTGAATGTTATGTCTATAGGTTACTTGAGTTCCATGTAGTTGTTGTAAAGAATATCTCTCGAACTCCCCCCATAATTTTTAATACAAAATAGAATTTTAAAAAATCTACAGTCAGAAAATTAAAACATAAATGACTACATAAAAATATACACATGTAGTTTTAATTCTTGGAAATATGGGTGATACATTCCCTTTAAATAAAAAAATCACTGATTTAAAGAACTCAGTATTCATTATATTTACATGGCATGACAATTCTGAGCCCTGGACATTAGCCCTAAATGACAGAGATATATTTTGTTGTTACGGTATGTCTGAAATGGGTTATAGAAGATAAAGACTATTTACTTCTGTTCAAGAACAGACTACTCCATTGCAGAGATGTCAAGGACCTCCAGCACGGTATGTACTGACACTACCGAAAAGGAGAGGTAATAATTTCATCCCATCAATGACATCAAATATTTAGTAATATGAGTAGTTTTAGCCATGAAAGATTACTACAATGTACAAACTAAATCAAATAATACATTAGGCACCAACCTTCAGATATTACTAGTATAGTAGAGTACTAGTACTATCAGCTTTAGGACTGGTATTACTAGTTATAATTATCTGCAGAAATTACATTGCCTTTTCATTATCATAGAAGTATCTTCCAAGTATTATATGGCAGATTTTACAAGCCTTGCAATCTATTATAGTCATCTTGTAAAATATCACTGGACTTGTTTTTTATCATTAGGCATTGCTATATACCAATGTCTAAAAGACATTGCGATGACTGATAACAGCCAAAGTGCAGCAATCCCATTGGCAGCACTTACACACCGATCATCTTGCCTGCCACAGAAAGAGGAGCTTGTAAAATCTTCTACTTACTATTGGAAATATTATTGGCCCATTCTTCACAAGTTTGCAGGATTTACTGCATGTTCCTGAAATAGTTTTGTAAAAATCTCTTATTTCTCTGTTCCATGTTTGACTGGAGAGGAGATCGGGGTGAAGGTTAAGTCTTAGGAAAGGAGCTCGGCTTAACAGCCATAATGTTGTGGTACAGCAGACAGGGCATAGGGGGGAGGCTCCTGCTGCAGCCAGTTCTCTTACAGCCAGACACAGGAGGAGGAGGAGAAATTGCTGACATGAGACACATACAGATGTTTTTTACATCTTCCTCAGTTTTCATTTTAATATGAAATCAAATTGAATAAAAGTCGAGGAGGAGATTGTAAAGCTGAATTAACAAATAGGCTGAGATTTTTTTTTTTTGCATTCTATATGCTTAGTGTTCCTTTAAAGGGGTTATCTGGATAACCTTTATTACTAATATATAAGCTGAAGCCCTTAATCCCCAAAGTTTATTTTTTAAAGGGTAGCTCTGGAGACCAGAGGTCTTGTTCCTCTGCCTCTCCTGCTGGCACTCCTGGTCTCCACTCTACTCAATGGACCATACTCACATAGTTCCAGCATCCCGCTGTGTTCTACAAAAATAAACTTTGGAGCTCCAGGGTACTGATTTACATTTAAATAATAAAGCTTAACCGGCACAGGGAATGCATTGGTAAACTTTATTATTCCCCAGATAACCCCTTTATGTTATATAGACGTGAATGTAAAATGTAATACACAAGTTTAATCTGTGAGCTAAATACAGATCATCCAGCAATTGAAAAGCCTAAACCACAATTCTTTGGAAAGACATACTGACATAGGAATAACTTTGTATTAAAACGAGATTGGACATGTTCCAGCTTTAGTTTGTAGTCTTACAAGTATTATAGTCTTATTCCCTTATTCGGTTCTACTGATAAATAATAGGTTAACGTAATTTTCTGTTTTAGAAAATCCGCACTTAAATACCCTCTTAGGTCATACAGAATTGTCCCAGAATTACAATTTATTCCCTATCCACAGAATAGGTGATAAGTGTCCAATCACTCTGAGTACTACACTGATGCTAAGAATGGGGTCCATTGTGCCCTGTTTGAATGAAGCGATGGTTGAGCATGTACAGTGCCCCTCCATTTATAGCCAATGGGACTAACACACATAGTCAAGCACTGCACTTGACTATCTTGGTCAGTCCCATTCAGATTAGATTAGGCATCATCACACATGTGTCACAGTCCCTCTACGGAAAGCAAGGAAAAGGACCCCTTTTCTCATGATCGGTGGGGCCCAGTGATCAGACCCTTGTGGATCAATATTAAATTGTGATTGTGGCATTCATGACCCTCATATATTAGCCAGAGCAGAAAGCGGCTACAAAAATTATTTATCACATGTCCATTCATTACATGTACAGGTCATACTTAAAGCATACCTCCAGTTATATACAACTTTGCATAAATGAATGGTACAGGTGAAAATAAGAAACTTTTTATATATATCATATTAACCCTTACTGATATCTGCCATAGTAGTACAGCAGATGTAGGGTCTTTAAAGCCAGGTCTCCGCTGTTTCATGCAGCATTAACCATTTAATTTAGCCCCCATTATGATGATCTCCCTCCTCCATTGCTGCCGTAATTTTGGTTTTGTTTAGTAGGACTGGTCCCAGGTGGTGAGATCGTGGGAGTCATTCTACTTCCATGACAGCCAGGAGCCTTATGAAGGCCTGTCATAGTAATATATGTATTGAAGCATGCATGTAGCAGGCCTCAATAGATACATAGGCATTTTGCCATAGACTGCAGCAGTCCATGGAACAAGCGATCTGTTGATCGCAGGTTAAAACCCCTGGAGGGGGCTACAAATAAAAAAATAAATAAAAATGTTTTTGTCCCTACAAAAAAGGATGCCTCACACAGCCCCCTATATCGAAATATAAAAAAACTTTATGGGTGTCTGAATATGAATATTTTCTTCAAAGTTTTGAATTTTAATTAAGGTGTTAAAGCAAAAACTACATACATTTGATATTGTCATAATCAAAGTGACCTGGGAATATAGGTAAGATGTCATTTTGGCTGCTCAGTGAGTGCCATAAAAACGCAACCCATAAGAAAATGGTGCACGTGCAGTTTTATTTAGATTCTCACATTCTGAATTTTTTTTTAATCTTCCCAGTACATTGTATGGAATAGCAAATATTAAAAATGAAGTGCTCATATGCTCTGTGAACGGAAAAATAAAAAAGTCATGGCTTTTGGAAGGCAGGAAGTAAAAAACAAATATCAAAAAATGAAAAATGACTTTGGCAGGAAAGGGTTAAAGAAATATGTTTCCTTCTCCACTTTTCAGGTGGTCATTTTGTACATATGAGTCTATGAAGAGGGGAGGGGGGGAGGGAGAGGCTGTTGGAAAACATACATAAATAACAGTTTCTGTTATTTTCTGCTATTCTGTGAGCCAGAGCGCACTTTTAACACTGACATGCTTGTAAATAAGAGGCTAAAAGTGCACAGAATGAGTCAGTAAATCAATTAACTTGCTAGCATCAGCCTCCTCCTCCCTCCTCCATAGAGTTCTGTATGTGAGGATGGATATGTAGACAGATCTCTGCGTAAACAGTCAGATCGAGGATGAGAAGGAGCAGCAGTCTAATAAGTAGTGAAGGAAACAGATCTCCTTAATAAGATATATTACAAAGATTCATATGTTGACCTATACTATTCGTTTATGCTTTAATGAGCAGGCTGTAATACTTAACTTCACCTGTGGTGGCACTGTAGGGAACACTTTTTAACAGGTTTCAATCGAGATTGAAACATTGTCTTTTTCACAGCATTTCACTGCATTACTTTACTATTTCGTGGACTTTGTGCTTTTACTGTAAATTTTAGGTTTCAAAGTGTTTTTCTCACTGGAAAACTGGCTGAACATGATTAAAAAAAATCAAGTTTGGCTAAAATAAAATAAGTGACTCAACTGTGCCATGATAGTGGTGTTATGTAACCTGGCCAAAGAGTTAAAAAGTGTAAATTTTGCCAGTAACTTTGACCAAGACAGCTGCATGAAACATGAGTAATGAGTATAACCCTTAAATGGATCTTACTGAAGGGAGGGTCCTGAAATAAGCTGCTAATCTGAACTAAACACATTACAGATGAGCTCATCAGCTCAAATCTAATTATTATGTGCCAGGCCAAGCTTAATTGCTTGTCCTTGACATAAATAATGTCTGCCATAAGCCTATTACCCTATGTAAGCCTATTATTGCAGTAATCGCGCCGCTGTCAAAAGCACAAAACGGAAACGGACGAAGAGAGGAAAATAATGGGATGCAATTAACAGGCAAACAGGGACAAGCAGCTTTCTAATCGTTACATGGGATACACAGGTCTGATTCAGAGCTCAGTAGGGAGATCATTGCACTGTAGGGAAGGGAGCTAGGAGTAGTAGTACAGAAGCCAATATCTCAGAGAAGGAGGGAAAGTAGTCAATGTAAAGGCAATGACTATGTCTAAGGTCATCACTTGGGAAAGAAGTAAATGATGAGCAATTACTATTAAGACTGACCTGCGGGAAGTGCAGATCTTTGTGCATAGTTAAATGGTCACTAACTTTTCAGACAACTCAGTCTCATTTAATAGGGCATATGATTCTGGACCAAAATGTAATGCACTTTATTTAAAAAAAAAAATGTTGCTTTTTTCTGCCTGAAAACTCCTGCCACTAGGTGTCTCCCTCCTTCCTAATTTGCTGTTCACTCCCTGTTATTAGGGAAGGTCTGTCTTTAGAAACCAACAAGCTGAAGACTGGAACACAGGAAGTGGAGGGGAAGGGGCAGGGCTCTGTATGTTTATATACAAATCTGCTTCTCTGTATTCCCTGCCCAGACAGGAGTCTGCAGCTTCTCATAATTCACGGTGAGTTTAGTCTAGTGTTGTGTTTAGTGCTTGTGTTATTGCTAATGGGATGTTAGTCACTGATGGCAGCTTTCTTGTTTTATGCATTTTCTGTCTTAGGGATCTTTTAAGCTTCATCGTAACCTCAATTTGGAGTCTGGTGTCCTTGGATTTCCTATATTATGGTCACTTGGGTTTTTCATTTTACAGTTAGTTCTGGTATAATAATACATGCACAGAAACCAGTAGTAGTAATAATGGATAGAGGGCAGACTGCGCTGTATTGTACATGATACAGCCATAATGGGGATATTAGCAGCAGGAAAACTGATATGGTGCCATGTATGAAGGCTTATGCAACCAGACAACAGACTGCCCAGCAGTCAACTTGATGAAAACTCAGGTACCCTCATTCTAGCACTGAAAATTATTTATTTGTGCCATGTTGATTAAAAAAAACTTGGACAGAGAAGTAAGACCATTTCTGTGAACCTCCTTCTTCCCTATTTTTATGTTTAGTGTTACATTATGTTTGACAGAAGCTGAAGCCAACCATCTGGTTTCAACATACTATAATTTATCTTGACTTGAATGTGGATCCATAAGGCAGCAACTGGGTTTGCACTTGATAGACTCGGTGCAAAGTCTGAGGGACTCCACAAGTAGATACAGACTTTGCTTAGGGAGGCTCCCCAGGTTATTACTCCTAGAATAGTCACCAGCTGTGCGGTGTGGAGGAGCAGGATCAGAACATAGGTATTGGAGCACGGCTGGAATGTGGTCTTTAATAGAGTCAAAGATCATCACAGGGAAAGCAGTTCAGAAAAAAAGATGCAAAATTTGAGGGTCAAGATATGTGGTTTATCAGTGTGAGGGCTCTGGAACACATTGATGGCAGCTGAACAGACTTGGGGGAGGTGGTAGATGCTCTTTGAAGCTCCACTCTAGAGATACTTATTATTTTAGGGCATACTAATGTGCAGCCACTCACTATGTGATCAACAGACTGACCTGCCAATTCACACACCAGCTGGAAGTCCCTGGATCCTATGTAAGTCTATGAGAGTGTAACATCCAGCCTTTCATAGACTTACAAAGAAAAAGTGACTTCCAGCTGATGTGTGAATAAGTAGGTCAGTTTGCCAATTACATGACCACCCGGGGGACCATTCAGCAGCAGAATAACGTGAATGGTGAGTCCAGTGATTCACTGAACATTAGTAGTGTGCCCTGTATTACAGGGCTAAAGAACAATGACTATATCCAGTGTGGGGCTTTAATCCAGGGCCAGACATGCTCTCCAGGAATACCCTGTAAACTGACACTTGTGCAATAAATCAAGGAATTTGCTTGGTTGATGACTTCATCATTAGAAGCAGCTAGGTTAATTCCGCATAGCAACAGAGCCAATCCTGGGAAGAATTAACCATTGCTTTGCTGGTGCAGAAGACTGTGCCTGAGCAGTGAAGACAGAACCACGCAGGAGTAAATCAGGAACAAATACAGAGTTGAATAGGCCATCAGGATCAAAAGGCATCCTGCCAATGAGGGAAAACTGAGTGTGTTATACATCAATGCCGATATTATTTTGTCCTTCAGAGCAATAGGTTAAACTATAGTCATTTATATCTGATTCAACCATTTCTACAGGCTTCCTGGCTGATCAGCTTTTGCCCTGCAACATAAAAGGGGAGGAACTTATGCAAAAGTTTCTTAAGGCTAAAGCCCCACATTGCGGAAACGCAGCTTTTTTGGTTCCAGATTTTGCTGCAGTTTTTTGAGCCAAAGCCAAGAGTAGATTTAGCAGAAGGGAGAAGTATAAGAGCTTCCTATATTTTCCCATTCCTTTTGTAGCCATGGCTTTGACTAAAAAAAAAACAGCAAAATCTGCAACAAAAAAAGTGCCTGTGTTTTTTTAAATCGTAGCATGTCAATTATACCTGCGGAAACACTGGCGTTTTCCATACAGGTATAATAAGAGCAGAAAGTCCGCAGAGGAAAACTCTGCAAAAATGTAATGGAAAACACTGCAGAAATAAATGTGATGCGTTTCCACTGTGTTTATTTCTACAGCATTTTTTTTTTTTTTTTGCTGTGTTTTGCAACTTTAGGATTAGGCTTAAAATGTTATGTGAATGGACATTCAAATGTTGGGAGGTGTTTTACTAAGTTGCTACCAATTTCTGTAAGTAAGCCCTCATACAAATGGCGCAGCATTAGGAGCTATAGGCTCTCTGTGTGCAATGTAAGGTACAATAGTATGTCATCAGATATTATACAAAGCCTTAAAGGGGTTTTCCAGGCAAAAAATCTTTTTTAAAAAAGGTCTGTTAGTGCTATTAATGGGTTAAAAAGTGCACCCAAATACCTTTAGCAGTGTTTTGAGTGATTTCTGGGTTTCTCTAGGAGCTCCTGGCATCTTCTGCATTTGTTTACATGGTGTAACTTCCTGCTATGTAACTTCCTGCCTAGCTTCTACACTAACTCCATCTCACTCCCCCCTTCCTCTCTCACTCCCTATCCCTCCAACTACTAGCCCTTCCCAACTAATTAACTCAGCCCACCCCCCTCCACTGCATCATACTTACCTATCTTCCTCTTTAGACAGGAAATGCTCCTCCTTTTCTTTCCACTCTCCTGGCTGTGCTCAGGCTGAAGACGCCTGCACAGTAGAGATGGCACCTCTGACAGCGCATGCACAATCTCTACTACGCATGTATCAGAGGCACCTCCAGACTGCGCAAGTGCCAGCAGAGTGAAAGAAGGAGGAGGAACCGTTCCCACAGAGGAAAACACATAAGTATGATGGGGTGAAGGAGGGGGTGAGAGTATTGGTGACGTTCAGTTTTGGAAACGGGGAAACGGAACGTCACCAGATTATCAGAAAGTGTGCCTGGGGTGGTCACATGACCGCCCCAGGGATATGGGTAATTATACATTTTTTTTAAGCAAAGTAAATTAGAAGTTAGGCGGGGGTGGGGTTTAGTTTAGGGGTTCATTTTGATTTTATCCTGGACAACCCCCTTAACATGTCCATGTTCATGAGCCTTTACTATGTGTCATACTGATATCGGGTGGCCATCTAGCTTTGAATTAGTAGTTCTAGCTGGTTGCTTCATATACCCACAGGCTATAGGTGAGTAACTTTACTAGTCTCAGTATGAACAAGGGTATCATGAAGAAATCAGGTATTAGGGAGTATTATGTACAGTCTAATGAATTATATTACCATGGGAAATCTGGATTTTAATATACAGTGGTTTCCATTTACAACTGAAGAGGAAAAATCTACACATATTAATTAAATGTAAAAAGTTTTCGCAGCTCTCACATAAAACAAATCTATTCACTTGTTCAGTGTAGCTCTTACTAATAGAGATGTCATCTGCAGCCACTTGTATCTACGCCCTGTTAATTATAGGTGAGGACCACAAAGATTGTAGAATTAAGCTTCACATAATACTGATTGCACATTAAGACTGATGAGCAGAGAAGAAACCGCAATGCCCAACGTCTACATCAACTACTTCAACATGACCTGTTGCACTGTAAACAGTGAATTCAGTTCTACAGTGATGTGCAAAAGTTTTAGGCAGGGGCTGCAAAGTAAGAATGATTTTGAAAATAGAAGTGTTAATAGTTTATTTTTGTCAGCTAATAAAATTAAGTGAATGAACAAAATAGAAATCTAGATCCCATCAATATTCGGTGTGACCTTTGCCCTTTGCCTTCCATCAGTTCTTCTTGGTACACTTGCAGACAATTTTTGAAGGAACTCGGCAGGGAGGTTGTTCCAAACATCTTGGAGAACTAAGTAAAGATCTTCTATGGATGTAGGCTTGCTCCAGTCCTTCTGTGTCGTTATATAATCCCAGACAGACTGGATGATGTTGCGATCAGAGCTCTGTGGGGGCCGTATCATCACATGGGATTTAGAATTCTCTTTTCTTCATTCACTTCCTTTTGTTATATAAACTATTAACACTTCTATTTTCTAAAGCATTCTTACTTTGCCGCATTTTTTCCCCCACACATGCCTAAAACTTTTGCACAACATTGTATTTTCCCTGTAAAACTTCCTATACTTACACATGACCCCAGCATTTATCCACCCATATCAGTAGCAAGGTTTCAGCCCCACAAAAACCTATGTCACGCCCAGAGGAATGATGGTTGACCTTAACACTGCTCTTAATGGACACATTTGATTTTGCGATTTCTTCATATGTTTAACCCTTTGAAGGATGTGGTTTAAAGACATAATATAGTAATAAGAAAAAGTTTAGTGCAATTGACGATTTCATATGGTCAACTATGTCCAGCTTGACTACTAATATCAATGGTGCATGTTGTGTTAGGACAATGCAGTACAGTCACACAATAGTCACTTAAAGGGGTTGTCTGGCCACTTAAAAGTTTTTAGTAACCAAGTATAACAAAATAAATAACTCACCTTACTGATCCTTGTTGCACCATTTCTGACAATTCCTAGGTGTCTGTAGCCAGTGATTATCTGAGCCATTACATGTTCTTGTCACCAAGGGCCAGGAAGTGCAGAGACTGATGGGAGATCTACGAAGTATCAGAATGGGATCAGTGAGGGTTGTGACCATTATACCACTTATTTTAAAGTGTTCTGACTATTTTTTAAGACATGTCCATAGCTGGACATCTTCTTTAAAGGGAATCTGTCAGGGTAATTTGGAACACTAAACCACCCACACGTCCATATGGTCCTGGGGTTTAGTGTCCCAAATCACCCTGTTATAACACAATCCATGGCCGCATTAAAAATAAAAACGCTTTATACTCACCCTGCCGCTGTACTCCCTGCGCCTGCGCAGTTCTTCAATGAAGCCAGAGTAGTACACCTCAGCTTCAGTACGCATGTCCTGTACCTCCGGCAATTGCGCAGTGAAGTTGGGGTGTCCATATTTGGCTTCACTGAAGAACAGCGCAGGCGCTGGGAGGCGTGCCAACGAAGAAGCTCATGAATAAGCCGGACTGTTCTCGGCTGAACAGCGTTGATTGGACCCTTCTCTGGGTAAGTATAATGTGCCTGCGGATTGCATTACAACAGGGCAATTTGGGACACTAAACCCCAGGTCTATAAGGACCTGTGGGTGGTTTAGTGTCCTAGATAGACCTGACAGATTCCCTTTAATCTGGCTATACACTTTAGATAGCTGATGGCCGTATTAATGACTCCTCCATACACATGTACTCTGGACCCTGCCACGTGTTGTGAATGGGTCAAGGTGAATAAGACACCTCTAGCAGCGGCTTCTCTTAACTGAGTATAAAAGGATCCAATGAGGTGAATTTCAACCTGTTTTACCCTGATATGTGCCGTCATGGCAGAGATGGGACACCACTATATACATTAGGAGGTCAGTGGGTTCAGATGACATTCACCTAGGACCAGCTTTAGTTTGTAGCTCTACAATCATGACTTCTGGCCAGAAAAGATGCACATGATGGAATCTGATTCTGATAAAGCTGTGCTGTTGAAGTTTTTACTATCCACTTACTGATGGCTTATTCTCAGTATTAGATCTGCAGCATAAGACAGCCAGGACCCCTGCAGATCAGCTGTTCCAGGACAGTTGTACTCATACAATTTGTAGCAACAGATTTAAGTACTGCAGCAGTGACACATTGAAGTCTGTGCAGCACCCAAATCCACTGCTGCGTGGCAAGTCTAAGGATATGTCAATAGTGCAAAGTGGATGACCCCTTTAAGTGATCCATGTCACCTGAAGTTGTCAGCTGGTGTTTTAAGATTGACCCACTTCTCTGAGTTATAAATATCAAAAAGAACTTTCAATAATGTTCAAACATTTCCTATTAAAACAACTAAAGCATTACAAAGAAAAGCAGAAGAAAGAAGCAGTTGGCGAGAGATAACCCATATGATAAACAACATGAGGAGATGAATAGTACATATCAAAGCGTCTTAAACAACATGATATCTGTGCATGTAAGATCGAGGAAATGAGTACAAAACAAGAAAGGGGGAGCAGGAGAAAAACAAATGGAGAAAAAAGTTACTGTACAATTACATGTAAAGACTGGAGGGAGATCTAGAAAGTAACTTGACTTGTGGTGCAGCGTGTTAACTCTTTCAATCGGTTTCCATGACTTTTGTTGTCTTCTGTGATAAGATATCAAGGCACAGAAAGTTATCACACTGCAGAAAGTCAAGTTAAACAGTGCTGCATCTGTAAATGACATCTGTAAGAAAACAATATCTATGATTTCCAAAATTGTACAATTTTTTTTCTTTTAATTGGCTGATATTTATTTTAACTTGCAGTCTGTCTTGGAAGACCAAGACAGACTTTAAAAGAAATTTAGCAGAGTGAATATCAATTTAGGAAGGAGGGAAGGGTGGAAGTAGTATGATAAGTGGAAACAACAGCATTTTCTCTACACTTTATATATTTATACAACATTTGATGGAACTTATTGTCAAATGACACTATAACTGTAGGGATTGTACAAGGGGAGTTCCACAGATACCAAAACGCTGATATACTGTATGTTATCTGATGTAATAGTAATGTTCTATAGCTCTCGTATGTAATATAATGTGGCAGTTTAAGACTGACCATACATATTGGATAGCTATGTCCGCACCTCACTTGCTGAATGGATAGGGGAAGGAATGGTAGTCATATATATTAGGTCAATATCAGCCAACACCGACAATTTTGGCAGCATAAATGTCCATCTGTGTTTAGTAATATTCCAGCTGTCCCCTAGATATTCAGAAAAGGGTTGGGCATGTTGAATTTTAATATGCCCAAATCTTTGTTCTCAGGAGAGGTAAGCCATCACCACAGTTATCTGGCACCGGCTTTTCCCCACTCTCTGTTGGGGAAGGGAATTGGGAGTTATTCCTGAAGCTACCAGACACCTCTAATGGTGGCTTATCTCCCTTGAAAACAAAAGGATCAGGCATGTTGAAACCCAGCCCGATCATTCTTTGCCCCAAGATACCACCATACACAGTAGATGGTCCGCCACACCCATACCGAGTTTAGCCAACATTTATCTAATATGTAAGACCACCACTCCTATTTCAAAGTCCTGAAACACATGGTTCATCATTTGTTGTGTAACTTCATCTCCTGACAACCTATGACATGTGATTTCACGTGTGTGTAAAATAGCAGCAAATTAGTAGTGACCAATTCATTATTATTTGCCATATTTTCAGGGGTGGCCAGATGACTAATATGGCTCTAAAACCAAAGCTCAGTGGCATGCTTACCATGTTGGCAGACTATACAGCTGCTATGGGGCCCGTAGAGGGGAGAGGTCCTGGAGCTGAACTACTTCTTATGCTTCCTGCTATTGATCCATTGCATTTTACTGCAGACGCCACTAGGGGTTCGGTGGTAACTGTATTCATTCCTATGCACTGAGCTCCCCCTAGTGGTGGCTAAAGGCAGCAAATTTTATTGCTCACAGCTGTAGTGGGGAAAATGTATAAATGCATTTTATACCAGTTGTTTGGTTGATGTGGAGTGTGAGTTTTTAAAAAAATAAAAAATTTCTAGATATAACAAAAACATTACCTTGGAGCCCCTATTGGGTACTATGATAAGCCCCTATGGTTAAAGCTATCTGCAGTATGTTATTATACACATATGTTACACTAATGTGAGGGTCAGCAACCTAGAACTCCCAACATGCTCAATTCACTTCTATGGGAGTCCCAAGAACAGCAAAGCAAGTGTGCATGCTGGGAGTTGTAGTTTCACAAAAACTGGAATTTCAATGGTTACTAACCCCTACTCTAGTCGTATAGGGTCTCATGCACACATGGCATTGGCATTTGGCAAACAGAATCGTATGTCGCCATTTACTTCCAGAGGATGACATGTTGTCCTGTTCATGTGAGGGTCGCTGTACGGTAATAAACCAAGCACCTTTGCGTTCATCACATGACCAGGACAGATTTTCACCCTTCAACATTGAACATTAAAGGCTGTTTAATGACTGCAAAGGTCTGAAAACTATGATAGAAACTATGATAAATTAATAAATGTAATATATGAGAAAATGGTAAATCGTTTTCCTCTACAACAAACAAGCTTCATTTGCTGCGCTGACATCTTTTCCAAAATAATAATCTGGACACATGTGAAGTGATACAACACAAAGATATGTGCGGGTAGATAGACAAATAACACAGCTGCACATAGAGGGAAACATTTTCATACAATGGATCTTCTTTAGACATGGCCTTCCTAATAAACACATTAAATAATAGCTTGGCTTTTAGCCATCAACCAGCAACTAGAAAAAAGACAATCCAAATGTGGAGAAGCTGTGCAACAGCGCCACCCACTGATAACTTGTAGATCACTTCAAAAATAAGCATCTGCATATGGGATAATGTATAAACATAAAATCTGGAAATATGTCACACAGGAGAGGAGGTGGAGTGACTATTTGCTGTTCTACATTTCTTGTGTGACACTTGTGTGCTTGAAAATGTATAAGAATATTTTATATATGTCACAAACACTCTCTAAAAAAATATGAGCAGTGATGGCTAAGACAGAATTATAGTTACTATATTAAAGGGGTTTTGTGGGGCTTATATTCTGATGGCCTATCCTTAGGATAAGTCATCAATATGTGACTGGTGGAGGTCCATTGGGACTCCCATAAATTAATAAAAGAGGCTGCAACATTCAGGTGATTGCAATAATGGCCTTTTCACTGAATACCATGTACACACGTGGACAAAATTGTTGGTATCCCTCATTTAATGAAAGAAAAACCCACAATGGTCACAGAAATAACTTGAATCTGACAGACTGGAATTTGCCAAACTACATGTTGACAAGCCACAAAGTTTCTGGGAGAATGTCCTATGGACAGATGGGACAAAAATCGAAATTTTTGGCAAGGCACATCAGCTCTATGTTCACAGACGGAAAAATGAAGCATATCTTGAAAAGAACACGGTCCCTACTGTGAAACATGGAGGAGGCTCTGTTATGTTCTGGGGCTGCTTTGCTGCATCTGGCACAGGGTGTCTTGAATCTGTGCAGGGTACAATGAAATCTCAAGACTATCAAGGGATTCTAGAGAGAAATGTGCTGCCCAGTGTCAGAAAACTTGGTCTCAGTCGCAGGTCATGGGTCTTGCAACAGGATAATGACCCAAAACACACAGCTAAAAACACCCAAGAATGGCTAAGAGGAAAACATTGGACTATTCTGAAGTGGCCTTCTATGAGCCCTGACCTAAATCCTATTGAGCATCTTTGGAAGGAGCTGAAACATGCCGTCTGGAAAAGGCACCCTTCAAACCCGAGACAACTGGAGCAGTTTGCTCATGAGGAGTGGCCAAAATACCTGTTGAGAGGTGCAGAAGTCTCATTGACAGTTACAGGAATCGTTTGATTGCAGGGATTGCCTCAAAAGGTTGTGCAACAAAATATTAAGTTAAGGGAACCATCATTTCTGTCCAGGCCTGTTTCATGAGTTTTCTTTTTTTAAAAATTCTGTTGAAGCATGGTTGGAAAGCAATGTCTGACTTTCATTTGTTCATTTTCATAGAATTTTTATATATTATTACTTTTGTCAGATTCAAGTTATTTCTGTGACCATTGTGGGTTTTTCTTTCATTAAACGAGGGATACCAACAATTTTGTCCACGTGTGTATAATGCCATATGTATTGTAGGAGATGTGCATGATATTGCAGCTCAGCCCCTTTTACTTGCATGGGACTGAGCTGCTACTGTACCATGTGACTTGACGTCATGGGCCTAGGGAATAGGCACCGGTGCCTCTTTAAACAGCTGAGCAGCAGGAGTCCCAGGCTGAGAGTTTTCCAGCAGATTTTTACAGATAAAATCTTCTGTATATTAAAACAGAAGCCAAGTATAGTAAATTATATTTTCCAAATCTAACCCACATGCTGTAAAAATTTAAGCAAATTGCACATGTGAATAAAGTGGATTTGACCACTTTCTGTTTAGCATCTAGAGCAAAATCCACCATATACAGAAATACTGCATCTAGAATTCACCTTGGGGTGTATTGATGTCATAGAGGGCATCACCGGCTAAGGAGCCTATTATATAAGCCATAGTGGAGAGCTACTAAGGGTAGATGGCACCTGAGGTCATGGCGGTGTCATTCCTAACAGGGTTATGGTGAGACATACTTTCAGGAGGGATCTTCCAACATCAACTCCTAATGATTTCATACGGTATTTTAGAATAGGGTTTTTTTTATGCCAGATAACATGGGCTTGACAGGGCTCAGAATGGGGGCCCTAACATAAAAAATTACACTCCCAACAATTCCTGGCCTCTATTTCTTGGCACATGGGACATAGCACATGGGAAGTAGAGACTAGTGAGTACCCTGGCGGTGTCACAACTGGAGTGACAGGGGATCAGTGAGACGTAGACATCATATTTTTTATATTAGTTCCCTACTCTGACCACTATTAAATATGTTTTTAATCAGCTGGAAACTCCCTTTAAGATTGCTATGACTGATGACGTTCATAGATAACTGCACTGCAGACAAATCCTCTGCATATTGTAAAAAATAATGCCAGAGATGTAACTAAGTAGTACAGGATAATAAATACCGTAATAAAGTATAAAACTCAATCACAATCTATTTTTAGAAAACATATTTAATAGCATTTGTTCTGACAATCCTTTCACTGGAGGGCCGTCAGATTTACAGAGCAGGTAATGCTTTCACTATAGGAAAAGCCGGGAGCTGTCCACCCTCTAGTGCTGAATTTCAATAGGTGCAGCCTGTGGGAGAGTAAATCATGTAACAAAGCTCAGAGGAGGAATTATAGTTCAGCGAGAATAAGTACAGCAACACGAGCTGCTGATCTGACAACAGATGCCATGGCGTCCTTCCATTGGCCAAGAAAGTACTTTAAAATATAGCTGATTTATGTAGAGTCCATTATGCAGAAGCTCGATGCGCGTCTTGGCAAACAATGAAGGGTTAAATCATAAATTCGATCATGGCGAGGTAGACTCTGAGAGGTTTTTGGCGGCTCAGTGAGTACATTTAATTAAGAGGTCTTTGACCTACGTGTCACGACAATGAAATACATTTGCAGTGAAATATCACCAATATTGTTGAATACTATTTAGATACACTGCTAATCTAGCAAAAGTGTGCAAAGGCTTTACCTTCCTGGAGTAAAAAGAAAAATCTAGTAGACATTGTAGTGTACTGTCCATAGGTCTGGCCTTAGCGGTGTACCAACTGTGGCACTGTAAAGGTGTGGATGGGCAACCGCCACTATTGAGTCGATGGCAATATGACTATTCCCCGTGGGCTCTGCTGCAGCCTGCACTGCACTTCTCCATGGCCAACACACCACTGTCCTCAGTCTGCCCACTCTGAGCTTCAAACCCTGGCACCAACCATCTGCATCATCTGAAGGCGCCGACCAATGGTGGAGGACATACAGGACACTGGTGTTCTCTTTACTGTATCAGTTGGTGCAGATACATCTATATAACTCTTCAGTGAAGTTACAGCTGACAGTTACCAGTTGTAAGATTAGGCCACAAGATTCCAGGCTTGGGTGGTGAACAGCACACTTTTGCAGATGTGGAGGATGCACTGTGCACCACCAGAGAACCCGTCCTCTCACTCACTCACTGAATGGTGCTTTGGTTCATAGAATTGGTGTTTCTCCAGTTTAGAGTCTGCTCCACTCCACAAGCTGTCCACCAAGCATCCAAACTCGCCATGGCTTCTAGAGCAGACCATCAAGCTGCTTTCCTCTCCTACAAGCTATCCCTGGGCATAATGCAGAGTAATGAGAAAACATGCATCTGAATTGCTATTTAATGGGGGATACAAGTATTTACTACAACAGGCATGTCAGGAGAGGTGAGAGATCCCTTTTAATCATTTTAATAGATCTCATAAAGAGCATTTATCATCACCTTGAGTGCCCTGATTATCACCATGACTACCCTGATCATCACCATGAGTGCCCTGATCATTACCACGAGTGTCCTGATTGATTATCACCATGAGTGCCCTGATCATTACCACGAGTGTCCTGATTGATTATCACCATGAGTGCCCTGATCATCACCATGAGTGCCCTGATCATTACCATGAGTGTCCTGATTGATTATCACCATGAGTGCCCTGATTATCACCATGAGTGCCCTGATCATCACCATGAGTGCCCTGATTATTACCATGAGTGTCCTGATTGATTATCACCATGAGTGTCCTGATCATCACCATGAGTGCCCTGATCATCACCATGAGTGTCCTGATCATTACAATGAGTGTCCTGATTGATTATCACCATGAGTGCCCTGATCATCACCATGAGTGCCCTGATTATTACCATGAGTGTCCTGATTGATTATCACCATGAGTACCCTGATCATCACCATGAGTGCCCTGATTATTACCATGAGTGTCCTGATTGATCATCACCATGAGTGCCCTGATCATCACAATGAGTGCCCTGATCATCACCATGAGTGCCCTGATCATTACCATGAGTGTCCTGATTGATTATCACCATGAGTGCCCTGATTATCACCATGAGTACCCTGATCATCACCATGAGTGCCCTGATTATTACCATGAGTGTCCTGATTGATCATCACCATGAGTGCCCTGATCATCACAATGAGTGCCCTGATCATCACCATGAGTGCCCTGATCATTACAATGAGTGTCCTGATTGATTATCACCATGAGTGCCCTGATCATCACCATGAGTGCCCTGATTATTACCATGAGTGTCCTGATTGATCATCACCATGAGTGCCCTGATCATCACAATGATGCCCTATTAATGCCTAGATCAAAGATGACCAAGAGGCCATTTTCCCAGTGGCACATAGGAGTGGCCATTTTAGGGTGGATCATCTGACCCCAGAACGAGATCTGATTATTACCATGAGTGTCCTGATTGATCATCACCATGAGTGCCCTGATCATCACAATGAGTGCCCTGATCATCACCATGAGTGCCCTGATCATTACCATGAGTGTCCTGATTGATTATCACCATGAGTGCCCTGATTATCACCATGAGTGCCCTGATCATCACCATGAGTGCCCTGATTATTACCATGAGTGTCCTGATTGATTATCACCATGAGTACCCTGATCATCACCATGAGTGCCCTGATTATTACCATGAGTGTCCTGATTGATCATCACCATGAGTGCCCTGATCATCACAATGAGTGCCCTGATCATCACCATGAGTGCCCTGATCATTACTATGAGTGTCCTGATTGATTATCACCATGAGTGTCCTGATCATCACCATGAGTGCCCTGATCATCACCATGAGTGTCCTGATCATTACAATGAGTGTCCTGATTGATTATCACCATGAGTGCCCTGATCATCACCATGAGTGCCCTGATTATTACCATGAGTGTCCTGATTGATTATCACCATGAGTACCCTGATCATCACCATGAGTGCCCTGATTATTACCATGAGTGTCCTGATTGATCATCACCATGAGTGCCCTGATCATCACAATGATGCCCTATTAATGCCTAGATCAAAGATGACCAAGAGGCCATTTTCCCAGTGGCACATAGGAGTGGCCATTTTAGGGTGGATCACCTGATCCCAGAACGAGATCTATGGACGGTGATTCATTACAATGACAGCCTTGTTATTACAGGCTTGTAATAGACGCAATGTAATAACAAGCTATAACTTAACTGCAACTATAACAATTTTACAATGTATTGCAAAGCGTTAGCAATGCATTGCATTGTATTAGTGATCAGAACTCCCTTGGGGTTCAAGACCCCAGTAAGAAAAAAAAAATTTTTTTAACATTTTTAAAAAATGAAAATAATAAAATAGAACTAAAAAGTCGAATCACACCCTTCTCCCTACAACACAACACCGTAGCAGGAAAAAAAAAGAGCTGAACCAACTTTTTTTGTTGTTTCACTTCCCATAAAAATTTGAATAAAAAGCAAATCACATCATACATACCCCAAAATGGTATACATAAAAAGGACATCTGACCCTGTAAAAGAAGGTGCCTATACAAAAGTTACAGGTGTCAGAATACATTTTTTCAAAATTTTGTTGTTTTTTTTTTAATTTTTAAGATAGTGGCACAAATGCAGTTTTTTTCTCATTCCACCCCATTCTGAATTTTTTTCCAGCTTCCCAGTAATTCACATGGAATATTAAATGATACAATTACAAAGTACAATTCATGTGGAAAAATAAGCTCTCGTGGCTCTTTGAATGGAAAAATAGAAAAGTCATGGCATTTGGAAGGAGAGGAGTAAAAAACAAAATTTGTCAAAAAAGGCTGCGACAGAAGGGGTTAAAATCCAAGACAGAATCAGTTATCAATACATAGGTAGACTTACACCTTATATGTGCCAGCTGCTTTCTTACTCTGACTTTATGCCCTTTGACCAGTCCTACAGTTTATTACTTACAGCATGATATTTCCCTATTTACAAGCTACAGGTACATCTCAATAAATTAGAATATCTTTGAAACGTTCATTCATTTCAGTAATTCAGTAATACAATCCATAATCAGCGTCTTCCATGATTGTGTGTCCTACTGAACCAGACTGAGGGACCATTTAAAGGCTTAGGAAACCTTGGCAGGTGACACTGAATTTACAATACTGAACTGAACTTACAATATTCTAATTTTCTTAGATTTGAGTTTTCATTACCTGTAATCCATAATCAACATTTACAGAAATAAAACACTTGAAATAGAACACTCTGTGTGTAAAGAATCTAGAAAATATAGGAGGTCACTTTTTTAATTTAATTACTGAAATAAATAAACGTTTCAGAGATATTGTAATTTATTGAGATGCAGCTGTAAAAAGTTACTTGTATCTTATTCATGGAAACCTCTGCTGATTCTGGTCTTAGTTATACTGAAACGTAACTAAGAAAACTATATATCATACTGTTCAGCTCCTCCTGCTCTATAACATGCTGCCCACAGACTGGACTGCATTTTCAATGTGACAAATTCCCTTCAACAGGCGATAATGGAGTGATGTTGTGACCAAGATAGGAGTTACATGTTCATGTTCTATTCTCTATTTCTTCTACTCTTGCCCCTAATTGAGATGGCAGCTATGGCAGGGCCGGATATTTAATGTATAGAATATATAATGTTAATAAATATAGCAGATATTACTTTCTATAATAATTTATTAAAAGAGGGATTTAAAGGGACAGTATTAAATCCGGCCTTCAAAGGTCAGTCCCGCTAGCACCTCACTGTATTACTAGTCATTAATAATAGATAACCAATTATCAGTTCTATTTATGGAATGTGTGCAGGGACTGGATGATACCAAGACTGTAGATCAAATACATGGAAGACATTCCTAGGTAGGGAAGAAAGAGTTAAATTAGAACTGAATTTTTAAAAGGAAAGAGTGCCTGCCTCATCTGAATGTCTGAGGAGCTGCGTGAGATCAGCAAGGTACCTAACAAAGATGCTCATAAATCAGGAGAGCTGCAAACAACAGCAGAGAGCTGCAACATGGAGAGGTCTGTGTCAGGAGCAGAAAATCAGTGCACACGATAAGGAAGCAGGAGCTCCGTATAAAGACCCAGCTCAGATAGTATTTTCCTGCAAACAGCTATCAAACCTTTAAATGCCTCTGTGTCCTCTACTGGGTAGTATTTAGGACAAAGATATAGATTTGTGGCTACTGACATCTGCTGGTGACCATACCAAACTGCAGCAGGACCATGAAAGGCCGCACGAAAAAGCTGATTATAAAAATAATAATAATTATATTTTTTATTTATATAGTGTTATTATATTCTGCCATATTTTACAAATTATAGAGTTCAAGTACAGACAAAATGAGACATTACAGAGTAGTAAATCAATTCACACAAGGGCCCAGCTCGCAAGAGCTTACCATCTATGGGGTAGAGGGGGTGACACAAGAGGTAGATTTATTAAATACTGAATCATAACAAAAAAGTTACGTGTAAACAATAAAAGGGATCAATGTTAAAAAAAGGGTCCGTTTCTGTCCGTTTTTTTCTGACAGACACAAAAGTATACAAAGTAACAGTAGTAGTAACATAATATATTTCTATGTCCTTCACGGGCAGATGTTTTTGCATCCGTTTTTTTAAAACCATTTTTTTCATCTGTTAAATGGATCTGCTGAATGGATGGAAAATATGTAATTCTTTCAGGCTCTAGCTATCTTACACTGGCTAATATAGTTATACTATAAGATCTTAAAGGGGTTCGCCCAAAAAAAAAAAAAACATTAATTACCTATTGATATTGACTGAGACACCCCTCCCTCCCCCTTCTCTAAAGCACAGTGGTCGTGAGCCCTCTATTGCTCTTCACAGCAGTCATGAGAGGTGACTGAGCATGCATGTGCCCCGCAACTCCAATCCAATGATCTTGAAAGCAAGCAGGTGGCATATGGCCATAGCCAAAAACCCTCTCCCAGGATTCATCACTTACTTATCCTAGTCTGTAGCTGGATGAAATGGTATGTAATCTCTGACACCCAATTGTTATATAAGAAAAACCTCAGCTTTGCAAGTACTCTTAATGAAATGAGTAATATCCTACAATTTTATGTCTCCAGCTCCACATAGTGAGCTGCTGTTCTTTTCATAGAAAGTCTACAGAGTTTTCCTCTGCGGACTTCCTGCCTTTATTAAACTTATATGGAAAATGCCAGCGTTTCCATAGGTATAATTGACATGTTGTGATTTGCAAAAACGCTCATGTTTTTGAAAGCGCAGCATTTCCCCTGTGGATATTTTTCTGCAATGTGTGGATGGGATTAGTCAGAATCCCATCCACTTTACAGGTACTGTAAAACGCAGCGTTTTTGCAACATAGGCCCCAGCCTAAAGGGGTTTTCCAGGTTAATAGATATTAGGATAAGTCATCAATATCAGATTGGTGGGGGTACTGCAGTTTACCCCTATAGACGACAATTTAGATAAGTTGCAATACAATACACTGGGGTTATTCCACGATTTTTAGTAAGGGTTCATCTACCCGGATCACATTACTGTCCAATCTGAACACAAACTTTGAGGAGGTCATCTTAAAGAGATTTTCCAGGGTTAAAATATAGCTGACCTATTCTAAGATTACATCATCAGGATCTCCATCCATCAGCTGTTCTCAATTGTTAATACACAGAGGGAGCAAGAAATGGGACTTTAGCTGCAGTGACTCAGTTCGGCCACTATACATAGATCAGAGCTGGGTCCCCAAGCCAACCCCCCGAACGGAAACCCAGACACAGATGTGAACCTAGCCTTATACTCATCCCTTCTGCTCAATCCACTCCTGGCTTTTGCACAAAAAAATGCAGCAAAAATGTGGGGTCTTAGCCTAAAAGATTCCTGAAATCTACGCAGCAAGGAGAAGATGTAGCTTTGAGTACAGGAGGAAGCCCTGATGGAGGATATATCATAATTTGCATCCTTCACCGGATCAGAGATTATCTAGACTCGTATGGAAACTACCAGACTCGATAAATATGTGGGGTCCAGACAGCTGGTGTCCCTGGTCCAGATTGGGACCGCAGTCTGCCAGTTGAGTACCCTCACCTTACACTCTGTAGACAGGTGCAGCACTCTTTCTATAAGCAACCATGTTTATCTAATTCTGGGCAATCCTTACTATGTTTAAGATGCAGATAAAAAGCTTTTTTCTCTGTATAGCAGTTGCCTTACATCCAGAAGTTAAATTTTTCATGTTCCGATCACTTTTTAGCATCTAAAACATGGCAGCAGAACAGACTTCTTCATCGGTTTTTAATTAGCTCGCGCTCAATGTGCGCTAAGGAGTCTCTCGTCTCCCATTCTGAACCTGGGTGTATGTTTACAGCCTACAACAAAGAGAAAATAGAAAAATATCAGCGCCTGCTCCGAGGTCCTTATGTTCTGCCGGTATTATCCAGGTATACAGCTTAGCTAAATGGGTTTTCAGCTTTGGGATGAGCCTTCTGTGTTTAGTTTAGGCTTTCCGCCTGTTGTTTTATTATTTGCTGCACTGTGTTCCACTATAATAAACTTTAACCAGTTGTGTTTTTGGGCAATTTCAGGATGTCAGAATGCCTGCAACCATATCTTCATTTGAACGCTGGAGTCGGAGTACAGCACCCAATGGAGAGACGGATTATCATGACAAATCATGAACAGTTCCAGCCTGTCACAATACGCCAGGTCCCTCCACTGACAGCTGTTAATTACTTTTAAGCTAGTCCCTGCCTCCATTCACAAAGTGTAATCGACTGCCAAATATCCGTGTCAGCGGTTCCCAGCTATACCCACTGCAGGCATGCCAAGATGACTTGTTTCATAAGAGAGACATTTGTCTGTTTTGGGATTTCTTGCTAACATTTTGATTAAATTAACTTGGTCATAATTATTAATTACATTAAGAGGAACGCTTCATATTAGTTTATTAATCCAGTCTAAGTTAATTAAGTCAAGGAGTAAATGGCACAACCTAAAGCTCAGTTCACACAGGACAGTTTTGGCCATACGCTCAGCAGTGTATTATTTTTTTCTGTACTGGCCAAGAGTACATTGTTAGAAAATGGTGATTTCTAATGACTTCCAGTCGCAGGTTTTTGTGCTCATACTCCGGCCTAGTGTCTCAGCCCAAAGCCACAAAGGGATCTAGCTTGGGTCAGCTGACCTGTGTACAGGCTGGGACTCTGGGCCATAATACAGGTGCACAGGAGTATACACAGAACCAGGGGCGTAACTTGAGGGGGTGCAGTCGCACCGGGGCCCAGGAGCCTTAGGGGGCCCATAAGCACTAGCATCAGTATTGAGATTGCAGCTTCAATCTGGCCCATAAGCCAAGGAGACTCATAGATTACCCTAACCACACTAAGGTTGATTAAACTCCTTAGCAGCCCTAACCATCACTATCAAGAATTCGCTGTAGGGATGAGATAGGGGGCCCTAGACAAAAGATTGCACCGGGCCCACAAGACTTTAGTTACGACACTGCACAGAACACTCCCCCACTGATGCTGATCCACTGCTAAATCACCCCACACCACTCCCTCGCTGCCACTGCTAGTTTCCCATTCCCAATTTTATACAATTGGCACCGCTTTCCTGTTACGCCAGACTTTCCTGATGATCATAATAGATAGCGGCGCAATTGTAGGAGATCAGACAGGAGTAAACAATCAGTGCCGGAGCATCACCACTCTTCTATTGCGCCTGAACTTTGTAGATCTGTGGCCAGCCAGGGACTGCAAGGGGGCATTTTAACCATGCAACCACCACCTTGTGTAAATCCCTACTGGTGCAAAAACAGTAATGCACTTGTGTGAAACGGGCCTATAAATGATAAAAGAGGTGGGTGGAAAAATTAAATGAAGACCAGGGAAAGAGGAAGACACAAGAGAGGGGGTGGAAAATAAAATTATAAAGGAGACCAAGGAAAAGAGAAAAAGACTTCAGGAGGGAGTGGAGACCAAAATAGTCATAAACTTTTTCCACTATGAACTCAGATGGTGCTAAAGGTGGGGGCAACTTTTGTCCAATGGCTTTGTCTGGTATTGTAGCTTAGCCCAAGCAGAGAGATTGAGCTCCAGTTCCAGGTTCAGCTCAGTTTCTGGAACAATAAGTCATATTTTCTGTAACCTCTTCCAGTCTGAAACACATTCACCTGCTGAGCTTGTATTGCATTGTGAAATAAAGATGAAAATCCCTTGTTTCATGATGCAGGACATTTCTGTTTTCTTCTGGACCAAACCCATAAACTGTATTATATTTCACTTTTATGCACTCACTACAGATAGGGTTTCCTACTTCAGCTGTAAGTGATGCTTTTTTCCATATCTAGGGAAGGTAAATATGTGATCGCTTATAAAGCAGCCCTGTCAACACTCATCCAAAGGTAAGTGCTTGCACACCTGCACAGTGCACACTAGTCACATTATATGTTCTCATATTGCTTTAGTAGTATATTCATGATCTCTATTAAGACCATATATAGACCATGTACTATTCAATAAAAATAGTACAAGAGCTGTTTTTAAGGTCTTCATTTGGAACAATTTTATTTTATTAATTAAAGGGGTTATCAAATAAATCCTTAACTTTTTAAAGGGTTTGGCCAGGAATTCTATATTTATGGCCTGCAGTACCAGTGCTCAGCCACTAATAGGGCAATAGGAGCAAAGCTGCAGTACCAGTGCTCAGCACCCAACAACTATACAGGGCACGGGTATAGTACGGGTATCCGAAGCAGCCCTGAATATCTGATCCATGCAGAGGCCCCCACAAATCAGATATTTATGAACTATTCTCAGGATTGGCTAATAAATAAAAAAAATCCTGGTCAGACCCTCTAAAAGTAATATGCAGTGTTTTTACCATAAAAATTTCTATGTGCTTATTTTGGTGCCACTACTACTATATGCTGCAGGAAGCAGGATCTGTACAGAATCAGTCTCCTTCCTCCTCTAGCACTTCCACTGCAGAAGTAGTCTCAGATATACTGCCATGTCACTACAGAGGCTTCGCTCCCTCCCTGACATACAGTGTAGAAAGTTATTTCTATTGGTTGCAATGCAGTGAACACAGAGACACTATACAGAGACCTGGCTGTGGGGACAGTGACTGAGCATGTGTGTCCACCAACACACAACTCATTAGGTGGACATGTATATTGCTATACACATTGAACACCAGATGGCACTATAGTATGTAAGTAAATAGCAAAACTCATCGCTGGATTATGTGAATGACAATCATATTTTTCCATCTTGCTTGTTGATAGGCCCATTATAGTTCAATTGGGCAAAATGGATTATAACTAATCTTAATAGTTCCTAACAGATTAATCCAGCATTTACAGATCCACTTGATGAACTATGGCTCATGTAAAAATGAAAGCTATGGTATGGCACCATAGGGAACAAATTCTTGGTAAATTCACAATGACCATCTTTAAGCAACACTACAATTTGTTTTAAGCTATGCAAAGTAGCTATCCAAGTATATTCAAAATCTGCTATTGCTGATACTGTCACCCATGTTTAGCATTTGCACCCATGTCTACAGCCTGTACCCATGCCTATATACTGTTTCAACTAAATACTGCAGAGCTAATTCTGTAGAGTTGATACTGTATATTGAATGTCCAGGACCTTAGACTCTTTAGATAAAGTCGCCAAAGGTCCTGGAAGTTGAAACAACTGCTGCTGAGAACACTGGGGAAGGTAAAGGGGATATAGTGACCTGATTGTGAGCGAGGGGGCAGTATATAGGTAGCAGACTGTGTAAGAGGCGGAGGGAGAACAGGGGGGCATTCTGACAAAAGAACAGGGGAGGGGCAACTCTGATGAATCTGAGGTCACATGGTAACTCTCAAGGGTATCTGCGGGCATTAGAGAGAGACTTCCTGTTTATACAGCAACCCATGCTAGAAAAAGAGATCACACTGTGATCATGTGACTTACTAAGGAGGTGAAAAGCAGGATAATAAAAAGCACTGCGAGTAGGCAACTATTACTATTGAAGGCATAGTCTTTTAGACAATAGGATTAAAAATAAAATGTGTCCCAATGTCCCTTTCCTTGACATTGGTTTTTCACTACACTAGAAAAACTTGATCTTTGATTGGTGCTGATCCAATGATATTATCCTCTCATATTAACCAGAAGTGCTTGATAATGTTCTTTTAAGTATTATCAGAACAGTGTGTTTGTCTGAGGACTTCACACGTGCACCTGCTTTTTCACCATAGTAAAACTATCCATCCTACTGGAGCCCACAAGTGGTGCTTTGTAGAGTTCTGCCCACTTGTACTACCAAAGTGAGGGCAATAGGACATACTATATACAGTGCCTTGCAAAAGTATTCATACCCCTTGAACTTTTTCACATTTTGTCACCTTACAACCACAAACTTAACTGTATTTTCTTTAGATTTTAAGTGATAGACCAAGACAAAGTAGCAGATAATTGTGAAGTGGAAGGAAAATGATACATGGTTTTCAAAATTTTAATCAAATAAAAATCTGAAAAGTGTGATATGCAAAAGTCTTCAGCCCCCCTTTATCAATACTTTGTAAAACCACCTTTCGCTGCAATCTTTTGGGGTATGTCTCTACCAGCTTTGCGCATCTAGAGACTGACATTTTTGACCATTCTTATTTGCAAAATAGCTCAAACTCAGCCAGATTGGGTGGAGAGCGTCTGTGAACAGCAATTTACATGTCTTGCCACAGATGCTCAATAGGATTTAGGTCTGGACTTTGACTGGGCCATTCTAACACATGAATATTCTTAGATCTAAACCATTCCACTGTAGCTCTGGCTGTATGTTTAGAGTCATTGTCTTGCTGGAAGGTGAATCTCCTTCCCAGTCCCAAGACTTTTGCAGCCTCCAACAGGTTTTCTTCTAGGATTGCCCTTTTTTTAGCTCCATCCATCTTCCCATCAACTCTGACCAGCTTTCCTGTCCCTGCTGAAGAAAAGCCTTCCCCAGCATGATGCTGCCCCCACCATGTGTCACAGTGGGGATGGTGTGTTCAGGGGGATGAGCAATGTTACTTTTCCGCCACACATAGCGCTTTGCATCTAGGCAAAAAGTTCAACTTTGGTCTCATGTGACCAGAGCACCTTCTTCCACATGTTTGCTGTGTCCCCTATATGGCTTGTGGCAAACTGCAAACGGAACTTCTTATGTCTTTCTTTCAAGGCTGGTTTTCTTCTTACCACTCTTCTAAAAAGGCCAGATTTGTGGAGTGCACAACTTCTAGTTGTTCTGTGGACAGATTCTCCTACCTGAGTTGTGGATTTCTACAGCTCCTTCAGAGTGACCATGGGTCTCTTGGTTGCTTATCTTGACCAGTGCTCTCCTTGCTCGATCTGTTAGTTTAGGTGGAGGGCCATGATTTGGTAGGTTTGTAGTTGTAATATACTTTTTCCATTTTTGGATAATGGATTGAATAGTGCTTCATGGGATGCTCAAAGCTTGTGATATGTTTTTATAACCTAACCCTGCTTTATACGTCTCCACAACTTTATCTGTGACCTGGTCTTCATGATGCTGTTTGTTCACTAGTGTTCTCTAGCAAACCACTGAAGCCTTCACAGAACAGGTGTATTTATACTGGGGCTAAATTACACACAGCTGGACTCTATTAACTAATTAAGTGACTTCTGAAGGCAATTGTGCGCACTGGATTTTCTTTAGGGGTATCAGAGTACAAGGGGCTGAATACTTTTGCACGTCACACTTTTCAGATTTTTATGTGATTAAAAGTTTGAAAAGCATGTATCATTTTCGTTCCACTTCACAATTATCTGCTACTTTGTGTTGGTCTATCACTTAAAATGTCAAGAAAATACATTTAAGTTTTTGGTTGTAAGATGACAAAATGTGAAAATGTACAAAGGGTATAAATACTTTTGCAGGCCTCTGTATATTACCCACTCATAGGAATATGATTCTATAAAGCACTGTCTACTTCTTTATGCATATTCAACAATACTATGATTCATCTATTGCCATATATATATATGCATATGTATTTATTGTTTATTCATAATGCTTACATAGCACAAACCTATTCCATAGAGCTGTACAATGATGAGACAATCTAATTTCCCTATCTTAAATATGCACACTCATATTAGGGTCAATTTCACAGGAGGTCATTTAACTCATCAGTATATTGCGGTAGATGAGTACATTAATATATAGTTGGACTTTCCTTCTTTCAATTTATTCCTGGTTCATTCTGGGCTTAGGAGTCCAGTGGGTGGTCCTACTCAATAATTTACAATGATCTCTGTATGCACACTCATGCACTTGTGGGTACCGGGATCGCTATGTTAAGTGAATGGTTTTACTCAGCGATTGACAGCCTTATCTGTAAGCACAGTCATACATGAAAGTATGTCAATCACTGACCCCACCCCCTGGACTCCTAAGCCGATAACTAATGATGTGAATGAATTACAGGTTTCACTAAATCTTTTCCCACAAACTATATATCAATCTGCTCAGCAACTTTAGACCTGTTACCTTCTGGTCACAGATCGGACTGAATTTTTAATGAGACAGATTTAAAACTGAGTTCTTAAGAACGTTTTTATTATTTCGTGTTGGATTAGCTAGTTGTATAATGTTTGTATGTAATCTATCCTGACAGCAGACGTCATCCTGCATAACTAGCCATATGTCTGTGCTATATAAAGCTTTCAATATGATTCTGTAACCCTTGAAAAATTTGGAACTGCAGATTTAGAGATATCACCATCACAAAGAAAAGTCACTATAACTCCCAAATCCCCATCACCCAAACTTATGTGACGTGCAGCAGATTTCATGACATACCGTACAACACAACCATTTTACAAGACTGCACTATGTGCTAAAAACTGAAATTGTGGGGAAAAATCTATAGACATAGATGAATCCTATTGACCTTTTGTCAGCTATATAAACCATGGCTGCTCGGTTAATTAATTGTCCTCCATTAATACGAGTATCAGCGGCAGGAACAGATAAGATGAAATGCATAGCGTTGCCTCGGCAGTAGTCATATCTGAAGATTTGTAGGTACACAATGCAATTGGGAGCAGAAGATGCGAGAGCTCTGGAGTCTGGATAAATACAGTTTTTTGCCCTATCTGGTTTCTGTCAAATCAGAATTTATCTGTCTGGAAGTGATAGTGATAAGCAATGAGCTTCAGATCCCAACTGATTGAACAGGCAGCCGGTAAATTATTCACATGAATGTAATGAGTATCTGACATTAACGCATGGAAGGAAATACTCTACACAGCAACTTTGGAAATGGCGCCTCGGGATAATAATAGAAACAGACAACTAATATCAATGGAATGATTATCTGACGTACATATATATAATATACACCACCGGTAGGATGTTCAGTAAGGTCCATAGCAGTCAAAAGGGATTTCTATTATCGTCAGTGATATACATTGTGTACTTAAAGGGGTTGTCCAAGATTTGGAGCAAACTCAGGGGCAACTTCGGTAGGTACAAAGAAAAGAAATAAGACGTACTCACCTTTCTTCCGTTGTCCAGTCCCCCTGCTGGGATTCACTGCACTGGAAGAGGAGAGGCTCACATGACTACTGAGACCAATCAGTGGTTGCTGGTAAGGAATCAGTGACATAGGGGAGTGACATCACCAGTCCCTCTCTAGTGACCACTGATTGGCCTCAGTGGTCATGTGAGTCTCTCCATTTCCAGCATGGGAGGGAAAGGGGACCATCACTGGAGTGCTAGGGATAGGTGAGTATGTCTTTATTGTTTGTTTTACATCCACCTCACCTGCCCTTGAGCTTGCTCTAAATCCTGGACAATCCCTTTAAAGGCACTTACTTGAAGCATAGATACTGGGTGCAAGTAGTTCTGCTTATATTACACAGATGCGGACACCCTTTCTGTAAGGACAAATTCAATATATTATTGCAACTTGCTAGCAAAACCCTTAGGCTGGTATATACATCAGAACCACTAAATAGCCACTTAGATATAACAGCTCTGCTCTATGTATAGTCGTTTACCTCTAGGATTAGATACAGGGGCTCAGTTCTATGTATGGTAACTTACCTTAGTAATGGCAGACTTAGATACATCATCTCAGCTCTATGTATAGCAGTTTACCTTATAATGGAAATGTTAAATACAGTGGCTCAGCTTTATGTATGGTAGTAATAAAATTAGATATGTCTTCTTAATTCATGTATAGTTGTTTGTCTCTGTAATGGCAGGCTTATTTTCATGGGAGCACCAGAGATAGTAGAGGTAGAGCACTCTGCTATCCCTATATACTTTTCCTTTAAGGCTGCAGCTTCTAGATTATGTGAATACACAGTGACAAGTTCACACATTACATGTGGATTCTAGAGCAGTCTTGAAGGGGTAGATAGATAGATATGGGCTCCTTCTCTAGGGTCCACACCTATGGGGAGAACTTAGTCCCCCGTTTTGCATGTTCAGATGGCTGCTGGCCATTGCATCCAGTTAGCGAATGAATAAAGCTTTCTCCAATCTCATTTTTTATGAGTTATGGAAACATCATACATGCATGCTTGGCTATCTCTGTAACTCCATCTGGAAGAAGACTTTGTAGAAACACACATTGGGGTTGGCGCCATCCCAGGACAAACTTCTGTTAATAGATATTTACTTGGTTTCTTTCTCATTCATTTACTGCCTGTACTGCATGTGTCCTTATATGTACGGAGATTGTTACCTTATATCATACATACATGCTTATCATTTATTACTACTTTCCCCTGTTTTTGGATTATTGTGTGTGCTACCATTTATAGTTGCCATTATTGATTGTCCTGTAGATGTCGCC
This sequence comes from Leptodactylus fallax, assembly GCA_947044405.1. Lineage (NCBI taxonomy): Eukaryota > Metazoa > Chordata > Amphibia > Anura > Leptodactylidae > Leptodactylus > Leptodactylus fallax. The sequence continues at coordinate 2,467,506 of CAMRHE010000178.1, read as the reverse complement.
CACATCACCGCAGTCTTTAGTCTTTTTTTATCTATACTATTAATAAAGTATAATATATAAAGTATAATATATAAGTACAAAGTATAATATTTTATATATTCACACTTGTTGTGAGATGAAGTCAGTTCATTTGTGAGTTTTACCTCTGTAACTTCCATAGCAGTGAATGGAGAAGGCCACCAAATCCGCAACCACCTCTCAGGGGATCTATGTTCTCCATATACATGTAGGACCCATATCTGTCAGAGGTATATGGCATATCCTATGGATATGATATAAATGTCTATGATAGGAATAACCATTCAAGTCTACGGTTAAACCATATGCGGCTGCTTTTTCTTTAACAATATTGAATCCATTAGTTGTCTCCGTACAACAGCTGTTAGACAGAAACTCCAAATATTGGAGCTGGAAAACATGTCATTAAAAATTATGCTAATAAATAGCTGGATTCCATTCTATCACAGTCACTTGTTACATACCACAAACATCTGTTCTGTAATGGAGCAAAGAACAAATACACGCTTCTCAAAATACTTCAAAAACTGAATATAGAGACGCACTTCTAAGTATGTGACGAGTTATTGTCAGACTGTAATGTAGGCTTCATGTTCTGAAACTTTAGTGCGTTTTTAGTATAAGTATAACACAATGCTACAATATATCAACACATTGTTATCGTTACATATATAGATACATTTATTGTATTAAATTTATGTATTAAGTATTTAAATGGTTAATTTGTATTCAAAGACTGTAAAAGTTTTGATACCCAACAAGGACACCATATAAATATCCATTAGGCTAAGGCCAAACGTTGTGGAAAAGCAGCGTTTATGGACACCGTAAAAATGTAATAGTGAAAATGCACTGTCTGTGGCCTCTCTATAAATAAGGTTCACACTTGTGCAACAGAATGGTGATCTACACCTATAAATATGTCATATAGCACAATGTGGCGAGCAAGGCACAGAATGGGAGTTGTGACGCTCCCAGTCTCCCAGCACTCCATTCACCCTCCCAATGCAATGTTGTTCAATGTTACTGAATAACTTACTGACAGCTTTATTGTAAAGTTATCTGCTCCCCTCCGGAGAACTGACCACTTTTCTACTCCACCAATGCAGACACTGTTACAGTATGAAATGGAGGCCAAAGCCTCAATGATCTATGGGGTCTGGTTGAGGGTGTAATGGACTTTTTTGGTGGACCACAAATTTTTTATACTGGATTTCCTTTTTGAAGCCTACAGGTGCATCTTAATAAATTAGAATATTTTTGAAACATTCATTCATTTCAGTAATTCAGTAATACAATCCATAATCAGCGTCTTCCATGATTGTGTGTCCTACTGAACCAGACTGAGGGACCATTTAAAGGCTTAGGAAACCTTGGCAGGTGACACACTGAATTTACAATACTGAACTTTTTTACAATATTCTAATTTTCTTAGATTTGGGTTTTCATTACCCGTAATCCATAATCAACATTTACAGAAATAAAACACTTGAAATAGAACACTCTGTGTGTAAAGAATCTAGAAAATATAGGAGGTCACTTTTTTAATTTAATAACTGAAATAAATAAATGTTTCAAAGATATTCTAAGTTATTGAGATGCACCTGTAGTATTCCCATCTCAGCCACTACTTGCGAAGATAGGAATACCCCTTTATGATCATCCAAGCCCTACGATTTCAGTGGGACTGTGGGGATATATTGACTTTCCCCCCAACAGCAGATCTTGGGGAAAAAATAATTAGGCTTCTGAATTTTCACATGCCTGACTCTCTAGTTCTCTGGGGAGATAAGCCATGGCCAGGGGCGTCTAGTTGCAGCTTACTCCACTTTCCCCATTCAGAACATATGCATACTCAACCAACCAATTTGGGCAATTTAGGTGTAGGCTAAATGTGAAGTGTATGGCCAGCTTTATGACCAGGGGATGCTTGAGTCTCAAGGACACCGCTATCATATATATTTTGCAACCTCCAAGTTGCATGAAGACATAAAATGGTCCCTATAAATGGGGCCCTATTGTACATCCTTATGCATTGATCTTCATGTGGATACATAAAGAGGTTTTCTTGGCAAAAAAAAAATAAAAAATCGTGCCATGTTTCATTAGATGCTGTAGTGTAGTATAAACAGATTTTTCCCTTGAAGTACCTTATTGCTTCTAGAAAAAAGTATCCTCATTATATGGCATTATACAGAGGCAGATGGCGTGCAAAATATATTTACATGAACCTTCTGAGCTAATACACTCCACCTCGGCCATTGGAACATTTCATTCCAACGCTGAACGACGCCCGGATATCCCGTTATGATGTTGTTCAGCATCTGGACGTAATATGGAGCAAGAGGCTGGAGCTGAAGTGGAAGTGGCCCCAGACAGGAGCGGGTATAGTTAAGTGAATATTGGTCATTGCCTGCTGAAGTAAATCAGTAGGGTGGGGTCTAAAATCACTGGGTTGGTCCTACAAGGTTCTGCACAGGAAAATAAGGAACAGAATTCAATGACTCACCAGTGAGGGCAATGTAAGAGAACTTGCAACTGAGGTGGAACAGAAATAACAGCATTTAATGGAGGGCCACGGTTGGGGCTGCTAGAACACTGGGAAAAGAACTGGTTAATCTGCATTTATTTGATGTAATATGCACTGTAACCAGGGCCGTTTTAACACATTAGTGGGCCCAGTGAAAAGGTTTCATAAGTGCCCACCCCCATCACCACCCGCTACTATCCCCTTCTGAAAGCTTACCAAAAACTGGGATGTGACAAGGTGACATTCGATGGGTGAAAAGGTGTTATCTGACTGATGGAACCTGTCAGAAATGTTTTATACGTTCATCTCTAGTAACAATTGTTATTGCTATTATTTTAGCGTATAACGGATATCGCTAGAGAGGCCATCGCTGTATTTTACTGTATAAAGATCAAGCATGGACAGCACAGGGACAGTGAAAAAATGTAAACTTTATTGATGACTTTGTGTATGTGTAAGTTCTCGCTACCACCCCTTACCCCCAAGGGGGTCAGGTTATGCACAGACAATGATAATTGCTCATTGTCTCTGCAGCTCTGCTCCTTTCCACTCTTTCCTCCTTCAGCAGCTCTAAGATGCTGCCTGATGCAGGAGGGGGGAGGACACTTTAGAGTCCCATATCTCAGGATCCATTAGGGCTATGAAGTTGATCTTGGATTAATTTTAAACATGAGGAATACTAGAACCCCATTTATAACGCACCAGTGACAACTTATCACTGTGTCAAACCTGAGGAGAGATGATGGCTTGGTCAAGTTTGTGACAGCTATGATGAGCCCAAGCATGACTGACTACTACTTTCAACGTCCCTGCATTCCTCCTCTGGGTTATTGCACATGGCTTGATAAGAGCAGTGCTTCACATGATAAATAGTTTTCAACTGGACTTGCATCCTATGGAAATGAAAGCAGTTCAAAGCACGCTTCCCTGAGGATCCATATCGGCCCCTAACCCCCAACCTTAGGGCCAGGTGCAGTTCAACCACTTGCAATTGTTATGCCCCCGGGTGCATGCTTCTTAATAACCTAGTCCATTTCTAAATATCCGACCTATTAAATAAATGAGTCTAAGGGCAGATTCATATGTGGCAGTTCCATTTGCTTACATGAGGCGGTTTTTGTAGCGTGTGCATGGGTTTCTGCAAGTTCCTTTCAGACAATAAGGAAAGATGCAGAAAATTCTGCAATAAAATCTACCATGTGTGAATTCACTATAAGACTGAAATCACACTGGACACACTCACCACTGTGGTGTACAGAAGCAGCATAGTAAATAAGATTTCTCCAAATGTCATCCACATGAGGCAAAAAAAAAAAAAAAAGCACAAAGTGACTTGTTCTGTGGGTTTTCAACCCACAGCATGTCTCCTCTTGCTTCATGTTTTACAAGTGAGTTGAAGCAGCAGAAGACTTACATCCATTCTTACAGGTGTGCTATCGCAAAAAAAAAATCACTCGGCCTTTGGAGTCTTCTACGGCGACAGCTTTTAGGGAAACACACTGCTGAATTTTCCTGACAGAATTTCAGCAGATTATCCACTAAAGCTGGATTCACACGAAAAATGTACATTTAACTTCACCACCTTTTACTACCTGCACCAAGTTCCAAGCTCTTAGCATCTGTTAATAGTCGCCACTCCATTGATTCCAGCGCAGTTGGAATTTTCTTTCTAGCCCCCATCGTTTCCAAGGAACAAGCGCAGATAGTTTTGGTGCATGTGACATTTTTAGATTTTCGTTTTTGACCCCATAATTTTTTTATTTTTCTGTTCACAGAGCCATATGAGGGCTTAATGTTTGTGGGAAAAATTGTTCTTCATGTTGCTACCATTTATTATTCTGTATAAAGAACTGGGAAGCTGGAAAAAATTCAGAATGGGGTGGAATTGGAAAAAAAAAGTGCATTTGTGCGACTTTCTTATGGGCTTTTTACGGCATTCACTCTACAGTCAAAATGACATGTCATCTGTATTCTATGTTTTGGTTCGAATCCGGGGAAACAAAATTTATATACTTTTATTTACATTTTAAACCCTTAACAAAATAAATTAAGCTTTCTAGCGGTATATCATACTGCACATCTATGAGGACGTGAAAGGTAAAATGCACTTTTTCTCCAATTCCACCCCATTCTGAATTTTTTTGCAGCTTCCCAGTACATTGTACAGAATAATAAATGGTACCATTGTGAAGAACAATTTGTCCCACAAACATTAAGCCCTCATTTGGCCCTGTGAACGGAAAAATAAAAATGGGGTTTTCAAGGTGGGGTGTCAAAAATTGAAAATCGAAAAATGCCACCAGGGGGAAGGGGTTAGGCTCTGTAATGTCAGAAAGGCAGTGTGATTCAGAGCTCCAATCAGAGGCAGCCAGTGTCAGAGCTCAGAATCACACCCCTTGTCTGTTCCTGCCTGACACCGCCCTCCTGACAGTACAGAGTGTAAATAACATATTGACCCCCAAAGATAACAGCATTGATTGCTCGAAAACAGTGGAGGCTAGAGACAAAATTCCAACTGTTCCGTAACCAGTGGAGCAGCCCCTATTAAAAGATGTAAAACTTGTAAGAGTTGTTGGAGGTGGTGAAATGTCCTCTTTAAGTGTATTGGGAATCCATAAAAACAGATAAATATAGGATATGTTCCAATTTTGACGGTTCGTGAAAACCGACCTTCAAAAAAAACAATCATGTGAATAGCCCATATTTACATGAATGAATTTTAATGCAGCCATGTGATGGCCATTATAGGGTAATGGTATTTTTTCATGGGACAGAAACACTGCAAAATTTCTGTGTGGAAAATCTGTAACACTTTACAGTAGCTGCAAAGTGAATGACATTTTAAGAGCTGTCATGCAAACGTTAATTACCTGCAGTGGAAACTATATCTGCAGCATATCAAATATATTCTGCAAATTTTCTCAACAGATTGCTCTTCTTGTGATGCAAAGGGGTAAAATCTGTAGCAAATTTCAATTTCTGCAATCTGCAACTAAAAATTCACCATTTGGTAAGATTTTTTTTTCTGCTGTGGATTTCCAGCAGAAATGCTACAGAGTTTATGCTGCAGCGTTTCAGTTCCATAGGAACAGACCCATTAAACTTGACCTTAACCATATTAAAAGTTAAACATTTTTGCAAATATCAGTAATTTAAAAAGATTTCAAAGATTTTCTTTAACCACCTTAGTGGTGACATAGGTTGCCAATGGATACGACCATGAATCCAGGAACTTTCTATGGCCTGGTCAGAAACTCAGCCATGATTTCCTTATTGTTGCCAGGCTATCTTCTCACATATGTAGTGTCCCTGTGGTCAGACAGAAAGTTCCAGCACTCATGGTTATAGCCATTGGCAACTGATTAATATAAAGAACTGTCAACACTAAGATGGTCAGATAAAATCTAAGTCCCCATGTAGTGAACCACAGCTAAAAAATACTGCAGAAAAAAACGCTGTGAAAATGCATTGCATTTTTTTACGCTTCGTTTTGCATTGTGACTTTTCTTCCTTTATTTAGGCTAAGGCCCCATGTTGCAGAAAAGCTGCTTTTTTTGTTGCAGATTTTGCTGCGTATTTTGAGCCAAACCCAGGAGTGGCTAGAAAAGGAATGGGAAATATATAGGAAGCTCTTATACAGCTCCCTTCTGCTCAACCCACTCCTGGCTTTGGCTTTAGCCTACATTTATAGGGAAAAAGCTTTCATTTCCACAGGTATAATTGACATGCTGCATTTTTCAAAAATGCTGCTTTTTCGCAGCATATTTTTTTCCGAAGTGTGTGGATGGGATTAGCCAGAATCAAATCCATTTGTCTGGTACTGTAAAAAACAGCATTTTTTTCTGCTATCTGCAGCAGGCAAAAACACTACGTTTTTGCAGTGTGGGGCCTTAACTAGAACTCTAAAAAAAAATTTAATTATTTGCAAAAATGTTAACTTTTAATTGTCTACAAAATTTAAATATGGTTATGTTAATGGGGAAACTCCTTTAGGCTAAAACCCCACATTGCGGAAACGCAACTTTTTTTGTTGCAGATTTTGTTGCGGCTTTTTGAGCCAAAGCCAGGAGTGGATTGAGCAGAAGGTAGAAGTATAAGAACTTCCAATATATTTCCCATTCCTTTTGTAGCCATTTTTGTTTTTGGCTCAAAAAACTGCAACAAAATCTGCAACAAAAAACGCTGTGTTTCTGCAACATGGGGCCTTAGCCTTAGTCTAAAGCCCCATGTAGCGGGCCGCAGCAAAAAAGCGCTGCTGGAAAAACCGCAGTTGCAACACATCGCAGTTTTTCCCGCAGTGCTTTTTACAGAAAGTCTGCTGACATTTTCTTCGGAGGACTTTCTGCTTCCATTATACCTATAGGGAAACCGATGGCGTTTCCGTAGGTATAATTGACATGCTGCGATTTCCAAAACCGTGACGGTTTTGGAAATTGCAGCATGTCGGTTGCATATATTTTTTCACAATGTGTGGATGGGATTCACTGTGTTTTTTTTTTCATGTTTACGCCACGTAGGGCCCGGCCATAAGTACATTTACTGCTGGACTGGGGTGCCTAGGACCCACTAGTAAAAAACATTCTATGGGCTCACTGTACAGGAACATTCTCAAAAATACACCAGCACATATACTGTACTTTCAGTAGTAGTTTATTAGCTAGTCTGTAGGCCACAATGTACTGTATGTAGAACATGAGTGTACTTTGCTGTGTTCCAATAGTGCAAGTGGCGGAGTTGGGGGCCCACCCTGGCTCAGGCTCAGGCCCACTCTGGCTTGGGATTGAACTCTGTTTCCCTGTGGACCAGTCCAAGCCTGACTACATTTACTGCTTGAGCACACCCACATTTCTCACTCTGCAAATTTTGATGCTATTTTACAACTCTACACCAACGTTTTTGATTGCCTATTCAAAGTCCTGAACTCAATAAAGATAATGGGGCAAATTTATTAAGATTGTTGTGTCGTACACCAGTCTTAATAAATGGTCCAGCTGGCGCAGGGACCGAGAGATTTATAAGGAGACTGTGGCTAGTGATAAGTCCATAAGTCCATAAATCTGTTGGAGTTGTCACATTGGAAATCTATGCGGAAAATGAACTGCTGTCGGTTTAGTAAATTAGCCAGGTCAGGGCGAGGAATCCCTACATCTGGCGAAGAAGGAATAATGAATTTCTCCCCACTGTGCCAAGACCGTGAGAGCAGTTGTATGCATAAAACACCCCAATATATCTGAATTGCTAGAGTGATATATTTTGAAACATTAAGACTAAAGTGGTTTTCCAAGATTTTCATACTGATATTGTTAGAATAAGTCATCTAAATAAGATTAGGGGATTGGGCACCCCTATATGATCAGCTGTTTCAAGAGGCCTCTTCGCTGTTTACAGAGAACAGTACTGTATATTGTATAGCCGCCATGCTTGGTATTGCAGGTGATTGAGACTGAGAGGCAAACAGGCTATGTGGCGATGAACGTTGAACGCTGCTTGAACAGCTGATATTGATGACTTATCCTAAGGAAAAAAAAGATTTACAAGCTATTCAATGGATTCATGGAGACAGCAATACTACAGCCATTTGACAATAAATCGCTCGAGCAATGTCTAGATGTAGCCCTAGGCTTACTTATTTGTCTACTGTTACATGTTGTTTAAGGATCAGAAACCATTCAGTGTAACAAATATGCAATAAAGACATCAGGAAGGGAGCAAATACATTTTTGTTATAGGACTACAATTTGGTTCACAGTTTATATAATGTGTAATATATTTGGCTGAATATTCACGTCTACCCAAACCCACAAATAAATAACCATCGCTAGCCACAGCATTGGATGGAATTGAGCTGTGCTCCGCAATGGTGTTATTGATTCCTAGACTGAAATATTCCTCAATTTGTAAATGAACCTAATGAAATGGACCCATAGGGAAGCCTCATATGTTAGGTATAATAAATGACAATATGTGAATAAATCAAGCTTGTTAATTTAATTGAAAAACCTGATTGGAATTAGAAGCAAATGAAAAATGCAAATGAGAACTTGGTTCTATATAATGTGGCAGCACCGATTTGTGCGTATTCTCCAGGTCTCTCTCCGCGGCCTTTCCTGAAGTGTAAAATTCAGGTTCGTTTGCTTCCTCTATACATGACACCTTCATCGCGTGCAGATGTTCCAGCAGAGAAGGTGTTTCATTATACACATGCCGGTTCATGCTGTCCTAGTGTGGTGTATGCTTTATCAATAAAGACAAAGGCTGGATCTATCATTCAACCTGAATTTTTACCTGTTGGGAATTAATATAATAATAGGGGATATGAGGAATATATTACAGTATACTGTATATCACGATATGTTATATTCTACATTATTTTCTACATTCCGATATACCATAGAGAGATTTATCACAACAAGTACAGAGGAAAATAAATCAACCAGTCATATTCCAGCTCTTACTCTTTAACCTAAGGCCCCATATAGCGAAGCAAAGCAAAAAAAACGCGGCACAAATGCAGCATTTTCATTGTGATTTCAGATTTTCCCATGTGGACTTTCTGTCCCTATGTTTTTTTTAAAACATAGCTTTTCTGCTGCGGATTTTTTTCTGCAATGTGGGGATGGGATTAGCCAGAATCCCATCCATTTTGCAGGTACTGTAAAAGACTGCATTTTTGCAACATGGGGCTTCATCCTTAGACTAAAGCCCCACGTTGCGGAAATGCAGCTTTTTTGCGTTTCCACAACATGGGACAGTGCATTGCGGTTTTTCCCGCAGAGCTTTTCACAGAAATTCCAGTGCACCTCCATATAAATGAGACAGCTGGTCCGCCAACACCGGAAGAATATACCCCATTGACTTTATTCTTGCAGATGCCTGACAAATACTCCATGTAATACATCAATGGAGAAAGATTATGGGATATACTGTACTGTTTCCCACTATTACATGCAAAGTTAATTTTTTTATTTTCATGTGTTATCTAGAACAAGGCAATAAAGAGCAGATCCAAATTAAAAAATAGCACCAAAAATACCGCAAATGTAAACAAATGGACTATTTCTAATTATATAATTTGTTTGTAGCCAAAAAGCCAAATATTTTTGCCATTTGCCATGTAAAAAGTATGATGTCTACAGAAAAAAATTGCATCTTAAAGGGAGTCTGTCACCATAACAGCCCTTCTAGAACTATACGAACAGTCAGCTAGCCAGCGTTCATGAGGATAAAATACTTTTTCCTCCTTTCCGACTAATGCCTCCACTTAGATGTGACCTGTGATGGGATTTGGAGACTTCCATTTTGGAGACAGGTGAAGGACCATACTTACCTTTGAGGTGACCCTAGTGGTGACCACAGCTGAGTGAACCCCATTGATCTATGAGATCTGGAGGCTGATTCTTCCCTGTGGAGCCAGAAGTTGTACAATAACCTCACCACTGGTATCAGTCTAAGAAGAAAAATGGCTAAAGCCAGACAAGTGTAGAGAAAAAAACATTTGATTCTTTAATTTAATAGTAGCAGTATGCTGCAAAAGCAAGGGGTTAAATGGTTATTTCCATCTCGGCAAATCGCTGCCATGATAGGAATAAGAAAGAGTTGAATTGGAGCTACAGAAACTGTGCAGATCAGCATTGCTTGGCTGTTCCCTGGTGGTCAGGACTTAGGAGCTATGATTTGTCAAGATGGGAATAACTCCTCCCCAGCATGAAACCTTTCATGAAAAACAAGCGGTTACATCAAGGTGTGCATGCCCATACGAAAAAGTTGGCCTATCCAATCAATGCCATCTTTTATTGACAAATTATGTTGAAGGAAAGGATAGACCTGTGGATTTCAAGCTGGCCAATCCTTTGTTCAACAGTGCCTCCCCCCCATTGAGAACATTGGGGATAGGAAGAATAACTGTTGGGCCGATACTGAAGGTAGCTACTGAAGGCCACATTTACTGTTCTCACCTTGATGGTGGACCCTACTTTTCTATAGACATAGATACCATGTTATGGATGCAGAGTAGATATAAGAGATCAGTAGACAGTCCTGGGAGTTATACAGTAATGCATTGAAGTAAAGTTATATGTAAAGCACATTCTATATAAACCGATTTTCCCATCACATAGCTCTCCCGTACATTGACATTTATTGTGTTCATTTTCTACACATCATATACTTAAACATTAGGTGATATTTTAATTGCTCGTATTTGTTGCCCAGGATGGATCCGTCTCGCAGCCCACATGGTTAACAAGCTGGAGCAGATTAAATTACTTCAAATTAGCATGAAAAGGGCTGCTTGTTATTTTCTGAAAGATTAAGATAATGTTTGGTCTCCATGGTTTCAATTAACATACTTTATAAGGTGAAACATTGCATAAATTAGATGTGTTACTTAATAGCAACTCTTTATATGTGTAAAAGAGTCCAAGTGCCTGCCAGGTAGGAGTCAGGAATAGCTGCCGCTAGCTAACCAGCCAACCTATTCCTGTGCTGGTTGGAGTCACTGTACATTGACTCTGCCAATAAATTAGGGGATGGACTCTCAATACTGTATCAAGTAATCATGGCTTTTAGGTGGATAAAATAGATGATACATAAGTAGTTATTTTAATTTAGGTGAATTTTGACCAGCTGATGCATGGAGGGTACAATCTCTATATGTTGCAATCCAAGAGGTACACCTGTTCTGCTCGGCTGTCTTACTGTTGCTCCATGTTTTTGGCAACTGCTTGGGGTTACATCAATTCCTTTTCCCTAGTGACCCATTCTTTTTTTTTTTTTTTTAATTCTTATTTTATTTGAATTTTTACATTTTAGTTTTTATACAATATTGTTCAAAAAGAGAAAATGAATACATAAAGATACCTTATGTGCACTAAAAAATACAGAACATGTGACTCTATAAACTTTCCAGAGTCAAAATTAACAAATAAACTGACAACACTTGCACAATAAATGCCACTAGTCAAGATTGTAGAGGGAAGGGAAGGGCATGGTTGGAGGGTGGAGTCCCCACGAGGGAGTGGAGGCGGAAAAAAGGGGGTTGAGAATGGAGTGTGTACAACGGGCGTAACGTCTGCTGGGATATAGGGGGAATGCACCAGTCAAATCTTGTAATATCTCATAAATCTGCCCTATTGCTCAGGGTCTGCTGGGGAGGGCAGAGTTCTCTCACACCATGGCGACCATATTCTTCAGAATCTATCATGAGTTCTGGTCGACCAGCTGATCAGCTCCTCAAACCTCATGATTTGGTTAACCTTGTCAATCCAAACCTGGATAGGAGGGGTAATGGGTTGTAGCCAAAACAGAGGGATGACTGCCTTAGCCGCTTCGATCAAATGTGTTACAAGATTCAATTTAGAATGTTGCATATTATGTCTGGGGCATGAAATGAGCACTCACTCTGGGAAGAGGGCCTCCTTGTATTCGATGAACCTAGTGACGCATTCTGATAGGGAATTAAGATCCTATTATGTTTCCAGAAACTCAAGTCAATGTTCCTAACACATGACTGTATCACTGATACATTGTATCACTTGTTGTTTTAGACTCTTGTCTTTGCTCTATTTGAAGATGATGTTCCTGTGCGCTTTCCCTGGTGACTTCTTATCCTAATCCTTACTTACTTTTTTGTCTTCTATGTGATTCCTGGTCACAATACCATACTGAGCTTCAGCTCTGATCTTTTGGCTATATATCAACCTATAGTAAAAAAAAAAATGCACAAGGGTGTGGTCTCAGGTTCTCTGCTAACATACTCTCTCCAACTCATCAAACCAGAAGGCCCCACTTGGGTTGGAACTGGCCTCCTTTCACCAGAGCTTGGCGAGACTAGCTCCCAGCTGTACCACAGAATTTACCAAATCTAGGTTGCAAAGAGGGGGAATTAGGGTTGGGGAGTGAACAACCTCATGGCCATGCATTGCTAATGCTCTTACTATCCTGTCGCCTGTTTCCCCACCGATTCCTAAATCATCTCCCATTGTTTGGGCTGCCCGTGAGACAATTCCACTTTATTTGACGATTTATTGTTTAATAGTTTCATTTAGGCTCATTTAAAATAAGTTATTAAAAGTTTTAGAACTAGTGATCCGTGCTTAGTTGTATATGTGACGTCTAGAGATCTTATGAGACTGTGACCACCTTTATTGCTGCTTTTTTCGTGGCTTTACTGGTATCTGACCTGTGCAGTTATGCCTATGACTGCAAGGCAATGGGGCCAATGAACACAAATGTATACATACAATACTAAAGAGGAAGTGACTGCTGTAATAGCGTGATAGGCGAACATAACAAATGGGTTGCTAGAAGCAAGGTGGAATGTTACAGGTGGAAATGAATCACTAAAACTCTTCCGAAAGGGGTTTTCAAGGCTTGTGATTTTAAAATACCCGTAGGTCATCAATTGAGGATAAGCAGGGTCTGACATCCCGGACCCCTGTAGATCAGATTGGCTTTGTGTGAGGAAGCCGCAGCGCTCTTAAAAATGCTGTGGTATTTTCTAACAACTGATAGGCTGATGTTTGGTGTGAGACCCCACTGATCTTCAACTGATGACCTATCTGATATAAGGATAGATCATCAATTGATAAGCCCAGAAAAACACTATAATGGGTTATTTCAATCCGTAGAGGAAAATGGTAACAGCATAGCACAGCACTGTTTCTGTGGTTCCTATTCTCCTCTATTGGAGTTACGGGAACAACGTAGAGCTGCACTGCTCACCTATTCCCACAAGCTCAGGCCATGGGGGCCAGGGGGCGGAAAAGGAAGCAGTTATTCACATCTCGGTACTGATTTACCAGGATAGGAATAACCTTTTAAAGGCTTATTCTTACCTCTGTCCTTTATGGCTGAAATGGAAATACCTATTCTTATGGCATGGCCAGAGGTAGGCAAGAATATGGAAACAGCCAATTTAGGGACAGGGCTCTGCTATGCTTGGTCGTTTCAATTGATCTTCTAACAATCCCCTGAGGAGCATCCATGTTTTGGATGCGAAACGTGACGGGTGGGAAGGAGATATTAACAGGGCAATTTTAGGGTCAGCACTGGGACTGCCCTTGTAAGGGCGGGAGTTAAGGGTGACAGGGTTGCACAGGGTCAATCTCCTGCACCCATCCTTGGTTCCCTTTGCATTTGGATAAATTGTGGCCCTAAAGGTGGGGTATGACATCCTTCATCTGGAATGGGTAAGAGCGTTCCAATTATTTTCTGATTTTTATACCATCCAATCACTGGGGTTAATTATATTTTAGATGATTATTAAATGTTAAGTTTTGTTTGTTATATAATTGTGGATCTTTGCTTGCTTGTACATGCAAATATTACCTGACACCCATTTGCAAATTTCTAAAATGTCTGTAACGTATATTTATTTTTCAGCAGTAACATGCTGCCTAGCCCTTGCATCTGATTGTTTCTGCACAGGAGACCTCTCGGTAACCTGCTGTCTGACTCTTGCCATGAACTAAGGTTAAAGGTGCCCAATAGATGCCAGTCTCAACTTTATGACCAGCACCTATCTCCAGCATTTAGGTCTCACCAATGTTAAGCCTGAAGAGGCGCTGCTAGCTTTCACATCCAGGCAGTGAATGGAGGATGGCTTTGCATGCATAGATTTCTCTCTTCATTCACCTCAGTAGGAGTCACAGGTCCCACATCTATCAGGCATTTATGGCATATCCTATGAAATACCCCTTTAAGACTGATGATCAGAAGGGAGAACTACTGTTTACTATGTTGAAACAATATTGCGGCTTTCTTAACATTCTCCCCCTACGAGGATGGAAATTGTAAACTTTGAAGATTTTGCAAGGAATATTACTTCCAGAATTTCCTGCGTGATGTTATATATATGTATATCGGCACAGGAGCTGGCATTCAAAGAGGCCTTTTGACACTACCTGTGGTGCAGCAGACAAGCCAGTAATTGTAAATGTAATGTTAAAGCCATAAAACATGAAGACACGTTAGTAGAGGATCTTACCAACCGCAGAAAGGAATTGAAGAAGATTTCTCATCTCAGAATAGATAATAAAGTATATGCACCATGCAGCAGGTTAAAAAGAAAGACACAGGAGCTTTTTGTAAAAGAGACCTAATAAAACGGCGACCGGGGTAGACTGGATGCGTGCCGTGTCGCCATGGTAACTCTGACAACATGAACTTAAGCAGCAGAACATACAGTAGCAGAAGCCACTTATGTCTATTTTGGGATTCATAAAATGTTTTTTGCTATATGGTTATACAAAACGAAATGTCAGCAGCCAAATATAATTGCATTTTGGCAGGAGAATGTGATTATTGACTGCGAAAACACAAGTGAGACGCTGGTTGCCATTTGGTGACAACAAAATGTCAATTTATTTGCAGACTAAAGCTGATTCAGATTCATTTTCTTATTTATGTACTTTATTTAGACTTCAAAAAGTCTTCAACTTTCAGAGAACAAAGTGATCGATCTTCACATTTGCAGAACCGGCACTGAGCAGCCATAATATTATATCCTGAAAAGGTAGGGTGAATAATATTGATTATCTGGTGACAATGGCGCCTGGCAATAGGTGGCATATATAAGGCAGCAAGGTGAATAGTCAGATCTTGAGGGAAACATGAAAAATGGACAAGCATAAGGATCTGATGACTATGGAAAGGGCCAAACTGTGGTGTCTAAAACACTGGGTTGAGCACCTCAAAAATAGCAGGTCTCGTGGGGTGTTCCTGGTTGCATCGGTAGCTACCAAGAGTGGAACCCACAGCTATTCCCTATCCACATGTATGTGTATGTGCTGATGCACGTGACTCACTATGTTGCCCGTTCTGATCACGGGCATTTAACCACTTAGATCCCATTGTCAATGTGACCATGACATCTGAGTGGTTAGTTTTACAGTCCCCATGATGATTGGTAACAGGATGGCCCCCCTTTCCCTGGGGGCTTCCAGGCCTGCAGCAGGCTTCAATACTTACATAGAAAATCTGCCATAGACTGCAATACAATAGTATTTCAGGCTATGCCACAAGCAATCTCAAATTTTTAGTGATTAATAAAAAAAAATAGCTTTTGTTGAAGTTTACAAATATACATTAAAGGGTTTATCTGGTTCCTATCATTGATGCCCTATTAGGACATCAATATTAGATCTGCACGAGTCCGACACCCGGGATCCCCACCTACAGCGCTGCAGTACCTACAATCGCTGTATCATTTTGTAAATGGCTGATAAAAACTAACAATAGCAGGGGCGCTACTAAAGTCTCATGGGTCCTAGTACAAAAAGTTCAACTTGGGCCCTTCTGCACAAATTTCTCCTCACAACTGTCATCTGCTCCCATCCATACATTTTAGCAGGATTTATATTTTCATGATCACTTGTTCACAACATGTCTGTGCACACAAGATTCCCTTCATTTCCGTCTCGTCAGTTTCCTCCGCACAGTAATTGTGCCCCCAATTTTTGGGCCACTGCCTCCCTCCACAGAATCCCCCCTTGACTCTACAGTCATGGCCAAAAGTTTTGAGAATGACACAAATATTATATTTTCACATGATCTGCTGCCCTCTGGTTTTTATGTGTGTTTGTCAGATGTTTTTATCACATACAGAAATATAATTGCATTCATATTATGAGTAACAGAAGCTTATATTGACAGTTAGAATGAGTTAATGCAGCAAGTCAATATTTGCAGTGTTGACCCTTCTTCTTCAGGACCTCTGCAATTCTCCCTGGCATGCTCTCAATCAACTTCTGGACCAAATCCTGACTGATAGCAGTCCATTCTTGCAGAATCAATGCTTTAATTTTGTCTGAATTTGTTGGTTTTTGTTTGTCCACCCGTCTCTTGATGATTGACCACAAGTTCTCAATGGGATTAAGATCTGGGGAGTTTCCAGGCCATGGACCCAAAATCTCTATGTTTTGTTCCCTGAGCCATTTAGTTATCACCTTTGCTTTATGGCAAGGTGCTCCATCATGCTGGAAAAGGCATTGTTGAGCGCCAAACTGCTCTTGGACGGTTGGGAGAAGTTGCTCTTGGAGGACATTCTGGTACCATTCTTTATTCATGGCTGTGTTTTTAGGCAAGACTGTGAGAGAGCCGATTCCCTTGGCTGAGAAGCAACCCCACACATGAATGGTTTCAGGATGCTTTACAGTTGGCATGAGACAAGACTGGTGGTAGCGCTCACCTCTTCTTCTCCGAATAAGCTGTTTTCCAGATGTTCCAAACAATCGAAAAGGGGATTCATCAGAGAAAATGACTTTACCCCAGTCCTCAGCAGTCCACTCCCTGTACCTTTTGCAGAATATCAGTCTGTCCCTGATGTTTTTTCTGGAGAGAAGTGGCTTCTTTGCTGCCCTCCTTGAGATCAGGCCTTGCTCCAAGAGTCTCCGCCTCACAGTGCGTGCAGATGCACTCACACCTGCCTGCTGCCATTCCTCAGCAAGCTCTGCACTGCTGGTAGCCCGATCCCCCAGCTGAAACACTTTTAAGAGACGGTCCTGCCGCTTGCTGGTCTTTCTTGGGCGCCCTGGAGCCTTTTTGGCACCAATGGAACCTCTCTCCTTGAAGTTCTTGATGATGCGATAGATTGTTGACTGAGGTGCAATCTTTCTAGCTGCAATACTCTTCCCAGTTAGGCCATTTTTGTGCAGTGCAATGATGACTGCACGTGTTTCTTTAGAGATAACCATGGTTAACAGAAGAGAAACAATGATGGCAAGCACCAGCCTCCTTTTAAAGTGTCCAGTGGTGTCATTCTTACTTAATCATGACAGATTGATCTCCAGCCCTGTCCTCATCAACACCCACACCTGTGTTAATGGAGCAATCACTGAAACGATGTTAGGTGGTCCTTTTAAGGCAGGGCTGCAATGATGTTGAAATGTGTTTTGGGGGATAAAGTTCATTTTCTAGGCAAATATTGACTTTGCAAGTAATTGCTGTTAAGCTGATCACTCTTTATAACATTCTGGAGTATATGCAAATTGCCATTAGAAAAACTGAAGCAGTAGACTTTGTAAAAATTAATATTTGTATCATTCTCAAAACTTTTGGCCATGACTGTATACTGCTGACAACTGCTCCTATTGGCCTTCATAGGTTAATTTTCTCATTTCTATGAAAGTTTGTCTATCATAAATCTGCTTCACCTTTCTCTCTCCAGCACACCAGAGGGTAGGGGTGACAAATTTACGATGCACAGACTACCACCATCAAAGAAAATCATAAAGGAGGTCAAAGAAGTTTAATCAGCTGTACGGTAGGTTCGCACTAGCTCTCCGTCGTCTGGGTCCGTCAGGGGACCACTACAATGGAGGGGCGGGCTGCTTAAACGACAGTTACACGAAGCCCGGCATACCACATTGACTATAATGGGGTCCTTAAGGTGTCCATTGTTTTGAAACTGAAAGTGGCAAAGAAAAAAGTCCTCCAGCCCTACCTTATATTCACATGACAGTGAGAATCGGGCGTTAAAAAAAACGAACGTCACATGGCTGCATTAATTTCATTGTCTGTGAATGGGGGCTATTCACATGACCGATATTTAAATGTTATAATGCATCCCTCCATACACTGTAATGTATGAGGGATCCATGAATACACCCACCCCACAGGAAAAACTGCGCTTTTCACAGCTGTTTTGCACTACGGCCGTGTGGATATCGACTTAGTGGTTGAGGATGACCTTTTTGTCACCATTTTTCCATAATAGTGTCAAAGCTTCAATTTCAAAAAATAGCTGAAAAGCAAAACATTTATTATGCAGACAAAAAGAATGTATGCAAAATATTAAAAAAGAATCAAAAAATCATTGTCTCAGATGAATAAGCATATAAAGGGTTTATGGAAGTAGAAAGTCTAATAAATTTCCAAGCAACATAATGCAGTAGAAGGTCCCAGGGTTATGAAAAATAAAAAATGTCAGTGCTCTGTTGTTTTGCATGTGATTTGTCGCCCTGTACATTGTACGCAGCTCAGCTCAGTGGAAATTTTCTTGCAAACATTAATATAAATATCTAAATCCAGCAATGTAACATAATAAGATGTGACGGGGGCACTGTACCCCGCTGGCCCACCACTGCCCCTGCTCTTTCTTTTTGGCTATGTCCTCTGCCTGCCTGTACTATTGTACTTGTCACTGTTTGCTGGGAGGTTGTCAGGTACACAAACCACAGGCTCCCAGCTTCACAATAAACTGCCTCAATCTCCACTGGTAAAACCGGCTTTTATGTTCTAAATAGAGAGGGGAGGAGAAGGTGAGGGACCATGGAAACACTAAACAGGGATCCTGCATTCACAATAAGTGGACTTTAGGACATGGATCCGTTATCAGTTTCTTGTATCTGTGAGCTGTGCGACTGTGGGTGAGCTATAAATAATATGTCTATATATACCCAGTAAATGTATTCTAGGGTACAAGGCTCTGTTATATACAGTATCATCAGTGTAGCACAGAATAGGTCTATATAATCTATATATCACACTCAAACATTCCAGAATTTATACAATGCTTGCAAAACTGTGTTTTAACAAAGCAACTTTTTAGATGTACTCTGCTAAAGGAAGCGATAAATACCCACGTAAGACTGTAACTAGAAGAGTAACTGGCAGAGATAGCAGCTGGTAGGAAGCCAGTGTGGCTACACACATATTTTAAGTTTTACTAACGGGCCTCATGGTCACATCTGTGCATGTAACTGCTTCTTCTACAGCATAACTATTTGTATTACTGCTGGTCTGTGACATCATTGCATGTTTTTTTATTTATACTGTGATGTTACAGTCTACATGGTGACCTTTCTTGTGTGCATTATTTCTCTGCTATCATATCATGCTGTGTATTATATCTGTACTGTGACATCACTGTGTGTATTGCTCCTGTATTGTGACATCACTGTGTATTATTGCTGTACTATAACACCACTGTGTGCATTGTACCTGTACTGTGACATCACTGTGTGTATTACTCCTGTACTGTGACATCACTGCGTATATTATTCCTGTACCATAACACCACTGTGTGCATTGTACCTGTACTGTGACATCACTGTGTGTATTACCCCTGTATTGTGACATCTTTGTGTGTATTATCCCCATACTATGACACTTCTGTGTTTATTATCCTTGTATTACATACTGGTCAACATTTGTGGAGGGGGTTCCAGGAGAATGGAGCACAAAGCAAGTGCAGAAATTTGGGGGGAGGCCATGCTCCCATTGACAAAGCCATGCCATTTTGCATTTTGATATCACTGTAACTATTAGCCTTGTACGATGACACCAATGTGTGCTTTATCCCTGTGCTTTGATGTCACTGTCTCCACTACTATGCGGTTATTCCTGTCAGAGTGTACAAGGTGACCTTCTTGTGTGCATAATTTTTTTTTCCTATAGGTTGTTCATTATCTAAAGACTATGACATCACATTTATTATCTCTGTACTATGACATCACTTTGCACATTATACCTGTCTGGAAAAGTCACTGTGTGTATTATTCCTGTACTGTAACATTACTGTGTACATTATCCCTGTACTGTGACATTACTGTGTACATTATCCATGTATTGTGACATTACTGTGTACATTATCCATGTATTGTGACATTACTGTGTGCATTATCCCTGTATTGGGATACCTCTGTGTGCATTACCCCTGTACTGTGACATCACTGTGTGCATTATCCCTGTACTGTGACATCTCTGTTATTAAATGCAGCTGAAAAATGCTGCAGTAAAATCGCTTTTTATTCCGCAGTGTTTTTTACTGAGTTTCTGCTATGTTTTTCTCTGCATTTTTCCCCTATTAAATCTAAAGTGACAGTGCTTGTGATTATGCAGCTAAAATTAACATGCTGTGATTTTAAAAAAACAAATGTGTTTTTCAAAAAAACAGCTATTCCGCAGCTTTTTTTCCCCCTCAATGTGTGGATGAGATTAAATGAAATCTCATCCACTTTGCTGAGACTATAGAACGAAGCGTTTTTTCCACTGCATCTCCACAGCAGCCATAAACATTGCATTTCTGCAACGTAGGGATAGCTTAAAACCCATATTTTATCTAATTATTTTTTTTTACTCTATACTTTTTTGCAGTCCTCCCTGACTATTGTTTCCTAATTTTGCAGAGCACTTTGCCAAATCATAGTGAGAATGAAATGACTGAGGGTTCAGAAGTTACTTGACTGTTTTTTGGGTGCAATGGGCACAATATGTCTACAGTTTATAAACTTTTGTGTTTTTGCTTGTTCTATAGCCGGCACAAACATCACAAGGACTGCAAAAAACAGCAGCGTGTTCAGCGCCGACGGACAAATGGCGAATGCTTTATCTCCCACTATAAGGCCACATTCAACCTCCCAAAAAGTGAGTGATAATTTTATATTTTTTATTAGATGAACGTATAATGGATCAAATTTATCCTGCAGTATCAGGATTATACAGATCATACAGAGTGAAATGTCCCACAAGCGTCACATGTGTGGCTGGAAACCCTTGTTCCTGGAATGTATTGCAAACAAAGGTACTCAAACTGTGCTTTTCAGTACCCATTGGAGGTATATGCCAGAGGATTTCCCATTGTATACTTCCAATGGTTGCCTTTGTATAAGCATACTGTAGCATCCATTGTTCATAAGCTTCTATGTTAAAAATATGTATTCTGTATAAATGGACGTTTTGCAGAGTGTTCCACAAAAATCTCTTCTAAACCACTTATATGTTGTTGTAGGACTGGTTAGTGACATAGTAAACATACCTTTCTTGTGTCAAAGTGCAATTTTGCGCATGATAAAACATTCAATCCATATGCAAATGAGCTTTTAGGTGCACCCGGGGCGTGGCCACAACTGATAGAGCATCCATATAATTGCTGCACATCAGGACCAGCACAGACAGGCTGTAGGGGCCTGGGCATCTCACTTATACCCCAAATACTACACTAAGACTCTTCTGTGTCCCTGGCCATACACCCAATGACAGGGCAGTCAGATGCCTGTTACTTGCATGCTTGCAGCGTCACTGCCAGATAAAGCACACTTACTCCACAGAATCATTGTCACCAGCTCTTTACTGGGTAGAAGTTGTCCAGCCAAAACGTAGTTAATACAAGTTGCTCAGCTGTAGCAAGGATCACCCACAGCAGTTTACTAGAATGCTCAGAAATTTCTTAGTGTAAGAAGCAACATAGAGCAATTGCCCAGTACTCACAGGGGCTTGCTCTCAGCTCCTACAGGTACTGCTTCTCAAGCACATTCTCGCTACGCTTGCCTTCATTAAAGTGCAGCTCTGCTCACATCGCACAGATAGCTGCAAAGGTAGTGACACTCCTGAATAATAGGCTGGACTGGGCAGATCACATGGAGGCCCTGTACAGGAAGGGCCACAGCAGGCTCTATCTGCTTAGGATTCTGAGAGCCTTTGGAGTCCAGGGGGCACTTCTTAGGGCCTTTTTCAACTCTGTAGTGGCATCAGCCATCTTCGTCGGAGTGGCCTGCTGGAGCTGTACCTTGGAGCTTTTGTGTTTGTATTATCTATGCTACTGTAACACACTGAATTTCCAATTGGTGGGACTATTAAAGGATTATCTTATCTTATCTTATAACAATGGTTGGAAGTATGGAAGATGCAGGAAAACCCCCCTTTTGGAGACAAACGTTCCTTTCTAGTGCAACTACAAGGTGCCAGGTAGTAACGTGCATAGGCTATACCTCAGTGCGCATCACATGACACAACCAATAAGCACAACAGGTTCCACCTCAACCCATTTACTTAGAATCAATGCTCCATCCTCTTCCAGAAAGTCCCAGATTGAAAAAGACGAGCTGACTCAGCAGCAAACAGTTATAGTGACAGTGCTATATCACACAATGAAATAAGTTATCGGCATATACACAGCAATAAACAGAGTACTACACAACATATAATGCACAATAAGACACGCAAAGCACAAAACACCATACAAGCAATTATACAGGCCAATCGGACTTAGCAAAATCGCCCGCCTACGAACATCTTCTGGTAAATGGTGCCTTCCATCACCTTATAAATGGGTGCTCTGGCAGTCATGGCCATGTCCCAGGTGTACTGAACATCTCAACAAGACTAAAAGTTGATTTCATATACAGCAAAATTGCATTTTGACACAGGAAAGGTAGGTTCACTAACCAGCCCTACAGCAGCATATAAGAGGTTTAGAAGCAATGGTCCTGGTGGTAGACTCCCTATAAAGGTCCATGCACATTGCTATAATAAACACTGTGTATGAGCTATAACTCTAGTGCCAAGGACATTGGATCTTTTTCCGCAATGGCATAGGGGTGTGACCCGACCGTGTACATGAAGCCATTAGTGTCTCATTTAGAGAGCTGTGATACTTGGCACTCTAGAACCCAACCTGGTTCAGTTATTCAGTATGATGTCTACATGTAACACAATACATATAATACATACAGTGCCTTGCGAAAGTATTCGGCCCCCTTGAACTTTTCAACATTTTGCCACATTTCAGGCTTTAAACATAAGGATATAAAATTTTAATTTTTTGGTTAAACTTTTGTAAAAAAATAAAAAACTGAAAAGTGGGGCATGCAATATTATTCGGCCCCTTTACTTTCAGTGCAGCAAACAAACTCCAGAAGTTCAGTGAGGATCTCTGAATGATCCAATGTTGTCCTAAATGACTGATGATGATAAATATAATCCACCTGTGTGTAATCAAGTCTCCGTATAAATGCACCTGCTCTGTGATAGTCTCAGGGTTCTGTTTAAAGCGCAGAGAGCATCATGAAGACCAAGGAACACACCAGGCAGGTCCGTGATACTGTTGTGGAGATGTTTAAAGCCGGATTTGGATACAAAAATATTTCCCAAACTTTAAACATCCCAAGGAGCACTGTGCAAGCGATCATATTGAAATGGAAGGAGTATCAGACGACTGCAAATCTACCAAGACCCGGCCGTCCCTCTAAACTTTCATCTCAAACAAGGAGAAGACTGATCAGAGATGCAGCCAAGAGGCCCATGATCACTCTGGATGAACTGCAGAGATCTACAGCTGAGGTGGTAGAGTCGTCCATAGGACAACAATCAGTCGTACACTGTACAAATCTGGCCTTTATGGAAGAGTGGCAAGAAGAAAGCCATTTCTCAAAGATATCCATAAAAAGTCTTGTTTAAAGTTTGCCACAAGCCACCTGGGAGACACACCAAACATGTGGAAGAAGGTGCTCTGGTCAGATGAAACCAAAATCGAACTTTTTGGCCACAATGCAAAACGATATGTTTGGCGTAAAAGCAACACAGCTCATCACCCTGAACACACCATCCCCACTGTCAAACATGGTGGTGGCAGCATCATGGTTTGGGCCTGCTTTTCTTCAGCAGGGACAGGGAAGATGGTTAAAATTGATGTGAAGATGGATGGAGCCAAATACAGGACCATTCTGGAAGAAAACCTGTTGGAGTCTGCAAAAGACCTGAGACTGGGACGGAGATTTATCTTCCAACAAGACAATGATACCAAACATAAAGCAAAATCTACAATGGAATGGTTCACAAATAAACGTATCCAGGTGTTAGAATGGCCAAGTCAAAGTCCATACTTGAATCCAATCGAGAATCTGTGAAAAGAGCTGAAAACTGCTGTTCACAAACACTCTCCATCCAACCTCACTGAGCTCGAGCTGTTTTCCAAGGAAGAATGGGCAAGAATTTCAGTCTCTCGATGTGCAAAACTGATAGAGACATACCCCAAGCGACTTGCAGCTGTAATCGCAGCAAAAGGTGGCGCTACAAAGTATTAACTTAAGGGTGCCGAATAATTTGGCACGCCCCACTTTTCAGTTTTTTTTTTATTCAAAAGTTTAAAATATCCAATAAATTTCGTTCCACTTCACGATTGTGTCCCACTTGCTGTTGATTCTTCACCAATAAATTAAAATTTTATATCCTTATGTTTGAAGCTTGAAATGTGGCAAAAGGTTGAAAAGTTCAAGGAGGCCGAATACTTTCGCAAGGCACTGTATACATATAACTTGTAAGCCTATCAATTCTATTCTATACCATACAGATTTTAGGAAATAACTTATATATTCTTCCCCAAATAGGACTTGGTAAATGGGAGTTAAATTGTCTTATGTAATGCCCAGTACGGCAGTGCCTATGAAATATAATAATTGAACTCCAAATCTGTAAATGACATTTTATGCTATTTTAGTAAGTCCATATTGCCCAAAATATGCTTTAATGATAGATTCATACCATGTTGACGATGTAGTGCCAAGTAAATAGATTGGGCACCTTAGGGCGCACATTAATATGTATTGTATAGTAGTATTTCCTGTAATTCTTCCCATCTTCTATTCTTGGCTATAATGTTAGGATGGCGGGCATCTTTAATACAAATGTGTACATGAAATCTGTCATACTGTAGCTGCCAATGATTAAAATTCCTGGCTGGTTGGTGTTGTAGCTAACATTCCCGGTCTAGCCATACAAATAAGCCTTAGGCACAACACATGGCTGTATTATGGATCTGTGCTGTAAAGATATGTCCTACAGGCCCGTAATGTACATCTGTGAGATTTTGGTTTCATATGGCATGTATCATGTCAATTTTTCTGATGGCAAGTACCAACAGTACCATCACATCCAGACATCACATGGCAGACCACTAAGCTCCAAATGCTCCACAATAGTAGAGAATCAGTGTGCCGCCACCCAGGGCCCTGGCACATGGCTAAGGCCAGTTTTACTTGAGCGTGTGTTTCATGTCATATGCATATATATAAATTCTCTATAGCAAAGCTAATGGACTTTTCACATGTTTGGGTTGTACGAGTTTCCACTGCATTAGCTTTATAGCGTGGGCTGCTTTTGCATAAGTCCCAGCCCCAGTCTTTGTGAATAGTTAGAAATACAGATGCATCCATAATAAACACAAAAGGACATGCAAATTAATATAGATGGGAGTCTGTATTCCATATACGGGGTGCATACCTATGTGAAACTAGACTTAGGATACCTTCAGACATTTTAGTGTGATTTTCTTAACACACACAGTAATATTGACATGTAAAGTCTGCACATGCACAGTGAAGTCAAGGTGGACTTTGCCCAGCTTCAATGAACAACTGTGCTGGGAGAACGGACACTAGGTAGGTATAAAGGTTTTTTTTTTTCAATGTAGGTGCGGACAGCTTTACAAAAGGGTTACCTGGGACACTAAATCCCCAGTCCATAAGGACCTGTCGGTGGTTTAGTGTCCCAAATTGGCCTAACAAGTTCTCTTTAAAGGGGTTGGCCAGCTTCAGACCAGGTTGCTGTCATTCATTCTGCTTACTTCAATCCATGGTCATGTGATATACAGTCAATGGTCATGTGATATACAGTCAATGGTCATGTGATGGACACAGGTGCACAGCTTGTTACTAGGCAGATGTCTGATTACTGTTGATGTCTGTACTGTGACTATAATGTGCTGTGCGCCTGTGTGTTATCACATGACCATGGACTGTATATCACATGACCATGGACCGTATATCACATGACCATGGACCATATATCACATGACCATGGACCGTATATCACATGACCATGGACCATATATCACATGACCATGGTCAGAATTTTATCCACTAGAAGTATCAGAATGAAAGACAGCAAGCAGAGATCTAGAAAACTTTGAGGAATTGATACATAAAGTATATTGTAAAATTCTACAACTTTTTATTATACATAACATTTGTCTCTCAATATTGGTCTGAAACTGGACAATACCTTTAAGGAAAAAAGTTTTCAGGAATAGCTACAATATTTTAAAGGAGTATGTCAGTGAAGACCATCTCTGTACAGCTCTGAGGAATATGAATAGGAATATAACACTATACAAAGGAAAGTAACAACACTTGTATGTGAAATAGGAAAATCACCAATAAAAATATATATAACATATGCCAATAAAGGGGTGGCCCATGATGGTCCTATACCACCTATCCACAGCATATGTCTGATAGCTGGGGGTTCTGCTGTGGGACCACCATTAATCACCAGAACTGGGGTCCTGAGCCTCCTGTTCATCCTCACTACACGACCACAGTGAGGAGGAGGTGAAATGGAGCATGTGCCCTGCCACTCCGCTCAAAGTCTAATTCACTTAGCGTTGCAGCAAAATTTATGATATACGGTAATTAAAAGTGGACTTGTACATGGTCTACATAGCTGAAGAGGGATGATTTCTTTAGGGGGAAGGGTGCAAGGAACCTCAATGTATCTTCTGGTGCTCTGGAGGACTAATCCGACTCTGGATTAGGTTGATGCATTTAATGGAATATTTTACTAGGTTACCTTATTTTTAATTTTTGCTGCAACAGATGCTAAATCTCAAGTTTACAAATGTATGACAGCGTATCACTGCAGCAAATGCTACAGGAGTTTTATGGCTGGGGCCACATGTTGCGGATAAGCTGCTTTTTTTGCTGCAGATTTTCCTGCGTTTTTTTGAGCCAAAGTCAGGAGTGGATTGAGCATAAGGTAGAAGTATAAGAACTTCCTATATATTTTCCATTACTTTTGTAGCCACTCTTGGTTTTGGCTCAAACAAATGCAGAAAAATCGGCAACAAAAAAAGCTGTGTTTCCGGAACGTGGGGACTTAGCCTATAAGTAAACTGCACTGTTTCCTACATAGATGTGCCTCCGAGGAGCAGTAAAAGACCAGTCCATACTCCTGTCCCTCGCAACCTACCGCCCATGAACTTGACTACCACACAGAGGACTGAATTCATACCAAGGCCCTTAGAGGGAAAGCTCAAGCCATATATACCTCCTGTAAGTCTGATCATTGTATATACTGTACAGATGCATCCTGGACACTTTCCTATATACTAAGAAATCCAATGTATGTCTTACTTGTGTAAAGCACATTAGTGCCAGGAAAATAACATAATGTTGTATGAGGAACATACATGTCTGTAAAACAGTTACTTCTGGTGTGAAATATACTCTTTATTTTATACATAGGATGGCTACTATCAGAGGCCTGAGGATCCCCTGCTAGACCAGACAATTTACAGCCTTCACTTTCCTCCCAAAGAAACAGAAAGGACCATGGCCATGCGTCCCGCAGATAACCTGCGCCCATTACCCCCTTCAAATGTTCAACATAGTACAACAAATAAGGAACAGTACAAGGAATGGAAAGCAGAGCGGCAACCACATTATGGAGAACGACCGGCTCTTGCAGGTACCAAGATACCAGTGTTCTATGCCCAGGACATCCCAGGCAGAAAGATCACAGTACCATGAATTAGATGCAGGGGGTACAGAGTTATCATTCGGTATTATACATAGCACATGGTAAGTAGGGGCCCTGGTCCAGAAGCTTCTAGGTACACCTCTGACTAGAGGGTAGATAGCAGCTTCATGACAAAAGGTCCACAAGTCGTAGTTTGCTTCCAAGCCAGATGGTGATCACCCTAGTTCTATAGTCATACCTCCCAACCGTCCCGGATTCAGCGGACAGCTCCTGCTTCACCACTCTGTGTGAAGCACATCCCGGTGTGCTCCGGCCCTGGGAGCAGTAGGCGCAATGTGATGTTACTCACATCGCGCCTGCAGCTCCCTGAACACTCCGGAGAGGGAGACCTCAGACAGAACAGCAGGGGAGCGAGGAGAGGTAAGTATCAGTGTTTTTATTAGTTAAACTTTGGGGGCAAATGGAGAGGGAACATTAAACTGGGGCAGATGAAAAGGGGACATTAAACTGGGGGCAGATGAAAATGGGACATTAAACTGGGGGCAGATGAAGGGGGGACATTAAACTGGGGGCAGATGAAAATGGGACATTAAACTGGGGGGCAGATGAAGGGGGACATTAAACTGGGGGCAGATGAAAATGGGACATTAAACTGGTGGCAGATGGAGGGGGCATTAAACTGCGGGCAGATCAAGGGGGACATTAAACTAGGGGCAGATGGAGGGAGCATTAAACTGGGGACAGATGAAGGGAGACATTAAACTGGGGATAGATGGAGGGGGGACAGATAGAGCATGACATTAAACTGGGGGCAAGTTGGAAGGGGAAATTAAACTGGGGGCAACTGGAGGAGGACATTAAACTGTGGGATAGCTGGAGGTGGACATTAAACCCTGGGAGTAGCTGGAGGGGACATTAAGCCATGGGGGTAGCTGGAGGGGGACATGTCTGCCTCTAGTTGCCCCTAGTTTAATGTCACCCTCCAGCAGTCCCCAGTTTAATGTCCCCATTCAACTACCCCCATGGTTTAATGTCACCCTCTAGATGCCCCAGTTTAATGTTCCCCTCTAGTTTCGCCCAGTTTAAACTGGGGCACCAGGAGAGGGACTTCATACTGTGGGGTAATTGGATAGGAACATTATAATGTGGGGGCATATAATGGGTGACTGTAGGAGCATTATAATCTGTGGGGGCACATAGAAAAATGGATCAGAGTGGGCAGAGTCAACGTAGAAATGGGTGAAGCTAAATTTGCATAATGACGCGCGTGTACTGTCCCTCTTTATATCCTTTGAAAGTTGGGAGGTATGCTGTAGTGTTTATGTAAAATGTACACACTGTGAGGAATAAGGGTTATTGTAGTGACTTATTAGTCGCTGGGTGTCACACCTCTAGGGCTACTATCTATCGGATGAATGGGGGAACTCTGACCCTCTATGAGTAGTAGAAGCCCTATAGCGGCAGCAGCCTCTAAAGTACATGGAATAGACTATGGTTTTATGGAAACAGCTGAAGCAGACCAAAGGCAGTCTTGTCCATATATGAGGGATTGTTACTCAGATCCTTTTGGACTATTGCACATATATTTTTGGTTCATTATCTTTTCAGTCTGTATGATATATCCCGGACTTTACAAGATGGTGAGGTGACTAGTCTGTGTATATGTTCACAGTAAACCAACCTGCTCGCCGTGTCACACAACTAATGATAGATGCCGTTCTGTAAAAATTTTGAAAACTCTATGTATAAAACCATGTATATTGCATGCAAAAACAGTACAGCAAATTCCATGGCAGAGCAAGTCACGAGTTTTCCTAAACACCTACAATTACACCATAAATCATTACGTCCCCTATTTGGCTCAGTAACATGGATTTGGATAATAATTAAATGACGGAGATTTTTCCATTCATTTCTGATTCATGGCAGGTTCTTTGCTCTTTCCCGGGGATATTTGCGACATGAAAACAACGACCCAAGATCATTTTGTAGAGAAGAAATTGAAGAGGGTGGAACCAATAAAAGCTTCACAAGATCATCTGGCCATCAAGGGTGAACACAATTTAACCACTAATATTGCAATGCTGTATTATGTTATGATCTGAAACCAATGGCTGCTATGTACATGTTAAAACTTTCCATAAGAAACTGCTTAAGAATGAGAAGATTGAGCAGATTTTGTGATTACAAATGTTGGGGGAAAGAAGGGTAGGTTATGTTGTATTTCAGCACGTCTGATTCTGTATTCTTTAGGCTAAGGATCATGGTGGAAATACATCATTTTCACAGTTTTCCTCTGCGGACATTCTGCTTCTATTATACCTATACGGAAAACGCCAGCGTTTCTCTAAGTATAATTGACATTCTATGATTTACAAAAACACAACGTTGTTTGAAATCACAGCATGTCCCCCGCGGATATTTTTCTGCAATGTGTGGATGGGATTAGCCAGTACTTTGCAGGTAAAGTAAAATGCAGCAAAACGCCGCGGACAAAACGTTCCGTTTTCACAATGTGGGGCCCCGGCCTTAGGGAGATCAACCACCATCAGCGATGTCAAGCAGTTCCTTATTTGCCACTAAGAACACATGCATGCCTTGCCAAGAAGTAATAGCAAAGGCGAGAAATCGTTGTCAGCAAAATGTATTTTTGACTGACAGTAATCTGAACTTGGTGGCTGCTGTCAGACACCTTCGATGGCAACTGATCTCCCTTCAAGGTTGCCTGTCACCAGAACCCAGAATATCAACCCAGACAGATAGATTAGGGTCACCTGAATCAAACTGTGTTTTCCGCTTGCGAATCTGCAGGGCTGGGTTGATATGCTGAGTTCTGGTGACAGGCAACCTTTAGGAGCACAAGGATTGGACATGTTGAAATCCAACAGCCCATTCTTTCTTTTTTCCCCAACATTTGTTCTTGGAGGAAAGTCAGGACACCCCCCGTACATGTTATATAGTCTGACAAATTTGCCTAAATTGGAGATTTGGAAGACATTAAACTAATGTGTATGGCTGCCTTTCACATACTTATTCAGTGCCAAGAATTCTTGGACAATCCTTTTAACAATAAAATAAAACACAAAAAGCACAAAAATAATCTTTTAACCATGAGACAATACAAATACAGCAAGTCCCAAATCTATCTGTATGATCAATATCCCGCTCATAAACATAATTTCTGCCTGAGACATAACTGCAGGACAAGGTTTGTAGCAATCTGACAATTCTATGTGCAGTATTTTTTGTCAATGAGTGTACATAAGCCAATCTCAACGCAAACACAATATATACTTGTACTGTAGGTGAATACTTTATGACTACAACCCATCAGTCTACGTATCATCCTCTACCACTGGAAAAGAAACAAATGGTTAAGGAATCTCTTCCGAAAAATGTCATGAAGCGATTTCCAGTGGAACTGGTCACCAAGTACCAAAGTGACTTTTCTGGCTGCCATACCATTGAGCCTAGCAGGCCAGTTCGTCCACCTGCTGACAACCTTACTGTGAATCCATTTTACAGGTATGTAACCATGTAATGTGCCCTTTTTTTAACTTTAATGCTGCATGCGCAAGATTTATCATGAGTTTGCACCAATTTTGAAGACTTTTACGCTATAAAGATTTTTATTCTATTCACGTGACCATTATAGGTATAAAGATATAGGTCATGTCCAATTTTTGAAATGTATGGGGTATCCGTGAGAACAGGTGTCCCTCGGGGGCAAAACTTCCATTTTTCACGGTCGTTTTAGACCTCTTTCGTGTGAATCTTTGATTTTTTGTTGGGGTTTCTGGGTGTGGTTTATCTGTAGTAACACTTTACTATGCATTTATGACATCCCATTTAAAAAAAAAAAAAAAAAAGAAAGAGTCTGCTTCACTTCAATACATTGGCAGCGTTAAAAAAAAAATATATATATATATATCTGACAGCACTGAATTTTGTGCAAGATTTCTGATGCAGTTGGGTTTTCTTAGTAAATTAGGTGCATAAAGTATAAAAAAGGCTTGCAACAAAAAGGGCACAAATGATAAATTACTCCTATTGTATTTCCTCTTTTTAATCAGCAATGACTTTCAGACAGTTCAAAGAGTAACTTACCCCGGCTGGAATCCATTGTTGCATCCTCGACCTGAGCCAGCTCAGTTAAAGGAAGAGTTGACCGCCATGGATAGAGAACGGGGAGGACAGGTGGATGGAAATACCGTTACAAAGGTTGGGTTATGTTCTCTGCTTTTCTTAGATAAATTTCATTCTACGTCGTACATTAGAATATAGTCGATAATCTCAGTAGATAATCTGAATCCTCCATATTCCTCAATTCTCCAGATCTCTACAACCTGGAGAACGTGCATGGAGATCCTGGTAGAGCATATCCTTAAAGGGGTTCTCCAGTTTGCATGGTTAGAAAGGTTCCTTGATAATAAGCTGATCACAACATGTCCCTGTGCTAGGATTCCCAATGATCCTGGGCCTCCACTTATTACACTCTGGAGTCTGGAGAGACCCCAGATTGTACAAACTTTATACATGTAATATAAATTATTTCCTAAATAGCCAACTTTTGATTCTGTGACTATAGATGGATAACATAGAACTGGTTAATGGCAATCCTTCTATCTAAGGCTTTATTAACCTTTTTTGCATCCCATATCTCATTCTGTAGCTGGCATTTCTGCCTCATGAGCCACAGCCCAAGGAACCAGTAAAACGACCGCGATCAGTTCTCCGACCAATAAATGCTAAATTTGATGGCACCACTCATAGCAAAAGTGTGTTCAAGGATTGGGGCATTCAGCCACGGCAGCGTTACGGTGACCCCATGGATGGTGTCTCGATGAGAACTTTGGTGAGCCTACTATTGCATGTAACACAATAACAGTTTATAAGTCAGGTATCTTATTTTACATTCACCTGGTTCTATGTATTATAATCCATAGCATCTTGTTTCCATCCTTAGGCGAAGCTTGACTCTGACACCACGACAGGGAGCACTTTCATAGCTAAAAAGGGAGAACCTATGAAGAAGCATAAACCAGCAAAGGACAACTTAGAGCTAACTGGAGATCAGGACTTCTGTACTGTGCACAAGGAGACATACAGGTATCAAGATGGACAGAAGTTAGTAGGGGAAAGCACAGGCTGACCATATCGAAGAGGTTGTACAGCAAACATTGCTCAACCCTTTCTGTAGCTCTCAAAGACTACAATGGAGAGAGCCACATACATGCTGCTACCCCGCCACTGACTGCATTGTATGCTGTATTATAACACTATTGATATCACCCATAATATGGCCTACAGAGACTTCATTGGTTCACATTTGGAGGCAGCAAACTTCCCGGATTTTGTCCTGTTGTTAATAACTACTGCTTTAAAGGGGAATATTAAACTTTGAATATATGCCATAAATGTCTGATAGATGGGAGTAACACATCGGACACGCACCTATCTCTGAAATGGGAGTCCCCCAACTCCCCGTCCTGTCTGGTTCCATGCTTGCTTGGCTCAACATTTAAAATTCCCATAGAAATAAATGAAGAGAGCTGAGCATATGCGAACACCTCTCCATTTACAGCGACTGAAGGAAAGGATTGGGGACCCCCCTTCTGGAGATAGATGTGGGTTCAAGAGGTGCAACCTATATCTATCATACACTAATAGCATACACGTAACAAATGTTGAGGACATATAGGGGGAATTTATTAAGACTTGCGCTTCCTACCCCAGTCTTAATTGGATTCCAGTAGGATAGAGATGCTCCAGAATTATTAGGAGACTTTGGCCTCTTAATGTTTCTCTTAATGGTGCCTAGTGCCAGAACTGAAATCTATGCCAGCTGGAGGCTGTCATAGATTTCAGCTATAGCTCACACAGGTTTTATGGTACAAGTTACAGTAAAGCATGCGGCCAGAGTTGTCCCCGTCTGGCCCTCCTTGATCCTTGCTATACTCCACCAACTTTTTTGAAAAGTGGCAAGTGCAGCAGAACAGGGCCACATAGCGCACTTTTTAGCGCAAAACCATCATGCACCAAAAAATGCCCTTCTTTTACATCAGAACTCTGGTGTGCTGAGTTTAATAAATTTATAGATTTTATAATCCCTTCAGTATTGTGGCAGATCTCTGACATGTAAGAACTAATGTGTGAATATTTACCAAGGCCTTATTCACATGACCATTTTATTTTTGACGGGGCAAACATCCATGAAAAATAGGTGTATACGGATGTTTTTGATGGCTGTTGTGCATCTGTTCAGTGTCCGTGTGTCCATTTTTGATATCCGAATAAAACCCTTTGAAGATCATGTGTATAGGGTATATAAAAAATCTGTGAATTTTCAGTTCTTCAGTTGTATAACACCATGTCTGAAGAAGAGAGCTCGACTCTTGAAAGCTTACTTATCAAATATACTCAGTTAGCCTCTAAAAGGTATCGCCTGATTTCTTCACTCTTCCTCCATTTTTGATGGCAGAGTATCATCCGATTTGCATTTGTTTGATGAATTCCAGACGGATGAATTCTGTCGGTTGTTTCTTCCTGACCCAACCCACAATCGGACGTAACTCAGACCTTTGGGTCTTTGTGTTCATCAAAAATGACAAAGATAAAACATGTCAATTTTTGTATATCTGATCGTTTTTTTCTGTCCGTCAGAAAAACAGACATGTGAATACACTCATTTACTCTCATTGTTTTTACAATGTCCATGTGACAAGCCCTAAGGGTCAAACTTTGGTCTGTAAATGTATCATTTTTAATTCTCATTTATTAACTAGTGTCTTACTGGAATAACACAGGATATCTTGTCCATCTCTAATGCAGAACACCAGAACTTCCTCCGTGCCGGATGCAGATGTTTCTAGAGCAACAGATGGCAATGAAGTCTTCTCAGCCACAGAGGAGCCACTGAGGAGAAAAATAAGAAACCTTCCATCATGTCACCACATTGCACTGTACAAATATTTCAAAAACTAACCTGACCTCTGGAACCTGCACCGATCCTGAAAATGAAGGGGCCGCAGTGCTGATTTAGTACTACATTCCCTTCTGCAGAGCGGTCCAAAGCTGTGGAATAGATCTATTCACATGCGCCACTGCGCAGGGGAA
Source organism: Leptodactylus fallax (assembly GCA_947044405.1). NCBI lineage: Eukaryota > Metazoa > Chordata > Amphibia > Anura > Leptodactylidae > Leptodactylus > Leptodactylus fallax. The sequence continues at coordinate 2,432,588 of CAMRHE010000178.1, read as the reverse complement.
AACCGTGAAGAGAACGCAGTGCTATACTAGTGCTGCAGCCCCTTCAGTACCAGGATCATTGGGGGTCTCAGACATCTCACAAGATGCCATCATTTTACAAGGTGGGACTAACCCTTTAATGGTTTACAGTTATATCAGTTGCTACTATCACTAAATATAAACATATCATTGCTCAAGACCCCGTCCTCTAATATTATAGTATTATTGTTATTTTATTGTATTGAAGTCATTTCACCTTTAAAATAACTTTCCAATGAATGACTTGCACATAGAATAAGGAACAGATGTCTGATATCTGGGGTCCGACTGCTGGGATCCCAGCAATCACAAGAACAGAGTCTATAAATGCCTCATGTCAATGGGGCAGTAGTGTTCTCAGCCACCAATACATTTACTTGTATTAGATTTCCAGAGATAGCCACCCTGTAAGTCCTATGGAATTGATTGGATTGGTGACCGAACATATGCACCACTGCCAAACTGACATAGGGCATTTGTGGACCTCTGTTCTCCTAATTGTTTGGGCCCCAGAGGTCAGACCCGAAGCGATCAAACAATAACACCCTATTTCTAGGATACAGGATAAGTGTCTATAGTGGGATACCATTGACACCCATTTAGTCTCCAAAACTTGCAATTTGTAAAAAAAAACAAAAAAAACGCAAGGTAGTAAATGTTTCCCAATGTGTAAGCATGTGTCTATAGGCAACCCCGAGGGGAAACAAAGCTGTAACTAGACTCTCCTTCAGTTAGGGCAAATGTTTGGCTTGCTGCCCTAGCCATATATTTAAATACACTGGTCAATGCCAACTTACCCCCTGGCACTTAGTACCATGTTCTAGTGGCCCCCTAGCTTTCCCCCTGGGAAAAACGGCGCCTGCTGGCATGAAAATGTGCACATTAGTACAGTGAGCAGTGCATATTCATATGTGAACCAGGTGTAGATGTTCATAGTGCTGTGGGACTGAGAGGAGGACACCCATTGAAGGAAAAATGAAGCCACCTATGTCGTAAAATGATTTAAGACATGAGATATAAAGCTGGTACTGCTTAGGGAGAAGAAATTTGAACCACCAGATGTCAATAATAATAGTTTTCACAGATAGTCAAACTCAAATTCCAATCTTTTGACACTTTGTCATTTTGTGATGTCATTCCATCGCACCTCTTTTTCTAGAGATCCATGTTACGTGCTTTACATTCTGTACATAATACTTCCTGTATGACTTCCTTGCCAGTTTATGTGCTGTCAGACTATATCAAGTACATGTGCCAAGCTTAGCGCTATCTCTCAACAGCGCATGCGCAATCTGTCATTTACATGTATGCAGTGTTGTATTTCAGCGCTAGGGCCAGACAACTACTGTGAGGTGTCTGGGACTAAAATAAATTATGGGAAATCACACAGAAAGGAATACGTGAAAGTTCAGGGATAAACACGCCCCAGCACCAGAAGCTAGCGATGAAAACATGCGGTGTGCAGCCAGGGAGGTTTTGGAAGAACATAAAACACAAATAAAGCATAGCAAATCTTCTTTATCCTATAAGAAAACATGTCTACTAGGCTTTATAGGGATTTTCAAGCTCCCATAAAACCTTTTAGTAGGATGTTGTATCCCAAAGTGGGCAGCTTACCAACTTTTCAAATTGTTGTCTATTGTTTTTGGCCAGATTTATGCTATAGCAATACAATAGAGATCTATGGATGTATCACAACCTCATTGCACACTATAAGGACACACACAAATCAAGTGAAATACCCCTTTAAATAATCTTCGCCATAAACCAGATGGAGGGGAAAATATTCCTTTGGTCATGTATAACTGATGTGATTGTGACTGCTCGCTGTAAGCGCCAACTATTAAACACTGAAAATCAATAAAAACAAAATTGCTTTAAAAAACTCATTATAAAATAGAATGCGGCTGGCAGTAACAAATATGCCTATAAGGTAGTGTAGAGGCAGAATATAATATATGTGTGTATTAGTACCTATAAGTTATGTATGCAGCAGAGTCTGGCACATAGACAAGAAACTCCACCAACTATCAGGCAATGTCATTTCTTCTAAGAACTGATGTGAAGTCTGTGTAGTAAGTGTAATGTATGTACACCCATTCAGATAATGTGTGGAAAACCTAATATTTCTAATGTGGTATCAAAATCTGATGATCTTTTGTTTACTAGAAATATCACTATAATGGCCTGCACCGCTGCATACACAACTGCAGAAATGTCATGCATTGCTAGAATGGTCTATGTCACAGTTCATCATTAAAAGAATATAGCATATTTTTTGTGATTTTTTTTTTTCTGATGTTATACTTGTGTGCTCAGATCTTAAAGGGCTTGTCTAAGATTAGATAAGCATAGCCACGTTCCCCTAAGAACAGCTGGTTGGGGGTGGTATTGCAACTCGGCTCCATTCACTTCAGTGGAATTGAGCTACAATACTAGATACAGCCCATGGACAGGTATGGCGCGGTTTATGAAAGTAAGAAACGATTAAGACCTTGGCTGGTCTTAATGTTTTGGCTTCTGGCATCAGGGGTAACTGAAAAAAGTAAAGCTTCATTTGGGGTCCCATGCACCAGAAATTAAATCTATGCCAGTCTGCACTAGCCAGGCACTTGTGTAGATTTTAAGTATAACTTGCATCCATTGCACCCATAGTAAAATCAGTTGGAGCAAGGTGTCCCTTTCTTGGCCAGCCTTGATCCCCAACCACTTTTTATAAAAACATATACAACCCGCACCATGTCGATTATTGCTGCGGGTACAATACAAATGTTGAAAGTCGGGACAGCTGCATGTGAAAGCTGCGGTGAAAAACAGAGTTGTTCTTTCTCAGAGTTGTTTTTTTTTCCACCATTTTTAGTTTGTGCTTTTTTGGGGGCAGGGTGTTACAGAGGTTTGCTGGTGGGACACATATATATATGTATATTAGTAGAACCAAAGCAGGAATGGCACTCGCAGTTCGTAGAAATCCTCGGTTCTTTATTATATTGCTCTATTGCAGAATTTTTTATTTTTTTTTAAAGAATGCCATGTGCCCCCTGCACTCTTCTTCCTGTGACCTCTTGAAACACAGGAAATCACTGGGCACAGCGGGGACCTGCCTCAGCTTAGCAGAGCTTCCTAGGTATCAAGAGTCTCCTCCATTGTTCCTCGTGTTTCTTCAGCCAATCTTAAAGGTGAAGTGACTCCTGCAGGGGTCCTAAACTCTGCCAGCAGAGCTTCATTCACCCTGGCCTTATTGCATCCATAGCCCTGATGTAATAAGTATAAATTGATGGATGCTTTGTGTCTGGTTCATGTTTCACAGCTGCAATATTAAGTTATATATGGGTACAATACACCTACACAAAGCCTTAAAGAGGTTATCCCATTAATGCTTTTATCCCCTATCCATAGGAGCTAAATGTTTGATCGCCCAGAGTCTAACTCCTGTGCCCTCCATAATGGGGATCCGCAAGTTTTCCTGAGTGTTCCTTGTGAATGGATTGGTGGTACCGCTACTGTAGGACTAGGACAGTCCCATAAAAGTGGGTGGAGTCCCTTACCTACACATTAGATGATCAGTCCTGCCGAGATAGTCATATGCTTTAATGCCAATATTCTAAGGTGTGTGGCCAACTTTGGAAACTAGAGAACAAGAGACTAAGTTCACACCAGCGTTGGCTCTCCGTACAGGGATTCAGTTCCCCTCTCTCCGCAGCGCTTTTCTCTCCGCATTTTATGCCCTTTTCAGGCGGAAACTGAGCGGAAACCACGTGGACCCCATTATAGTCTATGGGGTCCGTGGGTAACTGCTTTTTTAAGCAGATTAGGTTTCCGTTCGGGGGGGTCCCCAAGCGGACCCCCCAAACGCAGATGTGAACCTAAGAAGCTAAAGCTTGCAGCATAAAGAGTCTCAGAAAAGTGCTACAATGGTAAATATAGTAATGTACACATTTTCAGTGATCCCATCTATGAAGTCAATGTGAAGGTGACAACCAATACGATTGCACTTCAGTCATTTTTACAAAAATGGCCCCCACTGTAACAAAATAGAAAAATACCAATATCTCTGTAAGAAAAAGAACTAAGCTTATCAAACTTTTGCTACAATGTCTGATTTACCAGTAGTATATATTTAAGTGAAGGGAAGATATCCTCTATGTTTTTGCTACAGAAGTTACTGGAAAGTTATCCGTCTAGGACATTTGACTATAACAACCATGGAAATTATTTCATCCATACGAAATGCACTGACTGATTCACATAACTATGCCAACTACCATTTCCATTATGTCAAATCTGAGGCAAGAATACATTAGTGCACCTAAATAAGATTTCCTCCCACACACTACAAAGAGGCCACTGACATCCCCCGCTATATTCTTGCAGTCATTTTATGGTAGAAGTTTTCCAATTCAGCTGTAAGTATATTAAATCGTATCACCCGGTATAATCCATTCACAGGTGCAGATAGGTAAAATGTTTCCAGTACTGTAAATGATCCCATCCTGTGTAACAAATCAATCCCATGTTATTTTCATGGTGCATTATACATCACTGTAGCTGGAGAGAACTGAAGTAAGATGGTGAAAATTAACCCGACACCAGCCATATCGTCGCTTCGCTCATACCAGCCGTGACGAAGACTGGAATTTCAGACTGTTCTGAAGCGCCTTCAGTTTAATTTGTGATAACCTTCTTGGCCACCATGTATTAGTACAGCAAAGCAGCGTACGTATCATTGTGCACTATAATATTTCAATGCTGTCACATTTCCTTGAAATAATCCCAGAGACTACGCAGAGATGTTCAACTTCTTCTGTTATGTAACAAATTGCCCATAAATATGCAAAATGACAGATTCCCTTAATGGCCGTGGTTATCCCTAGCCCTCAGGACGCAGCATTTGCTACCCATTTCCGTCAACTTTTTTCTTAAGTCATTGGATTGCTTGTGCAATTTCTTTCAATATTTCTGCTCTGCAATGTATTGCACATGGACAGGCACTGTATAACACTCTGTAATAGGCACACAAAGATGGCAGCCTGGCAGATGCTCCTCACCCTCTGTGCAAGTGATTACCCTAGGTTCACACTAGCGATGTCCCTCCGTTGTTCAGGTCTATTGGAGGACCTGAACAACAGAGAGGTGAACCGCTAAAATAGGAGCTCCGCTGACCCCATTGACTATAATGGTGTCCGTAGGGCATCCCTCATTTTTAAACTGAAACCGGTGGCGGAAAAAGTCCAAAGCCCCAGCTGAAAATTGGTGAGCCAAGTTGGACTCCCTCTAAATCGCGAGAATGGGGTCCGGTGCCCCTGTTGTAAAAGAGTGGTGGTTGGGCGTGTGCGCCGCAACTGCGCTGTTAAAAGCCTACTGAACTGGTGGAGATAGCAAAGAACCGCATTAAACTATCTAATTCAGTTACCGGACCACCACCCTATTTAACTGGTGGACCTGTTGATACGAGGTGACCCTGGGACAACCCCTTTAACTTGCTGCAAAGAATCCACATGTATGACAATCCCTCTAGATCAGGAACTTTTGGCACTCCAGCTGCTGTGGAACTACAAGTCCCTGAATGCTCCTTTCCCGTCTATGAGCAGAACAAGTATGCATGCTGGAGTGCCAAAATTTCCTACCACTGCTCTAGATGTAGAGGATGCCCCCTCTGTACACACACTTCATGTCCCATCTTTCCAGCCTGACCCTCAGCTTCTCCAAATCCCTCTGTAATATTACAATATCCTCCATGTTCAATACTTTACAGAGCTTTGTACCATCCGCACATGTTGAAATATGGGCAAGTAACAAGTGTTTTATTAACATGAGGAGACATGGGTATACATTTTTATAAAAATTAATTTTTTATGGGTTTTTTTCTCATTAAAACAAGAAAAATAGAAATTTGCAGGTCAAGAATACTGCTGCTGTGTACCTACATATAACCATCATAAAACAAGAACACAACTGTACATGAACAGGAATACAAACATTTAACTTGCATCATAGAAATTATCTCTTCCCCATGAAAGTAACTTTTTTGGCTAAAATACTTATATATAAAAAAAAAAAAAAAAATCCTGGATTTTCCCCCTCTATTGAATTACATCCTCTTGGAATTCAGAGGAGCGCATGTAGTGATGCGTACCCATGGGGTAGATAAACCACGGCTCTACAATAGTCCTTCCGTTAATACACTTAATAGAAGAGTCCAGCACATGCTTCAGAGGTAAGACAGAAACTGTATAGGTAACTCGTATTGTAAGAGGACCGCTAAGAAACACAGGAGCCTCTCAGGCAACCAGGAGGATATTACACCACATTAACAGTATTCACATCTCGCATTCAGTGAGGGCTGATATAAGTAACTTCTGTGGTATAAGAACTCACTTAATACAGAAAATATAGATAAATATACAGGATTTAGAGTGTTAAAGTAGGACATGGTCCTGTCCAGTGCTCTGACCAGTGACACCATGTGAATTCACATATCTTCCACGCTCCACTTGTAAGCAGCCTCCTGTACAGCTTTCTTTTCTGACAACCTTGCAAAATGCTGGTTCTCAAATCCATTAGACCTGGAGGGAAGAAAAAAGACCAGACCAGGTGTCAAGTCACATCGTATTACATCAGAATTTAAAGGAATGTTCCAGTTATAGCAAGTTACCCTGTATTCAAAGTTGTTTTGCTGGTCGTACAGCATGCACCGCTCCATTCATTTGAATGTGGACTGCTGGATATACCAGTCACTAGGCTAGCTCCGGCCGTTCCCATTCAAATGGATGAAGTGGTACGCGCTGCATGAGCAGTCGCTCCATTCAACACTACAGTTCTCGAGAAAGGTGGGGTCCCAGCAATGGAACACCCAGCATCCAGAAAGTTACCCATTATCCTTTGGTTAGGGGGTAACTTGCTCTAATTGGATTATCCCTTTAACTTTTGACATTAATGGCTTATCTTTAGGTCAAGCCATCAATGACAGACTGGTGGGGATCTTATTTTTGGCACACCCACCATTCATTTGGTGCAAGAGATGTAGCCTCATCTTTATCAGGCAGAGTGCTACCCATTCTGTAGTGGCTATCCATGGTACTGCATGTAGCTTTGTCCCACTCACTTAAAGAGGACCTTTCACACCCTTATAGATGTGTGGTATTATATACTGCTAGAAAGCCAACATTGTGCTGAATACAGCGCATTGTTGGCTTTCCTGCCTTAAAGCCTAGCGTCATCGCTGGGCTATAAGGAACGCCCCCACCCCCCTGACTGTACTAACATAGCTTTGTACTGTCAGGGAGGGTAGTTCATCAGAGCCCAGTGATGAGGACGTGAAAGGTCCTCTTTAAATGGGATGGAGTTGCAGAAAGCAGCCATACCAGGTACAGCCACTGCAAGATGGACATTGCAAAAATGGCAGAGCACCTGTATAGCCTGTACTTTCCCCATGTAGATTTAATTAGAGCTACCCTCCCCCAAAACAAAAACACTTATGCTATATTACTATGTATGCCTTAATAGCTGGAGGTTCTATATGTAACACCTTAACTGATCCTGATGGTCGCTATTCAAAGACAGCCCTCCACTTTGGCAGAACCATAACCAATAGCAGTCAAAAGGGGTTAAACATCAGGGAAAGTGTATGTGAAGCAGTGCATTGCAGTTATATAGTGGCAAACCCCCCAAAACACAATATACACCCACAACATGTGAACACAGCCTAAATACTGTGTGAGGAATCAATACCATCTAGCACTGGCCTGGCCAAGACTATGGGGAATATCTCAAATACCCCAGATCACCAAATTACTTAAGATATACAATCCCCATGTTATGTTAAAATTGTATGGGTAAGTTAACGTACTATGACCTGTCTGTAATAGTGATAATGAATTAATGTCACTTACCTGTCCATACCATCCCAGCGGTACCCAGGCCATATATTAAATCTGTTGGGTGGAGGATTAGGACCCTTGTATTTTGGGCGCTCTAGAAAAATAGATTTCAAAGAAAGTCACATTATCATCACACCGCTACAATACTACACAGCTCTGCCAAATACCCATAGAATTATCCCTTTACCTTTCTTCCCTTTGCTTTCCTTATCCATCTTCTTTTTCAGGAACTTTGCCATAGGATCTCCCTCTCTCTCCTGTTCACGCAGCATGCGGTCTAGGTCTTCATCGTCAATGTACCGAGCAAGAGGTTTTGACATCTCCAAGGCAGCATCTTCCATATTCTGACGTTGCTGTTCCTGTTGAGCCAAACTAAGGAAAAAAAGAAGCATATCACCACATAAAACATGGCTTCTAAAGCAAGTTTTACACTGAGAACATTGAAGATGGCAGAGATTCTGAAGAGTCACAACAGATAAGAATTCAATGTGACTTATGCTTCTGTACAAAGCTATAGTAGCTGTACTTCTTGGGCTCCATGCTGCAGAGTGAGAAGGAACTTGTCAAATATGAAGAAGTTCTGAGAGCTAGAAAGCTAGGACGCCAGACTGGGACATAGGAGAAAACCCACAGAGTATGGTCTAGACCAGGGGTGTCAAAGTCATTTTTCGCCAAGGGCCACATCAGCCTTATGGTTGTTGTCAAAGGGCAGTTAGTAATTCGGTGACTGTATAGATGTAGCTATGCTAGTTAGATGTAATTACATTTATCATTGATTGTGTCTATGACCACTTTTTGTTTATGCCTATAGTGTTTTATATGGTCATGAATCTTAATCTGAGGACAATATTTTTTGTATGGTAACTACATTTATAGTCAGTTCAAACCCCTGGTTTAGCAGCCCAATGGCAAAAGGGACCACTGTGACCCCTATAGCTGGCCCCTAACACATAATATAGCCCCATATTTTGGCACCCCACAGTATATCGACAGCCTTTTTTGCCCCCCTCCACAGTATATGGCCTCCTTTTTTGCCCGCCCCCACAGCATATCAGCACCTTTTTTTTGCCCCCACACAGCATATGGCCTCCAAGTAGTATATAACCCCCTTTTTTTGCCCTCTCACTGTATATGGCCCCACACAGAATATAACCTACACATAGTATATGACCCCCTTTGTTTTGCCCCCAAACAGAATATAACTAGTGCTTAACAATTTACTCACCTTTCCACGCTCCGCTGCCACCGCTGGGCGTGATGTACACAATGTTGAAGAACGCCAAGACGTAGCGTAACGTCCTAGAGTTCTTCAGTGTCATGACACAACGTGCTGCATCACCAGAGGTGGCAGCGGAGGTCGACCTGGACAGAAGCATTCATAGGTGAGTGAATTATTGTCCACTACCTGATCTGAGAGTAGGACTAGCTATATACTGGCTATATTTATTAACCATTTGTGCCAGGATTTACAGCCATTTGTTGCATGCACACCAGTTTGTAAACATAATCTGAACAGCAGCTTACTGCACTGGCAGGATTTAACCCATGTACACATAATGATTTTCACCAGGGGCTTAACTTGATATTCCTGGGCCCCAATGAAAAAACTGTAATGGGACCCCTAACTACCTTACGCCATTTAGAATCGTGGTATATTCTCTGTGGCAGAAGGATCTTTGGGGTCCAATCAGGTTGGATGTAAATGTCGAGACATATACCTCTCAGGTATAGACCAAACATGTCGTAAACAGGGCTGTGGAGTCTGAGTCGGGACCAATTTTGGGTGGAGTCAGATTTGGAAAAAAAAATTTACCGATTCTGACATCACCTTCAAAATAAACGTATTAATTATACAATTATTAATATTGTGTTATTAATTAAATACATTGTTTCTTACATATTTACTGTCATAGGAATTTACTCACTGGATTTTTAATGAATTAGAGGATTTTTACTGTTTCTGACTGACAATGGATCCCAGCCATTTACGAAGGAGTCAAAGTCAGGCTGTGGAAAAATAGAGGAATCGGAGGTTTGATCTACCGACTCCACAGCTCTGGTTGTAAACAAAGCCTTACATGCATTTACAAACTGAAAGTCACAAAAATAAGGGAAGAGAAAAACTCCTTTAAATCTTCTAATTCTTAAATGGCACACCTTTACATCTCTGGGGTTATCAGGGCTTCGGTCAATTTTGCAACTTACCCTTTGCCCCATTTGGCATACATCTCATCCTTCTTCTCCTGTTGGGCCTGTTTCTGAAGTTGCTGTTCACGTTCAGAATTTAAGTCTCTGCGTCTGCCGCTTTTGTCTCGAAACACTGTCTCTGTAGTCCTTGAGTCATCTGAAATATGTATTAAAGACCCCCTTTTAATGGATTTTTATTCCTCGATCAGACCATTCATTCACCAGATCACTCAATTTTGCCATCCCAACGTGGATTCACACTGAAACTGATCTATGAAAAGTTGAGCAAGTGATTTTATGGTGCACTTGGGGAATACGTCTGCTGTATTAACCACTTCAGTAGCGGCTAATTTCTGGTTCAGGACAAGACATATTTTTGGGTTTTTTTGTATGTGCGGTTTAGAGGGCTAGGTGTACACAGGTAATAAACCTTCCCTGCCTTCTCTAGGGCAGCTCCGGCTGTAATTACAGCCAGCTCCCCGTTTCAGCAGCTGCACGATTTTGTGCAGCTACTGAAAACTACAAGCACATACTGGTACGTCCTTGTAGAAGAAGGAAACCACTATCTGGACGTAAAAACCCAATGGGCGGTCCGGAAGTGGTTAATAAAAATCTCACTTCTACAACACGCAAGGTATTTAAAGGCACAAATAGGGCTTTCTGCCAGTTAGTAAAAATCTGGCATCAACCTCAAGAGACCCCTCAGAAACAGCAACCACACAGCATATTTTCCTCTTACCCTCCAGGTTTTTGTTACTTTTCTCTGCTCTCCTCTGTTCTTCTTTCTCTTCTCTCAGAACCTTTGCAGACACCAGGCCAGCTCTGCCACCTGAGAGCATCTAAAGTGGATAGATAGATAGATAGATAGATAGATAGATAGATAGATAGATAGGATAGGTTTCTGTTTGCACATTGCTCATCTACAATATTCAAAGGGGTTGTCCAACTCATATTAGTGCTCCTAAACATAACAAACCAGTACTCACCTCTTCCCAGGCCCACGCTTGCAACAGCAGCAGCTCCAGTCTTCAGTTTACAGGTCGCCCCCAGCTGTTTGTACAAGGTGACCGAGATATAGCCAATCACAAGCCTCAGTGGTCACCTCTTCACAAACAGCAGGTCACAGCAGTCACAAGCCATTTGTGAACCTGTGATTGGGTGAAGCAGTCCCCTCACACAAACTGGATGTCACTGGTGACGTCAGCTAAGAGATCTGAATAGAGACTAAAGAAACTGGTGCCGCTGGAAACGCTGTCCTAGAAAGAGGTACTTGCTTATTAGGTCTATATTAGGTCTATGCCCCACTAGCAGCACTATGAAATAAAAAATACAAGTTGGACAACGCCTTCAACCCTTCCCTGACACAACCATTTTGTGTTTTTGCACTACTTTTTTTTTTTTCTCCCTGACTTTTAAACGTCATTTACATAGGCTTATGAAGACTTGTTTTCTGCAGGACAATCTGTACTTTTTTTTTAATTGGCATTTAACACTCCATACAAAGCATTGGGAAGCTGGAAAAAAGCTGCATTTCCGCAATGTGGGGCCTCAGCCTAAAGGGGATTTCTACTTTCTAATATTGATGGTCTATCCTTGTTGCCTGCCAAGACTCCCTACAGGCTACATGTGATGGCTGGAAGGTCAAGCAGGGAAGATGCCAATAATCATCTTGTTGAAAAACCCTTCTAAAGTCATATTCACACTTTTTTTTTTTTTTTTTCTTGGAGAACACGGATGATTTTGGTATGTTGGGTCTATGTTTGAAAAATGGTTTAATTTTTTTCTTTTTATTCAAATTGCTACACCTTGTAATGCCTGGACTCTGTGAAAAAAGGACAGCACATGGGAGCGGTCTGTGACTCTTATGGATCCATAGACTCGCACTGCACTGGCACATGAAAAGTTACAAGTCTAAATATCTACTATAAAAAGTCACATTCAGTATGTTTATACCTGGGATGTGTTGCCCCTTTTTTCAGATTCAACTCTGCGTCGTGGTGGCAACAAATCTGAATCAGAGCCTCTTCTCTGTACCTGACGAGGAGGAGATAAGTCGGAATCTGAACTTTTCGGTTGAGTCCTCCTTTGAGGTGACATACGGGAGTCTTTCTGTGGTACTGCTTGAAAACAGAAGAGGTATTAGTGAAAATGTAAGTTAATGCAGTCAAAGCTAAAAAATAAAGAAAAAGAAAACTCAAAGTAACTAAAAGCAAGGTGTAATCCAACAGACCCCAATACAAGTAAGTGGATCCCACCGGTCGCCACCACGGTCTGTCATGTGCAAATCCAGCACTGCGTTGTGGCTTACATGTATGACAGAAACCAAAATGCACATGGGAAAAGAGCTAAACTCTTGTCTGTTACAAAAAGAAATGTCCATCAAGTTCTAAATCCTGCTTACATAACTTCTGGAAATAATTCATACACACCTTTTTTCCGACTATCTCGTGGTGGAGACAGTGCTCTCTTTCGAGGAGGAGAAAGGTCAGAATCAGAATCATGTCGCAATGAGGAATGTGGAGAGGTTCGATGAGATTTCTTTGCATTACGTTTTGATCCTGCGGCATAAGCGTCCAAACTTTTGTCATGCCTTTCTTTTTGCTCATTTGGGGAGATATTACTATTCCTGCGAGAAGTGTCTGTATAGTAGGAATTTCTGTTTTTGGTGGGATTGAGATGCTTTTGAGAAGGAGAATCTTGTCTTCCCTTCCTGGGTGGACAAGCGTCTGAAGAATCGTGCCTGCGCCTTCTTGGTGGGGAAACATCGGGGGTGTCCCGTCTACTCCTCCTGGGTGGGGAAACGCCGGGAGAGTCCCGTCTACCCCTCCTGGGTGGGGAAACGCCGGGAGAGTCCCGTCTACCCCTCCTGGGTGGATAAGCATCTGGGGAGTCCCGTCTGCCCCTCCTAGGTGGCGAAGCATCTGGAGAGACCCGTCTGCCTCTCCTAGGTGGAAAAACATCTGGGGAGTCCCACCTGCCCCTCCAGGGTGGGGAAGCATCTGGGGAGTCCCGCCTGCCCCTCCTGGGTGGAAAAGCATCTGGGGAGTCCCGCCTGCCCCTCCTGGGTGGAGAAGCATCTGGGGAGTCCCGCCTGCCCCTCCTGGGTGGAGAAGCATCTGGGGAGTCCCGCCTGCCCCTCCTGGGTGGAGAAGCATCTGGGGAGTCCCGCCTGCCCCTCCTGGGTGGAGAAGCATCTGGGGAGTTCCGCCTGCCCCTCCTGGGTGGAGAAGCATTTGTGAAGTCCCGCCTGCCCCTCCTGGGTGGAGAAGCATCTGCGGAGTCCCGCCTGCCCCTCCTGGGTGGAGAAGCATCTGGGGAGACCCGTCTGCCTTTTTTAGGTGGAAAGGCTTCTGGGGAGTCCCGTCTGCCCCTCCTGGGAGGTGAGATGTCTGGAGAATCCCATCTGCCTTTTCTGGAAAGCAAGGCACCTGGAGAGCTACGTTTGCCTTTCCTGGGAGGTGAGGCCTCTGGAGAGCCTCGTCTAGTTTTCCTTGGAGGTGAGGCATCAGGAGAGCCCTGTCTACCTTTCCTGGGTGGGGTGGCATCTGGAGAGCCCCGTCTGCCCTTTTTAGGGGGAGTCAGTAGTCTTTTTGGTGGAAGGGAAGGATCTGAAGAATCATGCCTGGCCCTACGGGGTGGAGAAGGGTCTGGAGAGTCATGCCTGGCTCTACGGGGTGGAGAAGGGTCTGGAGAGTCATGCCTGGCTCTACGGGGTGGAGAAGGGTCTGGAGAGTCATGCCTGGCTCTACGGGGTGGAGAAGGGTCTGGAGAGTCATGCCTGGCTCTATGGGGTGGAGAAGGGTCTGGAGAGTCATGCCTGGCTCTACGGGGTGGAGAAGGGTCTGGAGAGTCATGCCTGGCGTTTTTTGGAGAAGGGTCTGAATAGGCAGGAGAACTACGACCAGTCTTCTTATCCAATGTAGAGACATCTTCTCTGGCCCTATAGATGGCATACAGGGTAATTAATGTAATGTGTGGCACAGCAATGCAATTTTATGGTGAAATTTATTTTTTTTAAACAGTCCAACTACAGCATTTAGTGGTAAAGAAATATCACAGCTTTGTTATATATGTGTGAATTTTACTAAACCAAATAATAATGGTCTGTTGCTAACATATTAATAATAACTTAATAAGAACTAACCAGCTTTACTGATAAACCTTAAAAAAAGATGTAAAAGTCTGTACTCACATATCTGATTACAGTGTGATGTACGCAGGAAAACACTTATTTTTGTGTATCTCATACCTTCAGCTTTATGCTCTGTAACGTATTAACTGGCTATTTTGACAAGTGTTGTCACTGCTATAAGCTTTCAATCTTAATAAAAGCTCCAACAGGCACATGACATGCCTGAATTATCAAGAGGCTTCAGTCTCTTATTAAATCAGGCACATGTCGAACGCCAGAATGGAAGTCTGTGTCAGTCAGGAACTGGCATAGAATTCCTGTCTAACTCATGCTAGAAGACTGGTGTGAGTTATAATAAATATGTTGCCCCTTCCTATTCTCTACTCACAATTGCGAATAGCGGCAAGCGAGGTGCAGAACAGGGGGATGTAGTGCACCTTTGGTGCAACGAAGGGCCAAAGATGCGCCACATTTACAAACACCTACGCCAGAAAACTGGAGTAAATGCGTTGATAAATTCCTTAATTGAATTAAAACTGAAAAGCTTCACACAGCCTCCCTACGTGCGGAGGCTACAGTTGATTTATGGATAGGATTTGCCCTGTCTGAAAGATCCCCCATCACATACACTACAGGTGCATCTCAATAAATTAGAATATCTTTGAAACGTTTATTTCTTTCAGTAATTAAATTAAAAAAGTGACCTGCTATATTTTCTAGATTCTTTACACACAGAGTGTTCTATTTCAAGTGTTTTATTTCTGTAAATGTTGATTATGGATTACAGGTAATGAAAACCCAAATCTAAGAAAATTAGAATATTGTAAGTTCAGTTCAGTATTGTAAATTCAGTGAGTCACCTGCCAAGGTTTCCTAAGCCTTTAAATGGTCCCTCAGTCTGGTTCAGTAGGACACATGATCATGGAAGACGCTGATTATGGATTGTATTACTGAATCACTGAAATGAATGAACGTTTCAAAAATATTCTAATTTATTGAGATGCACCTGTACTTGCTATGCTGCTCAATGAGGCCATGCCATCTCAATCTAATCATGGTATAGCCCTAGTCCATAGAAGAGAAATAATGGAGAAGATTGACTGATACAGTTTTTATTCAGTATAAACCTAAACTAGACATCCCAAAGATGTGCCAGATTTATCACAGTGCTGATGCTTGATAATAAATGTGACACACGTTAAGATACTTTGTCAAACTTTGCACTACCAATTGGCTTTGCTTATGCCAAAAGTTTGGCATGTTGCTGCAATTTGCACTACGCCCACTTCCCTGATTAAGTCACACGTATATTTAAACATGTCACCCTCCCTTGTAAAATAAGTTGTACAAAGTGCCTGAAACACATAATAAATGCTGTGAACACCAGGTAAATAAGTTATATGGCACAAACTGAACCAGAATTCTGTTATATGTAGCTTATTCGGCAGCTTTATTTACACATTAGTTTGCATTACCTTGAATCTTCCTCATGGGATCTTTCACCTTCAGGAGACTCATCACCTACAACAAAACAGCCAGTTGTAGTCAGTCTCTTCCTCAGCACTTACATTTGTAGGATAAAACACAAAAATAAAATATTTATACTGGATCGCTAGAAAGCAGGGGTTATATACCTGTATACTGTGCTAATCTTTCCAGGCTACAGATAAAAGGGTTTTCCAGGCTAAAAATATTGACCTATCTTAAAGATAGATCACTAATATCAGATCTGTAAGGGGGCGCGACAGCCAGCACCCCCATCAAAGGGCTGCAGCTGATATACAGAGAATGGAGCAGAAAGCAGACAGCTCCTCTCTCTGTTTAACGGCTGAAACAAGTCACTGCAGTTTAGATCCCATTCTAATGAATGGGACTGACTGCTACATAGAGAACCGAACTGTCTTCTAACTTCTCCATTCTCTGTGTATCAGCTACTGAGAACAGATAATCGATCGGGGTGCAAGGTTTTGAACCCCGCTTTTTTTATTCTAATGACCTATCCTTAAGATAGTATTTTTAGCCAGGTAAGTAAACTGTAGTGAATTGTAACATAGCACCTGCCAGTAAAAACTGAACATCTTTCTGAAAAATATCATTTATCGCCTATCCACAGTACAGATGAATAAATGTATAATCACTGGGAGTCTGACTGCTGGGAGACATTGGGACTGACAGAGATCATGAGAGCTGTACATGGCTATCTACACCAGTCCTACAGCCATTAAATGGAGTGGTTGTTTACATACATAAAGAGCTCCAATCAGATCAGGGACTTGGAACCCAGTCCTCATGATCGGCGGAGGTCCCAGCACCTGGAGCACCACCAGTGGACAGATATGGCACTACTGATAGATATAGCTGCTTTCTACTGTCTAATGCAGAACAACCCCAACAAATGTATGATTGCTGGCATACCCACAAATCATGAGAACAAGAGTCACATAGTCAAATATGTAAATGGAGCATGTAGTGCACGTGTGACCAACACTCCACTCACTTTTATCAGAATGACAGAGAAAGCTGAGTACAATGCTCAGTCCCACAGAAGTGAATATTATGGTGGTCACCCATGCATACTACTGCCTATATTCACAGAAGAGACTTGGGGAGCCCTGTTTTTGTGACTAAGTAGTCAAGCCTGTGTATAAATAATAAAACGTTTGGCAAGGGAAAACCCTTTAAAGGAAAAATGATCTTAAAACTGTGTGCTCTAAACGTCCCTGATGATCTGACTCCCAGAAATCATCTGTAGGCTGTGGGAAACTGGGAAGCCCTAGAGCACTACCAGATTAGCATTACACAGGTAACACCAAAATTAATAGGTCTTCCAAAGATTTAGATGATTCAAGTGTAGTATGTAAATTGTAATCTCACCTTTTATCACTCTCCACTTATTGCTGTTTCTGAACTCTTCCATGCGCTTGATCTCCTCTGGACGTTCATCTACAAACTCTGCCACCTGTTCAGCACAGGAAAGTATCATTTGATCAATACCTTCAACAGGGTGTGTTAGGTTTTTGATGCAATTTATGAAGCCAAAGACATTCTCTCCCTTCCATAACTGGTTTTGACTTGTATCACATGCAGTAAATCTGTTACAGAAATTTCTGTGATTGTTCCAGGCATTTGAATGGGGCTTACAGAAATCTCTTTATTAGCTGCAGAAACAACCCCATTCAGATGCTGTATTTCCATATAGATGTATCCATATTGGAGTGAATTACGAGGACTTACCACTGGCTGGTCATCCTCTTCTTCCACAGGTTCTTCCTTCTTTACGGGTTCCTTTTTTCCAGTCGTCTGCATCATCATCTACTATCCGCATTCTAAACATAAGAAAAGAAGCATTACTGTAGTAACAGAAAAGTATTGTGCTGTTGATTTTAGAAGCCAGTCGTAACTAAACTTTTTATTTTCAGGTTAAAATTTTTAGATTTTTGGTAAAGACAAGTTGATTCAAGGTTTTATACTGATTACCGAATTTGGAATCGGAAAGGAATTTTTTCCACTAACATCAATCAATTGGCTTCAGCCTCATGGTTATTTTTTTGCGTTCCTCTGGATCAACATTGTAGGATGATAGGTTGGACTTGATGGACCTGTGTCTTCATCCAACCTCACCTACTATGTAGCTATGTAAGAACCACAGACCATACTCCTAGTGAAAGTAGTGTGCAGCTCACAATAGAGAAATAAGGGGAAAATAAACACAGAATTTCAAAGAAAGGAGCCAAAATTTGTGAATAAAGTACATTACAAAAGGTATAAACGGCACAAAAACTACCAGAAAATCGAAAGTTTTCAAAAACTTTGGGCCGGTTCACATCTGCATTTGGTTTCCGTACAGGGGAGTCCGCTTGGGGACCCCCCGAACGGAAACCATTACGCAGAAAGAAGTGGTTTACATTAGGAAACCTGCGGACCCCATAGACTATAATGGGGTCCATGTGGTTTCCGCACAAAACACGCGGAGAGAAAAGTGCTGCAAGCAGCACTTTCCTCTCCGCGTGAACGCAGATGTGATCCGGCCCTTAGATGCCTTTTAAAGGGTTATATCTATCTAACAAAGTGAAGGCATATTCCAAGAATATGCTCCCACTTTATGATCATGTGGGGGTCTAACCTCTGGGAGTCTCAATGATCCTCAGAATGAATGTATCACAGAGCAGATTTAATACTGGATCCACTTCACTTTTACACTAGAACTGGCTTGAGGGGTAATCTCTTTAAAGTAAGTTTGTTACATTTTTGTCAATATGTAAATGAGCTCTTTGGTGCATTAACGGCATTGCCGCTTATGATTTTGGAGGAACATCAATGCCTTCATTACTTCAAAGAGGTAATTTGTATATTGACATTTGGGTTAAAATGCTAGGTTCTAGTGACAGACTCTATTGCATTCCAATTAGAACGTAATTACAGAATAATTAAAAGGGTACTGAGAAAGTCGGATTGCTGGCATGCCCACGGGTCATAAAAATCGGTCACTCTAGTCTTCTATTTCCTCCAGGCACCAGATCACAGTGGACAAGCATCTGCACTGGCTTCACACTCAAAGCCAATGTCATGGAATGTCACGGTTTGTCATTCTTGTTCCATTGTTAGGCTCTTCAATGGCTAATTCACATACCAATTAAGCAAAATCTATGATGCTATGAAGGCTAGGGATACACGGCGACTATGGCCACAACTCCTATAACGTGACCAAAGATCGTTGAGCAACTTCTTCACTAACAGGTTTGTAAATGGAGTCGAATTGTGACCCTTAAGTGTGCCACAACTTCAAGCTAAATGCTTCCCTAAATTTTTGTGACTTGAAGTTGCCATTGTGGCATCCTCAGGGCCACAATGCGACTACAATCACTAATGTTAATGAAGGAGTCGCAGGGAGATCCAGCAACAGGAGTCATGTCCAAAGTCGACGTGTAACCCTAGCTACTTGTACTAGACATGATCGGCACAGCTAGAGAGGGGGTTATTTCTTTGGGGAAAGGGGTCGGAGCTCCCGATTGCTGCATTTATAGTCATAGATCAGTGACAGCACCATTGACACTGGATGGATCCACAGGAAACATGCCTGACTACTACTACATTTATACCCCTATTTCTGGTTCTGGTGGGCAGAGGATAAACTAGGCTTCCAGAGATTGGACCCCCACAAACCTACCCAGCGTACAGGGGGGGCAGAATGTTTTTTTCAAATGTCAATACAAGAAAATTCTAGCAGCTCAGTCTCCCCCTACTGGTGACATGTACAGTCACATCCCAGTGACAACAAGGGGCGGAAACACTGATAAAGCAGAGCATGTAGTGACATAGGACTCAGGATATAGGGGATGAGTGGTACTGAACTACAGCTATGCTGGGACTTATAGTACCACACGGGCGGCACAATAGCCCGCTTTGTCACTGGAGGGGATCTCTCCATACACAATGATGCGTCCATCTTACGCCTGTCTTACCCCTTCCCCTCCGGCCTCTTCTTCTTTTTCTTCTTCTTCTTGGCTGGTCCATCATCTAAACTACCGGGGTCCAGATACCGCTTCAAGTATTCGGCTTTAGAGAGTCCCTGTACATTAGTTGCGGGCGCAGCCATGATAGTTGGGGCAGACGTTCAGGCAAGTAATCACTTCCGGGTAGGAGAAGTTAAACAAAGTAGAATTTCCGGTATCAGAAGAGTCATGTGTGGAATGGAGCAGGCCCTGGTAGGTATGATGTCATTGTAAGGGGCGGGGCCTTTTCAGAGAAGGGGCGGAGTCTCCTGGTTTACAGTTCGGTGCTCAGTACTGTAAGCTCAGCTGGGGCAGTGCAGGTGGAGTGAGTGGGTAATGTACAAGAGGCATCGCCCGAAAGTGCCCGAGGCTCCGGGTGTGTAAGATGCGATGGGTTGGCTGGGTGAGGACTGGTAGGGATGAACAGTGTGGTTCATCGATCAGGAGTGGTGTATTTTACATGGGACTGCATGGTGTAGTGATGAAGGTACAGGAGTGGTGTATTTTACATGGGACTGCATGGTGTAGTGATGAAGGTACAGGAGTGGTGTATTTTACATGAGACTGCATGGTGTAGTGATGAAGGTACAGGAGTGGTGTATTTTACATGGGACTGCATGGTGTAGTGATGAAGGTACAGGAGTGGTGTATTTTACATGGGACTGCATGGTGTAGTGATGAAGGTACGGGAGTGGTGTATTTTACATGGGACTGCATGGTGTAGTGATGAAGGTACAGGAGTGGTGTATTTTACATGGGACTGCATGGTGTAGTGATGAAGGTACAGAAGTGGTGTATTTTACATGGTACTGCATGGTGTAGTGATGAAGGTACAGGAGTGGTGTATTTTACATATGACTGCATGGTGTAGTGATGAAGGTACAGGAGTGGTGTATTTTACATGGGACTGCATGGTGTAGTGATGAAGGTACAGGAGTGGTGTATTTTACATGGGACTGCATGGTGTAGTGATGAAGGTACAGAAGTGGTGTATTTTACATGGTACTGCATGGTGTAGTGATGAAGGTACAGGAGTGGTGTATTTTACATGGGACTGCATGGTGTAGTGATGAAGGTACAGGAGTGGTGTATTTTACATATGACTGCATGGTGTAGTGATGAAGGTACAGGAGTGGTGTATTTTACATGGGACTGCATGGTGTAGTGATGAAGGTACAGGAGTGGTGTATTTTACATGGTACTGCATGGTGTAGTGATGAAGGTACAGGAGTGGTGTATTCTACATGGGACTACATGTTGGTAGGAAGAAGGCACAGACGTGATATTTTACATGGCACTGCATGGTGTAGTGAAGAAGGCACAGAAGTGGTATATTTTACATGGAGCTGCATGTTGGAGGAGTCTGAAGGAGATTTGTGATTTCAGAGGACACAGATGCATACATGAGGTGGCATGCACTGCACATATTTTTTCTGTTACGCATGCGCCTGACACTGCCCTTTGCCCCTTTTGATCTCAGCTTTTCCTAGGATATCTAAAAATAAAAGTATATAATTCAAATCACCCTCCTTTCTCTAGAATACATATAAAAATAAATAAAGTGAAACACATACAAATTTGGAATTCCTGTGTTTCCTGTCTATAAATTTAAAAAAATTATTCTTCCCATATAGTGAACACCGTAGTGGGGGAAAAAAAAATCAAAAGAGCTGAACCGCAATTATCAGAAATGATTTTATATGTAGCATGAAGGAACTGCTGCATGTTAAGTTGAAATTCCCGACTGTGTTTTTCACTGATGATATCTCAGATTATGTTATAGCTAGTTCGTAATTCTTTGCAGCAAATGATGCCATCAGCCTATGTGGCTTAGAGGGAACCCGGTACCACCTAGGGTAGAAGCTGGGTAATGATGAGCTGTGAGCTAGGGAGAACAGTCTCCACTTTTGGTGTTCATTGAAGGAAAGATCAAGTTCCCAATTCCACAGATAGGAAGGGTCTGCTGCTCTGACTGAGATGAGAAAGAAAAAAAAAAACAACAACCCTGTGGCTAATAGTGGTGTTGCAAAGACCAGAAGTAGAGTTGTTCTTGCCACCCACATTGTTATTGTTAGTACTTGCAGTTGAGGATGGTGTGACAATAGCATGAGTCTCCTCCTCCTAATTTAGCATGTCCCCTGCCCTGTTCTATTCTGTCATTTTACTTCACTGGTTACATAACAGTGATTGGCGACAATTCTGACATTGTATTTGTTGTTTTCTTATATTAAGAAAATTAGAAAATAAATGTGATTTGACACTGAAAGGGTGACCTGGCTACTAGTGAGCATTAGAGTAGATTTATACTGTATTGTTCAAGCTTGGAGTGACCATGGTAGTTTTTCTGTACTTTTCAACAAAAAACACTATTGCAAAAAAAAGATAAGATTTAGCACTAAAAGGGTGACCTGGCCAGTGAGTATATGAGTAGAACACACTGCTTGAATCAGATTTAAGTTTTGGAGTGACAATCGCAGTTTTTCTGTAACCACTATTGCAAAAAAAGCTTTAATAAAGTGAGATTTTGCACTGAAAGAGCCAGTTAAAATAATGTATGTGGACAGTGACAATAAAAAACTATTTAAAAAAAAAAAAAAAACTTATTGAAATGAGATTATTGAAAGGGTGACCTGACCTGTGTATGTGTAACACAGTGAACAATGCAATCACAGCACAGTGCAAAGTTTCTCCTCATGGCCTCCACTTCTGTCACGTACATATGCCTATTAGGCCTAGCGAGCGATTGTATTTTTTTTTTTTATTATAAAAAAAAAAAAAAAAAAAATAAAAAAAAAAAAAATTATTTTTTTTTTATTATTAATTAAAAAAAAAAAAAAAAAATTTTTTTTTTTTTTTTTTAAATAAATTTTTTTTTTTTTTTAAAATAAAATATTTTTATTATTTTTTTTTGTTTTTTTTTCTTTTTTTATATACTAAAAAAAAAAAATATTTAATAATTTTTTTTAAACCACAAGGGGGGGAAAAAAAAAAAAAAAAAAAACATTTTTAAATTTTTTTTTTTTTTTATTTTTTATGACAAAAAATAGAATATGCGATCAATAGGTTGCACGTACCCCAAAACGATGCTAAAAAAAGTACAATAACAGAAAAACAGGCCTTGCTACCAATAGCAACCAATCACAAAATTTCATTAAACAGCAGTTTAAGGCGCTGTTAGTTTCTGAGATAGAAAACTTATTGCATTATTAACTGCAGCAGGATGTTTCTTTCTGTGTCTATACACTGCAGCTACTCTTTACATGACTCAGCAGTGAATTGAGTATCTTAGGATGGAGGGGGAGTTGGAAAGGAGGCTCACATGTGGAGAAATAAGCATTTTTCTGATAGGATTCATTATAAAGTTTGTTATATTTTCTTGTACTATTCATTTATGAAAATAAATTAATACAGCGGTTTTCAGAATACA
The DNA here is from genome assembly GCA_947044405.1 of Leptodactylus fallax. Lineage (NCBI taxonomy): Eukaryota > Metazoa > Chordata > Amphibia > Anura > Leptodactylidae > Leptodactylus > Leptodactylus fallax. The sequence continues at coordinate 2,409,455 of CAMRHE010000178.1, read as the reverse complement.
ACAAAGCGTAGAAAGAGTGTAGTATTATTTCAAGACACATTAAAGATATGCAGAGAGCTCGGAAACAAGAAATGATAATTTAATTTGAGTTTTATTTGATAATACATCACAATTTGTAGAACAATGATATTACATTGTAAGTCAATCACAATCAAGGTCCAAACCTTGTTGACTCACATGCAGACCAACCATTATGTATTTATTTCACATAACATATTCCACAGCACAATACAGATTGTTATTGCTCGCATCAGTCCCTGCCCCAATTAGGGCTCAAAATCTAAGTTTCTAAATACAGTTTGCCCATGCAGTGCTAATACACAGAGTCCACACAGTGTCTAGGGTCAGGGAAATTGCCTTCCCTTTAGACCTTGAAGACGTGGCAGAGTCCAAACTGCATCAGCACCTCAGGGGGGGCCATTCTAATGAAGACAATGTCCTCCACCCATTTCCAAAACATTGAGGGGCCACTCAAAGAAAGGGGCAGTCGAGCCGAAGCTACAGACGGTTGTCTTCATCCTGTATGTTTATTTTATTTACATCATAATTGTTATTTTTTTTTCCCATACTTCCCAGTAGTCTCTTTACCCATGAAAAACAAGCTGTTAATACTGGAAGGACATCTAGGTTACAGATCACCCTTTTCTTGGCAGGGTTTGCTAATCCTGTATGTTTATTTTATTTACATCATAATTGTTTTGGTTTTTTTTCCTATATTTCCCAGTAGCATCTTTACCCATGAATAACAAGTTGCCAATACTGTAAGAACATCTAGGTTACAGATCAGCCTTTTCTTGGCAGGGTTTCCTAAGCTAAAACTTAATGAAATAAATACAAGTTGCAAGTGGGGTGTACAGATTATCATCACTCCCTGTCCCCATTAGGGATTACAGTCTAAATTTCTAAATACAGTTTGCCCATGCGGTGCTAATACACAGAGTCCACACCGTGTCTAGGAGCAGAGAAATCACCATCCCTCTAGACCTTCAAGACCTGGCCAAGAGTCCAAACTGCATCAGCACCTCAGGGGGGCCCATTCTAATGAAGACAATGTCCTCCACCCATTTCCTATACATTGAGGGGCCGCTCAAAGAAAGGGGCAGTCGAGCCGAACCTACAGACGGTTGTCTTCACCCTGTATTTTTTATTCTCATCACAACTGTCATCTTTTTGCAGGTTTTCAAGAGCATTTTATGTCTTGTCTTGCTTATGACTACCCTTGGACAATATAAACTTCCTCCAGTAGCATTAGCATAAATAGGCCATTAAACTGTGGATGAAAGCCTACATTACTGTACGTTTCCACTGACTTCAGTATAATTCATAACCACTATGTTGTGTCAATCAGCTGATACAGCGGCCTCTGGGCGCAGAAAGCTGTACACATAGTAACAGGTGGGGTATGTTACCAACTTAAAATAAAGGTGACAGCTTCCCTTTAAACCCATGACAATACTTTCAAGCAATAAGACCAACTAATAGTATCAAACTAAAAACCACTAAACGTCTTTGTCTAGTCCTTTGTCTGATTGAGGGCCAAGTAGACTGGAGTAGAAGTCCACTGCTGTGGATCAGGACCATGGCTGTAGTGAAATGCTTAGCCTAACAAGATCAGGTCCAGCTTTGCAGGTCTTTGTAATATGTGGATGGGAGATCAGCAGGTCTCTATAGTGCATGCAGTTTTCTTCACGTGGATGCAGGTATCGTTTATTTTACACTTCACAATCTGTAAATGAATCAAATAACATCACCACAACGTCTCACGCCTTGTCTTGAGGTTTTCTGTCCAGGAAAGGACATATCAGTACATTAAATTGCACAAGCACAGGAGTTTTTCATTTGCCATCAGCAGCTCACCTGTATATGGAACCCCCATATGGAGACAGCTGTGCATTTGTGGACATATCTTCATTCACAGCAGCCACAGCACTAAGGAGGCAGGTTAGCTGGGGGATCACTGGTCAGAAGATGGGTTAGGGTCCCAGAGGAGGGACTGCATCTATAAGATATTTATGACATATCCTGTGGTTTAAGATGAGAATACCCATTTAATCATGCATATAATAAAATGGTGAAATAATCGCTATTTATGTTCAATAAAACCTAATATAGTTTGTACTCTCTTGCATTATAACTGAACAAGAGATGGTTTAATCATTTGTGCAGGTTCTCAAAGGGGTTGTGCAGGGAGAAATAAAGCTTACCAGTGCATTCCCTGTAAGCCCCAATTATTACTTTTGTAGAGCACAGCAGGATGCCGGTAGCCTGTACGCAGAGCCTTCCCTGCTGCCAGCTATATACTAGTAATAAAACTTGTACATAAATATGTGCTAGCACACTGACCCATTATACTGTATAATGTACTATCATGGACCTGTGTATGAGGTCTTAAAGAGGACCTTTCGCCACCTCCAACAAGTCCAATTCTTTACATCAATTAATAGCTGCTGCTCCACTGATTCCAGCACAGTTGGAGTTTTTTTTTCTAGTCCCCACCGTTCCCGAGCAATCATTGCTGTTATCTTTGGTGCCTGATATGCTATTTAGGCTCTGTACTGTCAGGTGGGCGGAATCAGGAAGGAGCTGGCAAGGGGTGTGGCTCTAAACTTTGACACTGGCTGCCTCTGATTGGAGCTCTGAATCACACCCCCTTTTTGAATCTGCCCACCTGACATGACAGAGCCTAAAAAGCACAACTGGCATCAAAACTAACTTCTCATGTTGCTCAGGAATGTTGGGAGCTATAGAGAAAATTCCAACTGTGCTGTAATCAGTGGAGCAGTGACTATTAACAGGTGCTAGGAACTTGATTTGGTGGAGGTAGTGAAAGGTCCTCTTTAAAAGGTATACATTGTGATAAAGAAGGAAACAATTTACTTCTTGATCCTGGCCTAAAAACATTGAACAAAAATTTGTAACGATAGGTTCACACTAGCATTTGTGTTTCCATCCTTTGGGTCCGCATGAGGACATAACAAATGGAAACCCTATCCGCTTAAAAAGCGGTTACCCAAAGAAACTATAATGGGGTCCGCTGGGTTTCCACCAAAAACAGCAGAGAGAAAAGTTCTGCTTATAGGACTTTTCTCTCCGCCTATTTTAAGTGGAATGAGGGATGGAGTCTCATACTGACACTCAAACGATAGTGTAAATGAAAGTTTTGATTGTCTCGCCACTTTTGAGTAAAGTGAGCAAGGCTAGGTGGGACAGGGAGAGCTCATCACCCATCCAACATATTTACCATGATTTACACCAAATATTGAAGAATTCTATTCTGTTCCATGAACAGCCAAAATGTTTGAATAGGTATATGCCTTTCTGTTTTGTTTAAATTAATTTTAAGTGCTATTGGTACCCCTAGTGGCCAATGCATGCAGCCCTGTTGACTGTACATTATATTTATTGGCTGGGTGCAAACACAAGGGCTGGCCAACCTGTGTCTGGGTCCATCCCGCAGTGGCCCGCCTGCTTGTGGGTGTGTCCAGGAGCAGTCAGATTGTATATCGGTCTGCCCAGCAGCTGTCAACCTGTGTGTGTGGATCTGCCCACGAGCAGTCAAGTTGTGTATGGGTCTGCTCAGGTGCAACCATCTTGCGTGCGGATCCACCCATTATCTTTATTTCATCATATTAAAAGAAACAACATCTCGTTCTTACCAGATGCTTATGCATTTCCTATCAATCCTAAGATTCTTAAGAATGTTGTTTATAATACGGTAAAATAGAGATGTATTTACCCTCAGACAAAATGTTGGATTAAACCAGGTTTGTAATGTTGCATGGAAGTCTATCATACAATGTACAGTGTTGCAGAATATTTTGGTCCTATATAGTTGAAAGATAATAATAATTGTGTGATTTACATTTGCATTCTCTTTCCAGATGTCTTCTCAAAATTCCATATTTTTCCCCTCATGTTGTTAGCAGAACTACTAGCTGTTCATCTACTTAGCTGTTGTTGACTCCCTGTTACTGCCTCAAAATGGCTGCCACTACCATGGTAACCAGTGCAACAATGGGCACACACAGATCCAAATAGTGACTAAACTGTCCTCCTTATGACGGTCCCAAAAATATTTGGGAATATGGCCAGAAACTTTTATATGTACTGTTGTACCTTTGAGCAACAGAGGGCCCCCCTGAACCACTTGTCTCTCTAACCCTCTTAGAGCTACCCACCTTACTATTGTTATTGATAACTTTTGGTTAACCCATAAGAAAAACCTACATTCTCAAATCTGGGCCTTACCTTCATGTTGTCAAGGTCTTGTGATACCTGTCCAGAGGTAGCCATGTTGGTATTTTTCTACAGCAATGATATATGACAGTCTGCGTTGTTCTCTTCCTTACAGGCGGCTGTTGTACAATGCTCTTGCGCAGCCGCGTGGAAATTAAGCCTGAAATAGAAGAAATGGCGGTTATTAACGTGGCATCGTGGGACGTCACCACTAATCAGAGGCGTAACTTTAAACTCTTGAGCCCCAATGCAAAATCTGTAATGGGGGCCTACTTACCATGTGCTATCTATAATACTGGGGACTTCTTATGTTGTAGAGAGGTCTTCGAGCCCACTTAGGCTCCAGGGCCCAGTAGCCATTGCTACCTCTTTAGTCCTAAAAACAATGCCCCTGCCACTAATATAAAACGTATAGGCGGGGCTGTATTGGCTATTGATTATAATGGCCAGCACTGATACTTCACAGTTACACAAGCTGATAGCAGGGTGTGTATTTCTAATTTTTTTTTTTTTTATTTTGCTATCTTACAGGAGTCATTAGGGGAGTCATCGAGAACTAGAGCCCCTTGTATACTCACTAGAATAAGCTCTTCAATTTTCCATATTCTGTATACATATGGGTCTATTTGCTATATGCTGAATCCCTCAAAATGGATGGCGCTACCATGGCAACCAAGGCAATAATGGCCACACAGTTACAAATAGTGCCTAAACCGTGCCCATCACTGTAATGTGGGCTCTAGAACATTTGGGAGCATAACCAGCATTAGGTATATTGTTACCCTTACGAAAGGGTGCAGTTCTAGGGGTTTGCTGGGTACCCACAAGCCTTGGTGATGTATTTAGAAGATACAATGCTAGTCACATTAAACATGTTGTCTCTCCACCCACTATACACCATTGGCCACCCTGCAGGAAACCTCCAGTCTGAAATATGACCTTACCTTATCTTTGCGCTCCATTTTTCACATCCAGGCAGGGTCTCACATGACAGCCAAAGATAGTCTCCATTACGTTTCCCTTTCACCATACAGGTAGCAGTTAGAAGATGTGGCAGATGGAAATGATACTTTATGGAATGTAAGTGCTCATATATAACATGGGGGCGGGGCTTATGCCTAGAGACAATACGTGTCATAGCTGACCATAGCAACCAATCACATCACTGCTTTGAATTTTAAAACTACACTGCAATAATAAAAGCTGCAATCTGATTGGCCAGAATAGACAACACTGGCACTGCATATGTCCTCTAGATTTATACAGGAAGACTAGACATCACTGGCACTGCATATGTCCTCTACATTTATACTGAAAGAATAGACATCACTGGCACTGCATATGTCTTCTAGATTTATACAGCAATGTCTCATTACAGTTTTATTTGCAGAATAGTTGATGTGCAGGGGAAGATTTCTAATTTCTGGATCCCAAGCAAATTTTTATTTGGGGGGCCCTTCCAATCAAAAGGGTTAGACCACACTCCTGTTTACATACCACATCACACATTTACAGGAACTGCATCCTATTTAATAATAATAATTATTATAATAATTTTTTTTTTATAGTCCCAAAAAGGGGAAATTCAGTGTATTACAGCAGCAAAGATAAGCAGATACAAATACAAATACAACATGTACAGGAATGTTCCAAGGTGAGAGGCATTACATTAATAGCAGACAGACAGATAGGACGTAGCAGAGGAGGGGGGGGGGGATTTAACAGGCAGAGAGATATTTCAGTTCTCTGTATGTAATGATCTCCGCTTAGGTCGGTGTTGGTTGTACAGCCTAACCGCGGTGGGGAGGAAAGACTTCCGATAGCGCTCCTTCTCACACCTAGGGTGGAGCAGTCGGTCACTGACAGTACTGCTCAGCGCGATCACAGTCTCATGCATGGGATGGGACTTCTTCTTCTGCATGGAGCTCACCACGGACAGTATCCTTCTGTCACCCACCACCTGCACTGGGTCCAGTGGGCTCCCCAGGACAGAGCTGGCCCTTCTAATCAGCTTGTCAAGTTTATTTCTGTCCCTGGTTGATATACTGCTCCCCCAGCAGGCCACTCCAAAGAAGATGGCTGATGCCACTACCGAGTTGAAGAAAGTTCTAAGAAGTGCCCCCCGGATTCCAAAGGCTCTCAGTTTCCTAAGCAGGTAGAGCCTGCTGTGGCCCTTCCTGTACAGGGCCTCCATATGATCTGCCCAGTCCAGCTTATTATTAAGGAGCAAACCCAGGTACTTATAGGTGTTCACAATCTCGATGCCCGTCCCCAGGATGTCCACTGGTTTAGGAGGGCTTCTGCTTTTACGGAAGTCCACCACCATCTCCTTGGTCTTCCCCGCGTTAATCTTCAGGTGGTTCCGGTGGCACCAGTTCACAAAATCCTGGTTCAGTTCTCTGTACTCCCTGTCATCATCATCTGTGATGAGACCCACTATTGCAGAGTCGTCAGAATACTTCTGTAGGTAGCAGCTGGATGAGTTGCACCTAAAATCTGCAGTGTACAGTGTGAAGAGGAAAGGGGCGAGAACCGTACCCTGAGGTGCCCCCCGTATTACAGATCACGGTACCTGACACACAGTCTCGGGCTCTCACGTATTGAGGTCGATTTGTGAGGTAGTCTAGGATCCAGTTGGAGAGGTGGTGGTCCACTCCAGCAAGGCCCAGCTTGTCCCTCAATAACCTTGGCTGTATGGTGTTAAAAGCACTGGAGAAGTCAAAGAACATTATTCTCACTGTGTTCCCTGATTTCTCCAGGTGAGACAGAGCCCTGTGCAGAAGATGGATGATGGCATCATCTACCCCAATGCCCGGCCGATAAGCAAACTGGAGGGGGTCCATAGCGGGGCTCACTAGAGGGCGGAGATGTGTGAGAACCAATCTCTCCAAGATCTTCATCAGGTGGGATGTCAATGCTACAGGTCTGTAGTCGTTGAGGTCCATAGGGTGGGGTTTCTTTGGAACTGGTACCACACAAGAAGATTTCCATAATTCAGGGACTATTTCCTGCCTCAGGCTCATATTATACATATATGTAATTATACCACACAGCTGGTCCCCGCAAGTCTTAATTAGCCTTGCACTGATGTCATCTGGCCCTGCGGCTTTCCTCGCCTTGATCTTTTTCATCTCCTTCCTCACCTGGGCCCGTGTGAAGGTCAGACTGTGGCCAGATAAAGACGGATTTCTGGATTTACTGGTCTGTTGGGAAGTGGCCGCATGGGGAGAAGTCATTGTGGTGGGGGAAGCTGAAGGACATACTGGGGTGGGAGGAGCTGGTGTGTGATCAAATCTGTTGAAGAATAGGTTTAGTTCATTAAGCCAATTAACATCTGCCTCAATCTGGCAGACAGACTGTTTATGACCCGAAATTGACTTAAGCCCCTCCCAGACCCCCCTTATGTCTTTTCTTTCCATTTGCTTTTCCATTTTTTCTTTATAACCGGCTTTTCCCTGCCTGATTTGATGCCTCAGCTCCTTTTGTACTTCCCCCAACCCCTCCTTATCTCTTGTCCTGAATGCCATCTTTTTCTCCTTAAGTAGTGTTTTTATATCAGAGTTAATCCATGGTTTGTTATTGGAGAAGCACCTCACCACTTTTGTGGGTACTGTGTTGTCCACACAAAAATTAATGTAGTCTGTTATGCAGTGTGTGAGTCCTTCTATATCTTCTCCATAAGAATCCTGCAGCACTTCCCATGCGGTTGTGTCAAAACAATCCCTCAGAGCCTCATCACTCTCCTCGGACCATATCCTCACTGTGCGGGTGACAGCTGGTTCTCTATGTACAAGTGGCTTGTACACAGGTCGGAGATGTACTAGGTTGTGATCCGATCTCCCCAGGGGCGGTAGGGCTGATGAGTTATATGCCTCCCTCACGTTGGCAAAGAACAAGTCCAGTGTTTTGTTGTCTCTTGTGTGGCAGGTTACATACTGTGTGAAACTGGGAAGTGTGGATGATGGAGAGGCATGGTTGAAATCACCCGACAGAAGAAAGAGGGCCTGGGGGTGCTGAGACTGTAACTGGCTCAGCGTGGCTTGTAGGACCTCGCAGGCAGTGTCAGCTTTCGCAGAGGGGGGGACATATGCAGCTATCACGATGACATGTGATAGTTCCCTTGGTAGGTAGAAAGGTCTCATGCTCACAGCTAATAGTTCAATGTCCTCACAGCAAGTTTGCTCCTTAATCACAATGTGCCTAGGATTACACCATCTATTATTCACAAACATTGCCAGCCCTCCTCCTTTCCTCTTACCGCTCTCCCTTGTCCTGTCTGCCCGAAGGAGTTTAAAACCATCCAAGGAGACCAGAGGGTCAGGAGTAACTTCAGTGAGCCAAGTCTCTGTAAGTAGCATCATGCTGCACGCCCAAAACTCCTGATGATGCCTGGTGAGAGCTCTTAGTTCATCCATCTTGTTTGCAAGAGATCTCACATTGCCCATGATGATGGAGGGAACAGCTGGTCGGTAACGCCTCTTTTTAATCCTCTGAAGAGTTCCTGCTCTGCATCCCCTCACCCGCTTTTTCTTTCTCCAAATCTCACGGGGGATGTGTGACCAGATGGTATGCCATCCTGCTGTGTCTCTGAGCTGCAGAATTTCCTCTCTTGTATAGACAAAGGAATTGTCTGCATACACAAAAGATCCCATTTTCAAGCAGAACAAAAGACAGATAAAAAACAAAAAAAAAAGTATCACAAGGGTCCAAGTCTTTGTGTGTGTTTCTTCATAGTGCAAAAGTCCTTAAGTAGAGAGGTACAAAACGAGTCATAGAAAGAAAAATAAGATAGAGAGTCTCAGAGCTGCTGTAGCTGGCAGCCACTCCAGCGGCGCCATCTTGACAGGTTAAATCTGGGCAAAATAGTGAAGCATGCAGTAAAATGCCAGACTCTCTATGATGCACCTATCCATATTATACACAGGACTGCTCCACACAGTATAATGTCCCCATAGAGCCACGAGACTGTAATGCACCCCTACATAGTATAATCAGGGCCGGTGTTACGGGGGGGGGGGGGCAAACTGGGTAATTGCTCAGGGCCCCGACCCCAAAGGGGCCCCCGGGATCAGAAGCCTGATGACTCTGGATCCCGGAGTCAGGACTGGCCATATCGATAACAGAAAGGGACCCAGCGTCATGTGCCGCAGGGCCCCTTTCCGAGGTGAGTGAAAATAACAAACAGTTTTACTCACCTGTCCTTGCGTCCAACGTCATCTTCTGGCGTTCCGGACATCACGTGTGGCATGCCTCATGTAACTGTAGAGGCCCAATCACAGGCTTCAGAGTTGACATCCACAACGCGTGACGTCAGCCGCAGAGATGAGGAAGCCGGCGCCGGCGAAGATAGTGGAACAGCGCAAGGAGGTCCAGGAGAGGTAAGGCAAGGTAAGTATAACTGTTTTTTATTTTCCCTTACCTCCCCCGGGCCTTCGATAATTATACTCTGGGGTCTGAAGAGATATAATATAATATAATATAATAAGAGTATAATATAATACTAGAACTAAGGGAGTTTGTAGGGCCACTATGGAGCATTTTACTAGGGAGGAGGCCTTCTGGATAGCATATTATACTGTGTGGGGACCCTGTGGAGCATTATACTGGGGAGGGGGCCCTCTGGATGGCATATTTTACCGTGTGGGACCACTGTGGAGCATTTAACTGGGGGAGCCCCTCTGGATAGCATATTATACTGTATGGGGCCTCTGTGGAGCATTATAATGTGGGAGGGCTCTGGAGAGCAAGTTATATTCTCTGAGGCCACTTTGGAGCATTATACTGGGGGGCCCATCTGGAGAGCATATTATACTGTGTGGTGCCACCGTGGAGCATTATACTGTGGGAGGGCCCCTCTGGAGAGCATATTATACTGTTTTGGGCCGCTGTGGAGCATTATACTGGGGGAACCTCTCTGGGCAGTATATTATACTGTGTGGAGGCCATTCTAGAGCATGTTATACTGTGTGGGGTCACTGTGGAGCATTATTCTGGGGGGGCCATCTGCAGAGCATATTATATTGCCTGGCGCCACTGTGGGGCATTATTTGGGGGAACTAAGGAGCATTATACCAGGGGGCCCTCTGGGGAGTATATTATATTGCGTTGGGCCTACTGTGGAGTATTCTACTGGGGGAACACTCTGGGGAGCATAATATATTGCGTGGGACCACTGTGGAGCAAAATACTGTTGGGGGCACTGTGGAGCATTATACTAGCGAGGGACCCTCTGGGGAGCATATTATACTATGGGCCACTGTGGAGCTTTATACTGGGGGGGAAGGGGCAGTGTGGGGAGCCTGTTATACTGTGTGGGGTCACTGTGGAGTTTATTATATTGTGTGGGGCTTCTCGGGAGCATATTATACTCTGTGGGGCCATTGCAGAGTATTATACTGGGGGGACTGTGGGGAGCATATTATACTGTGGGGGACCACTGTGGAACATTATCCTGGGGGAACCCCTCTGGCCAGTATGTTATACTGTGTGGAGGCCATTGTGGAGCATGTTATACTGTATTAAGCCACTGTGTAGCATTATACTGGGGGGGACACTATGGAATGCATATTATACTATATGGAGCATATTATATTGTGTGGGTCTGCTGGGGAGCATATTGTATTGTCTGGGGCCACTAAGAGGTTGTATACTGTGTGGAGCCTTATATACCATGTGGGGCCACTATGGGGGGCTTAGGGGAGCATTTTATACTGTGTGGGTCCACTGTGGAGCATTATATACCATGTGGGGAAACTGTGGAGGGCTCAGGGGAGCATTTTATACCGTGGAGCATTATATACCATGTGGAGCATTATACTTTGGGGGGGGCTCAAAATTCCTGCTGGCAGCCCTGTGTGCTATGTCTGCATCACAGCTCCCTCACTATAATCTTGCACATACGTGTAGTGCTCCATGTCATTCCCCATACAGTATTGTGCATGAACTGGCCATGCAGTTATTGGGGCCTGCACAATACTATAGGGGCTGACTCTACTGGGAACATACTCAGTAACACCAGATAGTCAGCACATATGTAAGACTTCAGTGAAGGAGCCATGGTGTAGGCTATTAGCAGGAAGCTGTTGGGTGGGCCCCAGAACAAGTTCCTCTGGTTTGCCTAAGGCCCTTCAGTTCGACAGTGTATAACGGAGAACTATTATATATAAGGGTGGGTTACTATATATAATTGGGAAACTTAAATATGAGGGGGTTATTATAAGGGGGAACTATTATTTATAAGACGGGCTATTATTTATAAGGGGAGAACTATTATATATAAGGCATCCATTAGAAGGGGGAACTATTATTATAAGAGAGTTCTAAGAGTTATAAGAGAGGAACTATTTATAAGGGGGGTATAATTGTTAAGTGGGCTTATTTATAAAGGGGGCTATTAGTGATTATGGGGACTATTATTTATAAGGGTAACTATTATTTATGAGGGGGCTATTATTTATAAGGGAGCAGTATTATTTTTACACGGTGACTGTTACTGATAAGGGGGAATATTACTGATACCGGGCACTATTTATCATTTATAAGGAAGCTATTACTGATAAAGGTGTAATATTATTTATAAGCAGGGACCATTATTTATAAGGAGGCGCTATAAAAGCTGATGACTGGGTGCAAAAATCTATTAGGTGGTACAAAGGTGCTCATTTGAATTGTGTGTTGTAAAATGGGGCTTGTTATTACTTTTTTGTTGGCAGAAAGGAGGCGTTATTATAGGGGTTGCCACTGCAAGACGATGGTGTTGTTTGCATATCAGCATTTGGGGCCCCGCTTTTAATTTTGCCCAGGGCCCCACTTTGTCTAAAACCGGCCCTGTGTGCAGGTGACGACAATGTGGGTCGGATGCCTGGGAAAAAGTGAGGAGCCAAAGATGTCTGTGTTGCAAACTTTACAGAGACAAGTCACAGCTGGAAGAAGTGGTCATGGCGGTCCAAAGGGAAGAGAAGGGAAATGTGAAGAATTAGTCAGAGACGTCACCTGTAAGTCACAAAATGTTACTGCAGTGTATTCACCTAAATGATAGAGGATAAATACCTGAGTGATGGGGTACTGTATGCTGAGTCCCCCACTGAGCCTGAGAATTGGGTTTTTTCCCCCCACTGGGTGGGAATTCAGCCTGACCGCAGCCAGGCTGAATATAGGCATGTCGCTTGGTGGATGGATGAACCCGCGTGGCTCTCATTCACTTCAATGGGAGTGCCAAAGATAGCCAAACCACAGTACTCAGCTATCTGCGGCGTTCCTATTATAGAGAATGGGGGCCACGTGGGCTCGTCCATCCACCAAGCAGAAGATGTGTGAAGTAACTTTCATTGTTAACGCCGTGTTGTTGATCTGATACTGAAGTAATGCAGTAAGAATTCTTAAAAACTGTTTCATAACTTTGTGTATTGTGTACTGTATATTGTGCGACCATAACAGTGTGTGAAGCTAGTAGCATGGAAACTCAATTTTTTTTTTTTTTTTTTTGGGGGGGGGGCGCCTTTCTATAGTCCGCCTCAGGCAGCAAAGAGGCTAGGTTCACCACTGGTTGCACGTACCCCAAAATGATGCCAAAAAAAGTACAATAACAGAAAAACAGGCCTTGCTACCAATAGCAACCAATCACAAAATTTCATTAAACAGCAGTTTAAGGCGCTGTTAGTTTCTGAGATAGAAAACTTATTGCATTATTAACTGCAGCAGGATGTTTCTTTCTGTGTCTATACACTGCAGCTACTCTTTACATGACTCAGCAGTGAATTGAGTATCTTAGGATGGAGGGGGAGTTGGAAAGGAGGCTCACATGTGGAGAAATAAGCATTTTTCTGATAGGATTCATTATAAAGTTTGTTATATTTACTTGTACTATTCATTTATGAAAATAAATTAATACAGCGGTTTTCAGAATACAACAAAGCGTAGAAAGAGTGTAGTATTATTTCAAGACACATTAAAGATATGCAGAGAGCTCGGAAACAAGAAATGATAATTTAATTTGAGTTTTATTTGATAATACATCACAATTTGTAGAACAATGATATTACATTGTAAGTCAATCACAATCAAGGTCCAAACCTTGTTGACTCACATGCAGACCAACCATTATGTATTTATTTCACATAACATATTCCGCAGCACAATACAGATTGTTATTGCTCGCATCAGTCCCTGCCCCCATTAGGGCTCACAATCTAAGTTTCTAAATACAGTTTGCCCATGCAGTGCTAATACACAGAGTCCACACAGTGTCTAGGGTCAGGGAAATTGCCTCCCCTTTAGACCTTCAAGACGTGGCAGAGTCCAAACTGCATCAGCACCTCAGGGGGGCCCATTCTAATGAAGACAATGTCCTCCACCCATTTCCAAAACATTGAGGGGCCACTCAAAGAAAGGGGCAGTCGAGCCGAAGCTACAGACGGTTGTCTTCATCCTGTATGTTTATTTTATTTACATCATAATTGCTATTTTTTTCCCATACTTCCCAGTAGTCTCTTTACCCATGAATAACAAGCTGTTAATACTGTAAGGACATCTAGGTTACAGATCACCCTTTTCTTGGCAGGGTTTGCTAATCCTGTATGTTTATTTTATTTACATCACAATTGTTATTTTTTTTTCCTATATTTCCCAGTAGCCTCTTTACCCACGAATAACAAGTTGCCAATACTGTAAGAACATCTAGGTTACAGATCAGCCTTTTCTTGGCAGGGTTTCCTAAATTTAAACTTAATGAAATAAATACAAGTTGCAAGTGGGGTGTACAGATTATCATCACTCCCTGTCCCCATTAGGGATTACAGTCTAAATTTCTAAATACAGTTTGCCCATGCGGTGCTAATACACAGAGTCCACACCGTGTCTAGGAGCAGAGAAATCACCATCCCTCTAGACCTTCAAGACCTGGCCAAGAGTCCAAACTGCATCAGCACCTCAGGGGGGCCCATTCTAATGAAGACAATGTCCTCCACCCATTTCCTATACATTGAGGGGCCGCTCAAAGAAAGGAGCAGTCGAGCCGAAGCTACAGACGGTTGTCTTCACCCTGTATTTTGTATTCTCATCACAACTGTCATCTTTTTGCTTTTTGCAGGTTTTCAAGAGCATTTTATGTCTTGTCTTGCTTATGACTACCCTTGGACAATATAAACTTCCTCCAGTAGCATTAGCATAAATAGGCCATTAAACTGTGGATGAAAGCCTACATTACTGTACATTTCTACTGACTTCAGTAAAATTCATAACCACTATGTTGTGTCAATCAGCTGATACAGCGGCCTCTGGGCGCAGAAAGCTGTACACATAGTAACAGGTGGGGTATGTTACCAACTTAAAATAAAGGTGACAGCTTCCCTTTAAACCCATGACAATACTTTCAAGCAATAAGACCAACTAATAGTATCAAGCTAAAAACCACTAAACGTCTTTGTCTAGTCCTTTGTCTGATTGAGGGCCAAGTAGACTGGAGTAGAAGTCCACTGCTGTGGATCAGGACCATGGCTGTAGTGAAATGCTTAGCCTAACAAGATCAGGTCCAGCTTTGCAGGTCTTTGTAATATGTGGATGGGAGATCAGCAGGTCTCTATAGTGCATGCAGTTTTCTTCACGTGGATGCAGGTATCGTTTATTTCACACTTCACAATCTGTAAATGAATCAAATAACATCACCACAACGTCTCACGCCTTGTCTTGAAGTTTTCAGTCCAGGAAAGGACATATCAGTACATTAAATTGCACAAGCACAGGAGTTTTGCATTTGCCATCAGCAGCTCACCTGTATATGGAACCCCCATATGGAGACAGCTGTGCATTTGTGGACATATCTTCATTCACAGCAGCCACAGCACTAAGGAGGCAGGTTAGCTGGGGGATCACTGGTCAGAAGATGGGTTAGGGTCCCAGAGGAGGGACTGCATCTATAAGATATTTATGACATATCCTGTGGTTTAAGATGAGAATACCCATTTAATCATGCATATAATAAAATGGTGAAATAATCGCTATTTATGTTCAATAAAACCTAATATAGTTTGTACTCTCTTGCATTATAACTGAACAAGAGATGGTTTAATCATTTGTGCAGGTTCTCAAAGGGGTTGTGCAGGGAGAAATAAAGCTTACCAGTGCATTCCCTGTAAGCCCCAATTATTACTTTTGTAGAGCACAGCAGGATGCCGGTAGCCTGTACGCAGAGCCTTCCCTGCTGCCAGCTATATACTAGTAATAAAACTTGTACATAAATATGTGCTAGCACACTGACCCATTATACTGTATAATGTACTATCATGGACCTGCGTATGAGGCCTTAAAGAGGACCTTTCGCCACCTCCAGCAAGTCCAATTCTTTACATCAATTAATAGCTGGTGCTCAACTGATTCCAGCACAGTTGGAGTTTTTTTTCTCTAGTCCCCACCGTTCCCGAGCAATCATTGCTGTTATCTTTGGTGCCTGATATGCTATTTAGGCTCTGTATTGTCAGGTGGACGGAATCAGGCAGGAGCTGGCAAGGGGTGTGGCTCTAAACTTTGACACTGGCTGCCTCTGGTTGGAGCTCTGAATCACATCCCGTTTTTGAATCTGCCCACCTGACATGACAGAGCCTAAAAAGCACAACTGGCATCAAAACTAACTGCTCATGTTGCTCAGGAATGTTGGGAGCTATAGAGAAAATTCCAACTGTGCTGTAATCAGTGGAGCAGTGACTATTAACAGGTGCTAGGAACTTGATTTGGTGGAGGTGGTGAAAGGTCCTCTTTAAAAGGTATACATTGTGATAAAGAAGGAAACAATTTACTTCTTGATCCTGGCCTAAAAACTTTGAACAAAAATTTGTAACGATAGGTTCACACTAGCATTCGTGTTTCCATCCTTTGGGTCCGCTTGAGGACATAACAAATGGAAACCCTATCCGCTTAAAAAGCGGTTACCCAAAGAAACTATAATGGGGTCCGCTGGGTTTCCACTAAAAACAGCAGAGAGAAAAGTTCTGCTTATAGGACTTTTCTCTCCGCCTATTTTAAGTGGAATGAGGGATGGAGTCTCATACTGACACTCAAACGATAGTGTAAATGAAAGTTTTGATTGTCTCACCACTTTTGAGTAAAGTGAGCAAGGCTAGGTGGGACAGGGAGAGCTCATCACCCATCCAACATATTTACCATGTCTTCTCAAAATTCCATATTTTTCCCCTCATGTTGTTAGCAGAACTACTAGCTGTTCATCTACTTAGCTGTTGTTGACTCCCTGTTACTGCCTCAAAATGGCTGCCACTACCATGGTAACCAGTGCAACAATGGGCACACACAGTTCCAAATAGTGACTAAACTGTCCTCCTTATGACGGTCCCAAAAATATTTGGGAATATGGCCAGAAACTTTTATATGTACTGTTGTACCTTTGAGCAACAGAGGGCCCCCCTGAACCACTTGTCTCTCTAACCCTCTTAGAGCTACCCACCTTACTATTGTTATTGATAACTTTTGGTTAACCCATAAGAAAAACCTACATTCTCAAATCTGGGCCTTACCTTCATGTTGTCAAGGTCTTGTGATACCTGTCCAGAGGTAGCCATGTTGGTATTTTTCTACAGCAATGATATATGACAGTCTGGGTTGTTCTCTTCCTTACAGGCGGCTGTTGTACAATGCTCTTGCGCAGCCGCGTGGAAATTAAGCCTGAAAAAGAAGAAATGGCGGTTATTAACGTGGCATCGTGGGACGTCACCACTAATCAGAGGCGTAACTTTAAACTCTTGAGCCCCAATGCAAAATCTGTAATGGGGGCCTACTTACCATGTGCTATCTATAATACTGGGGACTTCTTATGTTGTAGAGAGGTCTTCGAGCCCACTTAGGCTCCAGGGCCCAGTAGCCATTGCTACCTCTTTAGTCCTAAAAACAATGCCCCTGCCACTAATATAAAACGTATGGGCGGGGCTGTATTGGCTATTGATTATAATGGCCAGCACTGATACTTCACAGTTACACAAGCTGATAGCAGGGGGTGTATTTCTAATTTTTTTTTTTTTTATTTTGCTATCTTACAGGAGTCATTAGGGGAGTCATCGAGAACTAGAACCCCTTGTATACTCACTAGAATAAGCTCTTCAATTTTCCATATTCTGTATACATATGGGTCTATTTGCTATATGCTGAATCCCTCAAAATGGCTGGCGCTACCATGGCAACCAATGCAACAATGGCCACACAGTTACAAATAGTGCCTAAACCGTGCCCATCACTGTAATGTGGGCTCTAGAACATTTGGGAGCATAACCAGCATTAGGTATATTGTTACCCTTACGAAGGGGTGCAGTTCTAGGGGTTTGCTGGGTACCCACAAGCCTTGGTGATGTATTTACAAGATACAATGCTAGTCACATTAAACATGTTGTCTCTCCACCCACTATACACCATTGGCCACCCTGCAGGAAACCTCCAGTCTGAAATATGACCTTACCTTATCTTTGCGCTCCATTTTTCACATCCAGGCAGGGTCTCACAGGACAGCCAAAGATAGTCTCCATTACGTTTCCCTTTCACCATACAGGTAGCAGTTAGAAGATGTGGCAGATGGAAATGATACTTTATGGAATGTAAGTGCTCATATATAACATGGGGGCGGGGCTTATGCCTAGAGACAATACGTGTCATAGCTGACCATAGCAACCAATCACATCACTGCTTTGAATTTTAAAACTACACTGCAATAATAAAAGCTGCAATCTGATTGGCCAGAATAGACAACACTGGCACTGCATATGTCCTCTAGATTTATACAGGAAGACTAGACATCACTGGCACTGCATATGTCCTCTACATTTATACTGAAAGAATAGACATCACTGGCACTGCATATGTCTTCTAGATTTATACAGCTGTAGGGAACTGCCATTTCTACTAGTATATAATGTATCTGGCTTCTTTGCCCCTGCAGTTTGGCTTCAGAGACCCCAGGCATTTAGTGCAAGTTTTGTTTTGTAAATACAGTGAGTCAGACACCTGTGAGGCAGAGCTGCTGGGGGGAGAGATGTGAGCAGAGCTGCTGAGACAGACATGTTATGTCTGGGGGAGTCTAAGAGCCACTTGTTCCTCTTTACTTCACAGTATATAGTTAGGTATGTGTTACCCCCTATATACTCACAGGACCTAGCTAGTAACCGTAGTTAGGGATCCATATATATATATAGTTCAGGGCAGTGATAGGTTAGGCTTCCGAAGGCCTGACTGGGCATTGCTGATAACGGGGTCCCCCTATGAACCCCCCACCACCTTTGATACCCAAACTGCTGGGCCTAAATGCCTTCCCCCTCTTTTCCAGCCTCGACCCCTGCCCCCCAGCTCTCAAACCCCCCACCCCCTTAGAAATAAACCAAGACCAAAGGGTTGGATTAAATCGGCCACAGCAGCCGTATTTATTAACAAACAACAAATAAATAACAACAAGTATAACTTATTATAATTTGCATAACTTAAAATAATTTAACAATAAACGCTTAACCTGGGTAAGAGTCCTTGGAGCTACAAAAAACTATCAATCCCCCCGGCCTGGCGCTAACATAACCACACCATAAATTTACCACCAGCCGCGACCACCGGCTCGGCGGCACCATGAATAAAGACGAACTCCTTCTTCCATGTACCAGCTCCCAGGGCCAATTTACCCTGTAACCGTTCACCGTGCGCCAGGCCATCCACCAAAATGTGCAATTACCACCAAATGTATAGGTGGAGCCTACCTTTGACTCCACCCTTTTAGCCAATTGACCACCAACTCCAAGGACCCCACCCGCCAAGGCCACCGTGACACCACCTGCAAAAAGATAAACAAGTTAAAATAGCCCAAGAAAGAGAAAAAAAACGGGAGGGAGGGAGGGACCGCTCGTTAGCATGCCGCGCAGCTCCGGAATGGCCGCTTCCCGGGCTGCGCGGCATAGTCAATTCGAACGGGGTTAAGCCCCGCCCCCCAATTCTTCGCGCCCTAGCGCGTTATTGGTCCCCCCTACAGCCCGCCCCCAGTCAAGATCCCTGCGCTTTACTGCGCAGCGCTCCGGTCTCCCCTGACTGGGCATTGCTGATAACGGGGTCCCCCTATGAACCCCCCACCACCTTTGATACCCAAACTGCTGGGCCTAAATGCCTTCCCCCTCTTTTCCAGCCTCGACCCCTGCCCCCCAGCTCTCAAACCCCCCACCCCCTTAGAAATAAACCAAGACCAAAGGGTTGGATTAAATCGGCCACAGCAGCCGTATTTATTAACAAACAACAAATAAATAACAACAAGTATAACTTATTATAATTTGCATAACTTAAAATAATTTAACAATAAACGCTTAACCTGGGTAAGAGTCCTTGGAGCTACAAAAAACTATCAATCCCCCCGGCCTGGCGCTAACATAACCACACCATAAATTTACCACCAGCCGCGACCACCGGCTCGGCGGCACCATGAATAAAGACGAACTCCTTCTTCCATGTACCAGCTCCCAGGGCCAATTTACCCTGTAACCGTTCACCGTGCGCCAGGCCATCCACCAAAATGTGCAATTACCACCAAATGTATAGGTGGAGCCTACCTTTGACTCCACCCTTTTAGCCAATTGACCACCAACTCCAAGGACCCCACCCGCCACTGCGAGCACGCCTTAATCCCTTAAGCGTGAGAGACCCGCCACACTTCCAGGGCCCTCTCAACACCCTCCTGGATACCTAGCGTCCACAAATCTATACCCACCGCATTCAGATGGACCCCGTCCCGCAACCAAAACTCCCCCCTCCCCAGACTCCAACTCCTTGTGCCGCACGCACACACCGCCGTTCCTGGACACAAACCCCGCAACAGCCCGGTTAACCTTAATCCTGGCCTTGTTGAGCCTTTCAACAGACCTAGCCTCCCGCCATGTTTTTCTCGGTACAATATCGGACCACACGGTAACAATCCCCGGAAACATGGACCACAACCTCAACAGGTCATACTTTATGTCCCTCACTAAATCGCGAAAGGGACGAACCCCCAGGTCATTGCCACCAGCATGTATCACGATAATGTCCGGAGACCGATCCAACCTCGTGCACCTGTGGATTTCGGGCATGACCCGACTCCACACCATACCTCGGACTCCAATCCAACGTACAACGACCGCAGCCCTGTCGAACCCCAGCTGCCGACCATTCCGCCGCACGCCGGCCCTCTCCGCGCCCCAGAACACAAAAGAATGGCCGAAGATCCAGACTAACCGAGCAGAAGGGCCTACGAAAGAAGAAATAAAGTAGGGGGAGGGCGGAGAAAATACCCAACAACACAATGATTCACATTTGGGCAAGGTGTGGACGTATGTATGAGCTATACCTCTGCGATTCCCACCTACCGATACGTCGGACCACCTCCGAGCTCAACCCCCAACTAGCTGCTTCTGTCGCTGCGCCAATGCGAAAAGAGTGTGGAGCATATCGAGAGGCGTCAAGGCCCAGCGAGTCCAAACAACCCCTAAAAACAGCCGAGAACTGATAACGGGAAAGGAACGAACCATCCTCATGACGCAGGAGGGGACCGCCCGCAGAAGCTGGAACCAACCCCCCGAAAAACAAGCAAACAACGCACCGGGCACATATCTGACCCTACAACCGCACCCAGGCGCAGATACTTCCCTGCCCCCGCCTGATCCGTCTTAGACCTGCGAACCCTGACCACTAGGACCCCTTCCTCCATGTACACATCATCCACCTGTAAACCACCCGGCCGCTTAGTCGACACGGACACCAACTCACCCACCCTGAGAGCCCCGAAAAAGGCTAGAGAAAAAGCCAGGTGAAACAAAACGCATTCATAGTGCGAAGAACAAAAACGGCCCAGTTCCAACCCCAAACGCTCCAAAAGCTGAAATGTAACCGGGCGCCGTGTGTCACTACTTCCCCTGCCCCTGCGGAACTCCTTAAGCGCACGTTGAACCAAGAAATGTTTGGTAAAGTCCGCCAAACCCCTCAACTTGAAACCAAATGCCAACGCCGCTACCGCACCATTAACTTTCGCCACGGACCATCCATCTGAAGACCAACGGCTTAACAAGAACAATAAAGCCCCAACCCTATCCTCATCAGTATGTACCTGACCTAAATCTCCCACCCAATCCTCCCAAAGCTGCCAAGCCCTTGAATACTTATCCCAGGTGCCGGGGGCCAACGATGCCTGAATCAATGTCCCTGCTTTTCGCAAACCAAGTCCCATAATTCTGGAGGACATGGAATCCCTTCCACTTCCGCCCCCGGAGCCAGGGGCACGAAACCGCTCCCACTGGAAACGAGACAAAGAATCAGCAACGTCATTTTTAACCCCCGGAACATGCACTGCCACCACCCATGCATTCAGGCACAAGCAACGCAATACTAAACGCTGAAGCAACTTGATAACTGGAGGAGAAGACGCAGTCACATTATTAATGGCCGACACAACTGACATGTTATCACAATGAAATCTAACTTTTTTATCCTGGAACGCCCCACCCCATATGGACACCGCGACTAAAATCGGGAATAACTCAAGTACAGTCAAATTCCGCGTCAGACCTTGTTCACGCCACGACGCAGGCCAAGGAGCGGCGCACCACTGCCCCCTGTAATAGGCCCCAAAACCGTGGCCCCCTGCCGCATCCGTAAAGAGGTCACAATCGAACACATCGATCACTGCTGACTGGACCAGTGATCTACCATTGAACTGGTCTAAAAAAGTGTCCCATACTGCCAGGTCCTCCCGATGTATCACCCCCAGCCGAATAAAGTGTCGTGGATTTGACACCCCGTTCATGGCCCCTGCCAGCCGGCGACAAAAAATCCTACCCATGGGGATAATGTGGCAGGCAAAATTTAAACTACCTAACAATGACTGGAGGTCGCGCAACGTAATTTTTCGCATGTGACGAGCACGCCTCACCCTCTCTCTAAGATCAACCAGCTTGTCACCAGGCAACCGGAACTCCATTGCCACAGTGTCAAGCTCTATGCCCAAGAAACTCAATCTAGTGCACGGACCCTCAGTCTTTTCCGGTGACAACGATACCCCAAACTTACTGGCGACCCACCGCGCGGTTGCCAACAAAACCGCGCATACATCGGAGCCCGCCGGACCTATACAGAGGAAATCATCGAGGTAGTGTATCACTGACTCAACCCCCGCCACATCCCGAATTACCGACTCTAAAAAGGTGCTGAACGCCTCAAAGTATGCGCACGATATTGAGCAACCCATAGGGAGGCAACGATCCACGTAATACCCGCCGTCCCAGTAGCAGCCCAGTAACCTAACGCTGTCAGGGTGTACCGGCAGTAACCTGAACGCCGCCTCCACATCCGTCTTAGCTAAGAGGGCCCCTGGACCGCAACGCCGTACCCAATGCACAGCTGCATCAAACGAGGTATATACTACCGAACAAAGCTCGGGTGCAATACCATCGTTGACCGACGCTCCTTTGGGATAAGACAAATGATGTATGAGCCGAAACTGATTCGGCTCCTTCTTCGGCACCACCCCCAAAGGAGATACAATTAAACCTTCCAAAGGGGGTGATGCGAAGGGGCCCGCCATGCGCCCCAAGGCCACCTCCTTCCTCAGTTTTTTGGACACCACCCCCGAGTGTTCCGCTGCCGACCTCAAGTTAGTTATACAAAAGGGGACTGTGTGCGTCGGCAGGGGAATCCTAAAACCCTCCCTAAAACCTTCTACCAGAAACTTTGCACTCTCCCTGTTAACATAACTATTTAGGTACGGAAGCATGGCTTCCAGCTTCACCGGCGTCTGCCCCTTGTCCACTATTAGGCAAGGCCTTGGTCCTTTGTTTGCGCAAGCAACGTGCCGCACCATGGGACACCCCTCCGCAGAATGAACAGGCATGTTTGAATCTACAGTTGAAGCCGAATTTACATTGGGCTTCATTGAACTGCCAACACAGCCCGTAACGTTGCTGGGCCTGTGCACCTGCCCCCCCTGAGCCGTAACTGAGACCACCATGGCCGGTTCCACCGGCCGCCCCAGGAAAGGGCTGGCCAAAGCGAGCTGGCGCCATAACCCGAAGCCACAAACCTATATCTTTCTGGTCCCACCGTATGCTGGGCCGAACCGCCTTACGCTGACGGAACTGCTCATCATACCGCAGCCATGTCTGACCCCCATACACCCGATACGCCTCACCTATAGAGTCCTGATAGCAAAAAAGCCCCGAACAGTTGTCAGGAGCCTTTTCACCAATGACACTCGCTAAAATGGCAAAGGCCTGAAGCCAATTAGCAAAAGTCTGTGGAATCAGGCGCCACCTACGTTTTTCTTCCTCCTCTTTTTTGCTATCCTCCTTCTTACTCTTGTCTAAGTTAAATTTAGCTAAAGGGAGCAAGGAAAAGATTTCGACGTACTCGTCCTTCCAAATCTTCTCCCTCACTTCCTTTTTTAAATGCGCCCCTAGAGGACCCTCAAAACACACATAAACCTCCCCCCGAGCCCTGTCGTCTAGCCTCACCGAATCAACCTTCTCTTTATCTGTCTGGACAGACACTGTGACACCCGCCGGAGCCCCTACCACCGGCGCACTCTGTGACGCTACTGACTGAACCGCAGGAGGGACCCACGCCGCCACCGGGGAACCGCTAACACTCTGTTCGCAGCGCGTCAGTAGCTCCCTCACGCTACCCAATAGCTCCCTAATCCCCTCAGAAGCTACACCACCACCCACTGGGGACTGCGGCCTATCTATCCCTAACCCCTGGGACATTAGAATAGGAGGAAACGGACACGACAATGAATGGTACTCACCAGACTGCGTAGGTGCTGTGGGCCCACCAGTCGACGGTCCTGCATCCTGCTGACCTGGGTCGCTGTACAGGAGAACGCTGGCGCCTGTTGATTGTTGAGAACCATCCCGCTGACAGCTGCAGCACGACCGACATCCCTGGGAAGGTTGACCTGCACCCGCGTATGCACTTGAAACCACTGGATGCACCTCGGACCGGGGCTGTGGTGCCGTGAAGGAGGGGCCAGCGCCGTGCTGCTCGTCGTTCAGAATTTCCCGCTGCTGTACCAAGGGCACTTGGAAAGCCGGAACCGACGGGACTTGAAGACACAGTCCCCATCCCGCTGGAGCATCACAGGAGGGGACCGCTGCACCACGTGCTGTAGCCATATGGAGACTGGATGTGGAGGTCCCCCTACTGAGGCCAGTGGCAGGGATCTCCACCTCCGCAGGGGCCAGGCGACTGGCAGGATTCCTCCCAGACCGGGACCTCCGCGCCTGAGCAGTGGAGCGGGGTGCCCGGCCTGGAGGGGCCCGAGAGGGACTCCTATGTCGCCGGGCCCTAGGGGGCTCATCAGGGCTCAAACGTGCCGGCGGGCGAGTCCTGCGCGGCCGCCGCCGCTCAGACGCCTCCGGGGGTAGTGAAGGGTTAATGGGGGGGGCGGCAGGCTGCATAATGTCAGCCAGCCGCTCCTGCAGCCAGGCCTCACCATGGACGCCGGCAGCAGCTTTGATCTGCTCCAGGATGGTATCGAGGGATGCCATTACAGTGAAAAGGTGGGGGGGGGGAGGGAGCTGACCGCTCGTTAGCATGCCGCGCAGCTCCGGAATGGCCGCTTCCCGGGCTGCGCGGCATAGTCAATTGGAACGGGGTTAAGCCCCGCCCCCAATTCTTCGCGCCCTAGCGCGTTATCCCCCCCCCCCCCCCCCCCCCCCCCCCCCCCCCCCCCCCCCCCCCCCCCCCCCCCCCCCCCCCCCCCCCCCCCCCCCACCACCCCCCCCCCGCGCCCCCACGAATACATCAGGGGAGAAAAAAAAGCAATAAGAGAGAGAAAAACGCCCCCCCCCCCCCCCCCCCCCCCCCCCCCTCCCCCCCCCCGGGAAACTCCCCCCCACCTCCTCCCCCCCCCCCTATCCGCTGTCTGTCATCTCCTGGAAGAATCCAAGGATCCACAGTCATCCACAGGGGCCCCTGCATCTCTTCTGTTGCCTGGAGGTATTGTGCAAGGGAATCTTGCTATATATCTATATATATATATACCCGGGTATATAACCTAAGACGGTTGAGGACTTGCTGGTTGTTGTAGTACTGCTGTGTTCTGAGTATATTTTATGTATGTATTATTACCCTGTTGATTCTTATAAAGCTACTGTTATAACCTTATGTGGTATCTGTATGTATTCTTCAGACTGTGAGATTAGTACAGTGATCCTTGTTAAGGCTACTAACTGTATTTCATGGGTAAGTCCCAGGAAGAGATCCTCCCTGTAATACAGAGGCTCTATCCTGGGTGGAGGCACTGATATATTTCATATATGTTCCCACTCTTCCCTTCAGCGAAGGCTTCAGGTCCCATTATACACACAGGTCAGCGCCAGAGTCTGTTGCGGGAGGGATAATACTCATACCCCCCCCAAATAGGGCTACATTTGGAGGCACTGCTGAGATTTAGAAGTGGGAATAGTCATTGATATGGAGAAGCGATATAGCTCAGAGGGGAACCTCCCACTAGCTACTACATGGGATTACCGACCTCCTGTTCCTCCCCTGGTTCAGGTAAGGGAAGAACCCCGCTCAGCCAGTTACCCCCCCAGTATGGCCGTCGCTAGCAGTTCCTCTAGTGACAGTGCTATTAGCACTTTAGCCAGGCTGACTGAAATGTTAGCTCAGGGCCTGCAGGCCACTCACTACAAGAAACTAAAAGTATTCTCTGGTAATGTCCCAGTACCACAAGGGGAGGAAAACTTTGAGATATGGAAAGAACATACTCTCCAATGCCTGAAGGAATGGTCTTGCTCTGAAGAAGGCAAGCGGCAGCGTATCAGTGAAAGTTTGCGGTCTCCTGCTGCAGAATTGATCCGCTTGTACAGAGACTCTCATGAAGGAGTGAGTGCATTGGACTATATACAAGTACTGTCTGATCACTTTGAGCCATACTATGACCTTGCCCAGATGGTTGCTGATTACCGAATGGTTCGTCAAAAAGAAGGGGAAAATGTCTCTACTTTTATTAACCGTTTACAGCTACTTCTTTCACGTCTGGTGTACCACGCAGCTATATCTACTTCAGAGGTAGACGCTATGAGAACCAGTCAGTTGGTGAGAGGGTTACAACCTCATCATCCTCTTGCTCAAGTACTCAAGGTCTTACTATCTGATAGAGTCCTTCCATTTCCTGACTTAATGAAGTTAGTGAAGAAACAAGAAGCTGACATTAGTTTTAGTACCCCTAAGAAAGCGAAAAGCATCTCTAAAGAAGATGTTGTTCCTAATTCAAACAAGGACAAACCAGCGGAGCGGTCAGAACTTAGACAGTCCGCCACTCCACCCACTGCCACTCAATGGAGGAAGGATGCTAGAACCTGTTATAAATGTGGTCAGACGGGCCATACTGCCAGACAGTGTACGGAGGACAGTGAGGGATTGAGACACAGTGCTGTCTTCTCTATTCAGAATCAAAGACACCGAAGGAAGGCGGGCCGAGTAAATACCAGAGGCGCTATCGCGGGCTCCAGGTCCGTTGTCAAAGTCACTGTCAATGGTCATGCCGCTCCTGCCCTGTTTGATACAGGATCTCAAGTGACCCTGATTTATCGCTCGTTCTACCAAAAGTATCTGAGGGATATACCTCTTCAGTCTACAGGACAAATGAAATTGTGGGGGCTTAATTCAGGATCATATCCTGTAGATGGCAGCCTACAAGTAGTTATAGCTGTCCCTGAATTAGAAGATCAGAGTGTCGCTCCCATGAAGATTACGGCTCTTGTCTGTCCTGATACAGGGGATTCTTGTGCAGCTCCTGTGATACTTGGCACTAATTGTCCCGCAGTGCATTATGCTTTTCAGAAGTTTCTTGGAAGAGATTGGAACCCTGCAGCTCAGCCGGTGAATATATCTTCTAATCTTAGAGAACTCTGTGATGCCCTGTCTACTGGCTATCGACATGGAATGGTATATCATATCGGTGAGAGAACCGTGGAAGTTCCTGCCGGCGGGGAGAGAATTCTGAGAGTAGCCTCCAGCATTGCTCCCGATTTGCTTGAAGGGGGGAGTTATGTCCTTATGGAAACCCCTGAAGAAATGATTAACCAGAATGGCTGGATGGTGATCCCAGAGAGAAAGGACTGGAGAAATAAAGTGGAGTTATCTACCTGTGTGACAGTGAGGAACTGTTCACCGCATCCGATTGTAATTGGACCATACCAGAATGTGGCCCACTGCTACCCTGTGCTTGGAGTAAATCCATACGCTGAAGTGTGCAGGATTCAAATCCGAGATGCAATCCCTAATCTCAATCTTGACTTGAGTGATCCACATTTACCAGAGGCCTGGAATCAGCGTCTGACACAGAAGTTGTCTGAATTATCGGAAGTGTTCTCCATGGATGATATGGATGTAGGTTGTGCTAAAAGTGCTCAACACACTTTCCGATTGACCGATTCTACTCCCTTCCGGGAGCGACCACGGAGAGTTGCTCCAAAGGATGTTGATGAGTTAAGACAGACTCTACAGCAAATGAAAGGTCAGGGGATCATTGTGGACAGTAAGAGCCCCTATGCCTCACCTATTGTGGTGGTAAGAAAAAAATCTGGAGCAATTCGCCTATGTGTGGATTACAGAACTCTGAACCGGAGAACCTTACCTGATCATTATACACTGCCGAGAATTGAAGAAGCTCTGGAAGCTCTGAATGGAAACTGTTGGTTCACAGTGCTGGACCTAAGATCGGGATACTATCAAGTCCCAATGGCACCTGAGGATCAGGAAAAGACAGCCTTCATATGCCCCTTGGGTTTCTTTCAGTTCACTCGTATGCCGCAAGGTACAAAAGGTGCGCCAGCAACGTTCCAAAGGTTGATGGAAAGAGTGTTAGGTGATTTAGTGCCCCGGGAATGCCTTGTATATCTTGATGACATTATTGTGTTTGGAAAGACGCTGGAAGAACATGAAGAACGACTCATGAGAGTACTCCATCGCTTAAAAGAAGAGGGGCTGAAGTTGTCGGCTGACAAATGCAAATTTTGTAGATCTTCGGTCACTTATGTAGGTCATATTGTTTCTGCTGAAGGAGTTGCTACCGATCCTGGTAAGATTGAAGCTGTGGTGAATTGGCCCCGACCGCAAAATATTACGGAGTTGCAATCTTTCTTGGGGTTTTGTGGATTCTATCGACGATTTGTGGAAGGATATTCAAAAATTGCTCGAGCCCTCCTCGACCTGTTGAAGAGTGATGCAGGAGATCCGGGAAAGAAGAAAAGGTCTTCCAAAAGCCTTTTTGGCGATAGGTGGACTGCGGATTGTGAAGAAGCATTTAAGTTGTTGAAGAAGAAATTGACAGAAGCTCCCGTTCTGGCTTATGCTGATGCACAGAAGCCATATGTGCTACATGTAGATGCCAGCTTTGAAGGATTAGGTGGCGTGCTGCACCAAGAATACCCGGCCGGGTTACGGCCCATAGCTTTCATAAGTCGAAGTCTTTCTCCCAGCGAGAAAAATTATCCAGTACATAAATTGGAGTTTTTGGCGCTCAAGTGGGCCATTGTTGATAAATTACATGACTATTTATACGGAGCCACGTTTGAAGTAAGAACAGACAACAATCCACTGACATACGTTTTGTCAACCGCTAAACTCGATGCTACAGGACATCGCTGGTTGGCAGCTTTATCCAACTACCAATTCACACTCAAGTATAAATCGGGGCCTAAGAACATTGGGGCAGATGCTCTATCAAGACGGCCTGGATTACCTAGTCCGGAAGTAGTGGATGAATGGGAAGAAGTGCCAAGTCCTGGAGTAGGAGCTTTGTGTGCCATGGCTGCTGTAGTTGAAGACCGAGTAGCCTTTTCTGAAACTCGGCTTATTGACTCTATTGGGGGAGGTCCCGAAGCTGTACCAGACATGTTTGCCTACCCTGCCGCTTTAGGATCCTTTGAGAGTTGTTCTATATCTTCAAAGCGAATGATCTGGAGTCAAAAGACTGATCCTTTAATTGGACCTCTTTATCAAGCAGTGAGTTCTCAAGACAGAGAAATGTTAAAGACATCCCTACCCTCTGAATGCAGTCAACTTCTACGAGATTGGGAGAAGTTTGAAATAGACAATGGCCTACTTTATCGTGTGGTGCTGTATCATGATCACCCTGGAAGGCGCCAACTAGTTATTCCAAGCTGCTTTCAGAAGATGATTTTCCGAAGTCTGCATGATTATCATGGTCATTTGGGACCTGAGAAGACTTATGGCCTAATACAAGACCGATTCTACTGGCCCAAAATGAGAGATACCGTTACTCGTCTGTGTAGGTGCTGTCGCAGATATTTGCAGAGGAAGACTGTCCTGGTTCGAGCGGCCTTCATGGGACACTTGAAGAGTTCGGGCCCCATGGATCTTGTCTGCATAGACTTCCTTTGTATTGACAACGACTCCAGAGGATTTGGAAATGTATTGGTGGTGACTGATCACTTCACACGATATGCTCAAGCCTTTCCGACTAAGGATCAAAAAGCAGTCACTGTTGCAAGAGTGCTTTGGGAAAAGTATTTTATCCATTATGGCTTACCACACCGGTTGCATTCTGATCAAGGCCGGGATTTTGAGAGTAACCTGATCAAAGAGTTACTTCAGTTGTTGAACATCCGCAAAAGTCGGACGACGCCTTACCATCCAGAGGGAGATGCCCTTCCTGAAAGATTTAACAGGACTTTACTTGATATGCTTGGTACCTTACGAATTGAGGATAAGCGATCCTGGAGTAGAAAAGTGGAGGCTATGGTGCATGCCTATAATAGTACAAGGCACGAGAGCACAGGATATTCACCATACTTTCTGATGTTTGGAAGAGAGCCTAGGCTACCTATTGACATCTTGTTGGGAGTCTCTACCGATGGTATCAGTCATCGAGATCATTACCGATACGTGGCACGTTTGAAAGAAACGCTTAAGAGTGCTTATCAGCTGGCTGAGGAAAATGCGGCCAAAGTGAATGAAGGAAATAAAAGGAGATTTGATCTTCGAGTAAGATACCGAGAATTGAACCCTGGGGACCATGTTCTGCTACGGAATTTGGGAGCATCTGCAAAACATAAGCTGGCTGATCGATGGCGGAGTGAACTCTTTACAGTGGTAGATCGGTTGCCTGGAATACCAGTCTACAAGATAAAAGGACAGGACGGGAGGATCAGGACTTGGCATAGAAATCATTTGTTGCCTGTACCTCAGATTGATGATATCTCCAATGATGGCTCGGCCTGCGATTCTCCACAGTCCTTAGCCGATATTCCACCTGACCTTCCTGAAACTCCTGAGAGTGATTGGACTGTGGCTCCTGAAGTTCCTAGATCACCAGTATCTTCTCCTTCAGGGAGACCTATGAACCCTCAAACTCCAGAATTCGTACCTAGATCTGTGTCTACAGATGAGCAGGGATCTAGCTCTCCTACGCCACCAGCACCATCCCCTCCCATGGCAGACAACCCTAGTTTAGGGCCTGGACATGCTAGTTTACCTCAGAGAGAGGTACGGAGAGGAGAGAGAATTAGACACCCTCCACCTATGCTGACATATGATAGTTTGGGGGACCCCAGATTTAC
This sequence comes from Leptodactylus fallax, assembly GCA_947044405.1. Lineage (NCBI taxonomy): Eukaryota > Metazoa > Chordata > Amphibia > Anura > Leptodactylidae > Leptodactylus > Leptodactylus fallax. The sequence continues at coordinate 2,378,643 of CAMRHE010000178.1, read as the reverse complement.
TACTCAGCCTCATTTATACCATGCTTGGGTGGGTGCAGTGTCCACTTTGGTCAATATGTTACCAATTTTCGCTCCTGCTGGCATGTATACCTATTAACCTGTTGTGACTCTGTAAATGCAAAAGCAACCATATTGATATTGTCATTGGTAATGTTGACTGTATACTATGACTTTGTATGTCTTTGACGTGACGTAAAGATTTCACCAGAGGGAGAGTGTAGGGAACTGCCATTTCTACTAGTATATAATGTATCTGGCTTCTTTGCCCCTGCAGTTTGGCTTCAGAGACCCCAGGCATTTAGTGCAAGTTTTGTTTTGTAAATACAGTGAGTCAGACACCTGTGAGGCAGAGCTGCTGGGGGAGAGAGATGTGAGCAGAGCTGCTGAGACAGACATGTTATGTCTGGGGGAGTCTAAGAGCCACTTGTTCCTCTTTACTTCACAGTATATAGTTAGGTATGTGTTACCCCCTATATACTCACAGGACCTAGCTAGTAACCGTAGTTAGGGATCCATATATATATATAGTTCAGGGCAGTGATAGGTTAGGCTTCCGAAGGCCAACTAGCTAGTTAGAGGCCCGGTGGCACTAGTAGTTTAGCTGGCAGGTTAAGGACTCAGTGTTAGGGTAGTCAGGCCTGCATCTACTGCCGTCACTGTCGCCCTGTTTGCTGCCTGTGAAGAATCTCACCATCATCATCATCATCTCCTGATCGGCTGTCTGTCATCTCCTGGAAGAATCCGAGGATCCACAGTCATCCACAGGGGCCCCTGCATCTCTTCTGTTGCCTGGAGGTATTGTGCACTGGACTCTTGCTATATATCTATATATATACCCGGGTATATAACCTAAGACGGTTGAGGACTTGCTGGTTGTTGTAGTATTGCTGTGTTCTGAGTATATTTTATGTATGTATTATTACCCTGTTGATTCTTATAAAGCTACTGTTATAACCTTATGTGGTATCTGTATGTATTCTTCAGACTGTGAGATTAGTACAGTGATCCTTGTTAAGGCTACTAACTGTATTTCATGGGTAAGTCCCAGGAAGAGATCCTCCCTGTAATACAGAGGCTCTATCCTGGGTGGAGGCACTGATATATTTCATATATGTTCCCACTCTTCCCTTCAGCGAAGGCTTCAGGTCCCATTATACACACAGGTCAGCGCCAGAGTCTGTTGCGGGAGGGATAATACTCATACCCCCTCCAAATAGGGCTACACAGCAATGTCTCATTACAGTTTTATTTGCAGAATAGTTGATGTGCAGGGGAAGATTTCTAATTTCTGGATCCCAAGCAAATTTTTATTTGGGGGGCCCTTCCAATCAAAAGGGTTAGACCACACTCCTGTTTACATACCACATCACACATTTATAGGAACTGCATCCTATTTACAGGTTAAATCTGGGCAAAATAGTGCAGCATGCAGTAAAATGCCAGACTCTCTATGATGCACCTATCCATATTATACACAGGACTGCTCCACACAGTATAATGTCCCCATAGAGCCACGAGACTGTAATGCACCCCTACATAGTATAATCAGGGCCGGTGTTACGGGGGGGGGGCAAACTGGGTAATTGCCCAGGGCCCCGACCCCAAAGGGGCCCCCGGGATCCGAAGCCTGATGACTCTGAATCCCGGAGTCAGGACTGGCCATATCGATAACAGAAAGGGACCCAGCGTCATGTGCCGCAGGGCCCCTTTCCGAGGTGAGTGAAAATAACAAACAGTTTTACTCACCTGTCCTTGCGTCCAACGTCATCTTCTGGCGTTCCGGACATCACGTGTGGCGTGCCTCATGTAACTGTAGAGGCCCAATCACAGGCTTCAGAGTTGACATCCACAACGCGTGACGTCAGCCGCAGAGATGAGGAAGCCAGCGCCGGCGAAGATAGTGGAACAGCGCAAGGAGGTCCAGGAGAGGTAAGGCAAGGTAAGTATAACTGTTTTTTATTTTCCCTTACCTCCCCCGGGCCTTCGATAATTATACTCTGGGGTCTGAAGAGATATAATATAATATAATATAATATAATAAGAGTATAATATAATACTAGCACTAAGGGAGTTTGTAGGGCCACTATGGAGCATTTTACTAGGGAGGAGGCCTTCTGGATAGCATATTATACTGTGTGGGGACCCTGTGGAGCATTATACTGGGGAGGGGGCCCTCTGGATAGCATATTTTACCGTGTGGGACCACTGTGGAGCATTTAACTGGGGGAGCCCCTCTGGATAGCATATTATACTGTATGGGGCCTCTGTGGAGCATTATAATGTGGGGGGGCTCTGGAGAGCAAGTTATATTCTCTGAGGCCACTTTGGAGCATTATACTGGGGGGCCCATCTGGAGAGCATATTATACTGTGTGGTGCCACCGTGGAGCATTATACTGTGGGAGGGCCCCTCTGAAGAGCATATTATACTGTTTTGGGCCGCTGTGGAGCATTATACTGGGGGAACCTCTCTGGCCATTATATTATACTGTGTGGAGGCCATTCTAGAGCATGTTATACTGTGTGGGGTCACTGTGGAGCATTATTCTGGGGGGGCCATCTGCAGAGCATATTATATTGCCTGGCGCCACTGTGGGGCATTATTTGGGGGGAACTAAGGAGCATTATACCAGGGGGCCCTCTGGGGAGTATATTATACTGCGTTGGGCCTACTGTGGAGTATTCTACTGGGGGAACACTCTGGGGAGCATAATATATTGCGTGGGACCACTGTGGAGCAAAATACTGTTGGGGGCACTGTGGAGCATTATACTAGCGGGGGACCCTCTGGGGAGCATATTATACTATGGGCCACTGTGGAGCTTTATACTGGGGGGGAAGGGGCAGTGTGGGGAGCCTGTTATACTGTGTGGGGTCACTGTGGAGTTTATTATATTGTGTGGGGCTTCTCGGGAGCATATTATACTCTGTGGGGCCATTGCAGAGCATTATACTGGGGGGACTGTGGGGAGCATATTATACTGTGGGGGACCACTGTGGAACATTATACTGGGGGAACCCCTCTGGCCAGTATGTTATACTGTGTGGAGGCCATTGTGGAGCATGTTATACTGTGTTAAGCCACTGTGTAGCATTATACTGGGGGGACACTATGGGATGCATATTATACTATATAGAGCATATTATATTGTGTGGGTCTGCTGGGGAGCATATTGTATTGTCTGGGGCCACTAAGAGGTTGTATACTGTGTGGAGCCTTATATACCATGTGGGGCCACTATGGGGGGCTTAGGGGAGCATTTTATACTGTGTGGGTCCACTGTGGAGCATTATATACCATGTGGGGAAACTGTGGAGGGCTCAGGGGAGCATTTTATACCGTGGAGCATTATATACCATGTGGAGCATTATACTTTGGGGGGGCTCAAAATTCCTGCTGGCAGCCCTGTGTGCTATGTCTGCATCACAGCTCCCTCACTATAATCTTGCACATACGTGTAGTGCTCCATGTCATTCCCCATACAGTATTGTGCATGAACTGGCCATGCAGTTATTGGGGCCTGCACAATACTATAGGGGCTGACTCTACTGGGAACATACTCAGTAACACCAGATAGTCAGCACATATGTAAGACTTCAGTGAAGGAGCCATGGTGTAGGCTATTAGCAGGAAGCTGTTGGGTGGGCCCCAGAACAAGTTCCTCTGGTTTGCCTAAGGCCCTTCAGTTCGACACTGTATAACGGAGAACTATTATATATAAGGGTGGGTTACTATATATAATTGGGAAACTTAAATATGAGGGGGTTATTATAAGTGGGAACTATTATTTATAAGACAGGCTATTATTTATAAGGGGAGAACTATTATATATAAGGCATCCATTATAAGGGGGAACTATTATTATAAGAGAGTTCTAAGAGTTATAAGAGAGGAACTATTTATAAGGGGGGTATAATTGTTAAGTGGGCTTATTTATAAAGGGGGCTATTAGTGATTATGGGGACTATTATTTATAAGGGTAACTATTATTTATGAGAGGGCTATTATTTATAAGGGAGCAGTATTATTTTTACACGGTGACTGTTACTGATAAGGGGGAATATTACTGATACCGGGCACTATTTATCATTTATAAGGAAGCTATTACTGATAAAGGTGTAATATTATTTATAAGCAGGGACCATTATTTATAAGGAGGCGCTATAAAAGCTGATGACTGGGTGCAAAAATCTATTAGGTGGTACAAAGGTGCTCATTTGAATTGTGTGTTGTAAAATGGGGCTTGTTATTACTTTTTTGTTGGCCGAAAGGAGGCGTTATTATAGGGGTTGCCACTGCAAGACGATGGTGTTGTTTGCATATCAGCATTTGGGGCCCCGCTTTTAATTTTGCCCAGGGCCCCACTTTGTCTAAAACCGGCCCTGTGTGTAGGTGACGACAATGTGGGTCGGATGCCTGGAAAAAGTGAGGAGCCAAAGATGTCTGTGTTGCAAACTTTACAGAGACAAGTCACAGCTGGAAGAAGTGGTCATGGCGGTCCAAAGGGAAGAGAAGGGAAATGTGAAGAATTAGTCAGAGACGTCACCTGTAAGTCACAAAATGTTACTGCAGTGTATTCACCTAAATGATAGAGGATAAATACCTGAGTGATGGGGTACTGTATGCTGAGTCCCCCACTGAGCCTGAGAATTGGGTTTTTTCCCCCACTGGGTGGGAATTCAGCCTGACCGCAGCCAGGCTGAATATAGGCATGTCGCTTGGTGGATGGATGAATCCGCGTGGCTCTCATTCACTTCAATGGGAGTGCCAAAGATAGCCGAAGTCCAGTACTCAGCTATCTGCGGTGCTCCTATTATAGAGAATGGGGGCCACGTGGGCTCGTCCATCCACCAAGCAGAAGATGTGTGAAGTAACTTTCATTGTTAACGCCGTGTTGTTGATCTGATACTGAAGTAATGCAGTAAGAATTCTTAAAAACTGTTTCATAACTTTGTGTATTGTGTATATTGTGCGACCATAACAGTGTGTGAAGCTAGTAGCATGGAAACTCAATTTTTTTTTTTTTTTTTTTTTGGGGGGGGGCGCCTTTCTATAGTCCGCCTCAGGCAGCAAAGAGGCTAGGTTCACCACTGGTTGCACGTACCCCAAAATGATGCCAAAAAAAGTACAATAACAGAAAAACAGGCCTTGCTACCAATAGCAACCAATCACAAAATTTCATTAAACAGCAGTTTAAGGCGCTGTTAGTTTCTGAGATAGAAAACTTATTGCATTATTAACTGCAGCAGGATGTTTCTTTCTGTGTCTATACACTGCAGCTACTCTTTACATGACTCAGCAGTGAATTGAGTATCTTAGGATGGAGGGGGAGTTGGAAAGGAGGCTCACATGTGGAGAAATAAGCATTTTTCTGATAGGATTCATTATAAAGTTTGTTATATTTACTTGTACTATTCATTTATGAAAATAAATTAATACAGCGGTTTTCAGAATACAACAAAGCGTAGAAAGAGTGTAGTATTATTTCAAGACACATTAAAGATATGCAGAGAGCTCGGAAACAAGAAATGATAATTTAATTTGAGTTTTATTTGATAATACATCACAATTTGTAGAACAATGATATTACATTGTAAGTCAATCACAATCAAGGTCCAAACCTTGTTGACTCACATGCAGACCAACCATTATGTATTTATTTCACATAGCATATTCCGCAGCACAATACAGATTGTTATTGCTCGCATCAGTCCCTGCCCCCATTAGGGCTCACAATCTAAGTTTCTAAATACAGTTTGCCCATGCAGTGCTAATACACAGAGTCCACACAGTGTCTAGGGTCAGGGAAATTGCCTCCCCTTTAGACCTTCAAGACGTGGCAGAGTCCAAACTGCATCAGCACCTCAGGGGGGCCCATTCTAATGAAGACAATGTCCTCCACCCATTTCCAAAACATTGAGGGGCCACTCAAAGAAAGGGGCAGTCGAGCCGAAGCTACAGAAGGTTGTCTTCATCCTGTATGTTTATTTTATTTACATCATAATTGCTATTTTTTTCCCATACTTCCCAGTAGTCTCTTTACCCATGAATAACAAGCTGTTAATACTGTAAGGACATCTAGGTTACAGATCACCCTTTTCTTGGCAGGGTTTGCTAATCCTGTATGTTTATTTTATTTACATCACAATTGTTATTTTTTTTCCTATATTTCCCAGTAGCCTCTTTACCCACGAATAACAAGTTGCCAATACTGTAAGAACATCTAGGTTACAGATCAGCCTTTTCTTGGCAGGGTTTCCTAAATTTAAACTTAATGAAATAAATACAAGTTGCAAGTGGGGTGTACAGATTATCATCACTCCCTGTCCCCATTAGGGATTACAGTCTAAATTTCTAAATACAGTTTGCCCATGCGGTGCTAATACACAGAGTCCACACCGTGTCTAGGAGCAGAGAAATCACCATCCCTCTAGACCTTCAAGACCTGGCCAAGAGTCCAAACTGCATCAGCACCTCAGGGGGGCCCATTCTAATGAAGACAATGTCCTCCACCCATTTCCTATACATTGAGGGGCCGCTCAAAGAAAGGAGCAGTCGAGCCGAAGCTACAGACGGTTGTCTTCACCCTGTATTTTGTATTCTCATCACAACTGTCATCTTTTTGCTTTTTGCAGGTTTTCAAGAGCATTTTATGTCTTGTCTTGCTTATGACTACCCTTGGACAATATAAACTTCCTCCAGTAGCATTAGCATAAATAGGCCATTAAACTGTGGATGAAAGCCTACATTACTGTACATTTCTACTGACTTCAGTAAAATTCATAACCACTATGTTGTGTCAATCAGCTGATACAGCGGCCTCTGGGCGCAGAAAGCTGTACACATAGTAACAGGTGGGGTATGTTACCAACTTAAAATAAAGGTGACAGCTTCCCTTTAAACCCATGACAATACTTTCAAGCAATAAGACCAACTAATAGTATCAAGCTAAAAACCACTAAACGTCTTTGTCTAGTCCTTTGTCTGATTGAGGGCCAAGTAGACTGGAGTAGAAGTCCACTGCTGTGGATCAGGACCATGGCTGTAGTGAAATGCTTAGCCTAACAAGATCAGGTCCAGCTTTGCAGGTCTTTGTAATATGTGGATGGGAGATCAGCAGGTCTCTATAGTGCATGCAGTTTTCTTCACGTGGATGCAGGTATCGTTTATTTCACACTTCACAATCTGTAAATGAATCAAATAACATCACCACAACGTCTCACGCCTTGTCTTGAGGTTTTCTGTCCAGGAAAGGACATATCAGTACATTAAATTGCACAAGCACAGGAGTTTTGCATTTGCCATCAGCAGCTCACCTGTATATGGAACCCCCAAATGGAGACAGCTGTGCATTTGTGGACATATCTTCATTCACAGCAGCCACAGCACTAAGGAGGCAGGTTAGCTGGGGGATCACTGGTCAGAAGATGGTTTAGGGTCCCAGAGGAGGGACTGCATCTATAAGATATTTATGACATATCCTGTGGTTTAAGATGAGAATACCCATTTAATCATGCATATAATAAAATGGTGAAATAATCGCTATTTATGTTCAATAAAACCTAATATAGTTTGTACTCTCTTGCATTATAACTGAACAAGAGATGGTTTAATCATTTGTGCAGGTTCTCAAAGGGGTTGTGCAGGGAGAAATAAAGCTTACCAGTGCATTCCCTGTAAGCCCCAATTATTACTTTTGTAGAGCACAGCAGGATGCCGGTAGCCTGTACGCAGAGCCTTCCCTGCTGCCAGCTATATACTAGTAATAAAACTTGTACATAAATATGTGCTAGCACACTGACCCATTATACTGTATAATGTACTATCATGGACCTGCGTATGAGGCCTTAAAGAGGACCTTTCGCCACCTCCAGCAAGTCCAATTCTTTACATCAATTAATAGCTGGTGCTCAACTGATTCCAGCACAGTTGGAGTTTTTTTTCTCTAGTCCCCACCGTTCCCGAGCAATCATTGCTGTTATCTTTGGTGCCTGATATGCTATTTAGGCTCTGTATTGTCAGGTGGGCGGAATCAGGCAGGAGCTGGCAAGGGGTGTGGCTCTAAACTTTGACACTGGCTGCCTCTGATTGGAGCTCTGAATCACACCCCGTTTTTGAATCTGCCCACCTGACATGACAGAACCTAAAAAGCACAACTGGCATCAAAACTAACTGCTCATGTTGCTCAGGAATGTTGGGAGCTATAGAGAAAATTCCAACTGTGCTGTAATCAGTGGAGCAGTGACTATTAACAGGTGCTAGGAACTTGATTTGGTGGAGGTGGTGAAAGGTCCTCTTTAAAAGGTATACCTTGTGATAAAGAAGGAAACAATTTACTTCTTGATCCTGGCCTAAAAACTTTGAACAAAAATTTGTAACGATAGGTTCACACTAGCATTCGTGTTTCCATCCTTTGGGTCCGCTTGAGGACATAACAAATGGAAACCCTATCCGCTTAAAAAGCGGTTACCCAAAGAAACTATAATGGGGTCCGCTGGGTTTCCACCAAAAACAGCAGAGAGAAAAGTTCTGCTTATAGGACTTTTCTCTCCGCCTATTTTAAGTGGAATGAGGGATGGAGTCTCATACTGACACTCAAACGATAGTGTAAATGAAAGTTTTGATTGTCTCACCACTTTTGAGTAAAGTGAGCAAGGCTAGGTGGGACAGGGAGAGCTCATCACCCATCCAACATATTTACCATGTCTTCTCAAAATTCCATATTTTTCCCCTCATGTTGTTAGCAGAACTACTAGCTGTTCATCTACTTAGCTGTTGTTGACTCCCTGTTACTGCCTCAAAATGGCTGCCACTACCATGGTAACCAGTGCAACAATGGGCACACACAGTTCCAAATAGTGACTAAACTGTCCTCCTTATGACGGTCCCAAAAATATTTGGGAATATGGCCAGAAACTTTTATATGTACTGTTGTACCTTTGAGCAACAGAGGGCCCCCCTGAACCACTTGTCTCTCTAACCCTCTTAGAGCTACCCACCTTACTATTGTTATTGATAACTTTTGGTTAACCCATAAGAAAAACCTACATTCTCAAATCTGGGCCTTACCTTCATGTTGTCAAGGTCTTGTGATACCTGTCCAGAGGTAGCCATGTTGGTATTTTTCTACAGCAATGATATATGACAGTCTGCGTTGTTCTCTTCCTTACAGGCGGCTGTTGTACAATGCTCTTGCGCAGCCGCGTGGAAATTAAGCCTGAAAAAGAAGAAATGGCGGTTATTAACGTGGCATCGTAACTTTAAACTCTTGAGCCCCAATGCAAAATCTGTAATGGGGGCCTACTTACCATGTGCTATCTATAATACTGGGGACTTCTTATGTTGTAGAGAGGTCTTCGAGCCCACTTAGGCTCCAGGGCCCAGTAGCCATTGCTACCTCTTTAGTGCTAAAAACAATGCCCCTGCCACTAATATAAAACGTATGGGCGGGGCTGTATTGGCTATTGATTATAATGGCCAGCACTGATACTTCACAGTTACACAAGCTGATAGCAGGGGGTGTATTTCTAATTTTTTTTTTTTTTTTTTGCTATCTTACAGGAGTCATTAGGGGAGTCATCGAGAACTAGAACCCCTTGTATACTCACTAGAATAAGCTCTTCAATTTTCCATATTCTGTATACATATGGTTCTATTTGCTATATGCTGAATCCCTAAAAATGGCTGGCGCTACCATGGCAACCAATGCAACAATGGCCACACAGTTACAAATAGTGCCTAAACCGTGCCCATCACTGTAATGTGGGCTCTAGAACATTTGGGAGCATAACCAGCATTAGGTATATTGTTACCCTTACGAAGGGGTGCAGTTCTAGGGGTTTGCTGGGTACCCACAAGCCTTGGTGATGTATTTAGAAGATACAATGCTAGTCACATTAAACATGTTGTCTCTCCACCCACTATACACCATTGGCCACCCTGCAGGAAACCTCCAGTCTGAAATATGACCTTACCTTATCTTTGCGCTCCATTTTTCACATCCAGGCAGGGTCTCACATGACAGCCAAAGATAGTCTCCATTACGTTTCCCTTTCACCATACAGGTAGCAGTTAGAAGATGTGGCAGATGGAAATGATACTTTATGGAATGTAAGTGCTCATATATAACATGGGGGCGGGGCTTATGCCTAGAGACAATACGTGTCATAGCTGACCATAGCAACCAATCACATCACTGCTTTGAATTTTAAAACTACACTGCAATAATAAAAGCTGCAATCTGATTGGCCAGAATAGACAACACTGGCACTGCATATGTCCTCTAGCCGTCATTTATACTGAAAGAATAGACATCACTGGCACTGCATATGTCTTCTAAATTTATACAGCAATGGCTCATTACAGTTTTATTTGCAGAATAGGTGATGTGCAGGGGAAGATTTCTCATTTCTGGGGTCCCAAGCAAATTTTTATTTGGGGGGCCCTTCCAATCAAAAGGGTTAGACCACACTCCTGTTTACATACCACACCACACATTTACAGGAACTGCATCCTATTTACAGGTTAAATCTGGGCAAAATAGTGCAGCATGCAGTAAAATGCCAGACTCTCTATGATGCACCTATCCATATTATACATAGGACTGCTCCACACAGTATAATGTCCCCATAGAGCCACGAGACTGTAATGCACCCCTACATAGTATAATCAGGGCCGGTGTTACGGGGGGGGGCAAACTGGGTAATTGCCCAGGGCCCCGACCCCAAAGGGGCCCCCGGGATCCGAAGCCTGATGACTCTGCCAGTCAGGACTGGCCATATCGATAACAGAAAGGGACCCAGCGTCATGTGCCGCAGGGCCCCTTTCCGAGGTGAGTGAAAATAACAAACAGTTTTACTCACCTGTCCTTGCGTCCAATGTCATCTTCTGGCGTTCCGGACATCACCGCTGAGGCCAGGCCTCAGCCTTAGCGATCACGTGTGGCGTGCCTCATGGAACTGTAGAGGCCCAATCACAGGCTTCAGAGTTGACATCCACAACGCGTGACGTCAGCCGCAGAGATGAGGAAGCCGGCGCCGGCGAAGATAGTGGAACAGCGCAAGGAGGTCCAGGAGAGGTAAGGCAAGGTAAGTATAACTGTTTTTTATTTTCCCTTACCTCCCCCGGGCCTTCGATAGTTACACTCTGGGGTCTGAAGAGATATAATATAATATAATATAATATAATATAATATAATATAATAAGAGTATAATATAATACTAGCACTAAGGGAGTTTGAAGGGCCACTGTGGAGCATTATACTGGGGGGCCCTCTGGATAGCATATTATACTATGTGGGGCCTCAGTGGAGCATTTTACTGGGGAGGAGGCCTTCTGGATAGCATATTATACTGTGTGGGGACCCTGTGGAGCATTATACTGGGGAGGGGGCCCTCTGGATAGCATATTATACCGGGGGCCCTGGGGCTGGGGCCCCCGTAGCATATTGTACTGTATGGGTCCTCTGTGGAGCATTATAATGTGGGGGGGCTCTGGAGAGCAAGTTATATTCTCTGGGGCCACTTTGGAGCATTATACTGGGGGGGCCCATCTGGAGAGCATATTATACTGTGTGGGGCCACCGTGGAGCATTATACTGTGGGAGGGCCCCTCTGGAGAGCATATTATACTGTTTTGGGCCGCTGTGGAGCATTATACTGGGGGAACCTCTCTGGGCAGTCTATTATACTGTGTGGAGGCCATTCTGGAGCATGTTATACTGTGTGGGGTCACTGTGGAGCATTATTCTGGGGGGGCCATCTGCAGAGCATATTATATTGCCTGGCGCCACTGTGGGGCATTATTTGGGGGGAACTAAGGAGCATTATACCAGGGGCCCCTCTGGGAAGTATATTATACTGCGTTGGGCCTACTGTGGAGTATTCTACTGGGGGAACACTCTGGGGAGCATAATATATTGCGTGGGACCACAGTGGAGCAAAATACCGTTGGGGGCACTGTGGAGCATTATACTAGCGGGGGACCCTCTGGGGAGCATATTATACTATGGGCCACTGTGGAGCTTTATACTGGGGAGGAAGGGGCAGTGTGGGGTGCCTGTTATACTGTGTGGGGTCACTGTGGAGTTTATTATATTGTGTGGGGCTTCTCGGGAGCATATTATACTCTGTGGGGCCATTGCAGAGCATTATACTGGGGGGGACTGTGGGGAGCATATTATACTGTGGGGGACCACTGTGGAACATTATACTGGGGGAACCCCTCTGGCCAGTATGTTATACTGTGTGGAGGCCATTGTGCAGCATTTTATACTGTGTTAAGCCACTGTGGAGCCTAATACTGGCGGGACACTATGGGATGCATTTTATACTATATGGAGCATATTATATTGTGTGGGTCTGCTGGGGAGCATATTGTATTGTCTGGGGCCACTAAGAGGTTGTATACTGTGTGGAGCCTTATATACCATGTGGGGCCACTATGGGGGGCTTAGGGGAGCATTTTATACTGTGTGGGTCCACTGTGGAGCATTATATACCATGTGGGGAAACTGTGGAGGGCTCAGGGGAGCGTTTTATACCGTGGAGCATTATATACCATGTGGAGCATTATACTTTGGGGGGGGCTCAAAATTCCTGCTGGCGGCCCTGTGTGCTATGTCTGCATCACAGCTCCCTCACTATAATCTTGCACATACGTGTAGTGCTCCATGTCATTCCCCATACAGTACTGTGCATGAACTGGCCATGGAGTTATTGGGACCTGCACAGTACTATAGGGGCTGACTATACTGGGAACATACTCAGTAACACCAGATAGTCAGCACATATGTAAGACTTCAGTGAAGGAGCTGAGGTGCAGGCTATTAGCAGGAAGCTGTTGGGTGGGGCCCCAGAACAAGTTCCTCTGGTTTGCCTAAGGCCCTTCAGTCCGACACTGTATAACGGAGAACTATTATATATAAAGGTGTCTGCATCACAGCTCCCTCACTATAATCTTGCACATACGTGTAGTGCTCCATGTCATTCCCCATACAGTACTGTGCATGAACTGGCCATGGAGTTATTGGGACTTGCACAGTACTATAGGGGCTGACTATACTGGGAACATACTCAGTAACACCAGATAGTCAGCACATATGTAAGACTTCAGTGAAGGAGCTGAGGTGCAGGCTATTAGCAGGAAGCTGTTGGGTGGGGCCCCAGAACAAGTTCCTCTGGTTTGCCTAAGGCCCTTCAGTTCGACACTGTATAACGGAGAACTATTATATATAAGGGTGGGTTACTATATATAATTGGGAAACTTAAATATGAGGGGGTTATTATAAGGGGGAACTATTATTTATAAGACGGGCTATTAACTACAAGGGGAGAACTATTATATATAAGGCATCCATTATAAGGGGGAGCTATTAGTTATAAGAGAGGAACTATTTATAAGGGGGGTATAATTGTTAAGTGGGCTTATTTATAAAGGGGGCTATTAGTGATTATGGGGACTATTATTTATAAGGGTAACTATTATTTATGAGGGGGCTATTATTTATAAGGGAGCAGTATTATTTTTACGCGGTGACTCTTACTGATAAGGGGGAATATTACTGATACAGGGCACTATTTATCATTTATAAGGGAGCTATTACTGATAAAGGTGTAATATTATTTATAGGCAGGGACTATTATTTATAAGGAGGCGCTATAAAAGCTGATGACTGGGTGCAAAAATCTATTAGGTGGTACAAAGGTGCTCATTTGAATTGTGTGTTGTAAAATGGGGCTTGTTATTACTTTTTTGTTGGCAGAAAGGAGGCGTTATTATAGGGGTTGCCACTGCAAGATGATGGTGTTGTTTACATATCAGCATTTGGGGCCCCGCTTTTAATTTTGCCCAGGGCCCCACTTTATCTAAAACCGGCCCTGTGTGCAGGTGAGGACAATGTGGGTCGAATGCCTGAAAAAGTGAGGAGCCAAAGATGTCTGTGTTGCAAACTTTACAGAGACAAGTCACAGCTGGAAGAAGTGGTCATGGCGGTCCAAAGGGAAGAGAAGGGAAATGTGAAGAATTAGTCAGAGACGTCACCTGTAAGTCACAAAATGTTACTGCAGTGTATTCACCTAAATGATAGAGGATAAATACCTGAGTGATGGGGGACTGTATGCTGAGTCCCCCACTGAGCCTTAGAATAGGGTTTTTTCCCCCCACTGGGTGGGAATTCAGCCTGACCGCGGCAATGGGAGTGCCAAAGATAGCCAAAGCACAGTACTCAGCTATCTGCGGCGTTCCTATTATAGAGAATGGGGGCCACGTGGGCTCGTCCATCCACCAAGCAGAAGATGTGTGAAGTAACTTTCATTGTTAACACCGTGTTGTTGATCTGATACTGAAGTAATGCAGTAAGAAGAATTCTTCAAAACTGTTTCATAACTTTGTGTATTGTGTATATTGTGCGACCATAACAGTGTGTGAAGCTAGTAGCATGGAAACTCAATTTTTTTTTTTTTTTTTGGGGGGGGGGGGGGCGCCTTTCTATAGTCCGCCTCAGGCAGCAAAGAGGCTAGGTTCACCACTGGTTGCACGTACCCCAAAATGATGCCAAAAAAAGTACAATAACAGAAAAACAGGCCTTGCTACCAATAGCAACCAATCACAAAATTTCATTAAACAGCAGTTTAAGGCGCTGTTAATTTCTGAGATAGAAAACATTGTATTTTTAACTGCAGCAGGATGTTTCTTTCTGTGTCTATACACTGCAGCTACTCTTTACATGACTCAGCAGTGAATTGAGTATCTTAGGATGGAGGGGGAGGTTGGAAAGGAGGCTCACATGTGGAGAAATAAGCATTTTTCTGATAGGATTCATTATTAAGTTTGTTATATTTACTTGTACTATTCATTTATGAAAATAAATTAATACAGCGGTTTTCAGGATACAACAAAGCGTAGAAAGAGTGTAATATTATTTCAAGACACATTAAACATATGCAGAGAGCTCGGAAACAAGAAATGATAATTTAATTTGAGTTTTATTTGATAATACATCACAATTTGTAGAACAATGATATTACATTGTAAGTCAATCACAATCAAGGTCCAAACCTTGTTGACTCACATGCAGACCAACCATTATGTATTTATTTCACATAACATATTCCGCAGCACAATACAGATTGTTATTGCTCGCATCAGTCCCTGCCCCTATTAGGGCTCACAATCTAAGATTCTAAATACAGTTTGCCCATGCAGTGCTAATACACAGAGTCCACACAGTGTCTAGGGTCAGGGAAATCACCTTCCCTTTAGACCTTCAAGACGTGGCAGAGTCCAAACTGCATCAGCACCTCAGGGGGGCCCATTCTAATGAAGACAATGTCCTCCACCCGTTTCCAAAACATTGAGGGGCCACTCAAAGAAAGGGGCAGTCGAGCCGAAGCTACAGACGGTTGTCTTCATCCTGTATGTTTGTTTTATTTACATCATAATTGTTATTTTTTTCCTATACTTCCCAGTAGTCTCTTTACCCATGAATAACAAGCTATTAATACTGTAAGGACATCTAGGTTACAGATCACCCTTTTCTTGGCAGGGTTTGCTAATCCTGTATGTTTATTTCATTTACATCCTAATTGTTATTTTTTTTTCCTATATTTCCCAGTAGCCTTTTTACCCACGAATAATAAGTTGCCAATACCATAAGAACATCTAGGTTACAGATCAGCCTTTTCTTGGCAGGGTTTCCTAAGATAAAACTTAATGAAATAAATACAAGTTGCAAGTGGGGTGTACAGATTATCATCACTCCCTGTCCCCATTAGGGATTACAGTCTAAATTTCTTAATACAGTTTGTCCATGCAGTGCTAATACACAGAGTCCACACCGTGTCTAGGGTCAGAGAAATCACCATCCCTCTAGACCTTCAAGACCTGACCAAGAGTCCAAACTGCATCAGCACCTCAGGGGAGACCATTCTAATGAAGACAATGTCCTCCACCCATTTCCTATACATTGAGGGGCAGCTCAAAGAAAGGAGCAGTCGAGCCGAAGCTACAGACGGTTGTCTTTACCCTGTATTTTTTATTCTCATCACAACTGTCATCTTTTTGCAGGTTTTCAAGAGCATTTTATGTCTTGTCTTGCTTATGACTGCCCTTGCACAATATAAACTTCCTCCAGTAGCATTAGCATAAATAGGCCATTAAACAGTGGATGAAAGCCTATATTACTGTACATTTCTACTGACTTCAGTAAAATTCATAACCACTATGTTGTGTCAATCAGCTGATACAGCGGCCTCTGGGCGCAGAAAGCTGTACACATAGTAACAGGTGGGGTATGTTACCAACTTAAAATAAAGGTGACAGCTTCCCTTTAAACCCATGACAGTACTTTCAAGCAATAAGACCAACTAATAGTATCAAGCTAAAAACCACTAAACGTCTTTGTCTATTCCTTTGTCTGATTGAGGGCCAAGTAGACTGGAGTAGAAGTCCAGTGCTGTGAATCAGGACCATGGCTGTAGTGAAATGCTTAGCCTAACAAGATCAGGTCCAGCTTTGCAGGTCTTTGTAATATGTGGATGGGAGATCAGCAGGTCTCTATAGTGCATGCAGTTTTCTTCACATGGATCCAGGTATTGTTTATTTCACACTTCACAATCTGTAAATGAATCAAATAACATCACCACAACGTCTCATGCCTTGTCTTGAGGTTTCCTGTCCAGGAAAGGACATATCAGTACATTAAATTGCACAAGCACAGGAGTTTTGCATTTGCCATCAGCAGCTCACCTGTATTTGGAACCCCCATATGGAGACAGCTGTGCATTTGTGGACATATCTTCATTTACAGCAGCCACAGCACTAAGTAGGCAGGTTAGCTGGGGGATCACTGGTAAGAAGATGGGTTAGGGTCCCACAGGAGGGACTGCATCTATAAGATATTTATGACATATCCTGTGGTTTAACCAAAAAAAAAAAAAAAAAAAAAATTTTTTTTTTTTTAAAAATTTTTTTTTTTTTTTTTTTTTTTTTCCCCCAAATTTTTTTTTTTTTTTTTTTTTTGGGGGCTATTTTTTTATATATTTTGTGTTTTAAAAAAAACTCCACACACCTTAGAATGTTATGGATTTCCGACTTACATACACTCTCTCTCCCCCCCCGGCTCTTTTAAATTTCCCCTTTTTTTAGATTTTTATTTTTTGGGGGGGGGTGGGATTTAAACTCAGGCCTTGGTTTTTGCAAACAAACGAATGCGCCACCCTACCGACTGAGCCACAGGTACTCCTAGGTTAGGTGGTGTTACTTTTTTAAACAAATCTTCTGTTCTTCTCTCAATAGTTAACATGAACACTAAATGGCACGCATAGAAAGGGCACAAATCTTTATTTTATTTAACTTGTCACAATGTAGGGTCTAATATTATTGTATGGGGTGTAAATATATGCATCTATCCACAATTTTTTTAAGGGCTACAACGCTTGAAAAGCCCCTCCCACTTTTGATTTGAGCTACCATTAGCAAGTCACTCTGTGAAGTGCTCTCTCAGGTTGACATCTCTGCTGTATGCAAGTAATACGCTCCATAATACAGCAACAATGTTGCTTTCCTCTTAGACTTGCCTGTCAAAGCAATCCCTCTGTGTATGTATGGGTGACAAGAAGAAGCATTGTAAAATATTTTATAAGAGAAAACGCTCCACTCTCCGCTTATTTTCCTCATGTTTAACTGACTTTCCTCTTAAATCTCTGCTGAAGCTCATGTTCCAGCTCAGAATAGAAGTCTGCGGAGGGGAGAAATGAGAAGGGGACTAGTGAGAAAGGAGAGACAGGCACAAGAGACTGAAAGCAGCCAGATAGTAAATATATGTCTCACCAAAGTGCTTCAGCCAAATCAGTCCAGGTGGGTTCTTCTCGCTAATGTCCTATATGATCTCACAGCGGGTTCTGTCACTTCAAATGGAATGGGAAATATAAAGGAAGCACTTATACTTGTCCCTTCAGCAGAATAAACTCAGGGTTTCTAAAATATTTGTTCCTAGGCTTAGGGAACGCGTTGCTGGAACGCAGCACTTTTCAGTAAATCGAAAATGCAGCAGAAAAATGCTGTGTTTTACAGTACCATCAAAGAGAATGAGGTTTTGTGTAATCTCATTAACACATTGCAGAAAACAATGCGTTTTGGCTCCCATAAAAGCAAAATTAAGGAACGCAAAAGAAGAGAAGAAATCTGTTGTTTTTCACAATTTTATTTTGTACATTGTTTTTTCTTCCCATGGACATTTCACTGTATATTTATTTGGGGTCACCTATGTTTCACTATGTGTGGTCTTTAGGAAAGGCTAAAAAGGCTAATAAAATTCTAGGATGTATCAAGACGAGCATTGAAGCTAGATCAAGAGAGGTAATTATTCCGCTGTACTCTGCCCTAGTTAGACCCCACCTGGAATACTGCGTACAGTTCTGGGCTCCCCAGTTTAAGAAAGACATTGATTTATTGGAGCAGGTCC
This sequence comes from Leptodactylus fallax, assembly GCA_947044405.1. NCBI lineage: Eukaryota > Metazoa > Chordata > Amphibia > Anura > Leptodactylidae > Leptodactylus > Leptodactylus fallax. The sequence continues at coordinate 2,360,180 of CAMRHE010000178.1, read as the reverse complement.
AGAGAAGAGCAACCAAAATGGTGGAAGGTCTACAAACCATGTCCTACGAGGAGAGGCTAAAAGAATTGGGATTGCTTAGTTTGCAGAAGAGAAGGCTAAGGGGAGACTTAATAGCGGTTTTTAAATATCTGAAAGGTTGCCACAGTGCAACCTCCTTCTCATTAGCAGAAGGAAGCACGAGAAATAATGGGATGAAACTAAGGGGAAGGAGATTCAGATTAGACATTAGGAAAAACTTTCTAACAGTAAGGGTAGTGAGAGAGTGGAATAAGCTGCCACGGGAGGTGGTGAGTTCTTCATCAATTGAAATCTTCAAGCGGAAACTGGAAAGGTATATAGCTGGGATGTTTTAGGAATTCCTGCTTTTGCAGGGGGTTGGACTCGATGGCCCTTGAGATCCCTTCCAACTCAAATTAACAAACAAACTTGAAGATATATAAGCTCCTGATTTGCAATCACTATCATTCAGCTAATGGCTCTTTAACGTTTCCTGTGTTTTAAGGCTTTCCACTTTGAGAGCGAGGCAGGGATTGAACTCACGACATGGTGTATGCAGACATATGAATGTGTCACCCTACCGACTGAGCCACAGGTACTCCTAGGATAAATTGAGTTACTTTTTTAATCAAATCTTCTGTTCTTCTCTCAATAGTTAACATGAACACTAAATGGCACGCAGAGAAAGGGCACAAATCTTTATTTTATTTAACTTGTCACAATGTAGGGTCTAATATTATTGTATGGGGTGTAAATATATGCATCTATCCACAATTTTTTAAGAGCTACAACGCTTGAAAAGCCCCTCCCACTTTTGATTTGAGCTACCATTAGCAAGTCACTCTGTGAAGTGCTCTCTCAGGTTGACATCTCTGCTGTATGCAAGTAATACGCTCCATAATACAGCAACAATGTTGATTTCCTCTTAGACTTGCCTGTCAAAGCAATCCCTCTGTGTATGTATGGGTGAAAAGAAGAAGCATTGTAAAATATTTTATAAGAGAAAACGCTCCACTCTCCGCTTATTTTCCTCATGTTTAACTGACTTTCTTCTGAAATCTCTGCTGAAGCTCATGTTCCAGCTCAGAATAGAAGTCTGCGGAGGCGAGAAATGAGAAGGGGACTAGTGAGAAAGGAGAGACAGGCACAAGAGACTGAAAGCAGCCAGATAGTAAGTATCTGTCTCACCAAAGTGCTTCAGCCAAATCAGTCCAGGTGGGTTCTTCTCGCTAATGTCCTGTATTATCTCACAGCAGGTTCTGTAACTTCAAATGGAATGGGAAACATAAAGGAAGCACTTATACTTGTCCCTTCAGCAGAATAAACTCAGGGTTTCTAAAATATTTGTTCCTAGGCTTAGGGAACGCGTTGCTGGAACGCAGCACTTTTCAGTGATTCGAAAATGCAGCAGAAAAATGCTGTGTTTTACAGTACCATCAAAGAGAATGAGGTTTTGTGTAATCTCATTAACACATTGCAGAAAACAGTGCATTTTGGCTCCCATAAAATCAAAATTAAGGAACGCATAAGAAAAGAAATTCTGCTGTTTTTCACAATTTTATTTTGTACATTGTTTTTTCTTCCCATGGACATTTCACTGTATATTTATTTGGGGTCACCTATGTTTTACTATGTGTGGTCTTTAGGAATCAACTCACCACACTTGGAGATGTATAAGCTTCCAATTTGCAATCACTATCTCTCAGCTGACGGCTCTTTAACGTTTCCTGTGTTTTAAGGCTTTCCACTTTGAGAGCAAGGCAGGGATTGAACTCACAACATGGAGCATTTAGACATACGAATGCGTCACCCTACCGACTGAGCCACAGGTAATCCTAGGATAGATTGTGTTACTTTTTTAATCAAATCTTCTGTTCTTCTCTCAATAGTTAACATGAACACTTAATGGCACGCATAGAAAGGACACAAATCTTTATTTTATTTAACTTGTCACAATTTAGGGTCTAATATTATTGTATGGGGTGTAAATATATGCATCTATCTACAATTTTTTAAGGGCTACAACGCTTGAAAAGCCCCTCCCACTTTTGATTTGAGCTACCATTAGCAAGTCACTCTGTGAAGTGCTCTCTCAGGTTGACATCTCTGCTGTATGCAAGTAATACGCTCCATAATACAGCAACAATGTTACTTTCCTCTTAGACTTGCCTGTCAAAGCAATCCCTCTGTGTATGTATGGGTGAAAAGAAGAAGCATTGTAAAATATTTTATAAGAGAAAACGCTCCACTCTCCGCTTATTTTCCTCATGTTTAACTGACTTTCCTCTAAAATCTCTGCTTTAGCTCATGTTCCAGCTCAGAATAGAAGTCTGCGGAGGGGAGAAATGAGAAGGGGACTAATGAGAAAGGAGAGACAGGCACAAGAGACTGAAAGCAGCCAGATAGTAAGTATCTGTCTCACCAAAGTGCTTCAGCCAAATCAGTCCAGGTGGGTTCTTCTCGCTAATGTCCTGTATTATCTCACAGCAGGTTCTGTAACTTCAAATGGAATGGGAAATATAAAGGAAGCACTTATACTTGTCCCTTCAGCAGAATAAACTCAGGGTTTCTAAAATATTTGTTCCTAGGCTTAGGGAACGCGTTGCTGGAACGCAGCACTTTTCAGTGATTCGAAAATGCACCAGAAAAATGCTGTGTTTTACAGTACCATCAAAGAGAATGAGGTTTTGTGTAATCTCATTAACACATTGCAGAAAACAGTGCATTTTGGCTCCCATAAAATCAAAATAAAGTAACGCAAAGGAAGAGAAATAATCTGTTGGCTTTCCCAATTTTATTTGGTACATTGTTTTTTCTTCCCATTGACAGTTTACTGTATATTTATTTGGGGTCACCTATGCTTCACTATTTGTGGTCTTCAGGAATCAACTCACTTGGAGATGTTTAAGCTTCCGATTTGGAATCGCTATCACTCAAGTGATGGCTCTTTAACGTTTCCTGTGTTTTAATGCTTTCCACTTTGAAAGCGAGGCAGGGATTGAACTCACGACATGGAGAATGCAGACATACAGATGCTTCACCCTACCGACTGAGCCACAGGTACTCCTAGGTTAGGTGGTGTTACTTTTTTAAACAAATCTTCTGTTCTTCTCTCAATAGTTAACATGAACACTAAATGGCGCACATAGAAAGGGCACAAATCTTTATTTTATTTAACTTGTCACAATGTAGGGTCTAATATTATTGTATGGGGTGTAAATATATGCATCTATCCAAAATTTTTTAAGGGCTATGTCGGGGGTTAAGTCCCCCCGGGATGGATGTCACCATAAGCCTAGTTAAATAAATAACCAGTTTCGAGCGCTTGGGAAACAAGACGTACGCAGGTATTGTGTATGAACCGTTTCTTCTTTATTGCGTAGTTCAATACAGTTTTAAAGGTAAGCTCAGTTACATAACAGTCATGTGATCAATGTACATATATGGTTTTTCCAGTTCCGTTACCAGACAAAGTTGTTCACTTTCCCATCACCCCAGATGTTTCCTTTTCACCTAATCTAAATGTCCTCCTTATCTTTCCTGAGAATGGTACATCTCTGAGAACAGCAGAACTGTTGATATTCAGACCCTGAGATTATATTCTATCTCTAAACTACTTAGCCTGCATGAAGAACATTTCACCCTGTGTCTTCTATATACTGCGTTATAAAATATAATACAAATTATGCTTTAACCCTTACAATTCCCCCATTTTAGGAATTTATTTTTAATCAAGTTCAATGAATACCTTCACACTGTTTGTGTGCCATCTGCGATGGATTCTCCATTGAAGAGGTTAAAAATAACATCCTATTTTACATATTGGTTAACTGTATTCCATTTCCTTCTCAGCGCTTCAACTTTCTTGCAATGTGAAGCGTGTATCCAGGTAGATTTTCCCTCCAACTTTACTGAGGTGGCAGTTGTCAGCAATATCTGGAAGGGACCATCATATCTGGGTTCAAGAGATTTCCTGGAGTGTCTTTTCACGACCACCCAATTACCAGGCTGCAAGCTATGTGTTCCTGAAAAAATCAGAAGGGTCTGGAATAGAAGAGAACACTTGTTTATGTGTTTCTTTCAGTTTGTTACACAAGTCTTGTACATAGCTGGCAATACTGTCATAATTAAGCTGTAATGTCTGAGGGAAGTACAATCCTGTTTTGGGTGCACTTCCAAACAATATTTCAAATGGTGACAACCCTGTCCTCCTGTTAGGAGTAGTTCTTACTGAATATAAGGCTAGAGACAGGCATTCAGGCCAAGGCTTTCCTGTCTCTGCCATGGCTTTCTGAATCTTCAACTTATGTGTACCACTCAACCTTTCCACTTTGCCTGAACTCAGAGGATGGTAGGGTGTGTGAAAAGCTTGCTCAATCCCTAGTGCAGACATTATTTCTTTCATTATCTCACCTGTGAAATGCGTACCTCTGTCAGACTCAATCACCTTGGGCACTCCAAACCTACACACAAGTTCAGACATCAATTTCTTGGCAGTTGCTTGTGCGGTTGCTTTGCTCACAGGGTAGGCCTCAGGCCATCCTGAAAACAAATCCACACAGACCAATACATACTCGTATGTTCCAGACTTAGGCAACTGTATGTAATCTATCTGTATCCTCTGAAATGGGTACAGGGATTTTGGTGTACATTTAGCGGGTGTTTTAACTACCTGTCCTGGGTTGTGTAGAGCACATATGTGACATGCTTTTACGTGGTTACTAGCAGCTCTTCCAAAACCTGGGGCAAACCATAATTTTCCCACTAATGACTCCATGGCATTTCGAGAGGCATGCACTTTACCGTGGGCCAAGCCAGCCATCTGGGGTTGGACTGCTGCGGACAGACATAATCGATCCCCCATTTTCCACATACCATCACCTTTTGTAGCACCTGCTTTCTTCCATCTTTCAGTTTCCACACTGGTGACCTTTGAGTACAGCCCTTTTGGGTCTGCTAGGTCAATGTCCATTTTGCTCACCTGGTTGGGACCCCTTCTGGCCAGTAGTGCTGCAGCCTTGGCTGCTATGTCAGCTCTCTCATTTCCACAGCTTTCAGGGTCCCTTCCTTTTGCGTGAGCTCTAACTTTCACAATTGCCAGCTGCTTTGGGAGCAGTATGGCCTCCATCAGTCGACTTACCACATCTCCATTCTTAATTGGCTTGCCCTGGGCCGTTAGGAAGTTCCTTGACCTCCATATCGGACCATAATCATGCGCAATGCCAAAAACATACCTGGAGTCAGTGTATATGTTGGCTGTTCTACCTTTGGCTACCTTACAAGCCTCCATAAGGGCTTTGAGCTCAGCTTCTTGGGCTGACATGTGTGGTGGAAGAGCTTCCTGGACTATGATGTCATGTTCAGTGACTACAGCATACCCTGTAACAAATTTGCCTTCATCTGTCAGATACCTTGAGCCATCCACAAACATCTCATAATCAGGATTTTGTAATGGCACATCCGTGACATGGTCAAATCCCACTGTTTCCTGTGACATAAGAGCCACACAATCATGTTGATGCTGGCTGTCAAACAGTTCTTCTTCAGAGAGAGAGTTTAAAAATAAACTCATCTTCCACTCCCCCTTTTGAATCATGAACTCCTACAGGAAGAAGAGTTGCAGGATTCAAAGTTAAACAGCGTTGAAAAGAGATGTTTGAGGAGGACTGCAGAGCAAATTCCAGTTTGCTCTGCCGTGCCAAAGAAAGGTGACGTCTGTCTACCTGTGTGAGGATAGCATGGATGTCATGAGTGTGTCATGGTGTATACACAACCAATAAATGATCTAGGACAATGTCTGAGCTTTTGTCAAGGAATGCTTGTACCGAGAGGACAACCCGCACACAGGAGGGTGTCCCCCTGGCTTACAGCATCTAACCATGAGCTGTAATGTGTTGTTGTGTGAGAACTGCAGTTGCATGCCCTATCATCTCAGTCACGTAGAGCTGAAAAGGTTTCTGATAGTCAGGTAGGCCTAGGGCCGGAGCACTGACTATCTGCAACTTCAGCTGATAAAACGCATCCAAGGCCTCAGGTGTGAGGCTGAATGGCTTTGAGGAGAGGCTATCGTACAGAGGTTGCATGGTCAGAGATGCAGATCTGATCCATGGCCTACAAAAGGATACTAATCCCAAAAAGGTACGTAACCGAGCATGAGAGGCTGGCACCTGCATCTCTCTCACCACCTTGGTCCTCTCATCTGACAGGTGCTTGGTACCTTGGCCGAGACAGTGTCCTAGAAATACCACTTTTTGTTTGCAAAATTGCAACTTATCCTTGCTGGCCTTGCAGCCGTTCTGGTAGAGGAAACACAACAGGCTGATGGTCGCTGCTTCACAGGTTGGTTTGTCTGGAGCACAAAGAAGAAGGTCATCAACATATTGTAACAAAATGACATCATCATGTGGAAAATACCAAGTACTCATGATAAGTGTGAGACACCTTGTGAATTGGTTAGGACTGTTTTGCGCCCCTTGTGGTAGTACTGTCCAAGTGTACTCTTTACCCCTAAATGTAAATGCAAACAAATACTGGCAATCGGGGTGTAAAGGCACAGAAAAAAAAATATGCATTGCAAAGATCTACACAACTGTACCAGGTGGTACCTGTGGGGACAGCTGACAGCAGGGTGTGTGGGTTAGGTACCACTGGGGTTTCAAGTAGTGTTACTTTATTCAATTCCCTAAGATCATGAACCATACGGTATGTGTCTGGTTCTCCCTTTTTACCCTTTTTCTTCACTGGGAAAAGAGGAGTGTTTGCTACAGAAGTGCATTCCTTTAATGCCTCTGCCTTTACTAATTCCACTATGGTTACCACTATGGCATCTTCTTGGGCATGGGTCAGAGGATATTGTTTAATCCTGGGTGGCTGAGCACCAGGTTTCAGGGTTACCATAACAGGGGGTACATTCAATTTACCTAAGTCTGTTTTCCCAGTTGCCCATAATGCTGTTGGCACTTGGGATAACAGTACATTTTCTTCTTCAGTGAGGACAAAAATACAATTTGGTGTACTTAACTCGGCAGATAACAAACACAAAATCTCATGGTTAGTATGTGTGACTTTTACATATGCTTCTCCTGATGAATGCAACATGATATTACAACCTAATACTCCCATCACATCTGTACCAAGAATGTTATCTGATGTGTCTGAGACTAAATACCTAGTGAGTATTCTGCTACCCTGAAATGAGGTTTCTACAGGATCAGTTTGATCTAAAGCATCCACCGTTTTAGTGAGAAGTCTTCCATAATAAACTTCCACTGATTCACCTTTCTCTCTTTTAACAGATACCTTACTTCAGATGATAACAGGCAAGACAATAAATTCACATAACATAGTACAAGACATAATTTCATATGTTTAAGTATGTTCTTGAATATTTTACACATATATATTGTCATTGTACCTTACTTTCCATTTAACCTTAGGCTAACACTTTTATCAAAATATTTTCCCTTTGGGCATAAATAGTCATCATACACAGGCTGCGGACCCCGGAGGCCCAAAGCCAAGTTTCACTTTGTAATAATTGACATGTAACATTACTGGGTAACACAGTATCATGTTCAGCTTATGATTTTCTGCGTGCCCATCACATCAGATACAACGTCCTTGGAACTACTTGGCAGTCAATTAATGTTTTGGTTATTCCCTGCAGAACATCTGCAGAGCGCTACAACAGAATACAGGAATACAATTCAAGCAGATAGCAGTTAATACTGACACAAAAACTAACATATTACTATTTTTGTACAATTTTCAAATATTTCCCAAACCCCACCTTTTGTCATTACCACAGGTGTTCAAAACCCCTGAATTGTACTTCAGGTTACCATAAGGGAAAATTGCCAAACTTTAAAATTTTCTTCACTGGATTCCAACCAAAAGTTGAACCCCTGTGGAACATCACACTATCCTAGTTTCTTCTTTTTAGGGGACATTTCCTGAAAGCGGATTTAATTTTACAAAAAGCATAAAAGTTGAATCAATCCTGGCATTGCTATGAACAGAATGAATATTACAAATACAGGTTGACATATACATATATATATATATATATATATATATATATATATATATATATATAAAATACATAATCCAATAAACATCATACCAATGGTGTATAGTTTTTCTCTTTGCACTATATCAGATTCTCTGAGTATTTTGTTAAAGTAAGTAATATTTCATACAGAACTGGGAGATAAGATGGGTTATATTAAACAATAATACTGAGAAGGGTGATGTCTCCCTTCAAGCCTGATTCTCGGAGTGAGGTGGGGGTGATTCATTATTTCCTGAACTATCATCCCCTTTGACCTTCCTTCTTGGAGCTCTGCACTGCCTTTTTCTATTCTATTGCTTCCTTCTATTAGGGCATAAATGCCTCTTTGCAACTTTTTGTCCTGAATCAATCCCGCATGATCTAATCTCCACTGATCCCAAAACTTACTGTCTACTAACCCAGTCTGGTGTATTCCTGCTCTATTCAGGATTGTTTTTACCTGTGCGGCTACTTCTTTCCCTTCCCCTATTTCTATTAGTTCACATGGGGTGTACCATATCTTAGAGGGTCCCATCCCCATCTTGGCTGGTAGCTAATCAGCCGATGAGTCTCTCACTCCTCTAGGGCAACCTTTGAGACAATAGAGGGTCACTTATGACTACTTAGTGAGAACTCCCAGACAGACTCTTCTGTCTTCTATGAACTACTTGTGCAAGTTCAGGAGTAGTGCTCAGGGCAATGCCTAATGGCTTCCACAGGCTCAACTTTCTGCCTGTGTCCCCTTACCAAAACACTCCCAAATCACTGCAAGCACTTCTTCGCGCGGATTCTACTAAGTCCTTCGTGCTGCTACTCAGGTCCCATTCGACCTTGACCGTCCAGGCACGGCTGGAGGCTAGTGTTCCAAAACAAGGACTTTTCAATCACTCAGTGCTTCTCAGTTCCGAACCTTCTCCACAACTCTATACTCTAGGGGTTAAGAATAGAGAACTTTTCCCCATTCTTTGCAGCCTTATATCTTATAACACAGGTAACATGCAAACATCAGTAGACAGGTAAACAGGTAAGACAAAAAGCAAAGAAAACAATTTCCATATCATTTACAGGTGACATGTCCCTTTTAGGTTCTTCCATACTATTTAATTGGCATCGAGATGTCATATAAACATGCAGCAGCTTACCTCACTCATCGATACAGAGAATAGACACACAGGAACCTCAGATATACTAATTGGCAAGATCAAAGGCTTACCTCACAGTACTGTTTTTATCTATCTGAGGTCCTCTGGTCCCGTCCTCAAGTCAATCGGTGAGTGGGTCAGCACTCTATCGGCTGCACATCAGACGATCTCGTCGCCCCACGTTGATTAGCCAATTTCTGTCGGGGGTTAAGTCCCCCCGGGATGGATGCCACCGTAAGCCTAATTAAATAAATAACCAGTTTTGAGCGCTCGGGAAACAAGACGTACACAGGTATCGTGTATGAACCGTTTCTTCTTTATTGCGTAGTTCAATACAGTTTTAAAGGTAAGCTCAGTTACATAACAGTCATGTGATCAATGTACATATATGGGTTTTCCAGTTCCGTTACCAGACAAAGTTGTTCAATTTCCCATCACCCCAGAGGTTTCCTTTTCACCTAATCTAAATGTCCTCCTTATCTTTCCTGAGAATGGTACATCTCTGAGAACAGCAGAACTGTTGATATTCAGACCCTGAGATGATATTCTATCTCTAAACTATTTAGCCTGCAAGAGAACATTTCACCCTGTGTCTTCTATATACTGCGTTATAAAATATAATACAAATTATGCTTTAACCCTTACAGCTACAACGATTGAAAAGCCCCTCCCACTTTTGATTTGAGCTACCATTAGCAAGTCATTCTGTGAAGTGCTCTCTCAGGTTGACATCTCTGCTGTATGCATGTAATACGCTCCATAATACAGCACCAATGTTGCTTTCCTCTTAGACTATCCTGTCAAAGCAATCCCTCTGTGTATGTATGGGTGAAAAGAAGAAGCATTGTAAAATATTTTATAAGAGAAAACGCTCCATTCTCCGCTTATTTTCCTCATGTTTAACTGACTTTCCTCTGAAATCTCTGCTGAAGCTTATGCTCCAGCTCAGAATAGAAGTCTGCGGAGGGGAGAAATGAGATGGGGACTAGTGAAAAAAGAGAGACAGGCACAAGAGACTGAAAGCAGCCAGATAGCAAGTATCTGTCTCACCAAAGTGCTTCAGCCAAATCAGTCCAGGTGGGTTCTTCTCGCTAATGTCCTATATGATCTCACAGCGGGTTCTGTAACTTCAAATGGAATGGGAAATATAAAGGAAGCACTTATACTTGTCCCTTCAGCAGAATAAACTCAGGGTTTCTAAAATATTTGTTCTTAGGCTTAGGGAACGTGTTGCTGGAACGCAGCACTTTTCAGTGATTCGAAAATGCAGCAGAAAAATGCTGTGTTTTACAGTACCATCAAAGAGAATGAGGTTTTGTGTAATCTCATTAACACATTGCAGAAAACAGTGCGTTTTGGCTCCTATAAAATCAAAATTAAGGAACGCAAAAGAAAAGAAATAATCTGTTGTTTTTCACAATTTTATTTGGTACATTGTTTTTTCTTCCCATGGACATTTCACTGTATATTTATTTGGGGGTCACCTATGTTTCACTATGTGTAGTCTTTAGGAATCAACTCACCACGCTTGAAAATGTATAAGCTTCCGATTTGCAATCACGATCACTCAGCTGACAACGCTTTAACGTTTCCTGTGTTTTAAGGCTTTCCACTTTGAGAGCGAGGCAGGGATTGAATTCACGACATAGTGCAAACAGACGTACAAATGCGTCACCCTACTGACTGAGCCACAGGTACTCCTAAGATAGATTGTGTTACTTTTTTAATCAAATCTTCTGTTCTTCTCTCAATAGTTAACAAGAACACTAAATGGCATGCAGAGAAAGGGCACAAATCTTTATTTTATTTAACTTGTCACAATGTAGGGTCTAATATTATTGTATGGGGTGTAAATATATGCATCTATCCACAATTTTTTAAGGGCTACAACGCTTGAAAAGCCCCTCCCACTTTTGATTTGAGCTACCATTAGCAAGTCACTCTGTGAAGTGCTCTCTCAGGTTGACATCTCTGCTGTATGCAAGTAATACGCTCCATAATACAGCAACAATGTTGCTTTCCTCTTAGACTTGCCTGTCAAAGCAATCCCTCTGTGTATGTATGGGTGACAAGAAGAAGCATTGTAAAATATTTTATAAGAGAAAACGCTCCACTCTCCGCTTATTTTCCTCATGTTTAACTGACTTTCCTCTTAAATCTCTGCTTTAGCTCATGTTCCAGCTCAGAATAGAAGTCTGCGGAGGGGAGAAATGAGAAGGGGACTAGTGAGAAAGGAGAGACAGGCACAAGAGACTGAAAGCAGCCAGATAGTAAATATCTGTCTCACCAAAGTGCTTCAGCCAAATCAGTCCAGGTGGGTTCTTCTCGCTAATGTCCTGTATTATCTCACAGCAGGTTCTGTAACTTCAAATGGAATGGGAAACATAAAGGAAGCACTTATACTTGTCCCTTCAGCAGAATAAACTCAGGGTTTCTAAAATATTTGTTCTTAGGCTTAGGGAACGTGTTGCTGGAACGCAGCACTTTTCAGTGATTCGAAAATGCAGCAGAAAAATGCTGTGTTTTACAGTACCATCAAAGAGAATGAGGTTTTGTGTAATCTCATTAACACATTGCAGAAAACAGTGCGTTTTGGCTCCCATAAAATCAAAATTAAGGAACGCAAAAGGAAAGAAACTCTGCTGTTTTTCACAATTTTATTTTGTACATTATTTTTTTTTCCCATGGACATTTCACTGTATATTTATTTGGGGTCACCAATGTTTTACTATGTGTGGTCTTTAGGAATCAACTCACCTCACTTGGAGGATGTATAAGCTTCCGATTTGCAATCACTATCACTCAGCTGACGACTCTTTAACGTTTCCTGTGTTTTAAGGCTTTCCACTTTGAGAGCGAGGCATGGATTGAACTCACGACACGGTACATTTAGACATACGAATGCGTCACCCTACCGACTGAGCCACAGGTACTCATAGGATAGATTGTGTTACTTTTTTAATCAAATCTTCTGTTCTTCTCTCAATAGTTAACATGAACACAAAATGGCACACATAGAAAGGACACAAATCTTTATTTTATTTAACTTGTCACAATTTAGGGTCTAATATTATTGTATGGGGTGTAAATATATGCATCTATATACAATTTTTTAAGGGCTACAACACTTGAAAAGCCCCTCCCACTTTTGATTTGAGCTACCATTAGCAAGTCACTCTGTGAAGTGCTCTCTCAGGTTGACATCTCTGCTGTATGCAAGTAATACGCTCCATAATACAGCAACAATGTTGCTTTCCTCTTAGACTTGCCAGTCAAAGCAATCTCTCTGTGTTTGTATAGGTGAAAAGAAGAAGCATTGTAAAATATTTTATAAGAGAAAACGCTCCACTCTCCGCTTATTTTCCTCATGTTTAACTGACTTTCCTCTGAAATCTCTGCTTTAGCTCATGTTCCAGCTCAGAATAGAAGTCTGCGGAGGGGAGAAATGAGAAGGGGACTAGTGAGAAAGGAGAGACAGGCACAAGAGACTGAAAGCAGCCAGATAGTAAGTATCTGTCTCACCAAAGTGCTTCAGCCAAATCAGTCCAGGTGGGTTCTTCTTGCTAATGTCCTGTATTATCTCACAGCAGGTTCTGTAACTTCAAATGGAATGGGAAACATAAAAGAAGCACTTATACTTGTCCCTTCAGCAGAAAAAACTCAGGGTTTCTAAAATATTTGTTCCTAGGCTTAGGGAACGCGTTGCTGGAACGCAGCACTTTTCAGTGATTCGAAAATGGAGCAGAAAAATGCTGTGTTTTACAGTACCATCAAAGAGAATGAGGTTTTGTGTAATCTCATTAACACATTGCAGAAAACAGTGCGTTTTGACTCCCATAAAAACAAAATTAAGGAACGCATAAAGAAAGAAATTCTGCTGTATTTCACAATTTTATTTGGTACATTGTTTTTTCTTCCCATGGACATTTCACTGTATATTTATTTGGGGTCACCTATGTTTTACTATGTGTGGTCTTTAGGAATCTACTCACCACACTTGGAGATGTATAAGCTTCCGATTTGCAATCACTATCACTCAGCTGACTGCTCTTTAACGTTTCCTGTGTTTTAAGGCTTTCCATTTTGAGAGCGAGGCAAGGATTGAACTCACGACAAGGTGCATTTAGACATACGAATACGTCACCTTACCGACTGAGCCACAGGTACTGCTAGGGTAAAGTGCGTTACTTTTTTAATCAAATCTTCTGTTCTTCTCTCAATAGTTAACATGAACACTAAATGGCACGCATAGAAAGGACACAAATCTTTATTTTATTTAACTTGTCACAATTTAGGGTCTAATATTATTGTATGGGGTGTAAATATATGCATCTATATACAATTTTTTAAGGGCTACAACGCTTGAAAAGCCCCTCCCACTTTTGATTTGAGCTACCATTAGCAAGTCACTCTGTGAAGTGCTCTCTCAGGTTGACATCTCTGCTGTATGCAAGTAATACGCTCCATAATACAGCAACAATGTTGCTTTCCTCTTAGACTTGCCTGTCAAAGCAATCCCTCTGTGTATGTATGGGTGAAAAGAAGAAGCATTGTAAAATATTTTCTAAGAGAAAACGCTCCACTCTCCGCTTATTTTCCTCATGTTTAACTGACTTTCCTCTGAAATCTCTGCTTTAGCTCATGTTCCAGCTCAGAATAGAAGTCTGCGGAGGGGAGAAATGAGAAGGGGACTAGTGAGAAAGCAGAGACAGGCACAAGAGACTGAAACCAGCCAGATAGTAAGTATCTGTCTCACCAAAGTGCTTCAGCCAAATCAGTCCAGGTGGGTTCTTCTCGCTAATGTCCTGTATTATCTCACAGCAGGTTCTGTAACTTCAAATGGAATGGGAAACATAAAGGAAGCACTTATACTTGTCCCTTCAGCAGAATAAACTCAGGGTTTCTAAAATATTTGTTCCTAGGCTTAGGGAACGCGTTGCTGGAACGCAGCACTTTTCAGTGATTCGAAAATGCAGCAGAAAAATGCTGTGGTTTACAGTACCATCAAAGAGAATGAGGTTTTGTGTAATCTCATTAACACATTGCAGAAAACAGTGCGTTTTGGCTCCCATAAAATCAAAATTAAGGAACGCAAAAGGAAAGAAATTCTGCTGTTTTTCACAATTTTATTTTGTACATTTTTTTTTTTTCCCATGGACATTTCACTGTATATTTATTTGGGGTCACCTATGTTTTACTATGTGTGGTCTTTAGGAATCAACTCACCTCACTTGGAGATGTATAAGCTTCCGATTTGCAATCACTATCACTCAGCTGACGGCTCTTTAACGTTTCCTGTGTTTTAAGGCTTTCCACTTTGAGAGCGAGGCAGGGATTGACCTCACGACATGGTGCATTTAGACACACGAATGCATCACTCTACCGATTGAGCCACAGGTACTCCTAGGATAGATTGCTTTACTTTTTTAATCAAATCTTCTGTTCTTCTCTCAATAGTTAACATGAACACTAAACAGCACGCATAGAAAGGACACAAATCTTTCTTTTATTTAACTTGTCACAATTTAGGGTCTAATATTATTGTATGGGGTGTAAATATATGCATCTATCTACAATTTTTTAAGGGCTACAACGCTTGAAAAGCCCCTCCCACTTTTGATTTGAGCTACCATTAGCAAGTCACTCTGTGAAGTGCTCTCTCAGGTTGACATCTCTGCTGTATGCAAGTAATACGCTCCATAATACAGCAACAATGTTGCTTTCCTCTTAGACTTGCCTGTCAAAGCAATCCCTCTGTGTATGTATGGGTGAAAAGAAGAAGCATTGTAAAATATTTTCTAAGAGAAAACGCTCCACTCTCCGCTTATTTTCCTCATGTTTAACTGACTTTCCTCTGAAATCTCTGCTTTAGCTCATGTTCCAGCTCAGAATAGAAGTCTGCGGAGGGGAGAAATGAGAAGGGGACTAGTGAGAAAGGAGAGACAGGCACAAGAGACTTAAAGCAGCCAGATAGTAAGTATGTGTCTCACCAATGTGCTTCAGACAAATCAGTCCAGGTGGGTTCTTCTCGCTAATGTCCTGTATTATTTCACAGCAAGTTTTGTAACTTCAAATGGAATGGGAAACATAAAGGAAGCACTTATACTTGTCCCTTCAGCAGAATAAACTCAGGGTTTCTAAAATATTTGTTCCTAGGCTTAGGGAACGCGTTGCTGGAACGCAGCACTTTTCAGTGATTCGAAAATGCAGCAGAAAAATGCTGTGTTTTACAGTACCATCAAAGAGAATGAGGTTTTGTGTAATCTCATTAACACATTGCAGAAAACAGTGCGTTTTGGCTCCCATAAAATCAAAATTAAGGAACGCATAGGGAAAGAAATTCTGCTGTTTTTCACAATTTTATTTGGTACATTGTTTTTTCTTCCCATGGACATTTCATTGTATATTTATTTGGGGTCACCTATGTTTTGCTATGTGTGGTCTTTAGAAATCAACTCACCACACTTGGAGATGTATAAGCTTCCGATTTGCAATCACTATCACTCAGCTGACAGCTCTTTAAACGTTTCCTGTGTTTTAAGGCTTTCAAATTTGAGAGCGAGGCAGGGATTGAACTCACGACATTCTGCATTTAGACATACGAATGCGTCACCCTACCGACTGAGCCACAGGTACTCCTAGGATAGATTACGTTACTTTTTTAATCAAATCTTCTGTTCTTCTCTCAATAGTTAACATGAACACTAAATGGCACACATAGAAAGGACACAAATCTTTATTTTATTTAATTTGTCACAATTTAGGGTCTCATATTATTGTATGGGGTGTAAATATATGCATCTATCTACAATTTTTTAAGGGCTACAACGCTTGAAAAGCCCCTCCCACTTTTGATTTGAGCTACCATTAGCAAGTCACTCTGTGAAGTGCTCTCTCAGGTTGACATCTCTGCTGTATGCAAGTAATACGCTCCATAATACAGCAACAATGTTGCTTTCCTCTTAGACTTGCCTGTCAAAGCAATCCCTCTGTGTATGTATGGGTGAAAAGAAGAAGCATTGTAAAATATTTTATAAGAGAAAACGCTCCACTCTACGCTTATTTTCCTCATGTTTAACTGACTTTCCTCTGAAATCTCTGCTTTAGCTCATGTTCCAGCTCAGAATAGAAGTCTGCGGAGGGGAATAATGAGAAGGGGACTAGTGAGAAAGGAGAGACAGGCACAAGAGACTGAAAGCAGCCAGATAGTAAGTATCTGTCTCACCAAAGTGCTTCAGCCAAATCAGTCCAGGTGGGTTCTTCTCGCTAATGTCCTGTATTATCTCACAGCAGGTTCTGTAACTTCAAATGGAATGGGAAACATAAAGGAAGCACTTATACTTGTCCCTTCAGCAGAATAAACTCAGGGTTTCTAAAATATTTGTTCCTAGGCTTAGGGAACGCGTTGCTGGAACGCAGCACTTTTCAGTGATTCGAAAATGCAGCAGAAAAATGCTGTGTTTTACAGTACCATCAAAGAGAATGAGGTTTTGTGTAATCTCATTAACACATTGCAGAAAACAGTGCGTTTTGGCTCCCATAAAATCAAAATTAAGGAACGAAATTCTGCTGTTTTTCACAATTTTATTTGGTACATTGTTTTTTCTTCCCATGGACATTTCACTGTATATTTATTTGGGGTCACCTATGTTTTACTATGTTTGGTCTTTAGGAATCAACTCACCACACTTGGAGATGTATAAGCTTCTAATTTCCAATCACTATCACTCAGCTGACGGCTCTTTAACGTTTCCTGTGTTTTAAGGCTTTCCACTTTGAGAGCGAGGCAGGGATTGAACTCACGACATGGTGCATTTAGACATACAAATGCGTCACCCTACCGACTGAGCCACAGGTACTCCTAGAATAGATTGTGTTACTTTTTTAATCAAATCTTCTGTTCTTCTCTCAATAGTTAACATGAACACTAAATGTCACACATAGAAAGGACACAAATCTTTATTTTATTTAACTTGTCACAATTTAGGGTCTAATATTATTGTATGGGGTGTAAATATATGCATCTATCTACAATTTTTTAAGGGCTACAACGCTTGAAAAGCCCCTCCCACTTTTGATTTGAGCTACCATTAGCAAGTCACTCTGTGAAGTGCTCTCTCAGGTTGACATCTCTGCTGTATGCAAGTAATACGCTCCATAATACAGCAACAATGTTGCTTTCCTCTTAGACTTGCCTGTCAAAGCAATCCCTCTGTGTATGTATGGGTGAAAAGAAGAAGCATTGTAAAATATTTTATAAGAGAAAACGCTCCACTCTCCGCTTATTTTCCTCATGTTTAACTGACTTTCCTCTGAAATCTCTGCTTTAGCTCATGTTCCAGCTCAGAATAGAAGTCTGCGGAGGGGAGAAATGAGAAGGGGACTAGTGAGAAAGGAGAGACAGGCACAAGAGACTTAAAGCAGCCAGATAGTAAGTATGTGTCTCACCAATGTGCTTCAGACAAATCAGTCCAGGTGGGTTCTTCTCGCTAATGTCCTGTATTATTTCACAGCAGGTTTTGTAACTTCAAATGGAATGGGAAACATAAAGGAAGCACTTATACTTGTCCCTTCAGCAGAATAAACTCAGGGTTTCTAAAATATTTGTTCCCAGGCTTAGGGAACGCGTTGCTGGAACGCAGCACTTTTCAGTGATTCGAAAATGCAGCAGAAAAATGCTGTGTTTTACAGTACCATCAAAGAGAATGAGGTTTTGTGTAATCTCATTAACACATTGCAGAAAACAGTGCATTTTGGCTCCCATAAAATCAAAATTAAGGAATGCAAAAGGAAAGAATTTTTTGGTTTTTCACAATTTTATTTGGTACATTGTTTTTTCTTCCCATGGACATTTCACTGTATATTTATTTGGGGTCACCTATGTTTTACTATGTGTGGTCTTTAGAAATCAACTCACCACAGTTGGAGATGTATAAGCTTCCGATTTGCAATCATTATCACTCAGCTGACTGCTCTTTAATGTTTCATGTGTTTTAAGGCTTTCCACTTTGAGAGCGAGGCAGAGATTGAACTCACGACATGGTGCATTTAGACATACGACTGAGCCACAGGTACTCCTAGGATAGATTGCGTTACTTTTTTAATCAAATCTTCTGTTCTTCTCTCAATAGTTAACATGAACACTAAATGGCACACATAGAAAGGACACAAATCTTTATTTTATTTAATTTGTCACAATTTAGGGTCTCATATTATTGTATGGGGTGTAAATATATGCATCTATCTACAATTTTTTAAGGGCTACAACGCTTGAAAAGCCCCTCCCACTTTTGATTTGAGCTACCATTAGCAAGTCACTCTGTGAAGTGCTCTCTCAGGTTGACATCTCTGCTGTATGCAAGTAATACGCTCCATAATACAGCAACAATGTTGCTTTCCTCTTAGACTTGCCTGTCAAAGCAATCCCTCTGTGTATGTATGGGTGAAAAGAAGAAGCATTGTAAAATATTTTATAAGAGAAAACGCTCCACTCTACGCTTATTTTCCTCATGTTTAACTGACTTTCCTCTGAAATCTCTGCTTTAGCTCATGTTCCAGCTCAGAATAGAAGTCTGCGGAGGGGAATAATGAGAAGGGGACTAGTGAGAAAGGAGAGACAGGCACAAGAGACTGAAAGCAGCCAGATAGTAAGTATCTGTCTCACCAAAGTGCTTCAGCCAAATCAGTCCAGGTGGGTTCTTCTCGCTAATGTCCTGTATTATCTCACAGCAGGTTCTGTGACTTCAAATGGAATGGGAAATATAAAGGAAGCACTTATACTTGTCCCTTCAGCAGAATAAACTCAGGGTTTCTAAAATATTTGTTCCTAGGCTTAGGGAACGCATTGCTGGAACGCAGCACTTTTCAGTGATTCGAAAATGCAGCAGAAAAATGCTGTGTTTTACAGTACCATCAAAGAGAATGAGGTTTTGTGTAATCTCATTAACACATTGCAGAAAACACTGCGTTTTGGCTCCCATAAAATCAAAATTAAGGAACGCATAGGGAAAGAAATTCTGCTGTTTTTCACAATTTTATTTGGTACATTGTTTTTTCTTCCCATGGACATTTCATTGTATATTTATTTGGGGTCACCTATGTTTTGCTATCTGTGGTCTTTAGAAATCAACTCACCACACTTGGAGATGTATAAGCTTCCGATTTGCAATCACTATCACTCAGCTGACAGCTCTTTAAACGTTTCCTGTGTTTTAAGGCTTTCAACTTTGAGAGCGAGGCAGGGATTGAACTCACGACATTCTGCATTTAGACATTCGAATGCGTCACCCTACCGACTGAGCCACAGGTACTCCTAGGATAGATTACGTTACTTTTTTAATCAAATCTTCTGTTCTTCTCTCAATAGTTAACATGAACACTAAATGGCACACATAGAAAGGACACAAATCTTTATTTTATTTAATTTGTCACAATTTAGGGTCTCATATTATTGTATGGGGTGTAAATATATGCATCTATCTACAATTTTTTAAGGGCTACAACGCTTGAAAAGCCCCTCCCACTTTTGATTTGAGCTACCATTAGCAAGTCACTCTGTGAAGTGCTCTCTCAGGTTGACATCTCTGCTGTATGCAAGTAATACGCTCCATAATACAGCAACAATGTTGCTTTCCTCTTAGACTTGCCTGTCAAAGCAATCCCTCTGTGTATGTATGGGTGAAAAGAAGAAGCATTGTAAAATATTTTATAAGAGAAAACGCTCCACTCTACGCTTATTTTCCTCATGTTTAACTGACTTTCCTCTGAAATCTCTGCTTTAGCTCATGTTCCAGCTCAGAATAGAAGTCTGCGGAGGGGAATAATGAGAAGGGGACTAGTGAGAAAGGAGAGACAGGCACAAGAGACTGAAAGCAGCCAGATAGTAAGTATCTGTCTCACCAAAGTGCTTCAGCCAAATCAGTCCAGGTGGGTTCTTCTCGCTAATGTCCTGTATTATCTCACAGCAGGTTCTGTAACTTCAAATGGAATGGGAAACATAAAGGAAGCACTTATACTTGTCCCTTCAGCAGAATAAACTCAGGGTTTCTAAAATATTTGTTCCTAGGCTTAGGGAACGCGTTGCTGGAACGCAGCACTTTTCAGTGATTCGAAAATGCAGCAGAAAAATGCTGTGTTTTACAGTACCATCAAAGAGAATGAGGTTTTGTGTAATCTCATTAACACATTGCAGAAAACAGTGCGTTTTGGCTCCCATAAAATCAAAATTAAGGAACGAAATTCCGCTGTTTTTCACAATTTTATTTGGTACATTGTTTTTTCTTCCCATGGACATTTCACTGTATATTTATTTGGAGTCACCTATGTTTTACTATGTTTGGTCTTTAGGAATCAACTCACCACACTTGGAGATGTATAAGCTTCTAATTTCCAATCACTATCACTCAGCTGACGGCTCTTTAACGTTTCCTGTGTTTTAAGGCTTTCCACTTTGAGAGCGAGGCAGGGATTGAACTCACGACATGGTGCATTTAGACATACAAATGCGTCACCCTACCGACTGAGCCACAGGTACTCCTAGAATAGATTGTGTTACTTTTTTAATCAAATCTTCTGTTCTTCTCTCAATAGTTAACATGAACACTAAATGTCACACATAGAAAGGACACAAATCTTTATTTTATTTAACTTGTCACAATTTAGGGTCTAATATTATTGTATGGGGTGTAAATATATGCATCTATCTACAATTTTTTAAGGGCTACAACGCTTGAAAAGCCCCTCCCACTTTTGATTTGAGCTACCATTAGCAAGTCACTCTGTGAAGTGCTCTCTCAGGTTGACATCTCTGCTGTATGCAAGTAATACGCTCCATAATACAGCAACAATGTTGCTTTCCTCTTAGACTTGCCTGTCAAAGCAATCCCTCTGTGTATGTATGGGTGAAAAGAAGAAGCATTGTAAAATATTTTATAAGAGAAAACGCTCCACTCTCCGCTTATTTTCCTCATGTTTAACTGACTTTCCTCTGAAATCTCTGCTTTAGCTCATGTTCCAGCTCAGAATAGAAGTCTGCGGAGGGGAGAAATGAGAAGGGGACTAGTGAGAAAAGAGAGACAGGCACAAGAGACTGAAAGCAGCCAAATAGTAAATATCTGTCTCACCAAAGTGCTTCAGGCAAATCAGTCCAGGTGGGTTCTTCTCGCTAATGTCCTGTATTATCTCACAGCAGGTTCTGTGACTTCAAATGGAATGGGAAATATAAAGGAAGCACTTATACTTGTCCCTTCAGCAGAATAAACTCAGGGTTTCTAAAATATTTGTTCCTAGGCTTAGGGAACGCATTGCTGGAACGCAGCACTTTTCAGTGATTCGAAAATGCAGCAGAAAAATGCTGTGTTTTACAGTACCATCAAAGAGAATGAGGTTTTGTGTAATCTCATTAACACATTGCAGAAAACAGTGCGTTTTGGCTCCCATAAAATCAAAATTAAGGAACGAAATTCTGCTGTTTTTCACAATTTTATTTCGTACATTGTTTTTTCTTCCAATGGACATTTCACTGTATATTTATTTGGGGTCACCTATGTTTTACTATGTGTGGTCTTTAGGAATCAACTCACCACACTTGGAGATGTATAAGCTTCTAATTTCCCATCACTATCACTCAGCTGACGGCTCTTTAACGTTTCCTGTGTTTTAAGGCTTTCCACTTCGAGAGCGAGGTAGGGATTGAACTCACGACATGGTGCATTTAGACATACAAACGCGTCACCCTACCGACTGAGCCACAGGTACTCCTAGAATAGGTTGGGTTACTTTTTTTAATCAAATCTTCTGTTCTTCTCTCAATAGTTAACATGAACACTAAATGTCACACATAGAAAGAACACAAATCTTTATTTTATTTAACTTGTCACAATTTAGGGTCTAATATTATTGTATGGGGTGTAAATATATGCATCTATCTACAATTTTTTAAGGGCTACAACGCTTGAAAAGCCCCTCCCACTTTTGATTTGAGCTACCATTAGCAAGTAACTCTGTGAAGTGCTCTCTCAGGTTGACATCTCTGCTGTATGCAAGTAATACGCTCCATAATACAGCAACAATGTTGCTTTCCTCTTAGACTTGCCTGTCAAAGCAATCCCTCTGTGTATGTATGGGTGAAAAGAAGAAGCATTGTAAAATATTTTATAAGAGAAAACGCTCCACTCTACGCTTATTTTCCTCATGTTTAACTGACTTTCCTCTGAAATCTCTGCTTTAGCTCATGTTCCAGCTCAGAATAGAAGTCTGCGGAGGGGAATAATGAGAAGGGGACTAGTGAGAAAGGAGAGACAGGCACAAGAGACTGAAAGCAGCCAGATAGTAAGTATCTGTCTCACCAAAGTGCTTCAGCCAAATCAGTCCAGGTGGGTTCTTCTCGCTAATGTCCTGTATTATCTCACAGCAGGTTCTGTGACTTCAAATGGAATGGGAAATATAAAGGAAGCACTTATACTTGTCCCTTCAGCAGAATAAACTCAGGGTTTCTAAAATATTTGTTCCTAGGCTTAGGGAACGCATTGCTGGAACGCAGCACTTTTCAGTGATTCGAAAATGCAGCAGAAAAATGCTGTGTTTTACAGTACCATCAAAGAGAATGAGGTTTTGTGTAATCTCATTAACACATTGCAGAAAACACTGCGTTTTGGCTCCCATAAAATCAAAATTAAGGAACGCATAGGGAAAGAAATTCTGCTGTTTTTCACAATTTTATTTGGTACATTGTTTTTTCTTCCCATGGACATTTCATTGTATATTTATTTGGGGTCACCTATGTTTTGCTATCTGTGGTCTTTAGAAATCAACTCACCACACTTGGAGATGTATAAGCTTCCGATTTGCAATCACTATCACTCAGCTGACAGCTCTTTAAACGTTTCCTGTGTTTTAAGGCTTTCAACTTTGAGAGCGAGGCAGGGATTGAACTCACGACATTCTGCATTTAGACATACGAATGCGTCACCCTACCGACTGAGCCACAGGTACTCCTAGGATAGATTACGTTACTTTTTTAATCAAATCTTCTGTTCTTCTCTCAATAGTTAACATGAACACTAAATGGCACACATAGAAAGGACACAAATCTTTATTTTATTTAATTTGTCACAATTTAGGGTCTCATATTATTGTATGGGGTGTAAATATATGCATCTATCTACAATTTTTTAAGGGCTACAACGCTTGAAAAGCCCCTCCCACTTTTGATTTGAGCTACCATTAGCAAGTCACTCTGTGAAGTGCTCTCTCAGGTTGACATCTCTGCTGTATGCAAGTAATACGCTCCATAATACAGCAACAATGTTGCTTTCCTCTTAGACTTGCCTGTCAAAGCAATCCCTCTGTGTATGTATGGGTGAAAAGAAGAAGCATTGTAAAATATTTTATAAGAGAAAACGCTCCACTCTACGCTTATTTTCCTCATGTTTAACTGACTTTCCTCTGAAATCTCTGCTTTAGCTCATGTTCCAGCTCAGAATAGAAGTCTGCGGAGGGGAATAATGAGAAGGGGACTAGTGAGAAAGGAGAGACAGGCACAAGAGACTGAAAGCAGCCAGATAGTAAGTATCTGTCTCACCAAAGTGCTTCAGCCAAATCAGTCCAGGTGGGTTCTTCTCGCTAATGTCCTGTATTATCTCACAGCAGGTTCTGTAACTTCAAATGGAATGGGAAACATAAAGGAAGCACTTATACTTGTCCCTTCAGCAGAATAAACTCAGGGTTTCTAAAATATTTGTTCCTAGGCTTAGGGAACGCGTTGCTGGAACGCAGCACTTTTCAGTGATTCGAAAATGCAGCAGAAAAATGCTGTGTTTTACAGTACCATCAAAGAGAATGAGGTTTTGTGTAATCTCATTAACACATTGCAGAAAACAGTGCGTTTTGGCTCCCATAAAATCAAAATTAAGGAACGCATAAGGAAAGAAATTCTGCTGTTTTTCACAATTTTATTTGGTACATTGTTTTTTCTTCCCATGGACATTTCACTGTATATTTATTTGGGGTCACCTATGTTTTACTATGTTTGGTCTTTAGGAATCAACTCACCACACTTGGAGATGTATAAGCTTCTAATTTCCAATCACTATCACTCAGCTGACGGCTCTTTAACGTTTCCTGTGTTTTAAGGCTTTCCACTTTGAGAGCGAGGCAGGGATTGAACTCACGACATGGTGCATTTAGACATACAAATGCGTCACCCTACCGACTGAGCCACAGGTACTCCTAGAATAGATTGTGTTACTTTTTTAATCAAATCTTCTGTTCTTCTCTCAATAGTTAACATGAACACTAAATGTCACACATAGAAAGGACACAAATCTTTATTTTATTTAACTTGTCACAATTTAGGGTCTAATATTATTGTATGGGGTGTAAATATATGCATCTATCTACAATTTTTTAAGGGCTACAACGCTTGAAAAGCCCCTCCCACTTTTGATTTGAGCTACCATTAGCAAGTCACTCTGTGAAGTGCTCTCTCAGGTTGACATCTCTGCTGTATGCAAGTAATACGCTCCATAATACAGCAACAATGTTGCTTTCCTCTTAGACTTGCCTGTCAAAGCAATCCCTCTGTGTATGTATGGGTGAAAAGAAGAAGCATTGTAAAATATTTTATAAGAGAAAACGCTCCACTCTCCGCTTATTTTCCTCATGTTTAACTGACTTTCCTCTGAAATCTCTGCTTTAGCTCATGTTCCAGCTCAGAATAGAAGTCTGCGGAGGGGAGAAATGAGAAGGGGACTAGTGAGAAAAGAGAGACAGGCACAAGAGACTGAAAGCAGCCAAATAGTAAATATC
This sequence comes from Leptodactylus fallax, assembly GCA_947044405.1. Taxonomy (NCBI): domain Eukaryota; kingdom Metazoa; phylum Chordata; class Amphibia; order Anura; family Leptodactylidae; genus Leptodactylus; species Leptodactylus fallax. Next base: position 2,335,184 of record CAMRHE010000178.1, on the reverse strand, counting down.
TGTCTCACCAAAGTGCTTCAGGCAAATCAGTCCAGGTGGGTTCTTCTCGCTAATGTCCTGTATTATCTCACAGCAGGTTCTGTGACTTCAAATGGAATGGGAAATATAAAGGAAGCACTTATACTTGTCCCTTCAGCAGAATAAACTCAGGGTTTCTAAAATATTTGTTCCTAGGCTTAGGGAACGCATTGCTGGAACGCAGCACTTTTCAGTGATTCGAAAATGCAGCAGAAAAATGCTGTGTTTTACAGTACCATCAAAGAGAATGAGGTTTTGTGTAATCTCATTAACACATTGCAGAAAACAGTGCGTTTTGGCTCCCATAAAATCAAAATTAAGGAACGAAATTCTGCTGTTTTTCACAATTTTATTTCGTACATTGTTTTTTCTTCCAATGGACATTTCACTGTATATTTATTTGGGGTCACCTATGTTTTACTATGTGTGGTCTTTAGGAATCAACTCACCACACTTGGAGATGTATAAGCTTCTAATTTCCCATCACTATCACTCAGCTGACGGCTCTTTAACGTTTCCTGTGTTTTAAGGCTTTCCACTTCGAGAGCGAGGTAGGGATTGAACTCACGACATGGTGCATTTAGACATACAAATGCGTCACCCTACCGACTGAGCCACAGGTACTCCTAGAATAGGTTGGGTTACTTTTTTTAATCAAATCTTCTGTTCTTCTCTCAATAGTTAACATGAACACTAAATGTCACACATAGAAAGGACACAAATCTTTATTTTATTTAACTTGTCACAATTTAGGGTCTAATATTATTGTATGGGGTGTAAATATATGCATCTATCTACAATTTTTTAAGGGCTACAACGCTTGAAAAGCCCCTCCCACTTTTGATTTGAGCTACCATTAGCAAGTCACTCTGTGAAGTGCTCTCTCAGGTTGACATCTCTGCTGTATGCAAGTAATACGCGCCATAATACAGCAACAATGTTGCTTTCCTCTTAGACTTGCCTGTCAAAGCAATCCCTCTGTGTATGTATGGGTGAAAAGAAGAAGCATTGTAAAATATTTTATAAGAGAAAACGCTCCACTCTCCGCTTATTTTCCTCATGTTTAACTGACTTTCCTCTGAAATCTCTGCTTTAGCTCATGTTCCAGCTCAGAATAGAAGTCTGCGGAGGGGAGAAATGAGAAGGGGACTAGTGAGAAAAGAGAGACAGGCACAAGAGACTGAAAGCAGCCAGATAGTAAATATCTGTCTCACCAAAGTGCTTCAGCCAAATCAGTCCAGGTGGGTTCTTCTCGCTAATGTCCTGTATTATCTCACAGCAGGTTCTGTGACTTCAAATGGAATGGGAAATATAAAGGAAGCACTTATACTTGTCCCTTCAGCAGAATAAACTCAGGGTTTCTAAAATATTTGTTCCTAGGCTTAGGGAACGCATTGCTGGAACGCAGCACTTTTCAGTGATTCGAAAATGCAGCAGAAAAATGCTGTGTTTTACAGTACCATCAAAGAGAATGAGGTTTTGTGTAATCTCATTAACACATTGCAGAAAACACTGCGTTTTGGCTCCCATAAAATCAAAATTAAGGAACGCATAAGGAAAGAAATTCAGCTGTTTTTCACAATTTTATTTGGTACATTGGTTTTTTTCTTCCCATGGACATTTCATTGTATATTTATTTGGGGTCACCTATGTTTTACTATGTATGGTCGTTAGAAATCAACTCACCACACTTGGAGATGTATAAGCTTCCGATTTGCAATCATTATCACTCAGCTGACAGCTTTTTAACGTTTCCTGTGTTTTAAGGCTTTCTACTTTGAGAGCGAGACAGGGATTGAACTCACGACATGGTGCATTTAGACATACGAATGCGTCACCCTACCGACTGAGCCACAGTTACTTCTAGGATAGAATGCGTTACTTTTTTAATCAAATCTTCTGTTCTTCTCTCAATAGTTAACGAACACTAAATGGCACGCATAGAAAGGACACAAATCTTTATTTTATTTAACTTGTCACAATTTAGGGTCTCATATTATTGTATGGGGTGTAAATATATGCATCTATCTACAATTTTTTAAGGGCTACAACGCTTGAAAAGCCCCTCCCACTTTTGATTTGAGCTACCATTAGCAAGTCACTCTGTGAAGTGCTCTCTCAGGTTGACATCTCTGCTGTATGCAAGTAATACGCTCCATAATACAGCAACAATGTTGCTTTCCTCTTAGACTTGCCTGTCAAAGCAATCCCTCTGTGTATGTATGGGTGAAAAGAAGAAGCATTGTAAAATATTTTATAAGAGAAAACGCTCCTCTCTCCGCTTATTTTCCTCATGTTTAACTGACTTTCCTCTGAAATCTCTGCTTTAGCTCATGTGCCAGCTCAGAATAGAAGTCTGCGGAGGTGAGAAATGAGAAGGGGACTTGTGAGAAAGGAGAGACAGGCACAAGAGACTGAAAGCAGCCAGATAGTAAGTATCTGTCTCACCAAAGTGCTTCAGCCAAATCAGTCCAGGTGGGTTCTTCTCGCTAATGTCCTGTATTATCTCACAGCAGGTTCTGTAACTTCAAATGGAATGGGAAACGTAAAGGAAGCACTTATACTTGTCCCTTCAGCAGAATAAACTCAGGGTTTCTAAAATATTTGTTCCTAGGCTTAGGGAACGCGTTGCTGGAACGCAGCACTTTTCAGTGATTCGAAAATGCAGCAGAAAAATGCTGTGTTTTACAGTACCATCAAAGAGAATGAGGTTTTGTGTAATCTCATTAACACATTGCAGAAAACAGTGCGTTTTGGCTCCCATAAAATCAAAATTAAGGAACGCATAAGGAAAGAAATTCTGCTGTTTTTCACAATTTTATTTGGTACATTGTTTTTTCTTCCCATGGACATTTCACTGTATATTTATTTGGGGTCACCTATGTTTTACTATGTGTGGTCTTTAGGAATCAACTCACCACACTTGGATATGTATAAGCTTTTGATTTCCAATCACTATCACTCAGCTGACGGCTCTTTAACGTTTCCTGTGTTTTAAGACTTTCCACTTCGAGAGCGAGGCAGGAATTGAACTCACGACATGGTGCATTTAGACATACGACTGAGCCACAGGTACTCCTAGGATAGATTGCGTTACTTTTTTAATCAAATCTTCTGTTCTTCTCTCAATAGTTAACATGAACACTAAATGGCACACATAGAAAGGACACAAATCTTTATTTTATTTAATTTGTCACAATTTAGGGTCTCATATTATTGTATGGGGTGTAAATATATGCATCTATCTACAATTTTTTAAGGGCTACAACGCTTGAAAAGCCCCTCCCACTTTTGATTTGAGCTACCATTAGCAAGTCACTCTGTGAAGTGCTCTCTCAGGTTGACATCTCTGCTGTATGCAAGTAATACGCGCCATAATACAGCAACAATGTTGCTTTCCTCTTAGACTTGCCTGTCAAAGCAATCCCTCTGTGTATGTATGGGTGAAAAGAAGAAGCATTGTAAAATATTTTATAAGAGAAAACGCTCCACTCTCCGCTTATTTTCCTCATGTTTAACTGACTTTCCTCTGAAATCTCTGCTTTAGCTCATGTTCCAGCTCAGAATAGAAGTCTGCGGAGGGGAATAATGAGAAGGGGACTAGTGAGAAAGGAGAGACAGGCACAAGAGACTGAAAGCAGCCAGATAGTAAGTATCTGTCTCACCAAAGTGCTTCAGCCAAATCAGTCCAGGTGGGTTCTTCTCGCTAATGTCCTGTATTATCTCACAGCAGGTTCTGTAACTTCAAATGGAATGGGAAACATAAAGGAAGCACTTATACTTGTCCCTTCAGCAGAATAAACTCAGGGTTTCTAAAATATTTGTTCCTAGGCTTAGGGAACGCGTTGCTGGAACGCAGCACTTTTCAGTGATTCGAAAATGCAGCAGAAAAATGCTGTGTTTTACAGTACCATCAAAGAGAATGAGGTTTAGTGTAATCTCATTAACACATTGCAGAAAACAGTGCGTTTTGGCTCCCATAAAATCAAAATTAAGGAACGCATAAGGAAAGAAATTCTGCTGTTTTTCACAATTTTATTTGGTACATTGTTTTTTCTTCCCATGGACATTTCACTGTATATTTATTTGGGGTCACCTATGTTTTACTATGTTTGGTCTTTAGGAATCAACTCACCACACTTGGAGATGTATAAGCTTCTAATTTCCAATCACTATCACTCAGCTGACGGCTCTTTAACGTTTCCTGTGTTTTAAGGCTTTCCACTTTGAGAGCGAGGCAGGGATTGAACTCACGACATGGTGCATTTAGACATACAAATGCGTCACCCTACCGACTGAGCCACAGGTACTCCTAGAATAAATTGTGTTACTTTTTTAATCAAATCTTCTGTTCTTCTCTCAATAGTTAACATGAACACTAAATGTCACACATAGAAAGGACACAAATCTTTATTTTATTTAACTTGTCACAATTTAGGGTCTAATATTATTGTATGGGGTGTAAATATATGCATCTATCTACAATTTTTTAAGGGCTACAACGCTTGAAAAGCCCCTCCCACTTTTGATTTGAGCTACCATTAGCAAGTCACTCTGTGAAGTGCTCTCTCAGGTTGACATCTCTGCTGTATGCAAGTAATACGCTCCATAATACAGCAACAATGTTGCTTTCCTCTTAGACTTGCCTGTCAAAGCAATCCCTCTGTGTATGTATGGGTGAAAAGAAGAAGCATTGTAAAATATTTTATAAGAGAAAACGCTCCTCTCTCCGCTTATTTTCCTCATGTTTAACTGACTTTCCTCTGAAATCTCTGCTTTAGCTCATGTTCCAGCTCAGAATAGAGGTCTGCGGAGGGGAGAAATGAGAAGGGGACTAGTGAGAAAAGAGAGACAGGCACAAGAGACTGAAAGCAGCCAGATAGTAAATATCTGTCTCACCAAAGTGCTTCAGGCAAATCAGTCCAGGTGGGTTCTTCTCGCTAATGTCCTGTATTATCTCACAGCAGGTTCTGTGACTTCAAATGGAATGGGAAATATAAAGGAAGCACTTATACTTGTCCCTTCAGCAGAATAAACTCAGGGTTTCTAAAATATTTGTTCCTAGGCTTAGGGAACGCGTTGCTGGAACGCAGCACTTTTCAGTGATTCGAAAATGCAGCAGAAAAATGCTGTGTTTTACAGTACCATCAAAGAGAATGAGGTTTTGTGTAATCTCATTAACACATTGCAGAAAACAGTGCGTTTTGGCTCCCATAAAATCAAAATTAAGGAACGCATAAGGAAAGAAATTCTGCTGTTTTTCACAATTTTATTTGGTACATTGTTTTTTCTTCCCATGGACATTTCACTGTATATTTATTTGGGGTCACCTATGTTTTACTATGTTTGGTCTTTAGGAATCAACTCACCACACTTGGAGATGTATAAGCTTCTAATTTCCAATCACTATCACTCAGCTGACGGCTCTTTAACGTTTCTTGTGTTTTAAGGCTTTCCACTTTGAGAGCGAGGCAGGGATAGAACTCACGACATGGTGCATTTAGACATACAAATGCGTCACCCTACCGACTGAGCCACAGGTACTCCTAGAATAGATTGTGTTACTTTTTTAATCAAATCTTCTGTTCTTCTCTCAATAGTTAACATGAACACTAAATGTCACACATAGAAAGGACACAAATCTTTATTTTATTTAACTTGTCACAATTTAGGGTCTAATATTATTGTATGGGGTGTAAATATATGCATCTATCTACAATTTTTTAAGGGCTACAACGCTTGAAAAGCCCCTCCCACTTTTGATTTGAGCTACCATTAGCAAGTCACTCTGTGAAGTGCTCTCTCAGGTTGACATCTCTGCTGTATGCAAGTAATACGCTCCATAATACAGCAACAATGTTGCTTTCCTCTTAGACTTGCCTGTCAAAGCAATCCCTCTGTGTATGTATGGGTGAAAAGAAGAAGCATTGTAAAATATTTTATAAGAGAAAACGCTCCTCTCTCCGCTTATTTTCCTCATGTTTAACTGACTTTCCTCTGAAATCTCTGCTTTAGCTCATGTTCCAGCTCAGAATAGAGGTCTGCGGAGGGGAGAAATGAGAAGGGGACTAGTGAGAAAAGAGAGACAGGCACAAGAGACTGAAAGCAGCCAGATAGTAAATATCTGTCTCACCAAAGTGCTTCAGGCAAATCAGTCCAGGTGGGTTCTTCTCGCTAATGTCCTGTATTATCTCACAGCAGGTTCTGTGACTTCAAATGGAATGGGAAATATAAAGGAAGCACTTATACTTGTCCCTTCAGCAGAATAAACTCAGGGTTTCTAAAATATTTGTTCCTAGGCTTAGGGAACGCGTTGCTGGAACGCAGCACTTTTCAGTGATTCGAAAATGCAGCAGAAAAATGCTGTGTTTTACAGTACCATCAAAGAGAATGAGGTTTTGTGTAATCTCATTAACACATTGCAGAAAACAGTGCGTTTTGGCTCCCATAAAATCAAAATTAAGGAACGCATAAGGAAAGAAATTCTGCTGTTATTCACAATTTTATTTGGTACATTGTTTTTTCTTCCCATGGACATTTCACTGTATATTTATTTGGGGTCACCTATGTTTTACTATGTGTGGTCTTTAGGAATCAACTCACCACACTTGGAGATGTATAAGCTTCCGATTTGCAATCACTATCACTCAGCTGACTGCTCTTTAACGTTTCCTATGTTTTAAGGATTTCCACTTTGAGAGCGAGGCAGGGATTGAACTCACGACATGGTGCATTTAGACATACGACTGAGCCACAGGTACTCCTAGGATAGATTGCGTTACTTTTTTAATCAAATCTTCTGTTCTTCTCTCAATAGTTAACACGAACACTAAATGGTGCGCATAGAAAGGGCACAAATCTTTATTTTATTTAACTTGTCACAATGTAGGGTCTAATATTATTGTATGGGGTGTAAATATATGCATCTATCTACAATTTTTTAAGGGCTACAACGCTTGAAAAGCCCCTCCCACTTTTGATTTGAGCTACCATTAGCAAGTCACTCTGTGAAGTGCTCTCTCAGGTTGACATCTCTGCTGTATGCAAGTAATACGCGCCATAATACAGCAACAATGTTGCTTTCCTCTTAGACTTGCCAGTCAAAGCAATCCCTCTGTGTATGTATGGGTGAAAAGAAGAAGCATTGTAAAATATTTTATAAGAGAAAACGCTCCACTCTCCACTTATTTTCCTTATGTTTAACTGACTTTCCTCTGAAATCTCTGCTGAAGCTCATGTTCCAGCTCAGAATAGAAGTCTGCGGAGGGGAGAAATGAGAAGGGGACTAGTGAGAAAGGAGAGACAGGCACAAGAGACTGAAAGCAGCCAGATAGTAAGTATCCGTCTCACCAAAGTACTTCAGCCAAATCAGTCCAGGTGGGTTCTTCTCGCTAATGTCCTATATGAAGACGGAAACAATTTACTTCTTGATCCTGGCCTAAAAACTTTGAACAAAAATTTGTAACGATAGGTTCACACTAGCATTCGTGTTTCCATCCTTTGGGACAGCTTGAGGACATAACAAATGGAAACCCTATCCGCTTAAAAAGCGGTTACCCAAAGAAACTATAATGGGGTCCGCTGAGTTTCCACCAAAAACAGCAGAGAGAAAAGTTCTGCTTATAGGACTTTTCTCTCCGCCTATTTTAAGTGGAATGAGGGATGGAGTCTCATACTGACACTCAAACGATAGTGTAAATGAAAGTTTTGATTGTCTCACCACTTTTGAGTAAAGTGAGCAAGGCTAGGTGGGACAGGGAGAGCTCATCACCCATCCAACATATTTACCATGATTTACACCAAATATTGAAGAATTCAATTCTGTTCCATGAACAGCCAAAATGTTTGAATAGGTATATGCCTTTCTGTTTTGTTTAAATTAATTTTAAGTGCTATTGGTACCCCTAGTGGCCAATGCATGCAGCCCTGTTGACTGTACATTATATTTATTGGCTGGGTGCAAACACAAGGGCTGGCCAACCTGTGTGTGGGTCCATCCCGCAGTGGCCCGCCTGCGTGTGAGTGTGTCCAGGAGCAGTCAGCTTGTATATCGGTCTGCCCAGCAGCTGTCAACCTGTGTGTGTGGATCTGCCCACGAGCAGTCAAGTTTTGTATGGGTCTGCTCAGGTGCAACCATCTTGTGTGCGGATCCACCCATTATCTTTATTTCATCATATTAAAAGAAACAACATCTCGTTCTTACCAGTTGCTTATGCATTTCCTATCAATCCTAAAATTCTTAGGAATGTTGCTTTTAATACGGTAAAATAGAGATGTATTTACCCTCAGACAAAATGTTGGATTAAACCAGGTTTCTAATGTTGCATGGAAGTCTATCATACAATGTACAGTGTTGCAGAATATTTTGGTCCTATATAGTTGAAAGATAATAATAATTGTGTGATTTACATTTGCATTCTCTTTCCAGATGTCTTCTCAAAATTCCATATTTTTCCCCTCATGTTGTTAGCAGAACTACTAGCTGTTCATCTACTTAGCTGTTGTTGACTCCCTGTTACTGCCTCAAAATGGCTGCCACTACCATGGTAACCAGTGCAACAATGGGCACACACAGTTCCAAATAGTGACTAAACTGTCCTCCTTATGACGGTCCCAAAAATATTTGGGAATATGGCCAGAAACTTTTATATGTACTGTTGTACCTTTGAGCAACAGAGGGCCCCCCTGAACCACTTGTCTCTCTAACCCTCTTAAAGCTACCCACCTTACTATTGTTATTGATAACTTTTGGTTAACCCATAAGAAAAACCTACATTCTCAAATCTGGGCCTTACCTTCATGTTGTCAAGGTCTTGTGATACCTGTCCAGAGGTAGCCATGTTGGTATTTTTCTACAGCAATGTTATATGACAGTCTGGGTTGTTCTCTTCCTTACAGGCGGCTGTTGTACAATGCTCTTGCGCAGCCACGTGGAAATTAAGCCTGAAAAAGAAGAAATGGCGGTTATAAACGTGGCATCGTGGGACGTCACCACTAATCAGAGGCGTAACTTTAAACTCTTGGGCCCCAATGCAAAATCTGTAATGGGGGCCTACTTACCATGTGCTATCTATAATACTGGGGACTTCTTATGTTGTAGAGAGGTCTTCGAGCCACTTAGGCTCCAGGGCCCAGTAGCCATTGCTACCTCTTTAGTCCTAAAAACAATGCCCCTGCCACTAATATAAAACGTATGGGCGGGGCTGTATTGGCTATTGATTATAATGGCCAACACTAATACTTCAGTTACACAAGCTGATAGCAGGGGGTGTATTTCTAATTTTATTTTTTTATTTTGCTATCTTACAGGAGTCATTAGGGGAGTCATCAAGAACTAGAGCCCCTTGTATACTCACTAGAATAAGCTCTTCAATTTTCCATAGTCTGTATACATATGGGTCTATTTGCTATGAAATAGTGCCAAAACCGTGCCCATCACTGTAATTTTGGCTCTAGAACATTTGGGAGCATAACCAGCATTAGGTATATTGTTACCATTACGAAGGGGTGCAGTTCTAGGGGTTTGCTGGGTACCCACAAGCCTTGGTGATGTATTTAGAAGATACAATGCTAGTCACATTAAACATGTTGTCTCTCCACCCACTATACACCATTGGCCACCCTGAAGGAAACCTCCAGTCTGAAATATGACCTTACCTTATCTTTGCGCTCCATTTTTCACATCCAGGCAGGGTCTCACGTGACAGCCAAAGATAGTCTCCATTACGTTTCCCTTTCACCATACAGGTAGCAGTTAGAAGATGTGGCAGATGGAAATGATACTTTATGGAATGTAAGTGCTCATATATAACATGGGGGCGGGGCTTATGCCTAGAGACAATACGTGTCATAGCTGACCATAGCAACCAATCACATCAATGCTTTGAATTTTAAAACTACACTGCAATAATAAAAGCTGCAATCTGATTGGCCAGAATAGACAACACTGGCACTGCATATGTCCTCTAGATTTATACAGGAAGACTAGACATCACTGGCACTGCATATGTCCTCTACATTTATACTGAAAGAATAGACAACACTGGCACTGCATATGTCCTCTACATTTATACTGAAAGAATAGATATCACTGGCACTGCATATGTCTTCTAGATTTATACAGCAATGTCTCATTACAGTTTTATTTGCAGAATAGGTGATGTGCAGGGGAAGATTTCTCATTTCTGGGGTCCCAAGCAATTTTTTATTTGGGGGGCCCTTCCATTCAAAAGGGTTAGACCACACTCCTGTTTACATACCACATCACACATTTACAGGAACTGCATCCTATTTACAGGTTAAATCTGGGCAAAATAGTGCAGCATGCAGTAAAATGCCAGACTCTCTATGATGCACCTATCCATATTATACACAGGACTGCTCCACACAGTATAATGTCCCCATAGAGCCACGAGATTGTAATGCACCCCTATATAGTATAATGACCATTTACTGGCTCCTGCACAGTATATCACACACTTAGTAGTCCCCATACGATATAATACCTCCACAGTGCCACTTGAGACTATAATGTACCTTTAGTGCAATCTCAGATTATAATTCCCCTTAGTGGCCCCCCACACAGTATAATGCCCATTTATTGTCCCTCCCACAGTACAATAGAGCCCCCCCTCCCCAAAGATTGACAATCGGCAGTTATCTACTGATAACTCCAATGGCTGTATAATCCCGAATTGCCAATGTTTGATCCTCCTCAGGCTGGCTCCTGTTCCTTTCCAGGGAATGCTGATATTACGTCTGGACTCTGAACAATGTAACCAAACACAATTGCAAGTAAGGCCACTTTAACCACAGCACAAATGGTACATTTACACCAGGCCCTATAGCAGCCGGGGGATCTTCTCAGCCGCACTAGATCCAACGGGGTAGTCCCACATTACGGTGTTATCCCGCCGTCTTGGGTGCTGGTTTCCAATTTGGTCTCTATATACATCATCTGAACACAGATGGAGTTGAATATAATGGTGGAATATAGAGCTGCCAGCTCCATGCTCCACTGTCCAGGCTGCAACTAATACAGTAGACTGAAGACAGCAGTAGAGCAGAGCCTGGAAACAGCTCCATTGGAATGGGATTAGGAGAGTATTGTTGTTTTTTTATAAATTTTGCATGTAGCCATATTTTTTTTGGACTAAAAAAATGCATCCCCATATTTAGACAAAAAAAAAAAAAAAAAAAAAAATATATATATATATATATATATATATATATATATATATATATTTAATACCAATGAAAAAATGTCCTTGGTGAAACCCAAGGGTAGGTGAGATAGGTTACTAGGTAAAAGTCAACACCTATGTACTTACGTGTTCTCCTCTTGAAGGGAGTCTGTCATCAAAACATTGCTTATTGAACTATAAGCATAATCTAATAGGGTTCATGTTAATAAAATGCTTTCTCTGCTTCCCAATTGGAGCCTCCATTATGGAGATATTCGCTTTTTTACCCCTCATATGCTGATGAGTTGCTTGGTGTTACAAAGGAGTCACCATTGCTCTCATCAGACCAATGAGCTTTGTTTTTCCATGCCCAGTTCTTCATCCCTTCCTCCAGAGATTGACGTGTACACTGCCTGGCCCTGTCAGTCATAGCAGGGAGCTAGCTCTTTGGCATTGAGAATAATGACGACGCCCTTATTGCCCCAAACAGCTTATCAGTATATCAGGAAAAAGCTATCACAATGGAGGCACCAATAGGGAAGTAGAAAAAAGTGTTTTATTCATGTTAACTCTGGCTATCTTAATGTGCTTATTGCTTTTTTGGTGATAGACTCTCTTTAAAAGCACTCCTAGAGTAGAATATCTCCATATGTCCAACACAGAATCACCTAGAGCCGTGATGGCGAACCTATGGCACGCGTGCCAGAGAGGGCACGCAGAGCCCTTTCAGTTGGCACGCGCACCATCGCCATGATCGCTCACTAACCGGGGAATCCGGTATAGGATTCCCGGTTAGTGATCGCTTCTTTCAGCTGTATGTGCATATGTACATACAGCTGAAAGCTGTCACTGTAGGCCGCGGTCCGCGGAGCCGCAGCCTACACTGACTGCAGAGTGTGACCTCTACCCCGACGCAGGCGCGATGACGTCATTCATCAGCGCCTGTGAACAGAAGAAGAAGGAGGACGGTCTTTGTGGGACTGGGTAAGTAACGTAAACTACTGTGTGGGGGCCTACTGTGGAGCATAAACTACTGTATGGAGGACACTGAAGCATATTAGATGCTTCAGTGTCCCCCACACGGTAGTAGATGCTTCAGTGTCCCCCACACGGTAGTAGATGCTTCAGTGTCCCCCACACGGTAGTAGATGCTTCAGTGTCCCCCCCATACAGTATTAGATGCTTCAGTGTCCCCCACACAGTATTAGATGCTTCAGCGTCCCCCCCACACAGTATTAGATGCTTCAGTGTCCCCCACACAGTACTAGATGCTTGTGTCCCCCATACAGTATTAGATGCTTCAGTGTCCCCCATACAGTATTAGATGCTTCAAATACTGTATGGGGGACACTGAAACATCTAATACTGTGTGTGGGACACTGAAACATCTAATACTGTGTGGGGGACACTGTGAAGCATATACTACTGTGTGTGGGGGCCCACTGTGGAGCATATACTACTGTGTGTGGGCCCACTGTGAAGCATATACTACTGTTTGGGGGGGCCAAAGTGGAGCATATAATACTGTGTGGGGGGCCACTGTGAAGCATATAATACTGAGTGGGGCCCCTCTGGAGCATATAATACTGAGTGGGGCCCCTCTGGAGCATATAATACTGAGTGGGGGCAATTCTGGAGCATATAATACTGTTTGGGGGCCACGGTGGAGCGCATTGTACTGTCTGGGGGCCCTTCCTTATTTATATCACACAGTATCTGTTTTATAGCAGACATGTGATATTATTACAGGCTGTAATAACATTGCACGGTCAATATAAAACAGATCCTGGTTAATTTAAGGCTAAATTGCCGTGTTGGCACTTTGCGGTAATTTAGTGGGTTTTGGGATGCAGTTTGGGCACTCGGTCTCTAAAAGGTTCGCCATCACTGACCTAGAGTTTATAATAAACTGCTTAAAATGCTATAAAACAACAAAAGTAATATCACCCTTACCAATCCCCTGCTAGTCTCCTCTGGTAATAACTTATCAACACAGCAGGTGATCTCTGCAGCCCATCACTGGTCACAGTGGTGACGCCATCAACACCAGTGAGGTCACATGTTATTGCTAGAGCAGTAATAACAGAAACTGGCAGGGGATCAGTAAGGTATAAAAGATGTTTTCTGTTTTGTTCTTTTGTTTAGGCCTAGTCTCAGGATAGGCCATTAATATCTGAATTTGAAGGGGGTTATTTAACACTCACCCTCTATACCAATTAGGTGCTCAGGACTGCTGCCAGGCCCAGTACTATAAAGTGTATAGAGATACAAACAGATGGCTCCATATATCCATATATTCTATAGTGCCATGTGACCTTAGTGCAGCTGCTGCTTCCCTTGCAGTGAATGGAAAAGCTTATCCATATATGTGTACTGCCAACAAACCTACCAAAGAAATGTGACACTCGAATCCTAAACGTAAAAGAACACAAATTCATTTTATTTGAAAAGAAACTTATAAACTTTTAGTACATGTACATTACCATCTTTGCTTTAGAAGAACAAAACACTGTCAGTAACGGACTCATCTTCCACAGGAGGATAAATAGATCACACGTGGGCAGGATCCCGCTACCAACCCTGGTACCATGCAACTTAAATAAAGCTTTAAAAGGCATTGAGCCACTAATGACACGTATTCCCTATCTACAGGATAGGAGGTAAGAGTCAGATTGCTGGAACCCCCAGTGATCAGGAGAACAGGGGCCCCAAAACGCTCCAAGTGAATAGAGCACTGGTGCGCATGCTTGTTCATCACTTCTATGAGGATGCTGAGACAACGACCTACAACAGCCCCATAAGAACCTTTGGGCCCCCATCACCCGCTAGCAACCCGACACTTATCCCCTATCCTGTAATTGGTGACACAACCCCTTTAACATTCATTTTAATGAATCGCCACCATTTTTTTTACCCCCATACATTTTCTTGCAGAAAAATCTAAGCACAACTTATATTGATGCCATTTCATCCATATCTTGCAGAGTAACAAGCACACGGTATTTGGATTCCATACAACATGGACCACCTACAGCAACCAGAAAGCAAACAACAAAAATCTAAGAACCAAAAGTAATCTAGGGCACTTTGTGGCAGTACACCCTGGTTGTATGACAATTTATTAACGCAAAAGGGAGAAAAAAAAAAAAAAAAAAAAATAAAATCACACGAAGGACGTCCTGTTATTAGTAAGAAAATTACTAGACCATGCACCATAAATTTACAGAAGAGTTAAAACCATTAAAACAGCTCCCTAAATATAACTGCACTATATGGAAGATGCTTAAAGCATATAAACGCTGTGAACAAAGCAGCCACTCACTGGGCGCACTGTTCACTTTTCACACCTCCAGAACAGGTCCCTGGCTGATCATGTGACCGGCATAGAGACTTGTTGAATCAGCAGAAGTCCCTGGATTCTACGCAAGTCTATGGGAATGTACCATTCAGATTCTCAGACTTATATAGAAAAAGTGACATCCTATTGGTGCGCGATTCAGTAGTTCATCACATGACCAGACGGGGAACTCGTACAGGAGCTGTGTAAAGTGAACGATGGGCATAATTCAGATCTGCACTGATCATAAAGCAGTAGCTTGTACTACAACATATTGCTCAGCTAACAGATTGTGGGCAACCTGCATTTTTTTTGGGTGCAAATTTTTGAGACAAGAGTGGCTTCAAAATGAATGGAAAATATAAGAGCTTCCTTTTATACTTCTCCCTTTTGCTAAACTCACTCCTGTTTTTGTTTTTCGCAAAAACCAACAGCAAGAAAAAAAAAAAAAAAAAAAAAAAAAAGGTTTTGCACAATGTGTAGTCTCAGCCTAATCAAAATATGGATGACCTGACTTCTGGCACTCACACGGATCAGCTGTTTGAAGCATTTGGACTAGTGCTGCAACCTCCTGACTGCTCACCAACCACAGCTCTGTACATTGAAGCTGTGCTTAGTATTGCAGATCACTTGAATGGGACTGAGCTGCACTCAGGCCATGTGACGCATAAACATGAAGTCACTGGCCCGTGAAGCAGTCAGATGATTTGTGGTAGTCTCAGATGTCAGACGCCCATGAGATACTGATGACTTATCCTTACATTAAGTCTCAAAAACCCCTTTCATGTCACAGAAAACATGCCGTAAATTTTAAGTGCATGGTCTGCAAGCAAATATTCTTACATGTGGAATCCTCCAATGATTGTGTTCCCTCACACAAACAATAAAAGTGAACAGAGATTGCCACAAAGACATAGTGACTGGTCAGTAGGATGTCCGATCTGCAGGGGACTGCCCTCTGTAACCCCCGAACACAATAACGCAGTAGATTTTGGCTTCCCAGCACCACTGCATTCTAGTAAGGTTGGGGTCACACTTGCGGCGGCACTCCGTCCGCAGCGAATCCGACTTATATGTCAGAAAACTGGATAGGGAAAGGTTTGCGACGCTTTGGATTTTTAAAGCAATGCGCGGGTGTGCGCTTACATCCTCTGCGCCGCAAAACCAGTTTTTTTCGTTGGAAACAAAGTCGGAGATGCAGGACTTTGTGTCCGAAGAAAAAAAAACTGGTTTCGCGGCGCAGAGGGTGTAAGCGCACACCTGCGCATTGCTTTAAAAACCCATTCAAGTGAATTTTTTTAAGCAAAGCGTCGCTAACCTTTCTCTATCCAGTTTTCCGACATTTAGGTCGGATTCGTGGCAGACGGAGTGCCGCCGCAAGTGTGAACCCACCCTAATAGTCTTAAGTCACTGTAGCAGCTGATCGAACATTAGAGTCATATCTAGTGATATTCCATGTCTGTAAAAAGACAACCCCTATAAAGGTGACTGCTTTCTTGTCAAGATGACCCTGCAGGTTGTGATTTAACACTTTCATATCATGCATTTTAAGGCTTGGTGCACACTGTGCCGAAGTCCTGTTATATATGCCAGGAAAGAACTCTTGATAAATACATAGTGCACAATATACCAAGCAGATGCCAGAAGAGCTTCCCTTTAGCAAATCATATTTTGTAACATTATAGCAAAACCCAGTAGACTGTGCTTTCCCATACAGAAGGCCTCAGAAAAAACACTCTATATTTAGTGTAGTATATATGGTTTTTTTTTTTGGTTTTTTTTTATACAATGGGACACTACGGGCTATGTATATGTATACAGTGGCTAACAGCAAAACTTTCATACAGAGGTATACATCAAGAAATCACCCCAACATATATCAACGATAAAACGCTCAGACGCAGTGTGAACAGAGCCTTAACCCTAGTGGCACTACATTATGTACTGCTCAGGAACAGAGCCATCTACAGTTATTTTGAGGCTGGAAAACTTTTATATGTGATGGTTGTATTTTATCTTTAATATAAAAATGAAATAAAAAGAAATGCAACATATTTTTGTACATTTTTCCATTAACTTAAAATACTGGTGTTCTGCCAACATAACCCTCCCCCAGTGCCATGGGTATTTTACATTCCATGTCCAGATCTCCCTCTAACGTTACAAAAGATATGAAAAAGGTCAGGAAAAAAATGGTGCACCCAATCCTGAGAACTGTATATTTGAGGGATGTAGAGGATACCATAATCCAATGGGTGCCAATAGCCTCTCTGATGCCAATACACAGAAGGGTAGTCCGCTTCATATCTGGCACCAGGTGAGGTAGTTGTTGGACATTTGTCATCGGAGAAGATCACAGGAAATATCATTGACCCTTTAAGTGATGCTTGGATCACGGGCTGCTAACAGCTACCCTGTTCTTCATATCCTTCTGTTTTCATGTCATTGAGTCCTAGTTCTTCATTCTGTTCAAACGATCGCTCGTACTTCTCCACCTTCATCTCAGGATCCTCCTCTGGGGCATAAACATTCTGCAAGGAAAGAAAACACAGTACTATGAGCAAGATACAACCCAAAATACCAAGCTACTTCTGTTTCTTCGGGCAAAATCAGATGTCTGTAAGCCGTACCATATGGTCCATATTATGGCTGCAAATCCCAACCCGACTCCATGTCTAAGGGCCCAAAACAGCATCATCATAGATCTGATGCAGTTAGTTGCAGTCAGCAGACACATGGTCAGGTCAGAATTTGCAGCCATAATACAGAGTGCATAGTTTGGCCTAGGGGAGATTTTTGGACATACCTGGAGATAGCTGTTTCCTGCTGGATCATCCAGAACTAAATGAGCTTTCTTGTGTCCGTCTAAGATCTGCAGGGAAAAAAAAAAAGGAATAAGTCAGTCTGTGTTCACATTGCTATTATGGTCCAGCTGTTGTACCTATGATATATAATAGATGTATAGATCCAAAACAAGATGTATAGATCACTCAGTTTAGCCGTTTTGATTTACCGCACCCCCGCCCTGCAATGGTATTCACTGTATTTAGAACCCTTAGGGGTCTTGAATCCTAAGGGATCTTATCACATTCAATACAATGCAATGCTAATGCACTGCAATGTATTGAGATATGCCTATAGTTCTGTTATAGGCTGCTTAGAACAGAACTAATAAAATGACAAGACTGGGAGCCTTCAATAGAAAATTGACAGCACCAGATCTCATTCCCAGGGCTAGAGATTCACCCCAAAATAAAATGGCGGGAGGGGGGGCAGCTGCTATATTTAAATACCCAATATCCATCATACTGGAAAGGGTTAAGAATGGTAGTAAAAGCTTAATCTCAGAGCAGGTAAGAGCTCCTCCTGCAGTGATGCCAAATCACAGTGGTTGGTTACTAAGATGTTAAAAATATCACCAGGACCTGGCTTTTTTCCCTTGTGAATCACTATATATGCACAATATGTAAAACTCTTTGGAGCAACAAGGGAATTGCCGCTTATCTCTTTGGAGCAAAAGACACACCCTTGTTCCACCAAAGAGCTAATCTGCATATTGACAAAAACAGGAACAGTGTCACAGATTTACAAGGGGAAAGGGGTTTGATTCAAGTGACTCTCTTTAAAAAGAAAGAGGACATGCATCCTCACAACTCTTATTTACCTGCTCAATTTTTTTTCCAAATTCTTGCAGTTTCTCCCTCCTGTCTGATGTACTGCTGTCACCAAGTGTGAAGGGATTTTTGTCCACCACCTGTATAAAAGCACAAAATCAGTAAAATAAAGACTACAATCTCCTGGTATAGATTATATATATATATATATATATATATATATATATATATTTATTTATGGCCTGGCTCATCATATCTTACCAATAACAATATCTAGAATAGAAGCAGACGATATGACTATGTAGGATGAGTGAACCTCCACATGTCCTATTCCTATAATATTGCTAACAATTTTACATTCTTTAAATCATTATCTAGTTTTTCAGGTCAGTTATATACAACAGTATATATTACAGCCAAAAAGGTCATACTTAGGCCCTTAAGAAACTGGCCTCAGAGCTAGACTGTGTGAGCATGTAGCAGTGCAGGGACTCAAGTATTGTTACATCATACAGTGATTTAATACAACTTCTTACAGGAAGTATTTCAATTAGAGGTGTTGTCCAATTTTTTTTGTTTTTTTTTAAACAAAAGGCTCAGGGGAAAAAAAAAAAATTACATGTTTTTTTTTTTTTTAAACATAAGGTTTAGAATAGGTTAAAATAACAAAAGACCCTCACCTTTCTGATTCTTTTGCTAATCCTGTTCTGATACTTCCTCCATCCTCCATTCCTGTGTGTCGAAAGGGACCATGAAGTAGAGACTGGCAGGTGGTACCAAGCAGTGTTGGACCAGGAGCAGCAACACTCATGAGTACAAAAGCAGCAACACTCTCAGAACCCCCTGCTGCTCCTGGTCCAACACTGCTTGGTACCACCTGCCAGTCTCTACTTCATGGTCCCTTTCGACACACAGGAATGGAGGAAGTATCAGAACAGGATTAGCAAAAGAATCAGAAAGGTGAGGGTCTTTTGTTATTTTAACCTATTCTAAATCTTATGTTAAAAAAAAAAAAAAAAAAAAAATTCTGGCTGGACAACTCCTTTAGAGGGGTCTTTAGAGTTGCCATCTTAACAATTTATGGCATGGAAACAGCTGAGCATGGGACCATAGTATTGAAGGGAAAGAGCCATACACACAGACAGCCACCTCTCCATTCATTCTGAGCCTGGAGGTGGCAACAACTGCCTCACCAAGTGGCTCTGGAGATATCAGCAAGCTCCTAAAGGTGGGTCCCGAATCTATTAGACATTCATAGAATAACCTATGAAATGGAATACTCATTAAAACTTTTGATGAATAAAACCCATACAGCATTACAGAGTGAATCATCCATTACCAGTTCTCGGATGTCTTTAAGGAGTCCCTCTAGAGTGGTAAACTTCCCTCCTAGAGCTCCCATTCCCAACTCAAACTCCAGCTCTGGAATGCTCACGCTGCATGTCTCCGACTGTCAGATAAAAATAGCAAAGTCATCCTGTTACCAGTGCTACATCTATGGAAGGTTATGGAATAGTGGTAAAGAGATCAATGCAACTACAATCAGTATACAAGAGACAAGTTATGCTTCGTTCACACCTGCGCTTGCTGTCCGTCCGTCGCCAATCCAGTGAAAATCTCGGCGAACTGGATTGGCGTCGGATACAGACCGGTCAGCGGCGCATTGGTTAAAAACCCATTCATTTGAATGGGTTTTTAAAGCAGTGCGCGGGTGTGCGCTTACACCCTCTGCGCTGCGAATGCTTGTTTTTTTCGTCGGAAACAAAGTCGGACACGCAGGACTTCGTGTGAACCCACCCTTAGAAGAAGTGTGCAAAACATCTAAAAATACTAAAATAAAAAAAAATAAAAAAATAGAAAATAAAAAGTAAGGCAGAACGTAGACCCAGTTTTCTATTAGCACAATCTGACACATAAAACACTATAGGAACATTAATACTTACTTTGAGGACATCTCTGGTAAGATCAGATGGATCTGTTATGTGCAGTGTAACTCTAGTACCAAGAGGTTCAATAGCTCCTCCAGATTTGACCTATAATAAACAGCATGCTGTACAGTTATATCATGCTACAGGGTAGAGCCCCCCTCCTTGCAGACCAGCAAAAAGCAAGATATGACCCTCCACGCGTCCCAAAGGGCAACAACTTTACATAATAAAAGTGCCTGACAACCTGCTGTCCAGGGAACAGGGGGCTGGGAGTTCACTCTTGAGGCAGCAAGGAAACCGGTCAGTTGAGTATCCCTGGCCTACCAAATGCGAAGTAATGATGTTGCTAAACCTCTGACCTGTGACGCTAGTTTCACACTAGCACTGTTTCTCCATTGTTCTGGTCCATTGGGAAACCCAAACAACGGAGGGGGGACTGCTAAAAAAAAGCAGTTGCATATGTAGCCTGGCAGACCCTATTGACTATAATGGGGTCCGTTGTTTGTAAACTTAAACCGGCAGACGAACAAAAAAAAAAAAAAAAAAAAAAAAAAAGCAGGACTTTTTCCTCCACCGATTATCAGACACTACTTTAACCCCTTCCCGCTGGTAACATTTTTTGATTTTCGTTTTTGACTGGGGTGGATTTGAAGAAAAACGGGCTTCGTTTTTAGTGTTCGCTCTACAGCCAAAATGACATGTCATCTGTATTCTATGTTTCGGTACGATTCTGGGGATACCAAATTTATATGGATTTATTAACATTTTAACCCCTTAGCAAAAATCCCAAACTGTGCAAAAAAAATATAAATAATAATAAAAATAATAATAATAATAATAAATATATATTTTTTTTTTTAAAGTCGCCATATTCTGACACCCGTAACTTTTTTTTTATACTTCCGTGTATGGGGATGCATAGGGCGTCTTTTTTTGCGGGGCCAGGTGTACTTTTTAGTTATACCAGTTTGGGGAATGTCTATTGCTTTGATCACTTTTTATTCAAATATTTATCAGAGACAAAACAGTGAAAAAAGCGGCGGTTTGGCACTTTTAATTTTTTTTTTTCCCGCTACGGCATTTACCATGCGGGAAAAATATTTTTATAGATTTGTAAACTGGGAATTTTTGGACACAGGGATACCTATTGTGTATGTGTTTCACAGTATTTAACTACTTTTATTTATTTATTTATTTATTTATTATGCTTACTTATACAGTCATGGCCAAAAGTTTTGAGAATGATACAAATATTAATTTTTACAAAGTCTACTGCTTCAGTTTTTCTAATGGCAATTTGCATATACTCCAGAATGTTATAAAGAGTGATCAGCTTAACAGCAATTACTTGCAAAGTCAATATTTGCCTAGAAAATGAACTTTATCCCCCAAAACACATTTCAACATCATTGCAGCCCTGCCTTAAAAGGACCACCTAACATCGTTTCAGTGATTGCTCCATTAACACAGGTGTGGGTGTTGATGAGGACAGGGCTGGAGATCAATCTGTCATGATTAAGTAAGAATGACACCACTGGACACTTTAAAAGGAGGCTGGTGCTTGCCATCATTGTTTCTCTTCTGTTAACCATGGTTATCTCTAAAGAAACACGTGCAGTCATCATTGCACTGCACAAAAATGGCCTAACTGGGAAGAGTATTGCAGCTAGAAAGATTGCACCTCAGTCAACAATCTATCGCATCATCAAGAACTTCAAGGAGAGAGGTTCCATTGGTGCCAAAAAGGCTCCAGGGAGCCCAAGAAAGACCAGCAAGCGGCAGGACCGTCTCTTAAAAGTGTTTCAGCTGCGGGTTCGGGCTACCAGCAGTGCAGAGCTTGCTGAGGAATGGCAGCAGGCAGGTGTGAGTGCATCTGCACGCACTGTGAGGCGGAGACTCTTGGAGCAAGGCCTGGTCTCAAGGAGGGCAGCAAAGAAGCCACTTCTCTCCAGAAAAAACATCAGGGACAGACTGATATTCTGCAAAAGGTACAGGGAGTGGACTGCTGAGGACTGGGGTAAAGTCATTTTCTCTGATGAATCCCCTTTTCGATTGTTTGGAACATCTGGAAAACAGCTTATTCGGAGAAGAAGAGGTGAGCGCTACCACCAGTCTTGTCTCATGCCAACTGTAAAGCATCCTGAAACCATTCATGTGTGGGGTTGCTTCTCAGCCAAGGGAATCGGCTCTCTCACAGTCTTGCCTAAAAACACAGCCATGAATAAAGAATGGTACCAGAATGTCCTCCAAGAGCAACTTCTCCCAACCGTCCAAGAGCAGTTTGGCGCTCAACAATGCCTTTTCCAGCATGATGGAGCACCTTGCCATAAAGCAAAGGTGATAACTAGATGGCTCAGGGAACAAAACATAGAGATTTTGGGTCCATGGCCTGGAAACTCCCCAGATTTTAATCCCATTGAGAACTTGTGGTCAATCATCAAGAGACGGGTGGACAAACAAAAACCAACAAATTCAGACAAAATTAAAGCATTGATTCTGCAAGAATGGACTGCTATCAGTCAGGATTTGGTCCAGAAGTTGATTGAGAGCATGCCAGGGAGAATTGCAGAGGTCCTGAAGAAGAAGGGACAACACTGCAAATATTGACTTGCTGCATTAACTCATTCTAACTGTCAATATAAGCTTCTGTTACTCATAATATGAATGCAATTATATTTCTGTATGTGATAAAAACATCTGACAAACACACATAAAAACCAGAGGGCAGCAGATCATGTGAAAATATAATATTTGTGTCATTCTCAAAACTTTTGGCCATGACTGTATAGCGCCATCATATTCTGCAGCGCTTTACAGACATTGACAGTTACTGTCCCATATAGGGCTCACAATCTACATTCCCTATCAGTATGTCTTTGGAGTGTGGGAGGAAACTGGAGTACCTGGAGGAAACCCACGCAAACACAGGGAGAACATACAAACTCCTTGCAGATGTTGTCCTTGGCAGGATTCGAACCCAGGACTCCAGCACTGCAAGGCTGCAGTGCTAACCACTGAGCCACCGAGCTGCCCTACTTTTATATGTGTTCTAGGGAAAGGGGGGTGATTTTAACTATTAATATATATATATTTTTTTTATATATTTTTTATTTTGCATTTATTAGACCACCTAGGGGTCTTGAACCCCAGGGGGTCTGAGTACTAATACAATGCATTACAATGCTAATGCATTGCAAAAAAACAGCACTTCTATTGCAGGCTACATAGAGTAGCCTGCTATAGAAGTTAATGTAAGACAGGCCTGGGAGCCTTCACAAGGTTCCCAGCTGTCATAGCAACGGGACTGCGGCCCCAGAGCTTGCTCTGGGTGCCGGTGATCCCCAGCAAAATGTATTATTACGGCGGATGTCGGGAAAGGGTTACGAACCAGAAAAAAAAAAAACAAATAGATAAAAACTGATCAACAGGTAAATCAGGAAAAAAAAAATAAAAAATTGCTTAGGTAAAATGTGAAACAGGACTCACCTCATTGGTCCTGTGGCCGCAGGCATCGCAGTTTGTGGCCATGATAATAGCTTCTTTAAAGTGAGGGATTTCTGAGTATCAGTTAAGGAAGTTGTCTTTGTGTATAACTAGGTATTAACTTACAGTTCACATTGTACACACTTCAGGAGCCGTCAGCCTTATACTCATTCAGCCGACAGCTATCACTCCTGTTTCCCCATGTAAGCAGCATGCAACTGTTTTCAATAGGGGGAGGAGTATAAGTAGCTGCCAATCTCTGGTGGGAAAAGAGGAGCACCCATGTGGGACAGTCTTCCTCTAATGTGTATGGCCATTTTTAGAGGTCTCAAAGAGGGAAGTTTAAAAAAAAAAAAAAAACACGTCCTTTACAGTTGCTTACTGCAAGCAAAAGTATGAGAAAGTTATGACTTTTGGAAGGCAGGGAGTGAAAAACATTTCTGCATTCTCTAAGGGGTAAATATTTCTTGACAAATTCAGACAAAAAGTGCATTTTTCTGAAGGACGACATACAGCTGTAAAGGATACGCACTATCTTCATGTTGGTTGCTGCAGGTGCATTACATTCAGGGCAGTTTGTGTGGAACTGAAGAACCTGTAAGAGAAGATGAAGGATCAGCAAATATATGTATATATTACATAAGTACACAATATATACTATCCACCATGTATCAGATGTAAGTTTAGAAGTAAATTCCTGCACTACTACAGACTATATTGCATATCAAGCATGCTCAGTGTGAACAACAGACTACTTTTTGTAACTACAGCCAGTTGTCCTACCTCTTCCCTCAAATCTTCTGGTTTCTCCTCAGGATCCTTCTGGCCGTCCACGCTCTAATCCGTAATAAGATAAATCATTAATTTTATTATTAAACCTGTAATATCTTAATAAAGCAGCAACTTTATAGGGAAGGGTAAAGCACACATCATTGTACACAGCGTCTCACCTCTATTCCTAGTAAGGAGTCCTGCTCTCTGTTTCTCCTGTAGTGTGTGACAGTGAGCGCTTCATCTTTCTGGGGAGCAAATGGATTTTCTACAAAACTGTTCCCAGAAGGGTCATCTAGGATCTAGAAAGAGAAAAAAAAAAACAATGTACATTAAATATTATCCCTCTACAGTTTGGACACAGCATGGCCAGCCACATGGACACCACACCAATTGGCTGATCAGACAGCCGGAAGCTGTATATATAGTGTGTAGCTCTGTTGGTGGCACTGGAGAACTGCAACTAGCAGAGTTGCTTCTGGCCGTAAACACGTTATACAGTTTCCACCGGCTGGATCAGCTGGTTGGTGTGAGGTCTGGGTGTCTAACCCCTACCAGATACTTATGACCTATCTTATGGCTAGGATCAGTATCCAATATACATAGGGTCTTGGACAACCCCTTTAATGAGATTACACCCTTAAAGCATGAATGTCGGTGAATAAGTCACTTACAAATGTGAAGGGCGTCTCCCCATCCTTCAGGCTCTGAAGTTTTGTGATGAACTCATCAATTTTCTCTGCAACTTGTGCATTCTCAGCCTATAAGAGAAACATCCGCCATGTGTGTCACTTATACAGTGGCTATCAGGTGACTGACAAGGGATCATTTAATGCAAGCACTAGCCGCATCAAGACTTAGGATTTGTGCAGACTGCGACTGAGTCCTTCATCAGTGGTATTCATCAGGAAGATTTCCCAACTCTGACAGAAGGTCGACATAAGCCACTTGTATAGGCATACGTTACTAATGATTTCCCATTATAACTACACAGTGTACATTTCTTTAAGGTAGCACTTTATATAGGAAAGTCTGCAACTCTTTCCTATACACTTCAAAAAGTATGCTGACACATACCACTCCGGCTCTATTGCGCTGGCAGAAAAGAAGGAAGTGACGTTTCGTGCCAAGAAGAATGAAGACAGGCAAGTATGATTGGGTAGAGGGGTGGGTAGTATTGGTGACGTTCCGTTTCCGGAAATGAGGAAAGGGAATGTCACTGGAAAATCATAAACTGTGCCTGGGGCGGTCACATGACTGCCCCATCGATATGGGTAAATATACATTTTTGGTAAATTGAGTAAGTTAGAGGTTAGGTGGGGGGGGGGGGGGGTGTTTAGCTTAGTTTAGAAATATGACTTTATCCCGGACAAACCCTTTAAGGACACATTTGATATATATACTTGAAGATTTTCCAGCATATATGCCAAAGGTACAGACCAAAAGTTTGGACACACCTTCTCATTCCAAGAGTTTTCTGTATTTTCATGACTATAAAAATTGTAGATTCACACTGAAGGCATCAAAACTATGAATTAACACATGTGGAATTATATACTTAACAAAACAGTGTGAAACAACTGAAAATATGTCTTATATTCTAGGTTCTTCAAAGTAGCCACCTTTTGCTTTGATTACTGCTTTGCACACTCTTGGCATTCTCTTGATGAGCTTCAAGAGGTAGTCACCTGAAATGGTTTTCACTTCACAGGTGTGCCCTGTCAGGTTTAATAAGTGGGATTTCTTGCCTTATAAATGGGGTTGGGACCATCAGTTGTGGTGTTCAGAAGTCAGGTGGATACACAGCTGATAGTCCTACTGAATGGAGTGTTAGAATTTGTATTATGGCAAGAAAAAAAGCAGCTAAGTAAAGAAAAACGAGTGGCCATCATTACTTTAAGAAATGAAGGTCAGTCAGTCCGAAAAATTGGGAAAACTTTGAAAGTGTCCCCAAGTGCAGTGGCCAAAACCATCAAGCGCTACAAAGAAACTGGCTCACATGAGGACCGCCCCAGGAAAGGAAGACCAAGAGTCACCTCTGCTGCGGAGGATAAGTTCATCCGAGTCACCAGCCTCAGAAATCGCAGATTAGCAGCAGCTCAGATTAGAGACCAGGTCAATGCCACACAGAGTTCTAGCAGCAGGCACATCTCTACAACAACTGTTAAAAGGAGACTGTGTGCAGCAGGCCTTCATGGTAAAATAGCTGCTAGGAAACCACTGCTAAGGACAGGCAACAAGCAGAAGAGACTTGTTTGGGCTAAAGAACACAAGGAATGGACATTAGACCTGTGGAAATCTGTGCTTTGGTCTGATGAGTCCAAATTTGAGATTTTTGGTTACAACCACCGTGTCTTTGTGCGACGCAGAAAAGGTGAACGAATGGACTCTACATGCCTGGTTCCCACCGTGAAGCATGGAGAAGGAGGTGTGATGGCGATTTATTCAAAATTGAAGGAATACTGAACCAGCATGGTTACCACAGTATCTTGCAGCGGCATGCTATTCCATTCGGTTTGCGTTTAGTTGGACCGTCATTTATTTTTCAACAGGACAATGACCCCAAACACACCTCCAGACTGTGTAAGGGCTATTTGACCAAGAAGGAGAGTGATGGGGTTCTACGCCAGATGACCTGGCCTCCACAGTCACCAGAC
Source organism: Leptodactylus fallax (assembly GCA_947044405.1). Taxonomy (NCBI): domain Eukaryota; kingdom Metazoa; phylum Chordata; class Amphibia; order Anura; family Leptodactylidae; genus Leptodactylus; species Leptodactylus fallax. The sequence continues at coordinate 2,308,193 of CAMRHE010000178.1, read as the reverse complement.
CTGAACCCAATCGAGATGGTTTGGGGTGAGCTGGACGCAGAGTGAAGGCAAAAGGGCCAACAAGTGCTAAGCATCTCTGGGAACTCCTTCAAGACTGTTGGAAGACCATTTCAGGTGACTACCTCTTGAAGCTCATCAAGAGAATGCCAAGAGTGTGCAAAGCAGTAATCAAAGCAAAAGGTGGCTACTTTGAAGAACCTAGAATATAAGACATATTTTCAGTTGTTTCACACTTTTTTGTTAAGTATATAATTCCACATGTGTTAATTCATAGTTTTGATGCCTTCAGTGTGAATCTACAATTTTTATAGTCATGAAAATACAGAAAACTCTTGGAATGAGAAGGTGTGTCCAAACTTTTGGTCTGTACTGTAGGACTCTAACAGATACCAACAACACCCACAGACTCATCAACTTACAACAGAGCAATGTTTCCCATTAATATAACCATCTGAATTCTTACCCGTCTGAGGGGCTGCTCCTGCTGCAAACCCATAATGGTCCTTTCTAAGATCCCTTCAATGGTTGTTAGGGCTGGTAGAAAATAAACAGTCCGTAAGCCATGATGCATCTTGTCACCTGCACCATATATACAAGCCAGCCATACTATGGACCTATATATGGTACATACCACCTTTCTGGGTACAAGCAGGAATCTCAAAATCAATCTCAGGGATCCGTGTGGCTGCATAATCTGTTTTTATCACTTCACGGTTCACATCCTAGACATGAAAAGAATGTGATAATTTTACATAGGAAAAAGCATCTAATTGTGCAATACCATATATTGAGTAAGATCAAAGGATAGGGGATAAGTGTCTAATTGTTGGGGTTAATCCCACGGATCATGAGAATAGGTGCCGCATGTCGCCCATTTGATTAGAATGGCATGTCCACTGCAGCTACACTCACCATCTATGGGACTGCTGGAGACAGTAGAGCACTCTAGGCGGTTTTACTTTATTTTTCTTACTTGTACATGCGGTACATATTTCGTAACACTTCACAGACACTGTCAGTCATCGTCCCATATAGGGCTGACAATCTGTCCCATAGTTGGTGAATGGGTAGGCTGTGGAAACATGCAAAAGGCAGTCCACCCAAACATGGGGCACAGTCTTCCCCCTGGTTATCTCAACGGGGGACCCAGTGATGGATATGGGATAAGTTTTGCTCACGGGACAACCCCTTTAAAGAGGTTTTCCAGGACTAATATATTGATGACCCATCCTTTGGATAGGTCATCAATATATAATTGATGGGGATACGACACTGGGGACCACACATATCAGTTGAACAGGTTGCAGCATTCGGATGAGTACTGTGAACTCTTCACTGAATACAGAGCACAGTGCCGTACATTTTGGAGCTGTGCTTGGTATTGCAGCTCAGCCCAATTCGTTTGAATGGGACTGAACTGCTATTGTACCACGTGAATAATGAATGTGAGCTCTTCAAATAGCTGATTGGTGAGCATACTGGGTGTTACACCACCACCGTTCACATATTGACAACCTATCCTAAGGATAGACCATCAATATGCAAGTCCCAAAAAACCCCTTAAGGCTAACGTCTTTAACGTTTTTTTTGTTGCAGACTTTGCTGTGGTTTTTTGAGCCAAAGTCAGGAGTGGATTGAGCAGAAGGGAGAAGTATAAGAGCTTCCTATATATTTTTCATTCCTTTTGTAGCCACTCCTGAATTTGGCTCAAAAACAAAAAAACTCTGAAAAATCTGCAACAAAAAAGCAGCATTTCTGCACAGTGGGGCCTTTGCCTTAAGGGACTCTGTCAGGGCAATTTGGGACACTAAACCACCCGCATGTCCATATGGACCTGGGGTTTAGTGCCCCAAATAACCCTGTTACAACGCAATCCATGGCCGCATTAAAAATAAAAAAAAGCTTTATACTCACCCTGCCACTGTACTCCCCGCGCCTGCGCAGTTCTTCAATGAAGCCAGAGGAGTACACCTCGGCTTCAGTGCACATGCCCCGTACCTCCGGCAATTACACAGTGAAGTAGGGGTGTCCATCTTTGGCTATACTGAAGAACAGCGCAGGCGCCAGGAGGCATGCCAACAAAGAAGCTCATGAATAAGCCAGACTGTTTTCGCCAAGCCATGTCGATCAGACCCTTCTCTAGGTAAGTATAAAGGTTTTTTATTTTTAATGCGCCTGCGGATTGCATTACAACAGGGCGATGTGGGACACTAAACCCCAGGTCTATAAGGACCTGTGGGTGGTTTAGTGTCCCAGATTGACCTGACAGATTCCCTTTAAGGGGTTTTTCCACAAACATAACCATATGCATAGACAAAAGTTAAACATTTCTGCAAATATAAGTAATTAAATATTTAGCAGTTTTAAACATTTTCTCCAACCATCATAGTGGTGACAGTCTTTTGTCTTAATCAGTCTACAAATTTAAACATAGTTATGTTCATAGGGAAAGCCCTTTAAATATGCCCTAACATATTTGAGTTACTCCTGGGAAACCAGGGAGTGACAATGACAGATATTCTCTCTTGTAGAGATCTGACTCACGTCACTCACATTGGGCTGCAGCCTTTACTATGTTGTACGGTAGTACCCACCAAAAACACCACTAGTCCTGGCTGCCGAAGACCTACAACTCCCTGGGCATGTCTTAATACTGCCATTAGGAGCAGCAGGGGGAACATTATGTCTCCCTGGCAGAGCATCACAAGGGCTCCCTGGCGCTCACAGGTGTATGACTTAGACAATAATTTATATAGATTTAAATTTAACATTTTAACTGATTAGATTTAGATTTTATATATATATATATATATATATATATATATATATATATATATACACACACACACACACACACATATATACACACACACACACACTCACGTGGACAAAATTGTTGGTACCCCTCGTTTAATGAAAGAAAACCCACAATGGTCACAGAAATAACTTGAATCTGACAAAACTGGAATTTGCCAAACTACATGTTGACAAGCCACAAAGCTTCTGGGAGAATGTCCTATGGACAGATGAGACAAAAATCGAAATTTTTGGCAAACATGGAGGAGGCTCTTATGTTCTGGGGCTGCTTTGCTGCATCTGGCACAGGGTGTCTTGAATCTGTGCAGGGTACAATGAAATCTCAAGATTATCAAGGGATTCTAGAGAGAAATGTGCTGCCCAGTGTCAGAAAGCTTGGTCTCAGTCGCAGATCATGGGTCTTGCAACAGGATAATGACCCAAAACACACAGCTAAAAACACCCAAAAATGGCTAAGAGGAAAACATTGGACTATTCTGAAGTGGCCTTCTATGAGCCCTGACCTAAATCCTATTGAGCATCTTTGGAAGGAGCTGAAACATGCCGCCTGGAAAAGGCACCCTTCAAACCTGAGACAACTGGAGCAGTTTGCTCATAAGGAGTGGCCAAAATACCTGCTGAGAGGTGCAGAAGTCTCATTGACAGTTACAGGTATCGTTTGATTGCAGTGATTGCCTCAAAAGGTTGTGCAACAAAATATTAAGTTAAGAGAACCATCATTTCTGTCCAGGCCTGTTTCATGAGTTTTCTTTTTTTAAAAATTCTGTTGAAGCATGGTTGAAAAGCAATGTCTGACTTTCATTTGTTCATTTTCATAGAATTTTTATATATTATTACTTTTGTCAGATTCAAGTTATTTCTGTGACCATTGTGGGTTTTTCTTTCATTAAACGAGGGGTACCAACAATTTTGTCCACGTGTGTACATACACACATATAATTTATTAACTTGCTTTTGCACAGATCCTCACCCTCTTGTTCCTGACACACAGAGAGTATCGGACCCCCTGTTCCTGCATGCGGCCGGCAGACTGGATCTCAGTGTTGCTCCAGCCACAGGAGTCACAATTGAAGGAACTGACAATGATCTCCTTGAAGAAAGGCACTTTGGTCAGCAGAAGTCTTGTCAACCCCTGCAGAGAGAAAAGTCATTGCACATTATTATCTACAATGGAGGGCAAGACACAGCCATGAAAGGTGTAGACGATCATATCAGAGTCAAGGAATCTGACCTTACGGCACCAAAGGGGCAATGTGCAGACCACCAGGAACCACTTGAACATGACACATAACACATACATGTACACACATAGTAATTTTGCGTCATGGACAAATCCTCCTCTATATGATGTGGATTTTGTGATCTGCCCATGGTATAAAATAAGGCTGCGTTCACACTACCGTTATTTAATGTCCTGTGACAGATGAGAGCAACGGACATTAAACGACAGATGCAGAAGGAGCCCCCTCCATCTGCATTCACCATAATGGAAAAAAAACATGACGGTAGCTTTCTTCGGTCATGTTTTTTTACTTTTCTGACAGAAGAAAGATTTGTGGATGTAGGACTGTTCTTTCCGTTACAAAGGTAAACAAACATGATGGATATAAGAAGACAGAGTCCTCCATGTTGTGTACATTAGAGTCAATGGGAACGCTTACTACGGCTAACGTCCACCATGACAGATGACAGCAATGGACATTAACAACAGTAGTGTGAACATAGGCTAACAGAACAGGATTACACCCAGATCATAAAAAACAATCACTTACTAATGAGTTTCCATGAGCAGAGATCACAGCGGAGCGATCACGTGATCCCCAGAGTTTGGTCACTTTTCAGACATCTGACATGTTGTCACCAGAAGTTGCCTTTCCTTTTCTGTCAATGTTTGTGTATCACATGGATTTAAGGCCCCGGGCATTTCAGGGCCCTTTAGTACTGGCAGGGGCCCAAATGCGGATTTGCCCCATTCAATGTGTCTAACCGCCACCATTTCAGTGCCAGAGCAAGAAAGGTCACACTACTTATCCTCCATGACACAACATGTCGCACAATCTCTCATTGGCTGACAGTAAATGTTTTATCGCACCTATATATAAGAACATATCAGTGCAACACTGCCTGAGGCCCTGAGTCATAATGTGAACAGACCCCAACTCTAACTTTCAGGCTCCAGCTCTGACCCTGTCCCCCAGCACCCTGCAGGCTGTTCCAGAAAGTTCTCCCCCAATAAAGCCTACCGCCCCCGGGCCCCAGCACTCACATTCTGGTAGCAGTTCATACACAAGGACTCGATCTCCGCCGGCTGCTGCTCCTCATCTTCCGCACTGATATCCCGAAACACCGGAGCGGCGGCGGCGGGGAGGGCTTCGGTGGCGTGAAGAAGTGACATGCTTTACGGCTGTATACAAGCAGAGTATGGCGCCCTGGTATAACGTCTACACTACGGCAACGTGAGTGCAATCCGCCGGTCACCGGAACGTGATTGAGAAGCAGCCTTCTCCGGTAATCACATGACCCGGAACTAGCTGTCACCCACACGTGTGCGGCTCCCACCCAGTATTAAGGCGGCGTGGTGCTCAGCAGCGCCTCTAGTGGTGTAAGTGGATAGTGCTCGGTGATATAGGAGCTTATGTAACCAAGCAGGTTCTAGATAAGACTAGAAGTCGCACTGGCGGTTTTGGTACCCACTCCTGACAGTTTGCTTCAAAAATTGCACCTCTGCGAACTCACCAGTGTGTCCCGGCCTGTGTAGAGTGTGTTATATACCTTACTATTGACTTACAGCACAAAAAGTGCAATGGAAACGTGGAGCCATTAATCTCAAACACACATTGTGGAAAAAAGATCTGTGGAAATACGCAGCATGTTTTTTGTAGCTGCGGAATCACAAGCACTTTCCCTATAGATTTAATAGGGCAAGAAAGAACAGAAAAATATGCAGCAAAAACTCCTAGGAAGGCTAAGGCCCCACGTTGCGTAAACGCTGCGTTTTTCAGTACCTGCAAAGTACCACACATTGCGGAAACAAACTGCGGAAAAGCTGCATTTTCAAAAACGCAGCATGTCAATTTTAGCTGTGGACATGCGAACGTAAACCCTATAGATTAAATATGGGAAGAAAACCCTCAGAGGAAAACACAAAAAAAATGCTGTGTTTGGTGACGTGGAGCTTAAGGCTAAGGCCCCAAGTAGTGGGCCACAGCAGAAAAGCATTGTGGGAAAAACCGTGGCAGTAACGCATCGTGGTTTTTAACACAGCACTTTCTGCTTCCTTTATACCTATTGGGAAACCACCGGTGTTTCCTTAGGTGTAATTGACATGCTGTGATTTACAAAACCGCAACGGTGTTCGCAGTCCATATTTTTCTGCAAGGTGTGGAATCCCATCCATCTTGCAGTGACTGTAAAACACTATGTTTTTTTTCAGTGGTGTTTCCGCCACGGCCAAACCGCTGCATTTACGTCCTTCAGTGGTGCTAATCAGGCTCCACAGAAATGCAAACTGCAGATCTGCAGCAGAAATATAAGGGTACGTTCACACAGCAGAAAATGAAGTGGAATGCCTTTTAATTTTCTGACGATATATATTTGGCTGCGGTCTAGCCACGACAGGATGCTGATGCAGGGCATCGAATGGGCCTAATCACCAGGGACTCTCGAGCCATGGAATCCGCAGCAAGATCGAGCAGGACGTTAATTTTTTTCAGCATCCTGCTGCGATCTCTTGTTTTCAATGGGAGGCAGATTCCTACATGTGAACGTAACTTAAGGCTCCACATTGCAGAAACGCAGCTTTTTTTTTGTTGCAGACTTTGCTGCACTTCTTTGAGCCAAAGCCAGGTATGACTATAAAAGAAGTGGGAACTATATAGGAAGCTATTATACTTCTACCTTCTGCTCAATCCATTCCTGGCTTTGGCTCAAAAAACCGCAGCAAAATCTGCAACAACAAAAAAGCTGCGTTTCCACAAGAAGGGGGCTTAGGCTAAGGGTCAGCCTTGGATTTCCACTTCAGATTTTCTTTTAAACCAGGATCAGAGTTGTCAAAACTGGGACAGTTAAAATGGTGGGTGGACCCTACCTAATGGAAAGAGATCAGACATCCTTCTCGATCATGTAGGAGATCAAACATCCCACTGTATCATGTAGGCATGATTGATACATGATTTCGTATATGATCAATACGGCAGGCCCGGGACGTGGAACCTATTGATCCAAGGTACCCAAACTTTATAAAAATTTAAGTGGATATCAAAAATAATGGCATTAATTTTTTTGTGCAGCATTATGGAATCAACTCGCCGAATCACATTGGCTAGGGAGTGGTATGACTTCCTCCAGTTGAACGCAATATGGATACGGGCAGCCATCAAAATCAGTTGAAATTTTTAACCGAAACCGAACATCAACCAGGATAACCGACTTATTTTGTTCACGTTGGTTATTTCGGTTCGGTTATTACAGTATTTGCGAGGTTCTACCTGCAGTTTGGTTTGGACCGAACACGTCCGAGTCGGAACTGTTATTATTATAGTGTAGGATCTCTTCAGACCCCAGAGTATAATAAGCGGAGGCCCAGGGGATGTGATCAAACATACAAACAGTATTACTCACCATTCCCTACTGTCTTCTGGTTTTCTAGCTAACATCAGGAACCGCTAATGGCCTGTGATTAGGCCTCAGTGGGTCACCTGGTGTCATGGCGGATAGATACAAGCATCACAACGCTGCGTGACCCATTTGAGCGCTGAGGCCTTATCACAGGCCATCAGCAGTCCCTGATGTCAGCTAGAAAACCCGAAGACAACAAGCAGTTGCACTGGAGCTCTAGGGGAGGTGTGTAACAATGTTTTTTTATGTTTGATCACCTTCCCTGGGCCTACACTCAATATACTCTGGGGTCCAAAGGAATGTGTCCTCATACTGTAAAAAGGGTGTGGTTTAAAAGGGCTGTGACCTAAATAATCGCCATTAATCGTAATCGTGGTATAATACTCGATTAATTGCAATTTTTATTTAGGTCATACTCGCCCAGACCTAAGACACATTGTGAGAAGGTGACAGGCAGAGTTCTGGAGTCCCGCTATATCAGCCCCAGGTTTCTGACATACGTGTGGTCCAGGACGGGTCTGGAATAGGCCTCAGCCCCAGGTGTGAGTCCTAGGCTCATTACTGGGCCATAAAAGCCTACAGAGCCTGCACTTCAGGGCAGATCCTGGGAGAGAGAGGAGGCGCCTGGGTCTGTCCTGACACCCTGAGAGTCTGGTGAGACTATTGCACTGCTGTTGTTTACTTGTGTGGCTGGTAGTAAGTCACACGTACAGTTAGTACCTTATTGTTTAGTTAGTGCTTGGCGAGCAGGGTTTTGTTTGACTATCTTTTGCCTGAAGTTAAGGCTGTACTTTATTTTGCTCCTTTTGTGCCTGAAGTAAAGGTTTATTTATTTTGCTGTTTTTTAAAATAAACCTGTTTGCTACAGATTTTGTGTCCCTGTCTCTGACTAGTTGGGTCCGCACCATTGCTGCTACCGAGCTACCTTCCCCAATATAGATATATATATATATATACACTTGCCAAGTTTCCAGGAGGCTCCCAAAAAATTGGTTGACCTACTGAACTCCTAGGAAGACTCTGCCGTTGGGGAAGCATCCACTTTTGTATGTGACTTGGGTGCTTTATGTGCTGGTCAGAGTCAAAAGAAAGGGGCATAGCCACTGATAGAGTTTCACCAAAGGGGGACATGATTTAACCTGAAAATGTCGTCCAGATACTGCCAGCCAAATGTTGGAAAGTATGATATATATGTCTGTGTAGCCTATATATTTTGTGTGTATGTACGTCTATGGAGGTTCCAGGTGTCGAAAACCCGGTGATCTTCATTTGGTTACCAAAGAATAGGTTGACCTGTCCCTGAATAGACCTATCCTTTAGATTGATTGATTGACTGTTGACATGAGGATAGGTCATAAATATTATAAGCCTTGAAAACCCCTGTAACCCCAATCAGATTAAAGAGGACCTTTAACCACCTCCACCAAATCGAGTTCCTAGCATCTGTTAGGCTAGGTTCACACCTGCGCCTGGTTTCCGTTCAGGGATTTCATTTCCCATTCCACTTGAAAAATGCAGAGAGAAAAGTACAAGCAGTACTGTCACCACCCACCTGACGGTACAGAGCCTAAATAGCATATAAGACAGAATCACTGAAAACACTTGTTGCTCGGGAATGGTGGGGGCTAGAGAAAAAAATTCCAACTGTGCTGAAATAAGTGGAGCTGCACTTATTTTAAATGATGAAAAGAGCTGAACTTGTCAGAGTTTCAAAAGGGTTCTCTTTTGAGGTGCACCAGACCTCCCAACATGTGCAAGGCCATAGCCTTCTGACACATGTGCATGTGGGGGAATAAGACTGATATGGGAGATGCCGGTATTAATAAATTCTCCCAAGTTTCTAATTTGATAACAAAGTGTTCAAGAAATATGACAAATAAAACAAGAAAGAGCCTTAAATTAATGCCAACTAAAATAATCCAATGGAAAATAATGGAATCTTGACTCTAGTCACACGGTGCAATTTAGGCCCAAACCAGAAGTGAATGCCAAAGAGGAGTACAGTTTTATGCCTTTCTTTCTGGATTAGTTCTCAGTTTGGGCAAAAACTGTTTGAATTGCACAATGTGAATACAGCGTTACTGCATAAAAAGTGTGAACCAGAGGAAGGCAAAACTAAACCCCCAGTAGAGGGAAAAAAAATTCCTTCCTGACCCCGTATGTGGCGATCGGCTAATACCTGGTTCACTGCAGTAACAACACTGGATGGGGCCTTTCTACAGATGTATTAATAATTCTAAGAAATCTAAGTAAAAACGTAATGATTAGATTAATAATTCGGTTAATAACATTTAGTAAAATAACAAATCAATAAGGTGGTGTTCACATCTCCGATTCAAAAGGACGGACACAACGGATCTCATAACTCATTTACAATAGGGCGATCAGAAGAACGGGGGAGTGTTGTCACCTGTGTTGCATGGAGTACGTGCACGCTCCATGGGAGAGTCAGATGTAGGTGAGCACTGTAGTTCAGCTATACCTGGCACTTGAATTGAAATGAATGGAATTATGCATTAACCCTTTAAAATGAATGGAGCAGTACTCCACATAGTTGCGAGTCCTAGAGGTGAGATTTTCATTTATTAGCCAGGTATGATATTTCCTTTACAGTTAAGTGCTTAATCACATGATAGGATTTCATAGCCATGTGCTGGCGTTTATTTAAACACAGACCCATAGAAAATAATGGAACTATTCACATGACTTTTTTACAGTCCATGTGCCTGATACATTGAATAATAGAACATGCTATTTCTCAGACCGTTTACATGGATCCTTCAATAGACTGAAGTCCATGTGTTGGTCGGATTTATTGGCCTGCACCTTATGCTGGGCGAGAGACTCCTAGCAGTATAGTTATCTATGATACTAGGCGTCCCTGCCTCCCAGCAATATACTGTCCTGTACTATAATCTGTTTGGTACAGTATGTCTCTGGGAGGCAGGGACACAGTGTTTGGACACAAATAAAGGACCCTTATTCAATCATTGGGTGAGTGCAGGTGTCTTCCCTCCTTTTGGATGTGTGTTTGGACATGAATAAGGGACCCTTATTCAACCTTTGGGTGAGTGCAGGTGTCTTTCCTCCTTTTGGATGTTATATAATCCTACCTCTATAAATTCTTGAAGTACTTCTCATCTGGACTTCCATCCTAGATGGTTTGGGAACCTGCTACAACACCGTTTATCCATCTAGGATCAACGCTCTTAAAGTTGTTGTGGTTACACAACTTTACCATGTGAGAGTCCATCGAGGCTGCTTATTTGTTTTGTGCACTCTCTCACCTTGGAACTATCTTCACACAGTACTCCTGTGCCACGGTTACAGAATTACACTATGTGCCGCTCAATATCATTTTCTTTTCTCTAGATTAATGTTGTATCCACAGGATTGGGTATAGCTTGCAGATTCTTGGGGAACCAACTGCTCAGACTCCTATCGATCAGGAAAAAAATAGAGAACAGAAGAGAATGCTCATCAGGCAGCGTGTGCACCGCGCCATTCATTTCAGTGGGAGTCCTCAAGATAACTACACTCCATTCATTCTCTTTAGAACTGCCAGAGAGAACCAAATACAGTACTTGGCTATTTCTGGCAGTCTCTTAGAAGGAAAAAGAGCGCCCACTGATATGTGACCAGCAACTTCATTTATTTGGAGGTAGAGTCTTTACAGTCAGAACCTCAGCGATCATCAAATTATCTCCTCAACCATTTAAGAATACCCCTTTAAATATATAGAATGCTATAAAATGTATCAAATATACTATACATACACTAAGAGCAGGTACATTACAGTGATTCTCCTATCGAGGAAAATTATGTCCTATTCCCTGGATAGGGCATAAATTCCAGATTATGGGGCTCAGAACAATCAGACCCCACCAATAAGGAAAATGGGGGAATTTTTGCCCGTGGAATGGTGTGACACACCATTGAAATGTATGGCCATTGACTTCACATTCTCAAGATAGTGGGGGTCTCACCAAACGTTAAATATTTAGAATTCTATAAATTTGCAAACCATATAATACACTAAGAACATATGCATTAAAGGAGTACTCTCATGTGCGAAAGTAACATAACTTGCAGAATGGTGGGGATCCAACTGCTCAGACTCCTACAGATCAGGAGAATGGGGATATTTTATTTCCTCTTCTGAATGGAGCGCTGGTTGGGCAGAGTGTGCACCGCTCCATTCATTTCAATGAAGGTAACAGAGTGCCCGCATATGTGCGACCAGCTGCTGCATTCATTTAGGGGTAAAAATTTATGAGCCCTGCCCTCTGGTGCACTGGAGTGGGAATATTTATGATACACAGCCTTCCATTGTCAGAATGGAGAAAATTAACCCTTTTAGGTAAAAATATCAGTTGGTCAGCAGTACATGGTCAAGTAGGGATTCTGTGGGGAAGACTGTGGCACAAAAGGGGGCACTATCCAGGGGGCAGGGGACACCAGTACCGACAGGGGATGGCAATAATGGAAAACTTATGTATGGTGAACAAGTCATCATGGTGGTCTGAGCTGAGATAGAGGAGGAAAAGGAAAGGCTGTTAAAATATGTGGATTGGGAGCGGAAGACAGTTGTGAGGAGAAGTTGGACAGGGGAACCATAGACTAAGCTTCTGCACCAAGGCACATGATCCATTGGTTATGCTCCTGATTGTTTGAGTACTACACTTTTTTTGCATGGAGTGTAATAACCATTCCTACAAGAAAGGACACTTGATCATGCGAATATTGTTCCACTGCTGTTGTACTATTGGAACGTGTGTCATTAAAGAACAGTCTGAGAATACCAGTGTGTATTGTGCCCGATAATAATCACAACTACACTACAGATATTTTCCTGGGCCATGACCACAAAGGGCAAGAGAGCCTCACAAGTATGTACAGTATTTGTGGGCTACATTGAGCACATTTATAGGGAAAACTCCATAAGGCATATGTTATACGTATCCATAGGCCTTCCTTCATTCAATGGAGGCCAAAAGAGGTGTAGTAGACTAAGCTTTCCTATACAGAGAGAAACCGTTAAAAAAAACCTTTCCTGTGTGTTATATGCTTTGTTTTGTTTTTTTTACAATTGGACCCTATAGATGATGGATGCCATGGTATAGTATTCACCGCAGGCCTCCATCAGTCATATACTTCAGAAGCGTTTATGACTTACCCAAGTCTTTGTATGCAGAGCTTTATTTCCAGAAGGGATTCATTTTTATCCAAAAATTGCAAAATAAAATGTCAGGTTTGTTAATGTGAATATATATCCAGATATAAATCTTTATTTACAACAATAATACAATTTAAAGGGGTTGTCTGCATTAACCAACACTGTGGTCATGGAGACTCTCAGTACTAATGCTGCGAGGAAAATACAACACGGTCCTCCAGAGCTCAGAGTCCTGTTTTCCCACAGAAGCTTTAACTAACGTTTTGGAAACCTTCATAAAAAAATTGAGAAGATGTCCAAAATATCACATATGGAAAACAGCACTGTATATACAGCCCAAGTCCAAGTGGAAATTTAAAATAAGTGCATTTTTTATAGAATGGAGTCTCATTTTCAGATTGTGATAGACAGCATAGCTACCAATATTTTATTTGGTGACATCAAGGCATTAAAGTCCTGCCCCAGGACCGTCCAAAGTCCCGCCATTTAAGTCTCACCATTTAAGTCCTTCTCTTTCATGTGAATTTGCCAGGATTGTTTCAGAAAATTTGGGCTATCACAGCAAATTTAGGACCGGTGGCAAGTATGTATTAGTGAGCCCCAAGTTCACATAGGATTATTTTAAGTTCTGGGATATCTCTTTCCACAGTGACTCCAGTTTCTCCTGTATGTTCTCAATGGAAGTCACTGTGTCATGTAAGTCTGTTGTAGCAGGAGACAACTTGTTCTTCATCTCCTCCATTTCCATATTAACAGTTTGAGTAAAGTGTTCTATCTGCATCTGAGTATTTCTATGGAACTCCTCCACTTCTCTCTGTACCTGAGCCGCCATCTCTTCCACGTAGGGCGCTACAGGTTCACTGGGCTGACTGTCTGGAAATCTCTCTCTAAAACTTCTGGGATATGTTGAAAGTTGTTCTTTCAGTGCATCCAAGTTTTTATGGATCTTCGTATGCAAGTTATTTGCATTCTGGGACAGTTTTTGAGATAGTTCTTTTACCTGAGCAGTTAGTTTTTCTTGGGAGGTCAGAGCATTAGGAGATAGGTTTCCATGAAGTTCTTCAACAGCATGATGGATCTCCTCCAGTAGCCTCTCGCCTAGTGGAAGAAGTACTTTCCTTACCTTATCTGTATGCAGAATGATTTGGTCTTGAAGGTTTTCTGCCAGCTTCTGTGGTACCCCATGGCTTATCTGATCCTTGCTCAGGGTAATCTTGTCAATGAGCTCATTTGCTCCCCATCTCATATGATATTTGAGTTCATCCGTGTAAGGTAGCAAACGGTTTTGTACTTGTTCGAGTTTCTGGCTTATCCTCTGGTGCGCTTCATCTATATAAGGGTAAATCTTCCTTCGGACTTCCTGCAATTCCCTACGTATCAGCTTGCGCAGCCCTTCAGAGTCTTCATACAAGTGTTTCTGGAGTCCACTCTTCAATGGACTGAAGATATTGCCTACATAGCTTACTCCATTTTGGAAACTGTTTCTGAAGCCGTAAGAGAATAAAATGGTTAGTAAAATCTCCATAAATATATCAACTTAATCCATTGTCATATTATACATTTTAATTGTAGACACTGAAGTGTCTTAAAAGGTTTGTCCAGTTTGACAATACCTTTCCATCAAGTGCATTTGGGACACTAAACCATATGGATCAGTGACTTAGTGGCCTGAATATATGTATTCTATGCCTAGCCGTTCCCTATGTGTTAAAAAACTTTATTCACTGGACTATGAGTGCTGTGTAGTCCTTCAATGAAGCAAGTATAGTACACAAGTGCTGGACATTGGACACGTGTAGTAAAGCTGAGGGGTACTGCCCCGGCTTCAATGAGGAACTGTAAATGAGCCAAAAGGACCAGTCCGATGAGAACATCACACTCATCTCTTGACAAATATAAAGGCATTTCTTCATCAGATGGGCTTGATATAAGAATATTTTGAATACTAAACCACCAGACCATAAGGACCTACTGGTGGTTTATTTTCCCAGATTTGTGACAGGTTCTATTCCCTTTAAAGAGAAAAGGTCCTTTGGCAGTCAGCTGACCATAGGTGCTCTGCTGCTAGGACCTGCATAACAATCGGCTAACCTTGATAGCATTGAAAACAATGTGCTGCCCTTGTAACGCATGGACATACTGTGTCTTGATAGTATGTACTGTGGATATCTGTACTTTAAATATGGCGGCCACTCAAAAGCAGAGCAGGTGCCATAACAGCTGATTCTCCGCTGTTTTATACAACGGAGACCCAGCAGTAATGCACACAGTCCACTGACTGCAGACACTGACTGTGAAAATGCCCCCATACCAGTAAAAACTTCCCCACCTGCATTTTCTGGGACAACTCCGACCTGTCATAGCTGTATTCCCCAGGGCTGTCATAGCCAGATATCTATTGAGGCTTGTGGAAAGCCTCAATAATTATATAGCAATTTTCCCATAGTTTATGGTACAACCGATCTGTAGATCACAGGTTCAAGCCCCATGGGGATGGGCTAAAAAAAAGTAAAAAAAAAAACAAAACAATATAACAATGATATAAAACTTTAAATCACTCCCTTTTCCCCGTAGATTACAAATAAAAATAAATGCACAAAAACAAACATCAGCAAATTAGGCATCCCCTTGTTCAAAAATTCCTGAACCACAAACATAAAAATGTGTATCCCATACAGAAAAATACAAAACTTAAAAAGAAAAAAAAAAAAAGTTCTAAAGTTCTTGGAGTCGTCATATTCTGACACTTTTTCACATTTCAGTATACACTGCGAGATTTTTTTACACTTTCGATAACCCTATATACTGTACAAGCACTCTCAGCTTGGCCGATCGTGCATGAGGGGGTATAAACCTCTGCCAGACGCCTCTGTTGGCAGCCTAACTTCCAGAGAGATGGGTCTGGTGCACCTTGAATTAAAGTTTGCCACTATAGATAATCTTCTTTTCTTTACTACTTAAACAACCATACACATTACATATGTGTTTGATTCTGTTTCCTTCTGTATTTTTTGCAAATTAATTGAATGTGAGATAAACCCACCTGACTTCTGTTGCTGGATTTTTATGAAGAGTCCATTCATTCTTCTCAGTGGCTAACTGGCTGATATAGTCCCAGAACCCACTTTTAGTTTGATCAGCATGGCAGCCTGGCAAAGAAAGAGTCACATTAGGAAGCCATATGTAAAACATAAGCATAGCAGACCTGTGCAAGAAGGCAATAAACAGCCTACATAAAGGGGATCTCCAACATACAGTGAAACCTCTTTGTGATGACCACCTAAAATTGCCTGAAAAAGCCTTCCAGGGGGTGGTTTACTCAAAGAAGTTGGTCAGTAGGTATAATGGGGAATATATGGGGAGACTGAAAAACCGTCATAGGAAATCTGGTTTTTTCAAAGATGGAGTATTTTGGGGGAGGTTTTGCTGTGTTTTTTTTAACGTATAACAGTACAGCTGGAGGAGCCACGGACATAAAAAAAAAAAAAAACTTTACTCACCTCCCCGGAGGACCAGGGAGAGGTGAGTAGTGTTTTTTATGTTAATGGCTCCTTCAGCAGCACTATTAAACATTAAAAAATATATTTGGGTAACCCTTTTAAATTATTAGGATTAGGCTACATGTGTGAACTTTTAAGAAGTTTAAAAAAAAGTTAATAAAGGGTTAATAAATAATTTTCCAATTTATTTTTGTATAAATTTCAGCTTGCAGTTACACAATAAGAGCCTTTCACTGTTTACTTCCAGTGGATACAAATCTGTCCTGGTCATGTGATGGCTGTGTTTCAAGGCAAATCTCTGATAACTAGTGAATGACAGCAAGCAGAGATCTTGAAATCCTGGAACAGTGTGTATGTTTTCATTATACCTACGTTTAGTCTTAAAATTGCTGGTGATTTTCATTTTAGGTGACAATTCTGGTTTACTATTGAAATGTATGATATTAAAGTGCTTGTGTAGATCTGATATCTGCCACTATACTGTATGTTCACTGTATGGTGATAATATAGGTCTTTATATAGAGGCTTTTATTCTGTAATTGTATGGTGGTATAATTGAGCCACTATGTAGTGGTAATAATAGAGGTGATTGTGCAGCATTCTGAGTGAAGATAAGGAGGAAGAAAACAGCCTAATTGAGAAGGAAGCAGATTTCCTTAAAGAGGACCTTTTCATCGATTCCAAGAAGTCCAGCTCTTTTGAGCAATTAATAGACACCGCTCAACTGATTTTGGCACAGCTGGAATTTTTACTCACGCCCCCTCCATTCCTGAGCAATCAATGCTGTTAGTTTTGGTGTCTGATATGCTATTTAGGCTCTGTACTGTCTGGAGGGCGGTGTCAGACAAGAGCAGACAAGGGGTGTGATTCTGAGCTGTGACACTGGCTGCCTCTGATTGGAGTTATGTATCATATTCCCCTGCCTGACATTGCCCTTCTGACATTACAAAGCTTAAAGGGGTTTTCCGGGATAAAATCAAAATTAACCCCTAAACTAAACCCCCTCCCCTCGCCTAACTTCTATTATACTTTGTTTAAAAAAAAAATCTATAATTACCCATATCCCTGGTCATGTGACCACCCCAGGCACACTTTCTGATAATCCGGTGACGTTCCGTTTCCCCTGTTTCCGAAACGGAACGTCACCAGTATTCCCCCCTCTACCTCATCATACTCACTGAGCTCGAGCTGTTTTCCAAGGAAGAATAGGCAAGAATTTCAGTCTCTCGATGTGCAAAACTGATGGAGACATACCCCAAGCGACTTGCAGCTGTAATCGCAGCAAAAGGTGGCGCTACAAAGTATTAACTTAAGGGCCGAATAATTTGGCATGCCCCACTTTTCAGTTTTTTATTTTTTTTACAAAAGTTTAAAATATCCAATAAATTTCCACTTCACAATTGTGTCCCACTTGTTGTTGATTCTTCACCAAAAATTTAAATTTTATATCCTTATGTTTGAAGCCTGAAATGTGGCAAAAGGTTGAAAAGTTCAAGGGGGCCGAATACTTTCGCAAGGCACTGTATGTGTCTTCCTATGTGGGAATGGTTTCTCCTCCTTCTTTCACTCTGCTAGTGCTTGCGCAGTCTAGAGGTGCCTCTGACACATGTGCAGTAGAGATTGTGCACGTGCCATCAGAGGTGCCATCTCTACTGCGCAGGCGTCTCCAGCCTGTGTAAGATGGGGAAACAGCCCTCATGTTATGAATGTAACTGTTTCTATAAATAAGTTTTGTTTTTTTTTATAAACTGACATTTGTTTGTTTAACCACAAGAGGCCACTGTTACCTCAGAAATGGAAAGGACTGTAATTCTGTAATTCCCTGGAGTAGTGACGTGGAGACCCTGTTCTGCAGAGGTGGTACAAGAAGGAGCAGAGTGTGTGTGGCAGCCATCTTAGGCAGGGCCGGCGTTAGGGGGGGAGCAAACTAGGCAATTACCCAGGGCCCCGTCCCCAAAGGGGCCCCCGGGATCCGGAACCTGATGACTCCGGATCCCGGAGTCAGGCCCGGACAAATCAATAGCAGAAAGGCCCCTTTCCGTGCTGAGTAAAAATAACAAACATTTTTACTCACCTGTCCTGGCGTCCGACGTCATCTTCTGGTGTTCCGGACATCACCGCTGAGGCCAGGCCTCAGCCTTAGCGATCACGTGGGGCGTGCCTCACATAATCGCTGAGGTCCAATCACAGGCCTCAGTGGTGACGTCCACAACGCGTGACGTCAGCCGCAGAGAAGAAGCCAGCGCCGGCGGGAATAACGGAGCAGCGCGAGGAGGCCCAGCAGAGGTAAGACAAGGTGAGTATAACTGTTTGTTATTTTCTCTCACCTCCCACGGGCCTTCGATTATTATACTCTGGGGTCTGAAGAGACCCCAGAGTATAATATAATAGCACTGTAGGGCCCCTCTGGATAGCATATTATACTGTGTGGGGCCACTGTGGAGCATTATACTGGGGAAGGGGCACTCTGGATATCATGTTATATTCTGTGGGGCCTCTGTGGAAAATTATAATGTGGGGGGGGCTCTGGAGATAATGTTATATTATGTGGGGCCACTTTGGAGCATTATGCTCTCCAGAGGGGCCCCCCAGTATAATGCTCCACAGTGGCCCCGCACAGTATAATATGCTCTCCAGAGGGGCCCTCTAGTACAATACTCCAAAGTGGCCCCACAGAATATAACATGCTGTCCAGAGCCCCCCACTTTATAATACTCCATAGAGGCCCCACAGAATATAACATGTTCTCCAGAGGGCCCCCTCCCCAGTATAATGCTCCACAGTGGCCCCACACAATATAATATGCTCTCCAGAGCACCCCCCCAGTATAATGCTCCACAGTTTCCCCACACAGTATAATATGCTCTCCAGAGGGGCCCCCCCTGTATATTATACTGTTTTGGGCCACTGTGGAGCATTATACTGGGAAGGGGGGGGGCTCTGGAGAGCATGTTATACTGTTTTGGGCCACTGTGGAGCATTATATTGGGTGGGGCTCTGGAGAGCATATTTTACTGTTTTGGGCCGCTGTGGAGTATTATACTGGGGAAACCTCTCTGGACAGTATATTATACTGTGTGGAGGCCATTTCTGGAGCATGTTATACTGAGTGGGGTCACTGTGGAGCATTATTCTGGGGGGGGTATCAGCAGAGCATATTATATTGCGTGGCGCCACTGTGGGGCATTATTCAGGGGGGAATAATGAGCATTATACTAGGGGGCCCTCTGGGGAGCATATTATACTGCGTGGGGCCTAATGTGGAACATTATACTGGGGGACGCTCTGAGGAGCATAATATATTGCGTGGGGCCACTGTGGAGCAAAATACTGGAGGGGGCACTGTGGAGCATTATACTAGCGGGGGCCCTCTGGGGAGCATATTATACTATGGGCCACTGTGGAGCTTTATACTGAGGGAAGGGACAGTGTGGGGAGCCTGTTATACTGTGTGGGGCCACTGTGGAGTGTATTATATTGTGTGGGGCTTTTCGGGAGCATATGATACTCTGTGGGGCCATTGTAGAGCATTATACTGGGGGGGACTGGGGGGAACATATTATACTGTGGGGGACCACTGTGGAGCATTATACTGGGGGAACCCCTCTGGGGAGTATATTATACTGTGTGGAAGTCATTATGGAGCATGTTATACTGTGTTAGCCCACTGGAGCATTGTGGGGGGAGCATTGTGGGGTGCATATTATACTGTATGGAGCATATTATATTGTGTGGGGCTACTGGGGAGCATATAGCACTGTCTGGGGCTACTAAGTGGTAGTATACTGTGTGGGCCACTGTGGAGTATTATACTGTGTGGAGCCTTACATACCATGTGGGGCCACTATGGGGGGCTCAGGGGAGCATTTTATACTGTGTGGGGTCACTGTGGAGCATTATATACCATGTGGGGAAACTGGAGGGCTCAGGAGAGCATTTTATACTGTGGAGCATTATATACCATGTGGAGCATTATACAGTGGGGGGGGGGGGGGCTCACAATTCCTGCTGGCAGCCCTGTGTGCTATGTCTGCATCACAGCTCCCTCACTATAATCTTGCACATATGTGTAGTGCCCCATGGCCATGTCATTCCCCATACAGTACTGTGCATGAGCCGGCCCTGTAGTTATTGGGGCCTGCACAGTACTATAGGGGCTGACTATACTGGGAACATACTCAGTAACACCAGATAGTCAGCACATATGTAAGACTTCAGTGAAGGAGCCGTGGTGTAGGCTATTAGCAGGAAGCTGTTGGGTGGGGCCCCAGAACAAGATCCTCTGGTGGGCCTAAGGCCCTTCAGTCCGACACTGTATAACGGAGAACTATTATATATAAGGATTGGTTACTATATATAATTGGGAAACTTAAGTATGAGGGGGCTATTATAAGGGGGAACTATTATTTATAAGATGGGCTATTATTTATAAGGGGGGAACTATTATATATAAGGCATCCATTATAAGGGGGAGCTATTATTTATAAGAGGGGAACTTTTTATAAGGGGGGTATAATTGTTAAGTGGGCTTTTTTATAAAGGGGGCTATTAGTGATAATGGGGACTATTATAAGTGTAACTATTATTTATAAGGGAGCAGTATTATTTTTATGGGGTAACTGTTACTGATAAGGGGGAATATTACTGATACAGGGCACTATTTATCATTTATAAGGGAGCTATTACTGATAAAGGTGTAATATTATTTATAAGCAGGGGCTATTATTTATAAGGAGGCGCTATAATAACTGATGACTGGGTGCAAAAATCTATTAGGTGGTACAAAGGTGCTCATTTGAATTGTGTGGTAAAATGGGGCTTATTACTTTTTTGTTGGCAGAAAGGAGGCGTTATTATAGGGGTTGCCACTGGAAGACGATGGTGTTGTTTGCATATCAGCATTTGGGGCCCCGCTTTTAATTTTGCCCAGGGCCCCACTTTGTCTAAAACCGGCCCTGATCTTAGGAGTGTGCTTTTGAGCTTTTAGAAGAAGAAGAACTGAAGTGAGAGAAAAAAGGATTCCTAAGGGATCAGAGATATAACAAGGGGGTGCTGAGCAGAGACTGTTCCAGGGTTTGTTCAGACACCATCCTAAGTTGAAGATTGCTATCAAGGACCCGGCTGAGAAGTGGCCCTGTCAGTGAGATCGCATGTTTTCTGGATGAGCCCTGCTTCCAGTTGTTCCAGACCAAGGCGAAAAGGTACACAACACAGCTGGATCAGTAAGAGAAGTAATCATGCACGCACCGCATTACAATGTTTTGCTTGGGACTGAGTAAGGGCCTGTAGTTAGACTAGTTAGGCATACTTATCTTCACAGGCCACACTACTGGTGAATTATCTACCTATTCGGTAGTAAGGACTAAGACTCAGAGAGTTCTATAGACTTGTAACTCCCAGAGAGGAGCTTCTGAGGAAGTCTAGAAGCGACATTTTATACATTGTCACATTTCTTTGGCTTGCAAGCTGACCTACTATTATATTTACTCGGTTGTACTTTGTTTGGGGGGAATAGGGGTATTTTGATAAGTTTGTAAGCTCTTGTGTTATACTGCCGGTGCCCCTATCACACTCATTGAATTGTTCCTGTGACTAGGGTGATAAAAAGGTAACAAGCGGCTGGTTAGTTGCAGCCTGCAGATAGGTAAAAGCTTGGAGTGTTTTGGAGCTGCACATGAGGGAACCGCACTGTACAACACCAGGGCCTCAGCTTCCTGGCTGAGTGTATGTAAATGATTGGGAGTATTTTTCTGGTAAATAGGTGTTACTACACAAAGTAAAATCTTGTTTTTTACTAAATTGATGCGGAGTCGCTTCCTTTGTTCGTGACTTCGCTGTATCCTGGGGAGCCCACCCCGGTACATGGCTTACACCTGCGCACAGCCAGAAGAGTGGAAAGAAAAGGAGGAGCTGTTCCAGAAGGTAGTCTAAAGAGGAAGACAGGTAAGTATGATGTGGTGGTGGGGTGGGTTGAGTTAGTTAGTTGGAAAGGGCTAGTAGTGGGCGGGATATCTAGGGAGGCAGGGTGGGGTGTAAGGGAGTGAGAGAGGAAAGGGGGGAGTGAGATGGAGAAAGTGTGGAAGCTAGGCAGGACGCAGGAACTGAGATGTGCCATAGTGCACCAAAGATCTGCCTGCATTATTTGTTCATGTTCTAGGCACAGCGGCCTTAGTAAATCTGGGCTATTACGTCTGTAGAGAGCAAAATATGCTTCATGTGATTACTTACCGGTAAATCCTAAGATCAGCAACAGACACAAAACCTTCCCACTTGCCATTTGGGAGCCACAGACTTAAATTTTAATTTTCAAAAATGACTTGAAGAAACCTTGAACAAAGATGATACAGTGTTAGTATATGTGCCAGGTCAAATTGAAGCCGAATGATATAACCCATAGCAGTCCCAAGGTCATAAGATATGAACTTGTATTATACAAGTAGACATGTACTTAAAGGGGATGTCCAGGAATTTCTATTAATGGCCCATCCTTAGAATAAAAGTAATACTATTTATAGTATTATTATATTATTTATATAGCGGAAACATATTCCGTAGCACTTTACAAATCGGAGGACACATGAATAGACAGTATAAGACATTAGAATGTGACAAATAAATTAACATATCAAACAATAGGAGTGAGGGCTCTGCTCGCAAGAGCTTACATCGTATGAGGAAATAGTGGTGATACAAGAGGTCAGAGGGCTTGTTTGGTACAATGGTCCTGCCATCTTTTAATAGCCACCTAGAATAGGACATAAATATTTGGTCGTGAGGGGCTGACTAGCAGGAATCACGCGGATTAGCTGTTTGGAGCCATTTCCAATACCAGGGATTTAACTATATATCATTCACTACCCTACAAAGCATGGGACTTTACTATTAATCCCATTACTACCTTAGACCACCAGGAATGTTATGAAACTCCATCCATTATGCTGAGAAATTTATTTAATTTTTAATTTGATTTAATTTTATGTTTAATTATGAAAAAATGTAATTTACAGATGTGTGCATGGAAGGAGACCCGCATACATTGTGTATGCACAGGTGAAATATTCTTAGTACTTTTTTTTTAGCATAAGTAATGATGACAATGATAAGTCAAATATAAGGGTTTTGGATATATTAATGTAAGATTAATTAAAGTAAAATTAAAGTATTTTTATTCCGTTTGATCATTTATATAAAATTCACTGCAAATGATCACATACAATAGTTTTCTATTACTAAATATAAATACACCTAGTGGCCAATCCAAGTAATCTACCCACATGTAAGTAATTTGCTATCATGTAATACTATATGTATACTATACACAGTATCATCACTTTGTGACAATTGATTACATGTATATTGTTTGTAGCATACTGACACATTCATTCTATATTGTAATATAACTATATGAAGGGATTATTAGTCTATTCTTACCTGCAGGTCAGTCTAATTCTCCCCTGGTCAATGATAGATTGTGGAGCGAATCAGAGATCTCATCGGCGTCATGCTTTCCTATTCACATTTTAAAGCACTTGTGAAAGGTGAGCAGACTGGTGACGCCTCTTCAGTAGTGGTGTGAACACTTACAAGAGGTGTCGTCATCAAAGCTGATTTTAAGGGGAATACACAAATGACTATCTCTGTTGTGGTAGAAGTTACAAATTGGCCACTAGGAGGCAGTAGCTCTTGTGTAGCATAATATTCATATAAAATCACATATTTTAGCTTCAGAAATTCAGAAGGAATACAATTCTCCCAACTTATGTAACAAAGGCAAACAGATTTTTATTTTTTTTATTCATGTAGAATCTGACAGAAAAAAGAATTATGGGATGTTTATCTATCAGGAGCCTAAATGCAGTACTGTTACTTTTTTAGTAGATCCCTATTACTGTGTGGGCAACGCTATTATTGTGTAGGATGCAAAAAGCAGCACTGGTACTTGTTGAGCACAAAAGTGGCCACTCGCTTCTATGTATGGTGATGATATTAGTCTTTGTATAGTTTAATAGAATGGTAATATTGTTGAATTATTTATGTGCAGGTTTGGCAGTATTATTTGGGTCTTGTACAGTGGTATCATTAATATTGGTCTTTATATAGTGCATGAAGTATGAAATGAATATTAAATCCCTGTAAAATGGTAATATTTAGTCCTAAAGCCCCCTGTGAGTGAAGCGCCAGTGCATGCATGACTAGCGTTCCATTCACTTCAGTAGGCAGATTGCAATCTCAGCAATCCCATAGCAGTGAATGGAGTGCCAGTCTCGCAAGTGCACTGGCTCTTTATTCACAAGGAGGCTTTAGGGGAAGTTTCGGGTCCCCCTTCTCCTGATCACTGGTTGTCTCAGCAGTTGGGACCCAGTTAGACCTCAAATGTGGATAGGGAATAAGTGTCTGTAATGGTACAACCCCTTATAACTATATATTAATCTGTATAGTATAGTATATAGTGGGATTATTAGTGTATAACATATAGCGCTATTACAGGATATGGCTGCATTATGTGTGTCTAATTTTCCTATGTGAATGATTTATGTGATATATATAATGTTGTGTACAGGGAGATTTTGTTTTTTGTAATGTTAGACATGTTCTTATTTTCGTTGGGAAATTAAAGGTTTCTCCATATTTGTCTGTATGGGCCTACTTACTATAGAGGTGCCTAAGTGCACCCAAAGACCCCTTTGCCATACAATAAGAAACTGGTATTATAAATAGCACATGGTAGGTGGGAGTAGTTACGACTCTGGCTTTTTTCATGTTTCGGACCTGACATATAACCAGTGCAGCCTATGCAGCTGCACATTGGGACCACTCTACCTATGGGGTTGCGTCTCATGTCTCTATCCCTCAATGTCCAGGAGTCACTCATATATTGCATTATCATAATCCAACAAATTTATTATTCACCCCTACCCTGCCCTAATCCACCAGGCATGTTACCATTAGTCCCTTCACTGCCCTAGACCGCCTGGATGTAACCAGAAAGCCTTCTATTCCCTTTATTAATCTGAAGGGAATCTCTCAGCAGATAGATAGGTTAGGGTCACTTGAATCACATGGTGTTTTCCCCTTGTGAATCGGGGCCTCCATTGTCAAGATACCATATGCAGATATGATCACCATATGCATGGTGTACAATGAGCTATTTAGAGTAACAAGGGAGTTGCAGTTGCTCCAAAGAGCTAAGTCTTTTACTTCTCTGTACCGCCTTCAGCATCTACTTCTGAAGAGTGGTAGGAGGCTTACCTCTTTGGAGCAATGCCAAATCCCTCATTGCTCCAAAATGCTCCTTTGTATATTGTCAAAAATGGAGAGAACACGGTTTGATTCAGGTGACCCTAACCAATCTATATATGGGGCTGGGTGGACATATTGAGTTGTGATGACAGACTCCCTTTAAATCTGCAGCATGTCATTTGTGTGAGCATTTTCACTATGGATTTCAGCATTGACAGTGCAAATGGAGAAAACTGTGGCAAATCCACAGTATTTCTGCAGGGAAATCTGCATCTAAAATGTACTTTCTGTGCATATTTTTTTAGTAAACAGGTTCGGATACCTCTTAAATATCGTCAGTGTGTAAATGTTATTGTAGTCAGTTCACCTAGGGATAATTTAACCTATCATGAACCTCACAATTGGGGTCTCACGAACACTCAGGACGGGAAACAGGGCATTGAAGCTGTCACATATGCTTATTTTTTTTGTATACAAATATTCAAAACTGGGCCAAAGGTGAGGGCTGGCTGGTGTGCTGGTATTTGTGGTGTTTATTATGTGCTGTTGTCCTTCTGTCTGCAAAGTCTGTCACTTAGATCAACAGCAAAGTCCAACGTGCAGCATTAGACCTCCAACTATGCAGAACTGAATGATCCTGAGTAAAGTCCACCTCCACTGCATCATTGCCAGCTGCGTAGTCTATTGTGTAATGCTGATGTGCACAGACAAAGCGCTGATGAATTAAAGGGAAACACATCTTCTGGTGTATGGTAGATATATGGGAGAAGATCAACCCTGACTCCCAGGAGGAAATGGTTGGCAGTGCTCAGAGGTTATTGTCACCTAATTTCTGGTTCCTGTGAAGACAGCAAGAATGTCACTTTTACAGTAGAGATGGGGTAGTAATAGTCATATGGGTGTGACCACACCTCCCAACTTTGAGACAGGACAGAAATAGGGAGAGAATGTGTGGCATGGCAAATTTAGCCCCACCCACTTCCACTTTGACTCCGCTTATTCCCATCCATTTCTCTTTGTGTCCCTACACAGTATAACGCCCCTACAGTCACTCTAACATGATATGTCCCTACATTATAATGTCCCTTCCGGTTGTCCTAATGTTGAATGACCTACTAACTGCCAAAGCCAAGCGTCACTACTCTGTCCTCCTCCTCCTTGACCTCTCCTCCACCTTTGACGCAGTTGACCACTCCCTCTTGTTAGAAACTCTCTCATCCCTTGGCATCACAGATCTGGTCCTCTCCTGGATCTCCTCATACCTCACCAACCGCACATTCAGCGTCTCCCACTCGCACACCACCTCCTCGCTGTGCCCTCTTTCTGTAGGTGTCCCCCAAGGCTCCATCCTAGGACCCCTCCTGTTCTCCATCTACACCCTCGGCCTTGGCCAACTCATAGAATCTCATGGTTTTCATTACCATTGCTATGCTGACGACACTCAACTATATATTACCAGACATTACCTCCCTGTTGTCCAGAGTCCCAGAGTGTCTAGCAGCCATAACCTCCTTTCTCTCCTCCCGCTTTCTCAAACTCAACATGGAGAAAATGGAGTTAATCATCTTTGCCCGACCTTGCACAGCACCCCTACCTGATCCATCTATTAAGGTTATCGGGACCACACTTACACCAGTCCCACGGGCCCGCTGCCTTGGGATCACTTTTGACTTTGACCTATTGTTAAACCCTCAACACCTCCTGCCACCTCCAACTCAAGATCATCGATCGAATCCACCTGAGCAGATGAGTTGAAACTGGAGCATTCCTCCCGCTGACTAGGACAGCAGGACGGCACCTGGAATCTGGTACTTGTACTGTCCCACTGAATCTGGGACTGTTGATAGGTGCACCTGGAGGAGGGCTCAGATAATGGGGTAGGGTTCAGTGATGGCTATGAATAGATGGTGGCATTGAAAATGGACCAAGGCCCCATTCTGCATTATACCTTGTGGCTCCATGGTTACCTCTGTTGTGTACGTTATTCCTTCTCTCGCACATTGCATTCTGTATTATTTCTATACATATCCCTGTACTGGGACATTAACTACCTGCATGTTACTTTGTTTTTGCTGTTCAGTGGTGACGATGGACAGCCCGTCTGCTAAAACAATGGTTACCCACGGACACCCGCAGACCCCATAGAATATAATGGGGTTCTCTGGGTGTCTGCCGGGTTTCCACAATTTTTTTTATACTGAAAACGGTGGGGAAAAAGTCCTCCATGCAGAACTTTTCTCTGTGCCGATTTTCTGCAGAATCTTCGATTGAGACTCCTAAGGCAGATGTGAATGTAGCCTAAGTCTTGTGTTATGAAACACAGTGTATACTATCTCTGTAGTGTGACATCTGTGTCCAGTCTTCATATACTGTGATATCACTATGCAAACTGTCGCTGTACTGTGACATTACTGTGTGCATTATCCCAATTCTGTGACATAACTATACACATTACACCTGTTCTATAACTTCACTGTGGGCATTATCTCTCTACTGAGACATGCCCGTGTACACACTGAGCACACACAGCTGTCCCCTTAGGACCTTCTGAGTCAGAGAAAGGATCCACTGCAAAGAGTGGCTCCGGTTCTGGCAGACCCAACACGTTCACCAATTTATTTGACTTGTGTTTCCGCTTTTGTTCACAATGTCTTATGTTGGCCATGCACATGAGAATGAAGTTGGCCCAATACACTGATTTCAGTAGGACCAACTGACTAACTTATTTATAATTGGCTGTCCCGGGGCAAGAAATATTCGGTATGTTGAATTTTAAAATGCCTGATCTTTTTTTTTTTCTTGTGAGGAATAAGCTTTGGCCAGGGGTGTTTAGTAGTGACTTACTACACTGTCCCCTTTGACAAGACATGCATGCTTGCCCGAACCAAGAGTGCATATTTAGATGTAGCAATCGTCAATCTGATCCCGGGGGCATACAGTAGCTATAGAAGGTACAGCAGTTGCTACTGGGCCCCGAACCCTAAGGGAGGCCCTTAACTCCCTCAGCCACATAAAATATACCATTAAGGGGCCCCAGTACAGATTGTGTATTGGGGCCCAGGAGCTTGAAGTTATGCCCCTGTCTGAATCTCATAACTCATTTCACTGTGGTAATTCACAGCAAAAGCCATTGGAAACACAATGAAAGAAGGTTGAGTTAAAGTTATTAGCAACTGTTTACTTAATATGTTAAAAGTCATGTTAAACTTGGCTACATCTGCATATGGTCAGGAGCAATAGTTGTCAGCTGAACTACACATCTGAAACAGTCCATGCATGTAGTAAAATCATATGTGTAACCACCTTAATAGGGACCAAAAGTATAGCTCGGAGGTTACATAAAATCTTGACTATGGCCCTCCCCCAACCCTAATCCAGCACATGCTATTGGGTTTCAGCTATTGCTTTTACTATAAATCTATGTAAATATGTGTCAATGTGTGTACATTATTGAAGTAAAGCCGTCTTGTGTTAGCCTTTTATAATATAGTGGCTGCATTATATGTCATGTGTGTCCACAAGTGCAAATGCAACCTTGACGCTACCTACAGCTAAGGTATTCCTACACTAAAGTATGACTATGAAAACATAATATGCATACATGAATTAGAATTTGCAGAAAACTTTATTTAAATGTTTGAAAGTTATTTCATATGACAAATGATTATATAAGATACAAGAGAATACATAATAACAGATAGCAGGTTATATATATTTTCTGCCTATGAATCCATTCCCTTTGCTCAAGCAACATATTGACAGCTACTGTACCTACTGCTACAAACACTGCACCATAAAACATTTCAGATCCAGATAGACTTAAACCTTTAGGAATCAAGAATTCTATAATAAAAAGATTACTAGTAAAATAATAAAACATAGCTACTAAAAGCATGTAAGGTTTTATATATCAGAGTGAATACAACAGGTTATACCAATATTTTCTTATTATGTAAGTAAATTGCATGAAATGTCTTAAAGTGAAACTCCACCTTAAAAGGCAATGTCATTTTCAGGTCTAACATCCTGCACCGGTTAATTTCTTCATGCCTAATATTGGCCAAGCATTCATTTTTCTGATACAGAGTTCCAAACTCCCTGCATAAACAGTTAGTTTAAAATAAAAATAAAACTCCTGCTGCTTGTAGCTACCTCTAGGGGCAGTATAGAAGCTGACTGCATACTGTTTTATTCTGAAGTTGAAGGTGTAAGCAGTATACAGTTGGCCCCTAAGCTCCCTCTAGTGGTAGCTGCAGGTAGCCAGAATTCATGTCTGTGTAGGGAATTTACAACTCTGTTTTACTGATAATTTACATTCATATTTTTGAATGCATAATAAATTTGTCGACATGTAATGGGAAAGCAGCTGCAGATTTTGCCCTAAATTCCGCGGCAAAATTTGCCTGATTTGACAGATTTTGCTGAATTTCAGACAGATTTTGACTGAATTTAACCTTGCTGCTGTGAAAGGGTTAAAATCTGCTGCAAAAATCTGTGACATAAATTGGCATGTGGATTTAAAATCCGGTTGATTTTTTTCTCTGCACCATGTAGAAGATGTTTGAAGTTTCATCCTCTTTAATGCTACTGTATTACACTGAAAGTCAGGATGGAAAAACTAAAGCGTATGAAAAACTTATGAATGTCCCCAAATAGAGATCTGCCCTTGGGGTAAATCCAACTAACTGGTAGAGGGGGGAAAGTCTCTACTGGATCCTCTGCCGTTTTCTAATGCTAAGAGACTCCATCCCAGATTCTGCTTAAAATTGTTGGAGAGAAAAGTCCTGCAAGGAGGACTTTTCTCTCCGCCTGTCTCAGTATAAAATCGTTGGAAACCGGCAGAAACCCAGCAGACCCCATTATAGTCTATGAGGTATCTGGGTTTCTGCGTTTAACCGTTTTTTAAGTGGACAGATTTCCGTCTTTAGGGTCCCCATGGACCGAACGCTGGTGTGAACCTAGATAAGCCATCTACCATTGGGGTTGGCAGCTCCCATAGAAATCAGCAGCAGCTGATATATATCTAATGTATGTACCAGTTTCAAAATTTCTGCACCTTAAGCACATCTCCTTCTCATTTACTTATTGTATAACATTTTTTATATATCATTTATATGTATCAAATATATTT
This sequence comes from Leptodactylus fallax, assembly GCA_947044405.1. Classification (NCBI taxonomy): domain Eukaryota; kingdom Metazoa; phylum Chordata; class Amphibia; order Anura; family Leptodactylidae; genus Leptodactylus; species Leptodactylus fallax. Next base: position 2,277,712 of record CAMRHE010000178.1, on the reverse strand, counting down.
TAGATATTTTAAATGTACATACATATTTTAAAGCAAAGCTTTAGTGTTCTGCTAGATATTTCTTAGAGAAAGTTGTAGATCTCTAAATCTAAATACCCTAAAACCCTAAGTAGTTATCTAAATACCCTGACCAAGGCTTATTAGAAACTCCTGGCAGCCATTATTGCATAGACATGTGTCCTACCAGCCCTCCACCTATGCTAAGCGCCTGTATTAAAAGTGTTAGATAGAGCTTTGCTTATAATATTTCTTAGTTATATTGCTGCACCAGGTAACTTCAATGTGTTCACTCTGTAACTGTTCCTGTCACAGTTGTCAGTAAGGTACTATTTAATAGGTCGCTGATCTTGTCAAAAATATTCTTCTCCAGGTAATCTTTCCGGGGGTCTGGTAGACTCGCCGCTGCAGATCCTTCAAGCTTGTCCTTCATGTTCTCGATGCGTAGCACAACTGACTTGGTGAGAGTTTCTCGATAAGGGGTCACCATGGCTTTATACACATTGATCTTCTGGCTCATGTCGAACAGGCACAAAGCGAGTGTCTTTCTTACATTGCCAAAGAGCAGACTGTCTTTATCCTTTAACAGAGAGGTACAGAGAGTGAGTTCCTTCTCCAGGATTGCGGTGGTCTCCAGGATCTTACTCACAATCAAGGTGAAGCTCCTTTTCATTAGAAAGCTCAGGTTCTCCATCTGTTTTCTCAAAGGAGCTTGCATGTCTTTTACAAATGTAGAAAGACTCTGATACAAAGCCAGAACTTGCAGATCTATCTTCTCCTTCACCTTCTCAGTACATGTTCCTATCACTTTCCTGAGTGCATAAAGACATTCAGCCAGTTTGGCTTCTAGTTGTTGTGAGTATAGGACCAGCGGGACCTTCACATTTTCATCGTACATAAAATTGTTCAGATCTAAATTTATATTTTTCAACTTTTTGGTGAATTCCAGAGTGATCTTTTCTACTTCAGTCTGAAGCTCCTCGGAATAGGGATTAAGCACTATCTGCATCTCTTCTGTGGTTCTCCTAAACAGTTTAGTCACTTCTTCTGAATATGGGGAGAGTTTGATCTTCAGCTGTTCCATCTCAAATTGGAGTTTCTCCGAGTCTTTTGTTGCCTGTTCATGGATCGCTTTGGCAAAAAATGAGACCTTGTTCAGTAGTTCAGCATTTACGCTTTTGTCTTCATCCAATGTTAGAGCGCTGCTGAAATAAAACACGTAAGGGAAGTTAGTAATGTTATAAAAGTACATTAAGGCTGGAGAATGACATAGAGAGGAATTTATTAAGACTGGCATTTCCTACTCCAGTCTTAATAAAGGCCACATCTGGCGCGAGGTGCGTCTGAATTAATAAGAGGTTCCAGTCTCTTAGTGAATCAGATGCACACCAATGTGCAAGAGTGGAACACTATTCTGGAACTGGCATAGACTTCCTATATAACTCACACCAGTTTTCTGGCATGATTTACAATATATATTTATTGGGCCAAGGCGTCCCTGCCCTTCCCCACACTGCTCTCCAACCCACTTCGCCCACTTTCACACAAAATGGCGAACAAGGCATAGTACAGGGAATGTGGCACATCTTTGGTGCAAGAAAGGGCCTTGTGCCAAAGATGCGCCAGAAAACTGGTGTATATGCGAAAATAAATTACCCCCATAGAGTTTCTGTTGCTTTTTATGCAGATTCTGCTACAGTTTTTTGAGGGAAAGTCAGGAGTGGATTCAGCAGGAAGGAGAAGTATAAGAAATTCCTTTATATTTCCCATTCTTGCAGAATCCGCTCTTGGCTAAAAAAAAAAAAAAAACAACAACAAAACTGCTGCTAAATATGCAACAAAAACTCAATGTGTGTCTTCATAAAAAATAATAAAAAACATTATTCTTCCGTTCCAAAATATTTTGAAAATTAAAAAAGTCAAAAATAAAAGCATAACGTACATATTGAGTATTGCCGCATCTGTAATGACACAAGCAATACAGCTGTAATGTTATTTTGCCTGCATGGTGAACAGTGTAAAAAAAAAAAATCTAAATATGGCATTAATAAAAAACAGGTTTTCCAACAAATAAAAAAATTACCAGTATCGGAGAGTAGCAAATAGATTAGAAAAATAGATTAAAAAAAAATACATATATTTGGTATTATCATATAATCATACTTAACCCATATGGGGAATGGTGAAAAATTTATAATGTAAAAAGATAATGGCAGAATTTTTTTTCTATTCCTTTTCCTTTTTAATATGGTTCCTTTAACTTACTAACACTAGGTTCACAGTAACGTTGCCTCTCCATTGTTCTGGTCCATTGGAGGACCAGAACAATGGGGAGGCGGACTGCTAAAATAGCTATTACACAGACCCCATTGACATTAATGGGGTCCATCGAGTATACGTCATTTTAAAACTGAAACAAGCGAGGAAAAAGTCAGTGTGTTTCAGGCGGACACTGCAGAGACTCCGCAGGTGTGAACATAGTCTAAATCAGCCCCAAGTTTGTATGTTCTACTAGGGTTGCTTTATTTTCTTCCTATATCCAAAAAAGCATACTAATAAGTAAATTTGTTTCTTGTGAAATAGGTTCTAGAGCAGGGGTCAGCAACCCCGGCACTGGTGCTGGAGTCGGCACCCAAGGCATATCTACCTGGCACAGGATTCTCTTCTCCAGGTGGCAATCTCTCTCTAATCGTCCATGTAAATGCAGTCAGACAGGAGGATGCACTGGGAGGTGGTGGGAACATGAGGCACAATGTCTAAGTGTCCAGGCCAGTAGCCTAGTCAAAGGACAGCAATTATCTGTGCAAAGTATAATATGGCAGATAAATGTGCCTTCATTCATTTCAATAAGACTGTAAAAATTTGTTTGCATTTCTTCAGCAAAAAAGACTATGCTGTGTGATGTGCACCCCCTGCAAAGCAGGCTTATTGCAGGTTACACTTAGCCCCATGTCCAGTCCAAATATGAATCATTTTGCTAAAGGATCACATTCAGTGGCGTAACTAGGAATGGCTGGGCCCCAAGGCGAACATTTGACATGGCCCCCCCCGAACCGGTTACGGCTCCCCAAACAGTAAAATATGCTCAACAGTGGACCCTATACAGCATTATATGCTCTACATTGCTCCCCCCACACACAGTATAATACGCTCCCCATAGTGGCCCCACACAGTATAATATGCTCCACACAGTGGCCCCCACCCTGTATTATATGCTCGCCGCAGTGGTCCCCACCCAGTATTATATGCTTCCCACAGTGGCCCCCACACAGAATTATATGCTCCCCACAGTGGCCCCCACACAGTATTATATGCTCCCCACAGTGGCCCCCACACAGTATTATATGCTCCCCACAGTGGCCCACACCCAGAATTACATGCTCTACAGTGGCCCCCACCCAGTAGTATATTCTCTACAGTGACCCCCACCCAGTAGTATATGCTCTACAGTGGCCCCCCACCCAGTAGTATATGCTCTACAGTGGCCCCCACCCAGTAGTATATGCTCTACAGTAGCCCCCACCCAGTATTATATGCTCCGCAGGGGCCCCCACACAGTATTATAAGCTCCCAACAGCCCCCCTCCGCTTCGGTGCTATTGTTATACTCTGGGGTCTCCTCAGACCCCAGAATATAATAATCGGAGGCCCAGGGAAGGTGATTAAAAATAGCAAACATTCATACTTACCTTTCCTTGACATCCTCGCTCCATCCTGCCGTCTTCAGCATCTTCAACTTCTTCTGACTTCGCTGCTGAGGCCTGTGATTGGGCCTCAGCGGTCACGTGGGGGCGCACTGACGTCATTACGCGGCCACGCCCCATGTGACTGCTGGGGCCTAATCACAGGCCTCAGTCACATGACGGAAGAGCGCCAGAGAGAACGCTGTGCCCAGGAGAGGTGAGAATATGTATTTATTATTTTCAGTCACCTCCCCTGGGTGCACTGCCATCTATTGGAAAGGGGCCTGCAATATGCCAGGGTCCCTTTCCAATAACAATATGTATAGTGGTCGGGGAACCAGGCTTTTTCCGACCGCTATCATAGTGGTCCTGGGCCCGGCCATCTCCAGCTGGCTACGGGCCTCGTACCCTACCGGGTCCGGTCGCGGTCACAGGGGGTGCGACCGCGATCATTACGCCACTGATTTGTTGGGTTCACGGTAGCGGCTGCCACAGGGCTATGGTTTGCGTTATATGACTTTCATGTAGGACAGTGTTTCCCAACCTTTTCAGACTCAGTGTCCCCCTGGAAAAAAAAAAATTGGGACACCCCTACCAAATAATTTTTACCAAAAGTCAAAAAACATCCTAAGGACGTAGATAACATTGCATAAAGGCATGGGATCATCCTTCTAAATACTTCTAGTGTGCTGAGGCCCCCTGTTGGTAATCAAAGATGTAGGAGGGTGACACCATTACAATTATTACATGGAGTACTTCATCTTTTGATTTTTTTTTCCAAAACGGCACCCCAGACTAAAAAGGTTGCTGACCCCTGTTCTAGAGTGTTTAGAAAGGGAATTTCAGATTGTGAGACAGGGACTGATATGGCGATGACAACCTCTGTACAGCGGTTCTTAATAAGTTGGTACTAAATTGTTTATTAAAAATTTGTAGCCTGCATTAAACATTGTAGCAGAAGGAAATTATATAAGGCCGTCCTGGCATCCATAATGGTGCCAGAAAAAATAAGAACCTCTTTCCCAAATTTTTTTTTTTACATCTAGTTAGAGGAAAACAAGTGGGCATCCACGTTTGCTGCTTGTTGAGTCCATTGTTTGATTTCCAGACATACAGACCCTCTAAACTGTTGGGACCAAATTTACAGTAACTTTTTGCAATCTGGTTGTAATAAGAGCGCTGATCTTTATATCATCTAAAAGCACATTTGGCCTGTAGAGGGCGTACAGGGAATTTCAAGTTAAAAGATGAAAATAAACAGAAATAGAAGTGGTATCTAACTCAACTTTTAATATAACTAACTATCTATATCTAAAATTTAGATCAATACATCTGAGTGTATAAAATTGTTAAATGCTGTAGGCCACATGTGCAGGTTCCTTTATACCATCGGTAATGTATCCCAGTTTGCCACAAAGCTAAGGAACTAGAGTGGCAGCAAAACATAAAGTGCAAGCATGGCGAACTGGGGAACTCTATAATATGCAGTGGGAACCGTGCAGTATATCGATGCCACAATTGCCATTGCTCTATAACATCAGGTGCTTCTTAGGTTGGTAGATGCTCATCTGCTGCCACAATGGTTGGGCATATCTATTTAGCACTAACAAACACATGGTAATAAATACCCTAAGCTCAATGGAAACTCCTAAACAGGTACCTATATAGAAACACAGGTTTATGCAAAGAAATAGGTAAGAACCACCCCCGACTCACACAGTAGTCCTTGAGCTGCCATGAAAATGTCAGTTAATTTGGCTGGACATTAAGGGGATTAGACGTGAATCCCACTGCTGGAATCCCCCCCCAAAAAAACAAAAACGTTAGTGAGGTCCCTGCGGCAAGAAACTTAATGCATTGCTGATATATTTCCTCCAGAAGTATTCATCAGGGGAACAAACAAACAAATGTCCTGCACCCTGGTCAGATTCCCTGGCCACATGCTTGGCATTGGTTTTCTTGTACTGTCATCTGTACAGGACAGTATGTCGCTGGGTGGCAGGGACTTCTAGTATCATAGATAACCATACTGCTAGGAGTCCCTCTCCTGGGAAAAGGTGCAGGCCGGTAAATCCGGCCAACACATAGACCGAGTTTCCCAGCTGAAACTCAGTCATATGAGTGCGCCCCAAAAGTTAAGTTTTAGATACCACTTCTATTTCTGTAAATTTTGGTTTAGTTTGAGAGGTTAGGTCTAGGAGGAAGACCTCTGGTTCAAACATTTGTTATCCCTTAGATCAGTGAGCCAAGTTAAAAGATGATGGTCTCTGTTCAGGACTCTCTTCCACTGGAGGACCTGACAAATCTGCCCATTACATATACAGTATAGTCTATTTATGTCAGTGGACTCTGTATGAAAATAAATATCCTCTAAGGCACCCAATCTGAACAATCAGAACAACAAGGGTGTTGCTGCCTACCTCTTTAGAGCAAGAGCAACGCCCTCATTGCTCCAAAGAGCTCATTTGTGTATTGACAATATGGTGATATCTTGAAAACGGAGGCAGCAAGGGGAGTGCAGGTGACCCTATTTTACTTTTGTAAAGGTGACTATACACCTTCAATAGTTGTCCACCAAATGCAAGTATTAAATAAAAAACAGACAAAAAATATAGTAACATTATAAGAAGAAGCATTCATCTAGTTGTAAAACTACTTCCTTCTATTTGTATACATTGCTGTTCCAGCTCACTCACTTTAATAGTTTGCTGATGTCAGACACCTGGACTTGTACAGTGCTGCTGTCCTTGGTGCTGCTTGGCAGGTTGAAGTAAGACAACATGGTATTCGCCAACAGATTAGTGCTGACATCACCTACAACGCCTAAAAAAAAATGACATTTAATTATGTTAAAAAATAACTAATTGGTATTATTATTGTTCCTCCAGCAGCTGCTTATGCCTTTCTTCCTATAGCGCTAAACATAAATACTCAGCCAAAAATATCTCTTTAAGATTTGTGGAAATGCAGCTTTTTTTTTCTTGCAGATTTTGTTGAGTTTTTTTGACCCAACGCCAAGAATGGCTACAGAAGGAATGGTAAATATATAGAAAGTTCTTATACTTCTACCTTCTGCTCAATCAACTCCTGGCTTTGGCTCAAAAAAATTGCAGCAAAATCTTGGTCTTAGCCTTGGTTAGTATTACCAACCATCAGAGCTGTGTTGTTTCAACATCCAGCACCCCAATTGATCAACTGAAATGTAGAACCACTGCCGCCATAACTACTCAGTGAACAGTGCTGAAAGTAAACAGTGCCATCCACTGTGTAGTGGTCATTCCTGATTACTGCATCTCAGTGAAGGGAGATCTGCTGTGTATGCTTCCGGCTCCATATGCTGTATACTTCTTGAGGCTGTGGCTCCCCATATCAGCTGATCAGTAGATTTTGCAGGTGTTGGACTCCACCAATCTCATACCGTTGACCTATCATAAGGATAGGTCATCGATATTCAAAGCCCTGGAAAACCCTTTTACCATATAGAACCATGTGTTTACTTTACAACCTATCCTATTTAGTCACCTGCCACAATTTTTTCAATCGAAATGTTAATAATCTTTTTTTTTTCTTTCCTTTTTTTAAAGGAACTGAATGAAAATTGGAAAAATAGGAGCTTGGATATCATTAAAGGGCTTTTCCAGCTCTACAACATTGATGACCGCTCCATTGTTTTGATCATCAATTAAAATGTGTCCAACACCAAGGACCCCCACTGATCAGCTAGTTGAAGAGGCTGCATCATTTGGATGAGTGCTGCTGTCTCTTCACTGAACACCCTGTACCCCCACTGATCAGCTGGTTGAAGAGGCTGCAGCATTTGGGTGAGTGCTTCGGTCTCTTCACTGAACACCCTGGGCCCTCACTGATCAGCTGGTTGAAGAGGCTTTAGCATTTGATTGAGTGCTGTAGTCTCTTTGCTGAAAAGCAAGCACAGTGCCATACATATACATTGTAAAGCAACTGTGCCTTGTTTTGCAGATCAATGACCACGTAACCAATATAAAATTTATCATCATTATAGAATATTTAAGCTTAAAGAAAAGAAAGCGATAGATAGTTGTCAAGCTAAAGTTAAAGAGGCTAAAAATATAATCTTTGTTACTATGCATGAGGAGCTATGTACTGACCTGCAATGGTGCACATCACGGTGATGGTTACCACTTTAGCCAACATTGTGCTTTATAGTCTGTGGATAAAGTGTTAGATGTTATACTGTAGGTGCTACTTTACATATAGTTACTTTATACATAGTTTATTACAGTCAGTTCAAACCTAGCCTTCCCATTTCTTTAAAATAAACATGCACTTTTACATCAGATGACATTTTCCTTTAGCTGAAATTGTCTGCTGTGTATGAAGATATATACAACACAAAACCAAGAAGCCCCATAGAAAATCAATAGTTGCTTGACCCGACCACCTATATCAGGAGATCCTTCTGCCCACATCCTATTCTGCAGAATGGACATGAACCTGCAGCCAGCTGAGAGGTCTGTAGGTCCAGTATCACCTCAGTCTGACCACAACCCTGGCAGCCAAAGAAAAAAGTCAGTTTGATTCCTTACCTGATGCCTTCTTCTTCAGGTGTGGATTCAATGATGGTGCTGTAAGCTGATATTTATATGAGAGCACATGTTGTCCAGCTGTGTTCTGCAGCTTATATTACAGCGTAGAGTTCCTGATGCTTCTCTGATTTCAAGGTAATGCTGGAAGCTTCATGGACTCACAGTTCTGGTCATTGACTTTGATTATAAAGTCACAAACAGAATATTAAGACTTTTTATTATATAAAATTTCTGTATTATCTACAGTGGAGAAAAAAGTATTTAGTCAGCCACCAATTGTGCAAGTTCTCCCACTTAAAAAGATGAGGCCGGCCTGTAATTGACATCATAGGTAGACCTCAACTATGAGAGACAAAATGAGAAAACATATCTAGAAAATCACATTGTCTGATTTTTAAAGAATTTATTTGCAAATTATGGTGGAAAATAAGTATTTGGTCAATAACAAAAGTTCATCTCAATACTTTGTTATATATCCTTTGTTGGCAATGACAGAGGTCAAACGTTTTCTGTAAGTCTTCCCAAGGTTGGCACATACTGTTGCTGGTATGTTGGCCCATTCCTCCATGAAGATCTCCTCTAGAGCAGTGATGTTTTGGGGCTTTCGCTGGGCAACACGGACTTTCAACTCCCTCCAAAGGTTTTCTATGGGGTTGAGATCTGGAGACTGGCTAGGCCACTCCAGGACCTTGAAATGCTTCTTACGAAGCCACTCCTTCATTGCCCTGGCGGTGTGCTTGGGATCATTGTCATGCTGAAAGACCCAGCCACGTTTCATCTTCAATGCCCTTGCTGATGGAAGGAGGTTTTGTACTCAAAATCTCACGATACATGGTCCCATTCATTCTTTCATGTACACGGATCAGTTGTCCTGGTCCCTTTGCAGAGAAACAGCCCCAAAGCATGATGTTGCCACCCCCATGCTTCACAGTAGGTATGGTGTTCTTTGGATGCAACTCAGCATTCACTCTACTCCAAACACGACGCGTTGTGTTTCTACCAAACAGTTCTACTTTGGTTTCATCTGACCATATGACATTCTCCCAATACTCTTCTGGAACATCCAAATGCTCTCTAGCAAACTTCAGACGGGCCCGGATATGTGCTGGCTTAAGCAGGGGGACACGTCTGGCACTGCAGGAGATGAGTCCCTGGCGGCGTAGTGTGTTACTGACGGTAGCCTTTGTTACGTTAGTCCCAACTATCTGCAGGTCATTCACTAGGTCCCCCAGTGTGGTTCTGGGATTTTTGCTCACCGTTCTTGTGATCATTTTGACCCCATGGGGTGAGATCTTGCGTGGAGCCTCTGATCGAGGGAGATTATCAGTGGTCTTGTATGTCTTCCATTTTCTAATTATTGCTCCCACAGTTGATTTCTTCACACCAAGCTGCTTGCCTATTGCAGATTCAGTCTTCCCAGCCTGGTGCAGGTCTACAATTTTGTTTCTGGTGTCCTTCCACAGCTCTTTGGTCTTCACCATAGTGGAGTTTGGAGTGTGACTGAGGTTGTGGACAGGTGTCTTTTATACTGATAACAATGTCAAACAGGAGCCATTACTACAGGTAATGAGTGGAGGACAGAGGAGCCTCTTAAAGAAGAAGTTACAGGTCTGTGAGAGCCAGAAATCTTGCTTGTTTGTAGGTGACCAAATACTTATTTTCCACCATAATTTGCAAATAAATTCTTAAAAAATCAGACAATGTGATTTTCTGGATTTGTTTCCTCATTTTGTCTCTCATAGTTGAGGTCTACCTATGATGACAATTACAGGCCTCTCTCATCTTTTTAAGTGGGAGAACTTGCACAATTGGTGGCTGACTAAATACTTTTTTTTCCCCACTGTATGTATGTATGACCAAGGAATATTGGACCTTAATTACCAGACACAGATTAGGGATTTGGCAAACTCTGGTTTAAACTGGTAACACTTGGATCTCTTTAGGCCTTCAAAACCACATAAATTCATTGTTGCATACAGCGTCGGATTGGCCCACCAGAGGACCCAATTATCCAGCAGTGGGCCCTACCACATCGCTAATGGAAAGGGGCACAGCGCCATATGATGTATGTATGTGCCACCGAGCTCCTTTCCAATAGAAGCCTGCCCAGGAGAGGTAAGAAAAATAACAAACACTTATACTCACCTCTCTTGGGCGTATGGCGGTCGCCAGTGTCATCTTATGGCCTCTTCGAGCTGTGGCTGATGGGTTCACCACTGAGGCCTGTGATTGGGCCTTAGAGGTCACGTGGGGCACACTGTTGTCATGACAGCTGAACGCCGCTAGGATTCCCAGGAAAGGTGATGCAAGGTGTGTATAACTGTTTACTATTTTTACTCACCTCCTCTGGGCCCAAAGTACAGCAATAGCCCCTGATGAACCAGAGGGCCGAACCTCACAATATCACTTTTTGTGTGAGTGAATGCATTTGTGGCAATGATAGGGTTTTTTTTTATGTTTTACTACTTTTGCACACAAATCACGTAAAAATAAATAGTTTTTGTGATGCTATATTCCTTATGCCATAACCTTTTTTTATTTTTCCATCAGCAGAACTATGTGAGTTCATGTTTTTTGTGGGGCAAATTGTATTTTTTATTGGTACCATTCTAAGACACATTTATTTTTTATCACTTTTCCTTCAATTTATTAAGAGGTGAAAGAAAATATTTTTACCGCTGTTTTTTTATTTTCTTTTTCCGCATTCAGCATGTGGGATAATACCATGATATGTTTATACTTCCGGTTGTTATTGATATTTGTTACTTGAAATTTCTATTTCTAATTTTTTTTATAGTTTTTAGTTCCATTAGGAGACTTGAACATCAAGCATCCTAATTGCTAGAACAGAGGTAGGCAACCTTTGGCACTCCAGCTGTTGTAAAACTACACTTCCCAGCATGCATACTTGCTCTGCTGTTCTTGGAACTCTCATGGAAGTGAATGGAGCATGTTGAGAGTTGTAGTTTCACAGCAGCTGGAGTGCCGAAGGTTGCCGACCCCTGTCCTAGAATAATACACTGCAATGCTTTTGCACAACACATCAGCATTTCATGATCGCATGGTGGGGGGCATTGATGTGGTACAGAGGGAGTCCTGTTAACCACTTACATGCTGCAGTCCCTATTGACCATGGCATCTAAGCAGAGGCGTAGCTAGGAGTTCAGCACAGGGGGCGAACATGTCCAAGTGGGCCCCCAACTTGGACTTGTTCGTATACCGATACTATCAGTATACGGTGAGTGTATAGTGGTATATAGCGGCTCTACACAGGGCTCTGCAGACGATTTAGGTGAATACAGGGCAGTAGCATTTAGTGACTTACTGGTGACGTCTCTGACCAATCCTTCACATTTCCCATCTCTTTCATCTGGACGGCCATGACCACTTCTTCCAGTCTCTTTAAAGTTTGCAACATAGACATCTTTGGCTCCTCACTTTTCCAGGCACCTGACCCACATTGTCCTCACCTGCACACTCATCCTGCTGCTACCCCAATTATAAAATATATAATATAACCCCCTATAATGAATAATACCCCCAAGTGCATCTTTAAGTTAATAACTTCCCTGTGCACCCCTTTAAATAGTGCCCCTTATTAATAATGCACCAGATGTTTCCTAATTAAAAAGGAAAAAAAAAAGGGAAAAAAAATTATTGGGGTTCCAATACCCCAGACCCCCAGGATCAGCTGTTTTAATGAACCGTGGTACCTGTGTAAGCGCTGTGACCCCTTCTCTGTTTACATAGTGTCATTCTTTTCATAGTGGCCATGTAATGTAACTACAACCTCATCCTATACATGTCTATGTGACAAGGCTGGAATTACATCACACGGTCACTATATACAGACAGCGTATGATATAAACAGGCGCCATAGCACCTTCATACAGCTGATCAGTGGGGAATCACTTATCTCTTATTGATGTTTTATTCTGAGGATAGACCATCAATAAAAATGAGGTGGAAAACTCCTTAAAGAGGACCTTTCACGTCCTCATGTATATGCTGTTTTACATACCGCTAGAGAGCGAACAGCATGCTGAATTCAGCGCACTGCCGGCTTTCCCGATATGTGCCCCAGGGCTGGAGATATCGGGGGTCTTAGTTTCACGGTTTCCTGTCAGAAAGGCGTTCCTGACAGTCTAGCTGCGCTGTGAGGAACGCCCTCCCTGACAGTTCTCGTTCATAGACTTATACTGGGGGGGCGTTCCTCACAGCTCAGCGTCATCACCGGGCAGTAAGGAAGCTCTATAGACGAGTACAGAGGGGGGCGTTCCTTATAGCCCAGTGATGACGCTGAGCTGTGAGGAACGCCCCCTCAGTACAAGTCTATGAACGAGAACTGTCAGGGAGGACGCTCCTCACAGCACAGCTAGACTGTCAGGAACGCCCTTCTGACAGTAAACCATGAAACTAAGACCTCCGATATCTCCAGCCCTGGGGCACATACCGGGAAAGCCAGCAGTGTGCTGAATTCAGCGCGCTGTCGGCTTTCTAGCAGTATGTAAAACAGCATGTACATGAGGACGTGAAAGGTCCTCTTTAAGGCTAAGGCCCCACGTGGTGTCCTGCAGCAAAAAAAGAGTTTTTCCTGCAGCACTTTGCACAGAAAGTTCGCAGAGGTTCTGCAGACTTTCTGCTTGAATTATATCTACAGGAAAACCGCCAGCATTTCCATAGGTATAATTGATATGCTGCGATTTCCAAAACTGCGTCTGTTTTGGAAATCGCAGCGTATCCGCTGCGCATATTTTACTACAAAGTGGGGATGGGATGGGGGCCACATGTGGCAAAAACCCACAGAAAAAAAACCGGCATTTTACATCTAGCAAATCCCATCCACACACTGAAATTGAAGCATTTCAATTATACCTACAGAAACACTGGCGGTTTCCATATAGGTGTATTGAAATCAGAAAGTCCACAGGGGAAACCTCTGCGGACCTTCTGTGAAAAGTGCTGCGAGAAAAACCACAATGTTACCGCTGTGGTTTTTCCTGCAGTGCTTTTTTTTTTCTGCAGCCCACTATGTTGGGCCTTAGTCTTATTAAAAGCCAAGTGCCACCTTAATTAAATTAATTGACCCTCATATTATGCCCCTAATTCACCCTGACATAAATACTGCACCTCAGTTATTAGATACTGTGTCCATCAGTTATTAGATATATCAAATTGAAATGGCTGTTGCAAACTCCCAAATATTTAGAACTAAAAATGATTAAGATTAATAGGGGTGCCCAAACTTTTTCATATGACTGTAAATAACCTCCCCCTTGTATTAATAATACCTCCTAATAAGCCTTATATAAATGACCCCCCCCCCATCATCATAATGCCCCCTAATGAATCCTCCCTTATAGTTATATTTCCCCCTCCTATCCACCCCTTATACTATTAATATACCCACAACTAAGCTAAAAAAACAAAAAAAAAAAGTCATACTCACCTGTGATGATGATGAATGGAGCCGCCGCCGCTTCATCCCTGTCCACGCACAGGACGTCTGTGTCTGAGCGCGGGCGGCGCGTTGTTGTGACGTCATCGCACTGCCCGTGCTGAGAAGCAGACATTGTCTGTGGTCTCGGCGTCTTGTAAACCGCAGGCCTGTATTGGCTTGTGGTTTACAATACCGTTAAGTTGCAGGTTACGTTTTAACTAGATCGGTGTCTGCAGACACCAATCTAGTAAAAAATAAAGGATGTATTAATGGCGGCCCCGGGGGTGGGCCCCCAAAAATTCAGTGGGCCCGGGGCAGCCGCCCCCTCTGCCCCCCCCCCCCCCCCCTTAGCTACGCCTCTGCATCTAAGGAATAAACAATCGGTATCAGAGCCAGCTATATGTCACAGCTGACACCGCCTGCAGATGACGTGGACTAAACTCCTGAACCTGCACTATCACTATGTTGTAAATGTACTCACCCTGTTTGTAGGGCTTTCCTCCAGGTGCACTAGTTTCTTCCCACAATCCACAAAACATACTTATAGGTTATTTTTGCATTTACATTGTGAACCCCAGTGGGAGACAGGGAATGACGAGAGTGATGAAAATTTCTGTACATAGCTGCAGAATATGTATACTCTATAAATAAGATGGTGGAGTTTGTGTACCTTTTATTAAAATATGTGCATCTCACTCCAGTGCAGAGGAGATCAAGCCTTACATAGGAAACTCCGGTTTTAATAAATGTCCCACATGTGTGATTCCAGCCTTATACAGAGGTTACTCAGGATCAATATAGTTGCAAAGTAGGACAAGGAAAATTGTTTATATACTGTACACATTGTAGCTAGTATTCATGACGCTTATGCTGTTTCAGTTCATTTAGAAGCTTCTCTTTCCCAGCCAGCCTTATCATATACCAGTACATAGAGCGGGTCAGGTCAGTTACTGACATTGAGGTGAACTGATGTTTGTTGCATTGTAAGGTGGGGAACAAACACACAGGGAGTAATGGCAGAGTTAGCTGCCATGAACTCGCCGTTGCTAACATGCAGTGATTTACAGTAGCAGTGTATGGTGGACAAGGTTTATTCCCATCCATATACTGCAAATAAAATCCACTGTGCAAAATGTTTTTAAATTTGACCTGCAGCAATCCCTGTGGGCTTGCCGCAGCAGCAGCAAAAAAAAAAAAACACCCAATTTTAGATGGTTTTGACAATGGTAGTTTTCAGGGTAGCAACGCTGCTGAATTTCCCTGATCGGAAACAAAAATGTGTCCATTCAGTGGCAGAAAGCAGAAATCTAAGAATGGTGAGGAGCTGCAAAATACATTATAGTAGAAAGCTGCAGAATATATAATTATAATACCTTAAGGCACATAAATAATAAATCAGGCATATAATCTGGTGGACCTGGTCATACATAGTCATAAATCTGCTGGGGCTTTCATGCCACACCTCTCATCATGCACCCTTTCAGATAAGAGGTGAGGACAGCATAAAAGAGGAAAAGGTTACCATTATTTGTGCAAAATAAGACAAAAGATGCCACTTTTTCATACCTTGTACAGGCAATAATAAATTTCCCCCAATGTGTTTATGGACCTTGCATTGTACAAAGGAGCACGGTCATGATGAAACTGGAAAGAGTCTTCCCCAAACTGAAACATAAAATTGCTTACAATGCATTTGTGTGCTATAGCATTTTAGTACTTCCACAATTTTATTTTTTTTCCTTTGATCAATTAGAACGGTACGTGATGTAAATTGTTGCTGCTGGCTGTATTTGTGAATTATCCACCCACTTTTGGTGCTCAGTTGTGTCATGTGACTAGCCATGAGAGCCTCTGACAAAATTGGGATAATTTATCATTAGTCCTTATGTTTTTCTGGTGTGAGTTCCATTATTTTTGACAAAATTGTGCTGAATTAATGTTAATGGTGCAAGGAAAATGAGGGTCAAAAAACAGTCATGGTAGAAAAGTACCTGTAAAATGGCAGAAAATTGAGGACATTCATCAAGAAGATTACCTTCACTATAAATTTCATCATGTACCTTTCTAATGGACCAGAGAGTAAGGATTTTTGTGGGAGTGCAACTTTAATGCTATAGCATACAGACACATTTTAGGCAGCTTTATGCTTTAGTTTGAGGCTGTTTCCTGTTCCATTATGAATGTTCCCTTGTCCACAAAGCAAGGTCCATAAGGCTGTGTTCACACGGCGGAAAATGATCTTCATTTTCCGCCACCGGAATTTTTGCCGCGGTCTGCCGCAAAGGGACGCCAATGCAGTGCATCAGCATTCCGTCACGGCATCCCGCTACTGATTAGGCCCGGATGAATGGGCCTAATCAGGAGGGCATCTCTGACACCTTACTGTACCTTACTGTGTACACGTGCTTGTTCCTTTATCAGAGTGATCCATTTGGGCTGAGAGCTGAGTAATTGGTATGACCCATGACAGAGTCTCTTCTTCCCTGTGCTAGGAGGAGAATGTGTCTGGCCTCCAGCCCAGAGACTTTCTTCCTGTTGTTCTGCAGTCAGGAGATGGGAGAGATCCTTGCTCATTTGTAAGATATTATGTGCAAGAGAATACTGTGAGGGTAATGTTATATAGACCTCATTTTAACAAAGCTGTTTGATAGCCTCAGGTGAGACAGGGCAGCCATTTTTTGATTTGCACTACATAGTTAGGGAATTGCAGACATCCTGTGGATTTAAAGACTGAAAGCAAACTTATAGAGAAAAACTGCTCCAGCGAGGGAGATACAGACTGCCATTGGGAAGTACCATCTTACCATTCAGCTCCAACCTCAGTGGAGGCTGCTGCATCTTGTACTTCCTGTATCTGCACAAAGTTGTTTTGTTATCCCTGGTAAACCATGAGCTACTTCATTTGCAACCCGTTCTTAAGAGTCTCATTCCTGCAGCTACCATCATGGGCATTCAAACATCCATCTAGCTCAGGGAGGCATTACCATTAGGATATGCCCCCAGGGGAATACTACTACCACCGTGAGACGTCCATTAGGCCCCCTCTATGCTACACCAGCCCTTGAATAGCTCTGGGGGATCTAGTAGAGATCCTTGCCACTGTGACCACAGATACTAATACTACAGATGGCCTTCCCAATGGACTGCTGCACTTTAATGCAGAACTCCTTAGGATTATGCCATGAATTTAAAAATATCACATTTTTGGCTCCTTGTAGAGGTACAGTATGAGCCCATCTAATTATATGGGTACTATATTACCTATCTATTCACCACAGATCCATACTGCAGGTCTTATTCTTTTCATCCTGAAGCATGAAACATGAAGCACATTCTGTTAATGTTTGAAATGCACATTTTTTATGTTGTACTCACATAGATATGGATGCTGCGTGGGCGAAAAATATGTCTTTGTAAGCAAAGTTCTAATTTTCTTTGTTTTCTGGGAAGGATTATCTATCTGATACTGATTTCATCTGACTGCCTCACACCCCTATCAGAATTGAAGGATGTCATGAATTTTAGGAAAATCAAAAATCATCAATAGTACATAGTCGGCATTGTCCATCAGGAAATCTGATTTTATTACTTAGATTACCTCTCTTCCTTCCAATATTTTAGTTGTGCCCCTGTTTTCACCACATTTTCTAAAGTTGTTAATTTGCATTGAATTCATTGTTGATGTTGTTGTTGCCAATACTGTAATTCATTTAGCGTTACTTCATTTGCAATAGGGGGACCCCATTCCCTCCAGATTATTGCAGCTGCCAGCTATGACCTCAGTGATCTTTCTCTATGCGCAACAGCCCATCCATTGAAATGACAGAATCCTGTTGTGTGCCATGAACAGTCTTAGTTTCCTGCCCTAAGAGCTGCTTCATGACTTGGCATCCAGATAGTAGCCGTAGCCCCGGGAGTTTAACATATGCTTACACTTCTTTTCACGGAGGCTTTCACAATTAGGCAACGACTTATAATTAACACTACACTTATCATACTATTTTATAATGTACTTACACATGTGGACTGTTTCAAGAGTTTTCTTTTTAAAAAAAATTCTGTTGAAGCATGGTTGAAAAGCAATGTCTGACTTTCATTTTTTCATTTTCAAAGAATTTTTATATATTACTTTTGTCAGATTCAAGTTATTTCTAGGACCATTGTGAGTTTTTCTTTCATTAAACGAGGGGTACCAACAATTTTGTCCACGTTTTTAACTATATAGAATCTACTCTAGGAGATGACATAAATTTTAGCTATAGTTTATGCCAGTTTCTCGTGTAAATTATAATAAATCTGACTAGTTGCAGGAGACCAAGTCCCCCTCCCCTTAAGTCCTGCTCTAACATGCCTACGTTTTGGAAAAGTGATCTCAAGGACATAATTTTTGGCTCAGATTGAGCATGTGCAGCTTTTTAATGTTAATTACAGGTGTAATTGCTGTAATAAATCTCCTCTATCATCTTCTAAACGTCAGTACCAGAAGTGCACAATTCTATGTAACTGCAGGCATTTTATCGAGAGTTTTAAAGGGGTTTTTCAGGGGATAAATATTGATCAGCTTTTAGGTTCTTAGGGTGGTTGCCAAAGCTTAGGTTGGGTTTGCGCCACATATACACTTCACAGGCCACTGAAATCCTGTTTATTAGTTATGTGGCCTGTTTGCAGTTCAGTCCCATTAAAGTCAATAGGGTTGAGCTCCAATACCAAGAGCAGCCTCCATACAATGCATGCAATGCATGGTGTTGTGCTTTATTTTAAGGAAAGAGGCTGCAGCACTCACCAAAACTCTATACCCTTTTCAAACAGCTGGTCTGTGTGGGTACCATGTGTCGGACCACCACTGATCAGATAATGATGACTTATCCTAAGAACAGATAGTCAATATTTAACTCTTGGATAACTTCTTTAAAACACTTTATAAAATGCCTGCATTTATATGGTATGATGCTGGAAGTCCCTATGTTCAGCTTCTTCTGTCAAAGCACAGATCTGGCCAAGGTTACAAAAGAATTTCTGCAGCACTCAAGGTTCCTAAGAGCACAGTGGCCTCCATAATCCTTAAATGGAAGAAGTTTAGGGCGACCAGAACTCTTCCTAGACCTGGCCGTCCAGCCAAACTGAGCAATCGTGGGAGAAAAGCCTTGGTGAGAGAGGTAAAGAAGAACCCAAAGATCACTGTGGCTGAGCTCCAGAGATGCAGTAGGGAGATGGGAGAAAGTTCCACAAAGTCAACTATCACTGCAGCCCTCCACCAGTCAGGGCTTTATGGCAGATTGGCCCGAAGGAAGCCTCTCCTCAGTGCAAGACATATGAAAGCCCGCATAGAGTTTGCCAAAAAACACATGAAGGACTCCCAGACTATGAGAAATAGGATTCTCTGGTCTGATGAGACGAAAATTGAACTTTTTGGCGTTAATTCTAAGCGCTATGTGTGGAGAAAACCAGGCACTGCTCATCACCTGCCCAATAAAATCCCAACAGTGAAACATGGTGGTGGCAGCATCATGCTATGGGGGTGTTTTTCAGCTGCAGGGACAGGACCACTGGTTGCAATTGAAGGAAGGATGAATGCGGCCAAGTACAGAGATATCCTGGAAGAAAACCTCTTCCAGAGTGCTCTGGACCTCAGACTGGGCCAAAGGTTCACCTTCCAACAAGACGATGACCCTAAGCACACAGCTAAAATAACAAAGGAGTGGCTTCAGAACAACTCTGTGGCAATTCTAGACTGGCCCAGCCAGAGCCCTGACCTCAACCCAATTGAGCATCTCTGGAGAGACCTGAAAATGGCTGTCCACCAACGTTCACCATCTAACCTTACGGAACTTGAGAGGATCTACAAGGAAGAATGGCAGAGGATAAATAAATTTGCAAAAATATCTACATTTCTGTTTTTTTTCTGTCAAGATGGGGTGCTGAGTGTACATTAATGAGAAATAAAATTAACTTATTTGCTTTTA
Organism: Leptodactylus fallax; assembly: GCA_947044405.1. Taxonomy (NCBI): domain Eukaryota; kingdom Metazoa; phylum Chordata; class Amphibia; order Anura; family Leptodactylidae; genus Leptodactylus; species Leptodactylus fallax. The sequence goes on along the minus strand of CAMRHE010000178.1, from coordinate 2,258,065 downwards.
GCAAATATCTGCAATGAAACAAAGAGTGAAAAATTTAAAGGGGTCTGAATACTTTCCGTACCCACTGTATATTAGAGCAGAGTCAGTCATGTGACCAAGACTCATTACTGGCCACTTCAGAACTCTCCAGCACTTTGTTTCCATCCATTTCTGGGTGCTTTTTGAAGTATGTTTGGGGTCATTGTCCTACTGGAAGACCCATGACCTGGGACACAAACCCAGTTTTCTGACACTGGGCCTTACATGGCAACCCCAAATACTTTGGTAATCTTCAGATTTGTAGGCCTCATTCTGTTTTCAGTAAACAGGAGAATGATTTGCTTTACCAAAAAGCTCTATCTTGGACTCATCTGTCAACAAGACGTTTTCCCAGAAGGATTTTGGCTTACTCACTTAAGTACATTTTGGAAAACTGCAGTGCAGCTTTTTTATGTCTCTGTGTTAGCACTGGGGTCCTCCTGGGTCTCCTGTCATAGTGTTTCATTTAATTGAAATTTCAATAGATAGTTGGCGCTGAGCCTGCAGGACAGCTTGAATTTCTTTAGAACTTGATTGGGGCTGCTTATCCACCATCCAGACTATCCTGCGTTGCAACCTTCAATCAAATTCTCTCTTCCGTCCACGTCCAGGAAGATCAGCTGCAGTGCCATGGGTTATAAACGTCTTGATTATGTTGCGAACCATAGACTAAGGAACATCAAGATCTCTGGAGATGGACTTGTAACCTTGTGATTGTTGATATTTTCCCTCAATTTTGGTTCTCAAATTCTCAGACAGTTCTCTTCTCCTCTTTCTGTTCTCCATGCTTAGTTTGGCACATACAGACACACAATCCAAAGATTGAGTCAACATCTCTCCTTTTTATCGGTGTGATTTTTATATTGCCCACACCTGTTACTTGCCACAGGCAAGTTTGAACAAGCATCACATGCTTGAAACTAAGTTATTTACCCACAATTTTGAAAAGGTGCCAACAATTTTGTCCGGCCCATTTTTAGAGTTTTGTGTGAAATTATGCCCAATTTGCCTTTTTTTTTCTCATTTTTTTTTGTGTTGTTCCAGTATACACAAAGGAAATAAACATGTGTAATTACAATAATTTTCTGGGAGAAATACTTCATTTTCTTGGAAAATTTCAGGGGTGCTAACACTTAAGGCCATGACTGTATATTAGTAAGATTATCCAGTGCATGGCGACTGTCACTCAATTCAATGTCTATGAGACTGACAAAGACAGCTGTCTATTGTGCTTGCCTGTTTCCATCAAACCCATGGACATGACTGGAGCTACACCAGACTGGACTGGACCACCACTTTATTCAAAATTGCTTGTGTCTGGTATCACAGCCTAAACTTATTCACTTGAGGCTGAGCTGCAATACCACATACATCCCTTTGAATAGGGTGGTACTGTTCCTTGAAAGCTAGCAGTCATTGTTTTCTAATATACTGTATGCTTATTGACCAAAAAAATAATACACCAAGAAGGGATTTTTAGAATGAAATATACAGTGCCTTGCGAAAGTATTCGGCCCCCTTGAACTTTTCAACCTTTTGCCACATTTCAGGCTTCAATCATAAAGATATAAAATTTTAATTTTTTGGTGAAGAATCAACAACAAGTGGGACACAATTGTGAAGTGGAATGAAATTTATTGGTTATTTTAAACTTTTGTAAAAAATAAAAAACTGAAAAGTGGGGTGTAGAATATTATTCGGCCCCTTTACTTTCAGTGCAGCAAACTCACTCCAGAAGTTCAGTGAGGATCTCTGAATGATCCAATGTTGTCCTAAATGACTGATGATGATAAATATAATCCACCTGTGTGTAATCAAGTCTCCGTATAAATGTACCTGCTCTGTGATAGTCTCAGGGTTCTGTTTAAAGCGCAGAGAGCATCATGAAGACCAAGGAAAACACCAGGCAGGTCCGTGATACTGTTGTGGAGAAGTTTAAAGCCGGATTTGGATACAAAAAGATTTCCCAAACTTTAAACATCCCAAGGAGCACTGTGCAAGCGATCATATTGAAATGGAAGGAGTATCAGACCACTGCAAATCTACCAAGACCCAGCCGTCCCTCTAAACTTTCATCTCAAACAAGGAGAAGACTGATCAGAGATGCAGCCAAGAGGCCCATGATCACTCTGGATGAACTGCAGTGATCTACAGCTGAGGTGGGAGAGTCTGTCCATAGAACAACAATCAGTCGTACACTGCACAAATCTGGCCTTTATGGAAGAGTGGCAAGAAGAAAGCCAGTTCTCAAAGATATCCATAAAAAGTCTTGTTTAAAGTTTGCCACAAGCCACCTGGGAGACACACCAAACATGTGGAAGAAGGTGCTCTGGTCAGATGAAACCAAAATCGAACTTTTTGGCCACAATGCAAAACGATATGTTTGGCGTAAAAGCAACACAGCTCATCACCCTGAACACACCATCCCCACTGTCAAACATGGTGGTGGCAGCATCATGGTTTGGGCCTGCTTTTCTTCAGCAGGGACAGGGAAGATGGTTAAAATTGATGGATGGAGCTAAATACAGGACCTTTCTGGAAGAAAACCTGTTGGAGTCTGCAAAAGATCTGAGACTGGGACGGAGATTTGTCTTCCAACAAGACAATGATCCCAAACTTAAAGCAAAATCTACAATGGAATGGTTCACAAATAAATGTATCCAGGTGTTAGAATGGCCAAGTCAAAGTCCAGACCTGAATCCAATCGAGAATCTGTGGAAAGAGCTGAAAACTGCTGTTCACAAACGCTCTCCATCCAACCTCACTGAGCTCGAGCTGTTTTCCAAGAAAGAATGGGCAAGAATTTCAGTCTCTCGATGTGCAAAACTGATAGAGACATACCCCAAGCGACTTGCAGCTGTAATCGCAGCAAAAGGTGGCGCTACAAAGTATTAACTTAAGGGGGCCGAATAATTTGGCACGCCCCACTTTTCTGTTTTTTATTTTTTACAAAAGTTTAAAATATCCAATATATTTCATTCCACTTCACGATTGTGTCCCACTTGTTGATTCTTCACCAAAAAATTAAAATTTTATATCCTTATGTTTGAAGCCTGAAATGTGGCAAAAGGTTGAAAAGTTCAAGGGGGGCCGAATACTTTCGCAAGGCACTGTAATTATATATGTGAATGTAATATATATACAGTAATACCTCGTACACTCGCGTTTCCGAATTTGCGAATTCACAGATTCGCGATATTTTTTTGGCAACTAACATATATAGATTTTGCTCTTTTTTTCAGATCTGTGAAATTTAATTAAAAAAAACACCTTCGCTATTGGGTAGTAGCGTTCTGTTCGTTACGTACCCGGTAATTAGTTTCATTTTACTGTGAGTGTATAAGAAACATGAATGAATGTATTAATATACAGTACTGTACAGTATACTTTAGTATACTTTAGTATACTGTACAGTACTGTAGGGTAAAGTTTATTGATATTTAGGGGTTAAACATTAGAAACCGGCATTGTAAGCGCTTCTAAGCGCTTGTACCAAACATTCGCGATTCCTCGCGATCCGCGACCCGCTCCGGCACCTAACCTCACAAATGTACGAGGTATTACTGTATAAGTGATTGCAATATTAGAGTGAAATATGAAGTTTATTAGGGAAAACTGTACAATGTGTGACTGGATGGTGGACAGAGAAACTGGGAGCTGCATAACTACTCCCAGCATTTCCTAACAGCCTCCATGGGCAATTTGATGAAGCAATCTTCCTGCTTCTCTGTCTAGTGACGTACCTCCTCTCAGAATCTGTCTGCTGGGCAAAATGTCTCAGAGAGCATCATAGAGACATGTCCACCACTCAACAATCTCTCACCAAGAGGTACAGTGCTCTAAAGTAGCCTCTTAGAGTATTTTATAGGGCAGCAGGGGAAGCATTTATACACCCTTTTGAGGCAAGACCCGGAGTCTAACCAGATGACTCCTGTAACCATTTACACATCTACCTGATACATAACTGCCTGCAGAGTTTTGCAGCCTCTGACATTTCTAACTGGGTGCTTTACATTTTGTCACTCAGTGTATAGCCCCTATAAAAAGGGATTTACCCATTATCAAGGCTTATTAAAAAGCATTCAGCTAGACCACCATTTGGATTCATGTGGTTTACACCAAATTCTGACCCTACCATGAGCCTGGGGCAGCAGAAATTAAGATTCATTAGGACATAGGGCCTTGCATTGTTGATGAGCCGCCTATTCTAAGCTTAGCAGTGTGGTCCTCTGCTGCTGCAGCCCATGTATTTTAAAGTGGTATGATCGGAGATAGCCTTAGTTTTATTGGTTATTTTTCAGGTATAGTCACCATTGCAGCCAGCTTGTACCAGTCTAGCCATTCTCCTCTCACTTTTCTCATTTGGTTAGGGACTCGCAACGGCATGAGGAATCTTGATGATGGAACACAATCTTGCGTATTTTGGCAAAAATATTAACAAATACGTCATGGTTTTTTAAGATTTCTTGCAAGATGCAGCCAGGTCCTGTTATATTTGCAGGGAGTTGGTACTAGTGGGGTACATGTATGGAGGGGCCTGGTCTAATAGTATGGGGCGTGACCAATAGGATGTTCTTTAGTGCTGTGCTCCTCACATTATTATGTGACCTGCACCTTGTGTGAGTTTTATCTGTGTGTATTTGAAGTGCTGGCATCTACCCCATCATGGTTTATAGGGGTGTGAGTGGTAGTTTCATTAGCATTTTGCACCTGTGCTCTTTCTAACATATACTGCAATAGGGTCTGTCTGCATCCTGCACAGCTATATTTCATCTGGTAATGGGTAAATGTGGCCTTTTTCTGTGATATGTTTTTTGTATATTATGTCCTTTTTAAATAGTGTATTTTTTATATCATAGTAGTTTACCTGCCTTAAATGATCACTAACTTTTCAGATAACTTAGTCTCATTTAATAGAGCAATTCTGAACCAAAATGTAATGCATTTTATTTAAATATACTGCAGTTTCCTGCCTGAAAATCTTTTCTAAAGTTCCTGAGACTAGGTGTCTCGCTTCTAGCTAATTTGTTGTTTACTCCCTGTAACTAGGGACATCCTGTCCATAGATACCATTAAAAAAGCAATATGGGTTCACAGTGAGTGGAGAGAGGAGGGAGTGGTCTCTTCACATGGTGAATGTAAAGGGGAGGGGTTGTTTTCCTCACAGCCCCCACACACGTCTGCAAACTGCTTTCTCTGCACACTGGACTGAGAGCATTCTGCAATATCTCAAAACTTTCAAGTAAAAGAAGCTTATGTACTCTTATCTACTTCTGGCTCTTTGTTTTATTGCTAATGGGATGTTAATCATAGACTATGCTCATATATCACTTTTCCTGTCCCACAGCTGCATAATACCCGGTATTTGCAGTCGTGTCCCTTTTCTCAGCTAATTGTTTGCTATTTTACAGTTATTCCTGGCAGAATTACATGTAAATCAGCAGTAGTAATGGATAAGATGGCAGGCAGACTGCTCCTTTTGTACATACCCCCTGCCTGAGAGAGAAATGTAAAATGTGCTGCCACAATAATGGAGATAGTGGCAGCAGAAAATACTGACAGGACATTATGTATGAAGACATACAGCCACAGAACAGACTGCCCAGCAATAGCCCAACAACTGTCCATTTGTGATGTCACAGTTACGCTTGGCTCACACTAGCGATTGAGTCTCAGTACGAGACTACATCCTGCAAGGAGGACTTTTCTCTCCACCATTTTCAGTGGAAACCGGGCGGACCCCATTATAGTCTATGAGGTCTGTGGGTTTCCACGTGTAACCACTTTTTAAGCGGATAGGGTTTCCATTTTTTGGTTCCCCAAGTGGACCTGAAGGACAGAAACCCGAATGCTAGTGTGAACCTACTGTCTGAAACCCACTGAGACCCACTTTGAGGTTGCAGAAGCATACCTGTTCAAAAACCAAGTGCGGTTTTTATCTGCGTTAACCTCACTTGTGATGTCACAGTGGTTTAAATGACTGAAGTAGTGATATCATAGCAGCTTAGTGATGAGTAGTGATGTTACAGTAGCCATTTTTGATGTCACAATAGTATACCTTCCTTAACCTCACTTGTGATGTCACAGTATGACTGAAAGAAGCTTACTTGGATAAAACCGACTTCTGATGTCACATAGTAGTAGCTGTCACATCAGATAGATATAGAGAGATCATGATGTTTCAGTAGCAGTTTATACTCTTTTAGCACATTGTTTTGTTACTTGGAATTGCTGACAGCTTAATGAATGTGTTAATAAAAGACATTAAGCCATTTTCAATACTCATATACAAAATATAAAACAATGACATAGATGATTAATTTCAATATTACACAGTCTACAGAATATCCAAAATGCATTAGTTTATCTTTTTACAATAGTTTTACAATAAACATTTCTGTTTATTAACTTGTCATTAACATGATATGGATTATTAACTATTGTCATTATTCTATCACCATTACATTATTCTGAGGACTCGCTATATATTGACTATTTATACACGTCTGCCACCTAGAGTCCTGAATAAATCAGATTAAACCTTTCCCGTTTTAGGTCAATTAGGATTACCAAAATTATTTATATTTGCAAAGTGCCAGAATAATGAGTGAGAGAAATTTTTTAAGGCATTTTTATTACTTTCTGCAAAGTCAAAAGTTTACATAAATTTCATTAGTATTTGGTACCATTGCCCTTAAACTGTATGACTTGGGTGAAACCTTTTGGATATTCTTCCACAAGCTTCTCCCAATAGTTTGTATGAATTTGGGCCCATTCCTCCTGACAGACCTGGTGTAACTGAGCCATGTTTGTAGGCCGCCTTGCTCGCACCTGCCTTTTCAGCTTTGCCCATACATTTTCAATAGGAGCTGCACCTACTTCATAGCTCTATTAACTGGGACCCATCATTTTCTGCCGGAGTCGGAGAAAACTCTGATTCTCTCCGCATCATTTTAACCCCTTAGATATTATGAGCAATAGTGATCTTGGTATCTAAGGGATTAGAGGAGGGAGTCACGTCTCTCACCACCTCGGCTTCCCCGCAATAAGATTGTAGAGTTCTGAGGGCTTTCCACGTCATGCAGGAGGTCTATTAACATGTGTTAGGAAGTATTGCAGTATTTTGTGCAGGGGATGAAGTCATGTTTAAGTCCCCTTTGGAACAGTAAAAAAATATAAAACAAACATCAAAAAAATAATTTTAAATGCTTGAGCTTTAAGGTTCTTTTTTCCATTTCCTCTCCCTCTCGACTGCCAACTGTATATAATGGTGTCCACCATCTGCTGGCGAAAGGTTAAATCATAGAAAGAAAATGACAATATTTTGAGAAATCGTAATAGTAAGTAGACATTAAAAAGAATCTGGCATGCTAGTTCCTATAGGTCCCCTGCAGATAAGGAACACAGAAATAGATTGACTGCATCACTCATATTGAGGAATGAGAACCTGTGTAGGAATCATCTCTCCTTAGATCTTACACTTGAAAAAGGGTCTGGAAAATTACTCTAAGTACCATGGAAATAAGATGGGGCAAACAACCAAGTCTCCTACCTCAGGGGGTTAAGAATGTAGTGGTGGTCCCCATTCTTTACTGTGGTGCCTTCTTACTTCTACGTTTGCCCTTGATCTGCCATCTTTAGACATCTATAACAACCCTCCAGGCTTGAGGCTCCTTTGTAACACCTGTCCTATAGTCATTGTTTTTCACTGGTGGTTTAGTATGTGTACTTTGCAGTCATTATACTTTTGCTGTAAAGGAAATCATCTGACTAATTGGTGAGTTGTTGATAGACTCGTTATATACAGCAGCCAGTCAGAGGAGGAAGAGCTGCAGGTACTGGAAGAGAGCAGCAGCCTGAACCAATGATAAGACAGCAAGTGTGTATTAGAATCCCTCAGACTCCCTATAGGCACTGTAGCTAAACTGTAGTCACAGATCACGACTCTGCCCTGATGGGGTTGAGCTAAAAAAAGCCAAGGAGCAAGAACTAAGGAAAATTAATAGCATATAACCACCACATGCAGTGTCTTCTTACAAGTTGCATGGGGTGCCACCGTGACCAGGGCCGGAGGGGTAGAGCCTGCCAGCTGGAGATGGCCAGGGCCCTGCAACATCATGACAATGGTTGGAGAAAGACTGATTCTATGACTTCTGTCTCCATGTAAAGATAATACTGTACACCTCGAGCAGCAGGGATCAGCTCTCATCTATGTTGCCTGTGGAGGTCACTGTATATGTCCATATTATGCCACTCCTTGGAACCCCACAGTGTTCATGGAGCCATTCTATCTAGTAATGCCATTCTTGTTGCATGAAGCAATGTACAACACACATGTAAGGCCAGATTCACATGACCGTGCATGATCTGTTTTTGATAGATCTAACGTCTGTGAAAACTAACGTATATATTCGTTTTTGATCCGCTGTGCATCTGTTTTGCACCTGTTCTGGCTGACAAAACCTTGCACCAAAACCTATCCTGTGAAGAAGAAGCATCTCTTGCCCAAGAGCTGGTGCTTCATCAAACAACTGATCAGCAAGGATGTCAGGTGTTTTGACCCCCAACAATCTAATATTAATGATCTAACCTGAGGTCATCAGCATTAAGATCCTAGAGAAGCCCTCGGCACTTGGCTGTCTTTGGTAGTGTCTATTTCAATGAATGGAGTAGTGTGCACACTGTCCTACTAGCTGCTCGATTCAAAACTGGAGTGTAAAAAGCCTCAGTTTTCGAGATCGGAAGGGGTTGCAGAGGTGGGACACCCACCAATCAGACAGTTACCACATATCCTATGAGTAGGAGGTAAATTGCTGTGGCTGCACAACCCCTTTAAGTGAAATATGGAAATTTATTAATTCTCTACATGTCATTAGAGAGAATGTCACTTTATCATTGTGACTGGCTACAGTGGTCACATTATCGCTGCAACCAAGTAAAAAAAGACTGGTGGGAAAGGTTAACCTGAGCCTCAACAGCCACCCCATATCCACCACACACTAACCAGTGTCTGGTTGTAAGACATCTGGCTGCAGCAGGAGCCTCTCACCATTACCCCTGTCTGCAGTTCTAGGTTTAGTGTTATGTTAAATTTTTATGACTTGGGTTTTATATGCCCAGTGTGTCAAAATAATACATACAAGACACAGTAACTTGGATCTCAATGTTTATTTGCTTCCATATGTTCGTTACATACTATTCAGATATTTCTAGATATGATGATGATACAAGTTTGTGTCACACTAACTGTCCTTGTTCTTCCACCATAAGTCTACGTATCAAAAACTCATTTTTCATCAGAAACCCCTTGGGTGATGAAGTCTCGGATCCTGTCTTGAATGTCTTTCTCCAAGTATTCCATTTGATCCTGTACACTCAAAGTGTATTCTCCTAACATCTTTTTCATGTCTTTCACTCTCTTTACAAGTGCCAAGTTGAGGGCATCTGCAAAAGGCATCATGGTCTCTCTAAACCCTTCAATCTTCTGGTCCATCTTCTGGTTCATCTCAGTAAGATATGTCTCTATGGTCTGTTTGACATTTGGCCTATCGCTTTTCAACATGTTTCTTAGTTCATTAGCATAAGGGTAGAGTTGCTCTCGCAGTTTTCCTGTGAATTCCAATATTTTGCTCTCCAATTCTTCAGTGTTTTTCTTCATCTGAAAATCTATGTTCTTGATGTGTTTGTACAGCTCATCTTGCATGCCATCTGCATAGGGCATCAGGCTTTTATATAGCATTTCCATTTGCTGATCAATATTGCTTTTTACTTGGCTGTTGATGGTTTTGAGTTCTTTCTCTAGCTGACCCACATTGTCATCTATTGTACTTTTCAAATCCTGGGAATATGGGACCATTGATGCCTGTCCATGGTCAACATTTTCTTTGATCTTGGTCTCTAGGTTCTTTCTTATAGATTTCAGCCGCTCACTGAGAACCTGGGTGCTTTTATCCAACTGGGCTTGAAACTCCTTAGCATATGGATCCAGTTTCTCCTGAAGTTCTTCTGCATTCCTATTCAGCTGCTTTTGTACCTCATCTGTATATGGAGTCAACTTGACCCTCAAGTTCTCCAACTCTTGTCTGATTTGTTCTCTCAGTGTCTGTTCTCTCAGTGTCAATTGTTCATGGATTTGCTTAGCCAAAGGAATGAGCTGGCCTACTAATTCACCATCAAAATGATTTATGCTGTTCAGGTTTTCTTCAATAAGAGCACTGTGGAGAGAGAGACTGAATCAGTAGCAACAGTGGGAGCAATGTAGACTGGTTGTGTTTAAATGCCAACAAGTAATCATTTGTAGATGTCTTAGGTAAATGTGTCCATATACATAAGTCAATCAAAATAGCCAATACCATCAGGACCAGACAACTATGTCATGTATATGGAGACCAGAGACACTTGACATCATCTATCAGAGAAAAAAATGGTCTGGTTTATTGTATTTTAACATACCCAGTCCTTTGAACTCATGGGAGATAAGCTGTCACCTCCTCCCATTGAAAACACATGCAGGTTTGGCTGAACCAAGTATGCATGGTTAAAGAGGAGCTGGGAGGAATAGCTGTTGATCGGACAATTGTAGAAGGAATACGGTCATCTTTAGTTTAACCATACGATTGATTGATCAATCATACATCATAGTTTCATTTTTAACCCCATTGGGGCAGTTATCAAGCCCCCTACTCCACTTTGTGGCATGAAAAAGTTCTAAAATTTACGTTTTTACGCCACCCTTGCCACTTTCCGAAAAGGGGATGTGGCAAGGGAATCTTATGGACTGGACCATCTCTCCAGATTTATCATCATTAAGCCTGTTATCTGGTGTTAATGATACGAGCTGGCATAGATTTTAGTGTAGGTGAACAATTTGCCAAGGGATGTGCCTGTTCCTATGTGTAACCAAAAAGTTATGTAAATTGTGTTTTTATGTGGACCTATGCAATGGTTGAATAGTGAAATGCAAGTCATAATCTATTGACCAAGTAGACCAGGTCAGCTGCCCCACATACTTTTTTAACTGGGTGACCGAAGTTACTTCTAGGGATTTACAAGGTAGTGTTTGTCAGTAATAAGTCCTCTTAAGGGAGATGTCATTTTTATCATACATTGATTATAAAAAAATACTGTATGGGACCCTGTCACATCGAAAAATCAGTCCTATGTATAGGCACCACATTGTAAAGCAAAATGAGCTAAATAGATCGATGTATAATTTTGTAGAAAACAGTTAAGCATAACTAGAAATGTATTCAGTTTGCTCTTTCTAGGTTTAGGATTCCAGCGGTCCCACTACCATTGTTAACATTTGTCAGAAATTGTTAATAATGGACACTAACAGATCCGTCAAAAATTTGTTAAAAAACCCACAGATTTTAATGGGATTTGTCTTGTCATCTATCAGCATCCATTTTCATAAAACCAGTCACGGGTCTGTCATTGGCAGAAATAATAACGCAGGGTGTAGGATTTTTGGCTCCATTTAAAATAATGGACTTATGATGGATGTGAAGTGTCCTTTTTTTTTTTTGTAACATTGTCTATGGCTAACGGACATATGACGGATGGTACTGGATGGTCAGCCATTGTACTGTCTATTATTTCTGTCTGTTTTTTCTGCGCATTCTCAGAACAAAAGAGAAACACAAAAAATGGACAGTATAATAACGGACATTAATGGACACTAACTGATATTAATGTGTCTGTTTTTTTAAATGATCTATTAAATTGGCACATTAATATCAGTTAGTGTCCTTTTTTTTTTTTTTTTTTAAACAGACCCTATCACAAATTCCAGCAGTAGTGTGAACGCCCCCTTAATCATTCACAGCTATCTATGTATGCACATTCATTCAGGCAAGGCTGCCACAAGTAGGACCACTCACTGGACTCTTATGCCCAGTATAAGCAGAAGTTTATATATGTATATCAATCTTCTTAACAAATCCTGCAGAAAGTCATTGCAGTTTTTCCCGTAGAGCTTTTCACAGAAAGTCCACAGAGTTTTCCTCTGCGACTTACTGCTTCAATTATACATATAGGGAAACTGCTGGCGTTTTTGGAAATCGTAGCATTTCTGTTGTGCGTATATTTCTGCAGTGTGTGGATGGGATTCGCTAGAAGAGCCACCCTACTATGTGGAACCATACATAGTCCATATCCAATTTTTTTGTTGATCAGCAAATTCAGCAAACACTGACTTGCATAGTACAAAAGTCCATCTATCCCTGTGATATAAGAATTACTGATCACTTACTCCATTACTGATCACTTACTTCAGCTGTTTGCCGATGTCGTATTGCTGAACATTGTCCACTTTCTCCGTAGCACTACTAGATAGCTGTGTGAGGTAATTCCAGAAGATACCGCTTATCTGGTCAGTGTTGATATCAGCTTGATATCCTAACAAAGTACAGAAAAATATCATAACTCATGTAAATATACAAACCTGCCAAATGGGTATTTAATCTAAGTCTATGTAGTCAAGGAGTAAAACAATGTATGGAGAAAAACATTTTCCTGAGTCATGGGGTTGTACAATTACAGACACTTATTCCCTATCCCCAGGATAAGGCAGAAGTGTTACAACGCTGGGGGTCCGACTTCTGGGACCCCCACCAATCAGGAGAATGGGGGACCGAAAGTCCTCCTGCATCCTCCCTGTGAATGAAGCAACAGTGTGCTTGCCTGAACAGCACTCTATTCACTGATATGGGGCTGATGGACTGAATTATCTGACATACAGGTGAATGGAGCCTTGGTCACATAAGCATACTGGTACTTCATTCACAGAGAGGATGCAAGAGGACTTTCAATTCCCCATTCTCCCAGCCACCAGACCTCCAGTGATGTGACACTTAACCAACCCCTTAAATAGTTGAGGATGTCTCTTACTCTGAAGAACTTGTACACTGTAGGCTATAAATCACTATGTGTGGGTGGGATAATCAGGACTCTCACTGTCAATCACTGTGTGTGGGTGGGGTCATCAGTACAATCATTGTCAATCACTGTGTATGGGTGGGGTAATCAGGAGTGTCACTGTATCTGGGTGGGGTACTCAGGACTCATATTTCTCTCCTAGGTGTCCTCTCAGGATTTACTCAGCTTCTCTCCTTTATCATATAAACCTATATATCACAGATCTCCATGTTCTTGAGCTAGGTGGAACCCACATCTCTCAGACTTTTTTGATATCCTATGGATATTCTAGTCAGGGGAAAACAGAAACAGGGGGAACTCCCTCCTCCTCCCTTTTTTTCCTGTCCTTTGGTATGATGTACATTATGGGGGCAGGCAGACTTTCTCGAAGCCATTCCCTTATCTGTTGTGCATCCATAGAGACAGAGAAGGGGCTGGCCGTGCAATAAGCAAGGCTGCCTTGCCCCCACAATATATGTCATACCACATAAGCCAGAGTTGAGAACCATCCAGAACCCCAAGGTTTCGAAAATGCAGAACCCTGGCTGCAAACTGGTAAGTTTCAGTCCCCAAATAGTTCCTTTAAGGATAGGCAAATAATGTCCACAAAGAATCCAGTTATACATGGAATTATGCATAAAAAATTTGAGGTTTGCAAGTTCTCAAAACTACATAGCTTTAAGCTTATTTTATCATTTTTATCCTTTGCCACAGACCTGCTATTGTCTTTATGCTAGAAATAAATATACTGTACTGACCTGTTATGCACATGACTAATACAAGCACTGACACTTTCGCCAACATTTTGAGTCACAGGATAGGTCAATGGCAATCCTTAAAATTCCCGATGTCTGGAATCTGTAGAAAAAAAAATAATTCTGAAAATCACACTACTGAAAAATGGCAAAAATAATGTTCTATTATTGTTATTATTCTTGATGAGTAATATATATATAGAGAGAGAGAGAATAGTTCTCTGTTCTCTCTTTTAGGTTGGAGTTGAGCTGGTTCCTTACCTGATCCTTCGGTGTTTTGGTCAGTTTTGAAGCTGATATAAGCCAGTCCTTTATATTAGGTCATTTTGGACACTGGCTGTGCTCCAGGGCAGCTCTGTGGGCTGGATATCTGTTTTACAATGGGGAATCATTGATGCATCCCTCTTTTCAGAGTGATGTTGTTAGTTTGAAGAGCTTTGTGAGTCCTTGAGTCATAATCGTGAAGGAGGAGAAGACCGCGCTGAGTGGTTTTATTTAGTAGCTGCAGCTGACATTGAAATACCAAATAGGCCCCATCACATATGCTTGTGGCGTTTTAGTAATAGGTTATTGCAGGTCGTATCTGGGCTCATACACAATAGACAGCTTAAAGGATACAATTTAGACTAAGTAATTGAGAGTTCAATGAGCTGTTATTTTATTTGGCTGATTTGCATATGTTAGTCATGGGAAAGTGTTTAGTGGGTCAAGATTACTATAATGTTATTTCCTTTGGGTAAAAACATTGTGGAATCTAGAACAAGGAGTATCAAACCATTATGCTGGTTGAGCATAGGCGTTACCATACCGCCAGACTCTCTTCTCTTGAATCCAAGTTTTTTCTTTTGTAAAGTCTTCAATGTTGCTTTCATTTGATGCTGTTTTTAAAATCAGTGTCAGGAGTGGATGGTAAAGAGAGTGAAATATATTACTGCTCTGTTTTTAAATCCACTCCTTGCTTTGGGGTCAAAAACTGCATAACTAAACTGCATCAAAACAGCACATGTGAAAGCACCCTTGAAACAAGAAAAGTTGTCATGCAGTTGAGTAGTGTCCAAAGGATTGGAAGCTGAGAACACTGACAGGCCCTCCTTGCACTGAGCTTGAATTTGGGGACCTGACACCCCTAAAACAAGAGAAGACTGAATTGTCATGCAGTCAAGTAGTGCCAAAAGGGATTGGCAGCTGAAGATACTTATAGGCCCTCCGTGTACTAAATGTGGATTTGGGGACCTACCTGAAGCCATCATTGGAGTACTTAAAGGGGTATTCCCATGACTATAACCATATCTATATTTGTAGATAATTAAAAGTTAATTATTTTTGCAAATATAAGTAGTTTAAAATTGTGCAGAGTTTTAGAGAAAATTTTTAACTATCTTAGTGATGACAGTCTGTTGTCTTGATCGGTTGCCAATGGATACGACCACAAATGCAGAAACTGTCTATGGTCTGGGACTTTTTCAAAAACCCAGCCATACTTTTCTTATTGTAGCTGGGTTATCAGGCAGGAACACTACATGTTTCAGAAGATATCCCGGCCACAATAAGGAAATCATTGCTGATTTTCTAACCTTAGAAAGGTCCTGCATTCATGGTCGTATCCAGTGGTAACCAATCAAGGCAACAAGACTGTGACCACAAGATATTTAGAGAAAATCTTTAAAAATCTGCAAAATGTTTAATTACTTATACTTGCAAAAATGTTTAACTTTTAATTATCTACAAATTTAGAAATAGTTATGTTCATGAGAATACCCCTTTAAGTCTTTACACTTTTTGGCATTCCGCCAGTTGACCAGGTAAAAACTTCAAGTGTCACAATATCAAGGGCACTTTCAGTTCTCCCTGCTCTTACCAGGGAAGTTTCTTGCCTTTTAATATTTCTTACTAGAAACAATAAAAGGAAATAAGTACCCCAGGGAAAGTGTAGAGATAGACTGTATAGCTGCCAAAATAGTGCTCACTATAAGTCCAGGAAGGGTGCCACCTGAGGTTAACACCCAGTTGTCAATTATTCAATACATTTCTAGTAGCAGTAAAAGAAGAACAGCACAATGTCATAAGAAAAAATGTTCCAAAATTGTTATATGGAGAGCACAAGGAAAGGTGACATGCCCTCTTCACATCATAGGCTGAGTTGTTCAATGACCTTGTGTAGACAATACAAAGTGGCTGCTTCAGATGTTTTTTCTTGCCTGGTGCCACATTAGCTTTCAGCTGAACAGTGTTATTTGAGAAAGCCAGGGTGTTGGGGTACAGCTACTTCTAAAATGGGATGTCAGGTGATGACCATTCAGTTTAACATTACTGAGGTCTTCGCCTCTAGACTAAACTGGCTCTGAACTGATCTCTGAGAAGGAGGGTTTACACTACTCAAACCACATCATCTTGAATGAAGCCAGTGGACAAACACAAGTTGCTGGGAAAGTCTGCTTTAGGTATGTTGCATACAGTGAAATCTGTGATTATTATTTGGAATATTACTTTATTATATCACTTACTACAAGGCGATGTATAGTGATTTATGTATATACCCTGTGATTTGTTCACATACTTACAGTATAATGCATGTGTTTGCCTACATTTGTATGATTTCTGAAAATCCCACCCTTGGACCCCCACTGATTATGAGAATGGGGGTCCTGTGTAGCCTTGTTTCTATACAATGGGCATACAGGCACTGGCATCTCTATGGGTTTCCTAGAAATATCCAAGATCAGCTTTTCTTTGGCAGTCCTATAGAGATATATTCGGAATATAAGTTATAAGGATGAACTGGTTGTCATTTTCCTTGTGTTTCACAGTTAAAAAATGTTGCATATGCTTTGTTAAATCAATTCCCCCAACTACTATGTTAAAGAACATTTTGAGAGTCCTGACCCGGTTAGATCAGGTATATTCTAGATGTGCGGAACATTTTGCACTAAAAGAGGGTTGCAAGCAAAATATTAAAAATTATTGGATTTCTAATATGGTTAAAACTGGAGTCATTTGCTTAAGTAAACCAGGACAGAACATGTAGTGCTGAGTTTGATTTTATTGAACAGAATGCAAATAGTACAGTCACAAGCATAAATGATGGAAAGATGACATATAAAATGTAATATTCCAATAATACAATCATACGGGTAACAAAAAGCATATTTGTTTTCAGTTTCGATATAGACAGAATACCTGTACCATTTTAGCTGTGACTGAGAGGAACATATTACTATTGGTGCTATAGGGGTGAAATCTATTAGCACGTAAACGTCCAATGACAGGAATGTAAACAAGAAAATTCTACAGTTGGGAAAGACCCTCAGATTGTAAACTTATTTATAGAATGTGCGAGGATAGTGCAAGGTCTTGAAATATAGCAGTTGAATAGCACCACTAATTTTACCATGGTAACACTATGTGATATTATCGCAGACAACCATGTTCTTTAGGAGAGAAGAGAATTCAATTTTCGGTGGAAACACCCTTGTTGATGAAATCTTGGATCTTGTCTCGGACATCTTTTTCCAGGTACTCCACTTGATCCTGTAAACTTACAGTGTATTCTCCAAACTTCTTCTTCATGTCTTCCATTCTCTGAACAAGAACTTTGTTGAGGGCATCTGCATAGGGGGTCATTGTTTCTTTGAACTCTACAATCTTCTGGTCCATCTTCTGGTTCATCTCAGTAAGGTAGGGCTCCAAGGTCTGCTTGGCATTTGTCATATCTCCTTCCAGCTTGGTTCTTAGCTCATTGGCATAAGGGTAGAGTTGCTCTCTCAGCTGCAAGGTGAGGTCCAAGACTTTGGTTTCCATCTGCTCAACATTCTTCTTCATCTGGAAGTCCATAATCTTGATCTGTTTACGCAGTTCTTCCTGTACATCCTCTGCAAATGGTTGCAGACTTTTGTTTAGCTCTTCCAGTTGTTTATCAACATTATCCTTGACTTTGTCAGTGATGGGTTTCAGTTGCTTTCTCAGTTGTTCCACATTGTCATCTATGGTAGCCTTGAGCTCTTGGGAATATGGGGTCAGTGATGTCTGCACGCGGTCTGTATTTTCTCTGATCCTGGCTTCAAGGTCTTTAGTTGCAGCCTTGATTTTCTCAGTGATTATCTCAGTGTTTTTCTCCAACTGAGCTTGAACCTCCTTGGCATAGGGAGCAAGTTTTGTCCGAAGTTCTTCTGCATTCTTACTCAGCTCCTTTTGTACTTTATCTGTATAGGGGGACAGCTTGACCTTCAACTTCTCAAGCTCTTCGCTTATTTGTTCTTTCAGTTTTTCTGGGTCTTGGGTTAATTGGTCATGTATCTGCTTGACAAAGGGAATAAGTTTTTGCGGTAGGTCTCCTGCATAAAGATTGATGCTCTTCAGGTTTTCATCAAATAGAAGACTGTAGAGGGAAAGAAGATATTAGTAATGACAACTAAATATTCATAAAATATTCTTGACATTCCTTGAACATTTTTGTGGACAAAATGATTTCATGTCCTTGCCATTTACTAAGGGACCCAACAGTAGAACACCTTGTGATCAGG
The DNA here is from genome assembly GCA_947044405.1 of Leptodactylus fallax. Lineage (NCBI taxonomy): Eukaryota > Metazoa > Chordata > Amphibia > Anura > Leptodactylidae > Leptodactylus > Leptodactylus fallax. The sequence continues at coordinate 2,239,854 of CAMRHE010000178.1, read as the reverse complement.
TTATTGTAACAGGGATTCTTTTAAGAAGAAGGGAATTTCCAAAACAGGAATAGTGCAGTGGCAATATATTTAGAAATAGAACAACAAGATGAAAAGCAAAGTAAAGAGAAAAATAGTTCTACAAAAATATATGACCACGTATGGTCCAAGCAGAGAAGATAAACATAGACTTAAGGATACTTGAGAAGACAAACCAAGAAGCAAAATTTACTTGAAACATGATGAGATAGAAAAGACAAAATAGAAAGATGAACAATGGACATACAAAGGAGCAACTGTGTATATAAAAAGAAAGGGTGAAGGCAATGAAAAGTAAGCAATTGGAAAACAATAAAATAAGAAAATGATACATAAAGAGTCATAAATAAATTTATGTAAACATTGGATTAATGGGGTATTCTGGTAATAACTGGATATGAATCTGCTGAATAGGGAATAACTAGTAGGTCAATGGAGGTCTGATCGCTGGGATTCATACGTGAGGACCCAAGTCCTCCATTTGTAAGGAGTGGTGGTCAAGCTTACTCCCTACCTCTACATTCGCTGTTTATGGGACTGACAGAGATAGCTGAGTACAGTGCTCAGATTCCTTTGTTAGTCCAATAGCTTTTAAATGGAGCAGTAGCACACATGCTGAAAAGATACTCCATTTAAAGGGGTCTCAGGACCTCCATACACGTGATCTAGAAGTTATCCTCTATCCCGTGAATAAAGCATAACTTGTTATTATTGGAATACCCTTTTAACCTTCAGCTATGATCTCTGTCCTGTGTCTCCGGGAGACCTGGTCAAAGCTCAGCTGACACTAATGTGGCTTATATGTGTAATTGTATGTCCAGGGCTGTATAAAATCTTACAGGGTAACTCTCAGTTCTGGCTCATAGAGGAGGTTAACAAGTGGAGGACCCCCCTCTATGAAGTTCATGTTTCCTAACAATGTACTTAGATACAATCATTTATTATAAGCAATGTAACTGCCAAGAAGTGTAATAAAAGATGTACTAGGTCAGTGATCACCTACTTTAGCTGTTTGCTGATGTCAGACTGCTGTATCTGCTCCACTTTGTCTTTGGTATTGCTAGTCAGCTGGGTGAAGTAAGTCCAGAAAGCATCACTTATCTGGTCAGTGCTGACCTCGGCTTGAGATCCTAAGACAGAAGAAGATATATAAGAAAGTGGTACGTTATTTACCATACAGATGCCACAGTTAGGTGGCTTACATGTGATATCTATTTCATTGTAACTTAACAGGAAGTAAATGCATGAGTTAATATACTGTATACAAGTAATATGTTAAAAGGGAACCTGCCACAATGTACGTGCAGTTCAGTCTATGGGGGGCACATAATAGAACAGAGAGAGCTGAGCAGTTTTGTTGGAAAAGTTTCAGTATAAGGCTACTCTCATGTGACCGAGTCACGTCCAGGGCAAAGGTCCATGTGTGGGACGTACTTCCCGGATTGAAGTAGGCTGTGTGAAGTGGACTCGCTACATCATAGTGAATTATGAGACAGTGAGTTCCTGACTGACCAATGAGCTACTGTATCAAACGGACATAAAACTGGTGGTTTGCTGCAATATCAATTTGGTCATTTGGAGCTCACTGCATCATAACTGACTATGATACATTGAGTTCTGTTCACATAAAGTTCAATCTGGGATATATGACCTGCACAAGGACCATTTTTCCTGGACAGGACTTGGTCATGTGAAAATAGCCTAGCTTGTTTTTTATTTATTTAAATTTCTTCTTTTTCTATTCTTAGGAGTCCACTGGGCAGGCCTATATAGTGATCGCCAGGTGCCCACTTGACTCCTAAGCACATGAAAAGCAAGGATTTCAGTCAATAAGTCACACATTATACTGAATCTTTATCCATAAAACTGTATATCAATCTGCTTAGTGACTCACGCTCTATAACATGCTGCCGGTTGATAAGGCGACATGTCCAATGTGACACATTACATTTTAAAACTCCTGTTCAGACCATGTGGAAAGCAATGAAGATTTGGATGTCATATATATGGTATATTAAAGGCACTTTAAAAAAGTGAGCAAAGGCAGAACCATAGAATAATCACTGAAAAGTAATGTAAATACACCTAAAATAAGACCTCAATATACTACTAGATATATTCTATGTGTCTCTTAGCAGTTTTTGTTATTCAGCCTTCTTTAGCTACAAAGCTATATCCATAGAAGGTGCAGGGGTAGCAGTCACACCTAGCTATAGTACCTGAGAAGACTGAAAAGATTCTGAGCTTTGAGCCCCTGTTTTAGTACTGGGACTCATGAGCTTCCAGTTTTGCCTCTGTTCAGATACCATTCATTTAGATATTTACTGACCTGTGATTGCACACAGTACTAGTGCCAGAGCTACGACTTTCACCAACATGTTGATTCTCTGGATAGGTCAACCTTGTCCCAGTGGTGAAAATCTGTATCAAAAAAAGAAATCATGTTGAAGAAATTTTACTAATAAATAAATAAATAAATACAAGATATATATATATATATATATATGGCATTTAAAATAGTGGTGTCCTACTAAAGACTATGAAAGTTATTCCTGTATGCACCTTCAAGAAGAGTGGAAGAAATTGCTTCTTACCTGATCCCTTGGTGTTTGGGACTGAAGATGAAGTTTATGCTACAGCCTGCCTTTTATATAAGAGCATCCCTACTTGGCTATACTCCAAGACAGCTTTATGGACTTCAGATCAAATTTACAAAGTGGAGTTTGTGACGTGTCTTTGTTTTTAAAGTGATGTTGGAAGTATGAAGAGCTCGGTGAGCAATAATCTCTGAGTCACAGTCGTGATGAAGCAGAAGAGTGCTGAGCTTGTGTTCCTCATCCATAAGTGCTGCTGACAGTGAAAGTAGCAGAACATGTCACCACAAAAGGTTGTGATCTTTGAATTTCATGGCTATTGAAGGTCATTTTTGGACCCAGTCACAGTCTCAAGTAACTGTGGGTCAAAAGAAGCATCAATTTGGATTTGCTGGGTTGTGGTTGATGCCCTCATGTTTGTCCTTTGATCTCAGTTGTTTGGATTCACCATAAAGCTAGCATTGCAAAAATTACAATAAGGTTGGCAGCTTCGAACTTTGTACATGCATTAACAAGGGACAAATGGTTGGCTAGTAGTCAACTGAACCTGAGCATCTCCAAAACTGCAGGTCTTGTCAGATGTTCCAAATATACAGTGGTTAGTATCTACAAATGTAGCCCAAGGAAGGACGATTCATGAACTAGCAAAGAGTTATGGACACCAAAGGCTCATTGATGTGTTGGTGGAGTAGTGGCTAGCCTGTCTAATTCAATCCATCAGAAGAGCTACTGTAGGACAAATTTTTGCAATTGTAATATTGGCTATGGTGAAAAGGTATCAGAACACACAGTACATTGCAGGTTGCAAATAGATGGCTGACACTGATCTCTGTCCACCATTGAAACCTGAACATTTCAGCTGGACCATGAAGCAGTGAAGCAGGTGATCAGAACTGATGAGTCAGTTTTACATCATTTAGCTAATGCATCTATACACTTAACTAAGATTAATTCTTAATTCTTAATTTTTTTAAGAATTAATAAATTCTTAAAAAAAATCAGACAATGTGATTTTCTGGATTTGTTTTCTCATTTTGTCTCTCATAGTTGAGGTCTACCTAAGATGACAATTACAGGCCGGCCTCATCTTTTTAAGTGGGAGAACTTGCACAATTGGTGGCTGACTAAATACTTTTTTCCCCACTGTATATGCAAGTTTCCACACCACTTTGCTTTTACATCACTGAGAAACAATATTTAGGGCCTGTTCGCATGGCAGAATTATGCTCTGATTTTAAGATGGATTTCACCTCAAAATCAACAACAAATTCCACCCTGATTCTGTCTCCCATTGGGATTAAAGCATGACCCTGAAAAATTAGCATTTTGCTTGATTTTGCCATGGATTCTGTGTCTGATTTAGCCGCAGAACTAGCGGTGCAATCCGCTTATTAGGCCCAATCATCTGAGTCTAATCGGTGGAGCAAAGCTGCAGCGGAAAGTCAGAGTGATATGTCCAAACATTGGGGTACACTTATGAAAATGATATGCTTGTTTTATGGCTAAGTTTAATGTTTAGGGATGTGACTCAAATTGTTGCAAGTTTGAGCTAAAAAATACGCACATCTGTACTCCACAATCCAGCTGAACTCTATGAGCATGTCATTTTTATATTCCCTGTGGTGGCGCTGCTTCTTCCTGAGATTAAAGCTGATCACTGGGGTTTTCAAAAGCAGGACAACCATTGATGTTCCATACTGCCTTTACCGTGTTAGGCTTTTCATATGTCTGGAAAGACTTACATGCTCTTAATATGCCTTGCTATATGTATCCTTGCTATTGATGTACTTCACTTGAGTCTATTGTATTATTCTTTGTATATGCTGTTTGCGAAGCCATGATTGTACCCTTTGTTCATTGCTGTGTTTGCTACTTGTAATGTATTCATGTATAAATTTCAATAAAAACTATTGATTTAAAAAAAAAAAAAATCAGGACAAACAGGACCGTTTTAATATTTTAGGGGGCCCTGTTTAAACTTTTTAAAGTGCCCCCCCCAATAATTTAATTTACCCATAACTAGCACCCTCATAAGGCCCCCTGCCCCCTCAACCACCACACAAAAAAAACCTGCAGGCTCCAGCTGTAATGATGTCTGGACTCGCTACTCATTGCGCTTCTCTGCCCTTCCGGTGACCCTATGGTTAAAGCGGCCCTGAGGACAACCTGCAATGACATTATTGTTGGGGCACGGTCACCCTTCTAAAAAAGTCAAGAGCTGACAAAAGCAACTCAAACACACAGCTTGACATTCTCCAAATATCTTAGAACCTTTAGCAATGATGGGAATGAAGTTCAATAATAAGAAAAGGGATTTAGCTAAATCTATATTCAGCCATGTCCACTCGCCACTTATCTTTGGAATGCTTACTGCAAAACCGATGTTGTAGTCAGTTGTGACGGGAAATGATCTTTAACCTGCTCAGTACACTTCTCAAGGTGACTGCACTTTTACCTTTAATATGCTGTCTCTGCAGCTCTGCACCACATTGCACCTTCCTTCTCATATTTTTGTATAAACTTTGCAAAGGCGTAACTTGAAGATTCTGGGTCCCAATGCTACATTTGTAATGGGGCCCCAGCCTACCATGTGCCGCTTAGAATAGTGGATTATTTTATATGACAGAGGGAACTTTGGGGCCCAGGGTCCAGTAGTGACTGCTGCCGCTGCAACCCCTATAAATACGCCCCTGATTCATTGCTATTAGTAATACATAAAAGTCATCAAGAAAGGCTGTATAATATTCTACTTTTTCAAGATAATGTATGCCAACAAGCACCTGGTTTAGATTACTGTGTAGGTGCATGAACCCCAGAGGAAGTGCCCAATTTATGACAAGGCGTGCAAACTCCACCTGGGCAGGAAATGTCAAGACCAGCATGGAAAACGCAGGCCGTGATAAATCAGCCACAGTATATTTCACTTTAAGAGACTATCTCAATATTTTGTTATGCACTGCACATATAATGTAACTGTGATGTACTATATATATATGTATGTTATACTGTAATGTGCAAGGCATGGACTGCGCACCTGCAGCTTTGGGTTGTTGGTAGTAGAGGACCATGGTACTTAGTGGGGCCGCCATGCCCTGTCACAGTAACTGGCAGCAAGAGTGATGGTTTCTTAGCATTCAGATAAAAGGATGAGTTTCCAGCATTAGCATAGGGCCTAGGAAGAGCAAAACAGGGGGCAAAAGTAGGAGTGACCTTTTCATAGGGCTTGGCCTTTATAAAATGGCACAGCTACATTTACTCAGACTCCATATAACAATATTGAATCACAGATACTGGTTTAAATAAAATGGCGCTGCTGGAGATTACAATCCCGGCAGCCCCATAGAAGTGAATAGAGCGGCAGTCATGCAAGTGCACTGTCGCTCCATTCACAAGAAGACCTTAGGGAGACTTTTAGCCCCCCATCTTCCTGATCACTTTGGGACCCGGCGATTGGACACTTATCCCCTGTCCCTTGGATAGGAGATAAGTGTCCGTAATGGAACAACCCCTTTAAGGCCCAAGTAAAATCCTGTATTACTGTGCAGAGATGTAGTATCACGTCCGCTTGTAATGGTCTGACAAAAAAAAACCTTACTTGTAGCATAGCAACCAAACACAGCACAGCTTATTTAAGATATGAACGCGCTATAAGATATAGTAGTGTAGCTAAGGGGGGGCACGGGAAGCAGTAACATGGTGGAGCCACCCTAGGGATGTTACTAACCCTAGATGAAGGTGCATTACTCATTCAAGGTGATACAGCATTGAACATTATTAATTTGAGGGCATTCAAGGGGCACATCAGGGGGTATTATTAATTCCAGGGGGATCTCAGGGGGCATTATTAACTGAAGGTGGTGCCTAGGTGGAATAATTATCTTACAGGGGCCGTAAAGAGACACTCAGGGGACTTAATGACTTAAAAGGTCACTCATGGGGCATTATTTATTTGAAGAGGCACTCAGGGGCATTATTATTTTTTTAACGGTACTTTTTATTGAAGTGTTTATAAAGAGAAATACAAAAAGGAACAAAGAACTTTAGGTATAAAGGTGAAAACAATATTCAATAATGCATGAAAGGCATGAAAAAACAACAGACTAGGGAACAATACAAAGGGGGAGAGAGAGAGTCAGGGGGGAAGGAGGGTAGGAGAGGGCATTATTAATTTAAGATGCAGTCAAGGAGTGTTAGTAATTTGGAACAACACAGGGGCATTATAATATTAAGGGGCACTCATAGGTGTATATACAGTCATATGAAAAAGTTTGGGCACCCCTATTAATCTTAATCATTTTTAGTTCTAAATATTTGGGTGTTTGCAACAGCCATTTCAATTTGATATATCTAATAACTGATGGACACAGTAATATTTCAGGATTGAAATGAGGTTTATTGTACTAACAGAAAATGTGCAATATCCATTAAACCAAAATTTGACCGGTGCAAAAATTTGGGTACCCTTATCATTTTATTGATTTGAATACTCCTAACTACTTTTTACTGACTTACTGAAGCACAAAATTGGTTTTGTAACCTCACTGAGCTTTGAACTTCATAGCCAGGTGTATCCAATCATGAGAAAAGGTATTTAAGGTGGCCAATTGCAAGTTGTTCTCCTATTTGAATCTCCTCTGAAGAGTGGCATCATGGGCTCCTCAAAACAACTCTCAAATGATCTGAAAACAAAGATTGTTCAACATAGTTGTTCAGGGGAAGGATACAAAAAGTTGTCTCAGAGATTTAACCTGTCAGTTTCCACTGTGAGGAACATAGTAAGGAAATGGAAGACCACAGGGACAGTTCTTGTTAAGCCCAGAAGTGGCAGGCCAAGAAAAATATCAGAAAGGCAGAGAAGAAGTATGGTGAGAACAGTCAAGGACAATCCACAGACCACCTCCAAAGAGCTGCAGCATCATCTTGCTGCAGATGGTGTCACTGTGCATCAGTCAACAATACAGCACACTTTGCACAAGGAGAAGCTGTATGGGAGAGTGATGCGAAAGAAGCCGTTTCTGAAAGCACGCCACAAACAGAGTCGCCTGAGGTATGCAAAAGCACATTTGGACAAGCCAGCTTCATTTTGGAAGAAGGTCCTGTGGACTGATGAAACAAAGATTGAGTTGTTTGGTCATACAAAAAGGCGTTATGCATGGCGTCAAAAAAACACAGCATTCCAAGAAAAACACTTGCTACCCACTGTAAAATTTGGTGGAGGTTCCATCATGCTTTGGGGCTGTGTGGCCAATGCCGGCACCGGGAATCTTGTTAAAGTTGAGGGTCGCATGGATTCAACTCAGTATCAGCAGATTCTTGCGAATAATGTACAAGAATCAGTGACAAATTTGAAGTTATGCCGGGGATGGATATTTCAGCAAGACAATGATCCAAAACACAGCTCCAAATCTACTCAAGCATTCATGCAGAGGAACAATTACAATGTTCTGGAATGGCCATCCCAGTCCCCAGACCTGAATATCATTGAACATCTGTGGGATAATTTGAAGCGGGCTGTCCATGCTCGGCGACCATCAAACTTAACTGAACTGGAATTGTTTTGTAAAGAGGAATGGTCAAAAATACCTTCATCCAGGATCCAGGAACTGATTAAAAGCTACAGGAAGCGACTAGAGGCTGTTATTTTTGCAAAAGGAGGATCTACTAAATATTAATGTCACTTTTCTGTTGAGGTGCCCATACTTTTGCACCGGTCAAATTTTGGTTTAATGCATATTGCACATTTTCTGTTAGTACAATAAACCTCATTTCAATCCTGAAATATTACTGTGTCCATCAGTTATTAGATATATCAAATTGAAATGGCTGTTGCAAACACCCAAATATTTAGAACTAAAAATGATTAAGATTAACAGGGGTGCCCAAACTTTTTCATATGACTGTATATACTTTAAGGAGGTACCCATTGGGCATTATAATTTTAAGGAGGCACACATGGACATTTTTACTATGTGGAGGCATAAAAGAGGCATTATGACATTGTGGGAGCATAAATGGGCACTTTTATTTTGTGGTGTACATTTATCATCTGGGGTACAATAAGGGGCACTATTTGTTTGGCACCACTATTTCTAGGGACACTGGATCTTGTTTTCAGGGTGCTGTCTGTGTGGCACTATTTTTCTGGGGATGGTTATAGTTATGGAAACTTTTTTAAGCACAGTATTTGGACGTAACATGCCACACAACAGGTACAGTAATATGTACAAATGTACAGCAACAGAAATGAGGGTAGCAGTAGTATGGGGAGTTTGTGTAGGTGAGAATAAGGTTTATAGGGTGCTCAAAAAGTAAGTAGCCAAAGATGTCTGTGTTGCAAAATTTACAGAAACAAGTTACTGCTGGAAGAAGTCATCATAGTGAACTGGGCCAGGTGGAAAAGATAGGAAATATGTAAGATTGTAGTCAGAGACATCACCTGATTTTCACTTTAGTGTATGTTGCAATATTGGTATATTGACTCCAGACTTGATTACTGTAACTCCTTACTAATCGGTCTTCCCCTCACTAAACTCTCCCCTCTACAATCTATTCTGAATGCGGCGGCCAGGCTCATCTATCAGTCTAGACGCTACAGCGATGCCTCCAGTCTGTGCCAGTCACTGCACTGGCTGCCTATTCAATACAGAATACAATGTAAACTTATCACCCTCATCCAGGGCCTCTTTAACCATAGGGCAAACTTGCACCGGGCCCTATGGTTGCGGGGCCCAGGATCCACATAACTCCAAACCGTCCCGGATTGTGGGTTCTGTCCCACAGTCACGATCGGCAGTAGGTATGTCCCTGATTCAACTCATCTGCGTCCAGAGAGGACACAGATGAGTTGAATACAGTGATGAAGCAGGAACCGTCCGCAGACAGCCTCGGCTTCATCACTGTGCTCCTGTATGCACCGGCCCTGGGAGCTGTAGGCGCGATGTGATGACGTCACTCATATCATGCCTGTAGCTCCCTCAACAGAGAGGCAGACCTCAGACAGAGCAGCAGGGATGCGATGAGAGGTAAGTATCAGTGTTTTATTATGTTAAACTGTGGGGGCAAATGGAGGGTGAACATTAAACCGGGGGCAGAGGAAAAGGGGGCATTAAACTGGGGGCAGATAGAGGGAGAGACATTAAACTGGGGGCAAATGGAAGGGAACATTGAAAAGGGGGCATTAAACTGGGGGCAGATGAAGGAGGGGACATTAAACTGGGGGCAGCTGAAGGAGGGGCATTAAACTAGGGGGGAAGATGGAGGGAGGGACATTAAACTGGGGGCAGATGAAGGAGGGGACATTAAACTGGGGGCAGATGAAGGGGGCATTAAACTAGGGGGCAGATGGAGGGGGGACATTAAACTGGGGCAGCTGAAGGGGGGCATTAAACTGGGGGGCAGATGGAGGTGGGACATTAAACAGTGGGGTTCGCTGGACGGGGACATTATACTGGGGGCAATTTGGAAGGGGACATTAAATTGGGGGCAACTGGAGGACATTAAATCGTGGGTGTAGCTGGAGGGTGACATGTCTACATCTAGTTGCCCCCAGTTTAATGTCCCCCTCCAGCTGCCCCAGTTTAATGTCCCCCTCTAGTTGCCTGCAGTTTAATGTCCCCCTCCAGCAGCCCTCAGTTTAATGTCCCCATCCAACTACCCCCATGGTTTAATGTCCCCCTCTAGTTTTTTCATACTGTGGGGCAATTGGAGGGGAACATTATAATATGGGGGCATATAATGTTAGGGTGACTGTAGGAGGGTAGAACTAAATTTACATAGCACGCCGCACATTCTGTGTCCCTCTTTCTATCTTTTGAAAGTTGACAGATATGTTATAAATATTAGCCTCCATAAAAATAAAAGTTTTTCCCTTATACAATTGTTCCCCCTTAAAAATAAGTTTCTTCCTCATAATAGTTCCCCTCCTTATAAATAATAGTTCCCCTGTATAAATAAAGGGGAACTATTATTAATAATGGGGAGCTATTAGTTATAAAAGGGGACTATTATTTAAAAGGGAGAACTATAAAGTGGTATTGTTATTTATAAGCGGGAACAATTTAGAAAGGAAAACTATTACTAATAAGGGGGACTATTATTTATAAGGAGGGACAATTACTGATAAGGGATACTATTTTTAAGCAGGGGCCCTTATTTATAACGGTGCATTATTATTTATAAGCAAGGAATCTTAGCCCCCCTTTTAAATAATAGTCCCTGCTTATAAATAAGTATTATTGATAAGGGTGCAGTTAACTGTGAAAAGGACATATTATTTATAAGGGGGGACTACTATTTATAAGTGCAGGGGAATGGACACTTATATTGTATGGGGCCAGTAAGAATGAATTATACTATGTGGGGGCCATTTTAATTTGGGTGGGTCAGGTATATTGGTGATAGGCGGGGCAAATTTATGAAACCTGTGCACTGGGCCCACCAATGTGTTAAAACGGCCCTGCCCTCATCCACAAAGCTTCCCTGATCTCTGGCTACCACCAAACACGTGCTCTCTTATCTGCCAATGACCTAAGACTATCCTCCTCTATTATGAGAACCTCCCACTCCCATCTCCAAGATTTCTCCCAAGTTGCACTACTTCTCTGAAATGCGCTACCCCAGACAATAAGATAAACTTCCAACTTCTACAGCTTCAAGTGTATCCTAAAAACATATCTCAATAGGCAAGCCTATCAGATTTCCAAATCTACACTACACTTAATACACATAATCTACTTTTCTGTGGTTATGATCCCTCCTCTATTCACGCGACCCCACATTATCCCACAGGATATTGTTGTCTTTATCTGAGTATATTCCTGTATACCCAGGCACTGCACATAAAAGGACACCGACAACTTTATTATTTTGTGTAATTAAAATCATCTTTTTCATAAAAATGGCTGGTCCACTGTACAAGGATTTCTACCTCTTGTGTCACCCCTTCTACCTCGTAGATTGTAAACTCTTGCAGGACTGCCACTACTATTTTGTGAATTGATTTATTACATTGTAATGTTTATATATTAACCCTATGATTTGTAAACTGATGCGGAATATGTTAACGCTATATACTGTATATATATAAAATTAATTTATTATTGGTATGTGTGTTATTGTGTATGTCTGTGTTGGAGGCCAACCATGCTGAAACTATAGCTGTGTCCCTAGTACAAACCACTAATAGTGGGACATTTGAGCTACTTTGAAGCCTTTAGAAGTGACCTGTTCAGACTAATTGCCTGGGGTACTGAGACAGACCCCCACGGGATCTGGCATTGATATCCTATCTTAACGATGGGTAATCAATATCCTAATCTCAGAAAACCCATTTAAGGCTAAGACCCCATGTAGCAAGCTGTAGCCAAAAAAACGCTGCGGAAAATACCGCAGCGGAAACGTATCACTTTTTTTTTCCTCAGCATTGTAAACAAAAAAATCCGCAGAGTTTTCCTCTGCGGACTTTCTGCCTCTTTTATATCTTTATGGAAAACACCAGCGTTTACGTAGGTATAATTGACATGCTGCGATTTACAAAAACGCAAGCGTTTTTGAAAATCGCATTTCCACTGCAGATATTTTTCTGCCATGTGTGGATGGGAGGAGCCAGAATCCCATCCATGTTGCAGGTAATGTAAAACACTGCGTATTTTGCCGCTGCCTTTTCAAAACCTGGGGTCCCGACCTAAAGGATTTGTACCTGTGATCATTTAATCGGTCATACAGTATACTGCAATACTTTTGTATTGAATTATATTGACAATTTATTGATCTTCTAATATCTAACAGAAGTTCTAAGATAACAGGCCTGGGACCCTTAAATAGGCATCCAACAGTCATACAAGCGGATTGGTTTCAGGGAGTGCCGGTTGGTTTAAAGATTTAACGATGGCAGCCCCATACGATCCAAAGACTTAAATGTCACAATTGCAATTGACCTCGCAGCACATTGCCCCAGAGCTCTTCCATCATACATGAACAGTGGGTATCACCATTCATTGTCATGAATAAGGACATGGATTTCATCTGAGACACTGCCACCCTGTATTATGCTGTCTGTTTTGATCTGTGTGGTTTTTATTTTACTTTAATAAAAAGTGGATGTTTTTACTGCCTGGAGATCCAGACTTTATTCAAGTTATGTACAACTTCCGAACTTCTCTGGTTGTCAAATCATGTCCACTTTCTTCCAAAAGCAGCGACTCTCCTGTCCATGGTGTTCCAGCTTAGCGTGGGTTCACACTTGCGCTGGCACTCCATCCGCCGCGATTCCGACCAAAATGTCGGAAAACTGGATAGGGACTGGATACGGAAAGGTTTGCAATGCTTTGCTTAAAAACCCATTCACTTCTATGGGTTTTTAAAGCAATGCGCGGGTGTGCGCAAAGCCAGCTTTTTCGTAGGACACAAAGTCTTGCATGTCTGACTTTGTTTCCGACAAAAAAAAACGGCTTCGCGGCACAGAGGGTATAAGCGCACACCCGCGCATTGCTTTAAAAACCCATAGAAGTGAATGGGTTTTTAAGCAAAGCATCGCAAACCTTTCCCTATCCAGTTTTCCAACATTTAGGTCAGATTCGCGGCGGACTGAGTGCCGGCACAAGTGTGAACCCACCCTTAGCTTGAAGTTAATAGGAAAGAACTACAATACCACATACAACCTGTAGTCAGGTGTGGCACTGTTTGGTAAAGCAGTCATATTTTCTAATTCTCTACAACTGCTTTAAGAACATAGCCTTTATGGCCTCATGTGGACCTTCATAGCACAGTGATATTTTTTTTTGTTTTGCATGATGGCATTTCAAATTATGGAACTTTTTATTTTTCTGTCAGTTTAGCTGTATGAGGGCTTGTTTTTTTTACAGTAGAATATGAATGTATTTAGAAATGTTTGCAATGGCAACATTGTGGGGTACATACAATTTATTGGTTATTATTTATTCATTTTTTATTAGTTGATTTTTATTTTAATTTTTTTTTTTTTTGGGGGGGTAGAAATAAATCTTCTTTATCACTATCCACTGGATTGCACTCTGTCTAATCCTATAGTGTAGGTACCAAGGTAATCTCTAAATCTGGCCAGTGCATGTAATATTGCATTATATAATATGACATAATACAATTCAATGATGTATTACTAGAGGTGGCTGAGGCAGAGCTCCTGTGGTTGCACCACCTTTATTATGTAATAGAATAGCATAATAGTAACAGTATTATTTTCTTCTGACATTTCACAGGTGTACTCATCTCTGGATATTTAGGCAATTTTAACCCTTAGGAGACGCAGACATTTTTCATTTTTGTGTTTTCGTTTTTTACTCCTTGCATTCCAAAAGCCATAACTTTCTCATTTTTCTGTTTACGTAGTCATATGAGGGCTTGATTTTTGCATCACAAGTTGTACTTCAAAGTGGTTCCATTTATTATTCTGTACAATGTCCCAGGAAGCGGGAAAAAAATTCAGACTGAGGTGGAATTGAGAAAAAAAACGCAGTACTGCCGTTTTCTTATGTCTTTATTTTTACGGCTTCCGCTCTGCGGTAAAAATGCTATGTTAGCTTTATTCTGCAGGTCTGTATGATCACAGTGATACCAAATTTATATAGTTTTTTTCATGTTTTAACGTTTCAAAAATTCAAAATTTTGAAGAAAAAAAAAATTCTTTGAATCACCATATTCTGACCCCTGTAACTTTTTTAGATTTCAGTATACAGAGCTGTGTAAGGTGTCTTTTTTTGCGGGACAATATGTAGTTTTAATTGATAGCATGTTGGGGAGTGCATGATGTTTTTTTTTTATTTTTTTTAAAAAATTTTATTTAACTTTTTTTTTTTAGCCCCCCTTAGGATGCTTGAACATGTGATCTTTAGATCACCTGTGCCATAGACTTCAATAATACTGTATTGCAGTCTATAGCAGATTTGCTATGTAACTATTGAAGCCTGCTGCAGGCAGGTTTCAGTAGTTACAATACTATGGAAGAGCTTGGAGCCTTCAGAAGGCACCCGGGTGCCATGGTAATGGGACGCCTCCAGTGATAGCGCCGTGGGGGGCGGAGCATCCCGTTACCGAAAAACAAATAGAAACCATGGCATCTGAGTGGTTAAATGCCCGTGATCAGAGTCATCTCTGATCACGGGCAATGCTGCCGGGTGCCTGCTGTATGAAACAACACAGTTTAGTCAGGCGCACCAGGATGTATCTATACGTCCTGGAGCGCCTAAGGGTTAAAGGGTTGTCAAGTGAGATAAAAAGCTGTTTCGATGTATTTAAAGGGGTTATGCCACAAAAAATAATTTTCCATAGGATAAAGGATAAATACCTGATTAGTAGGAGTTTGGCTGCTGAGACCACCGATCCAGAGAATGGGGGGTTCCTTCACCCTGCTACACATTCAGCCTGACCACAGCAAGGCTGAATGTAAGTGTGACTGGTGATGGACTGCGCTTTCATTCATTTCAATGGGAGTGCCGGCCACCACCAGTCATGTCCACTTTTAATATCATTTATGCCAGTTTACTGTCGCAAATGTTCACTGAAATCTACACCAACTACAAGCATCTACACCAACTATAAGAACCCTGCATGTATCAGCTGGTCAGGGTACATCCAGTCCCTGTACTATACACAACATGGAGCTTGTAGCAAATGGCTCCATGCCCTGTAAAGTGACCAGACATTGTCCCTGCAACTCTGCTATCATTGATTTCAATATACATGGTTATACACAGCACGGAGCTACGTTCTTCTGGCTCCATGTAGTATACAGTACACCGACCAGATAGGCCATAAATGAAAAAATCATGGACATCCCCTTTAATACCAGTTATTGAGACCATTATTCCCCAAGCATTGATATATTGCAGTCACATATAACACACTGTGCATTTCTCTGTTGCATTTTATTTAACAGAAGTTAAAATAAAAACTACTCAGACTGAGCAGCTTGAAGGAGACAAGAACAGACATAGGAACATCTAACACTGACACGAAAGACAACAAACTCCAACGCCAAGTATAGTAAACATACTGGTTGTTGCCTATAGACAGTCCAAACATTTTACATGTACTTTGAAGCAGCATATGTCATGAATGAAGGGCTATGCCAACTAGTCACCACTAAAGGCTCATTTAACAACATGAGGATAGTAAATGCAGAATACAATAGCTTTACTAGTAAGGTTAGTTTTGAAAACCTATGTCCTATTGGTTGCTGTTACTTTCAGTGACATCAGTCAGCTGCCATAAAGTCAGTGCAATATATATCTAGTTTTCGATGGAAACACCCTTGTTGATGAAATCTTGGATCTTTTCTTGGACATCTTTCTCTAAATACTCCACTTGATCTTGTGCAGTTACAGTGTACTCGCCAAACTTCTTCTTCATGTCTTCCATTCTCTGTACCAGATCCTTGTTGAGGGCATCAACATAAGGGGTCATTGTGTCTTTAAACTCTACTACTTTCTGGTCCATCTTGTTGTTCATCTCTGTGAAGTATGGCTCCAAGGTCTGCTTGATATTTCTCATATCTCCATTCAGCTTGCTTCTTATTTCATTGGCATAGGGGTAGAGTTGTTCTCTCAGTTGGCCGGTGAATTCCAACATTTTGTTCTCCATCTGCTCAACATTCCTCCTCATCTGAAATTCCATATTCTTGATATGTTTGCAGAGCTCATCTTGCACGTCTTCTGCATAGGGTGGCAGGCTTTTATACAGCTCTTGCATTAGTTGATCAATATTATCTTTCACTTTTTCAGTGACTGGCTTGATTTGCTTTCTCAGTTGTTCCACATTTTCATCTATGGTGACCTTGAGCTCCTGGGAATATGGGGTCAGCGATTCCTGGATATGGTCAGCATTTTCTCTAATCTTGGCTTCTAGGTCCTTGGTCACTGATTTTAGCTGCTCGCTTACTATTTGGGTGTTCTTCTCCAGCTGGGTTTGTAGTTGCTCTGCATATGGAGTCAGTTTGGTCTGAAGCTCCTCTACATTCCTGCTCAGTTGCTTGTGCACCTCATCTGCATATGGAGACAACTTGACCTTCAATGCCTCCAGCTCCTGTCTTATTTGCTCCCTTAACTTTTCTGAATCCTGAGTTAGCTGCTCATGTATCTGCTTTGCAAAGGGAATAAACTGTTGCTGTAATTCTCCTGCATAAAGATTGACACTCTTCAGGTTTTCTTCGATTAGGAAACTGTGAAGGGAAAAAAAAGGACTCAATAGCTACAAAAACAATAGTAGAAATAGTGACGTGCCCATTAATTGGGCTTCTATGGTATCATAAGATCATAGCACTCTTATAGTGTTTGTATTTGCCACTACAGTCGACCTTAAAGGGGTTGTCCAGGACTATGATATTGATTGCTGTGGCTTTTTCACTACTTACCAAGCACGCCTTACATAATATAGTGGATGTGCTTGGTATGTCATTGATCTGAGAAGAGGAGATGGAACTCAATATCACAGTCCTAGGCAAAACCTTTAACTAAGTTTTTTTTTTTTCAGAAAAAAATCTGGAAAAGCTTGTAATCCATTTTAGGATATGAGGCTAACCTTAAATGGGTTGTCCTGAGATTGACTTGTTCACATGGAAACCCACCCATTTCAAAGGCACGGTGGTTGATTGTGGGCTCTACTACTCCATTCATAGCCTATGGGATTGCATAGACTCATGCCCAGCCACTGCTCTGTTTAAACAGGGGACAACAGATCCCAGTTCTGATGATCGTTGGGGTCACATGGGGTCCCATAAGGGTTTATTATATGACATTGCCATAACTTAACTAAACTAAAATTCAGCACAAACAATTGTTGAATGATTGCCCCTCCCCTGTGAAGAGATCTAGTCCTCTTTGTGATTGTAATAGCTTAATAAAGAATAGCTCCTGAATATCATGAGCAAGGGCTAACATTGGTTGTATTATTTTTATACCAGTAACAGCCCCTCTTTACAAGCCAGTGTGAAAACTACTTTATGTTGGCAGACACATCCTGTCCATTTATGGTTCATGGCTGACATGTGATACTACACGTATAATCCAAACCAATGACCCTCAGCTGTTTACCGGGCCATCCTGAATTGTAAGTGGGCTAGTCTTTATGAGACAAAACTTTTAATATGTCTTCCTTATACTAGTATTCCTCGCTCATACCCATTAGACAAGCTTCCACTTACTTTAGCTGTTTGCTGATGTCTGACTGCTGTATCTGCTCCACTTTATCCTTAGTACCACTGGTTAGTTGGGTGAAGTAATTCCAGAAAGCATCACTTATCTGCTTAGAGCTGGCATCAGCCTGGGATCCTTAAAATGAAAATAATCAGAATAAGAGACCTGAGGGCAGAATTACCTTCTTATTTTAACCATACAATTACAGCATACTGTATACAATATAAGTGCATGGTCAGGTTATTCAGTTTTATACATAGGGGTTTCTTCAAGAGATAGACACCAGATTGGTGGGGGTACCTAGGATCAAAACCCATTTAACCCAAGATAGATGACCCATAGGCCATCAATAGCCTAATCCTAAAATACCACTTTTTGTGAAATAGTCTTCATTCCCTACATTTACATGTATTTTGCCTGGGATATGCAAACATTCTTGTTCCTTCATTTGACAATTAGTGATCATCTTAATCTATGTAACCATTTACAGAGTAACCAGTAACCATGGTTCCCCATAGTAAAACATGGAATAGGGGTCTCACTCTACCATAACAACCTTCAGAAACAAGTTGGGAACATGAAAAGCTTTTGATTATTTTGGTTTCCTTGGTACACATGGATAATACACACAGTGATGTCACAATATTGTGACAATTCATATAGTGATGTCACAGTACAGGGATAATGTACACAGTGACGTCAAAGTACAGGGATAATGCATAGAGTGATCTCACAATATTGTGATAATTCACCTAGTGATGTCATAGTACAAGGATAGTGTACACAGTATCGTCACAGTGCAGGGATAATATATATAGTGATGTAATAGTACAGGGATAATGTGCATAGTGATGTCACAGTGCAAGGATAATGTATACATTAATTATTGCAGTATTGTGATAATTCATATAGTGATGTCAAATAACAACAACAATGCACACAGTGATGTCACAGTACAGGGGTTATGTAGATACACCATGATATATTATAATGCTGCACAGTACAGAAAAGAAAAATGTAATGATGTTACTGTGCAGATAACTTGATAACAATACCGGAAAAATGCAGTCATGTTACAGTACAGAAATAATGCAAAATATAATTGCTCCCATATCATCCAAAAATATCACTAACTATATATATGTCTGACTGGAGACAGGCCCCATTATTGTTGGGCCCCATAGTAGTAGTTGCTCCGCCTGCTACCCTGATAGTTATGCTCATGACCAATACTAACCTGTGATTGTGCACAAGACTAGTGCAAGGACTGCTATTCTCACCAACATATTGACTCACTGGATGGTTAAGACAAGTTGTTAGATCCTCAATAGTATAAATCTGCGAAAAGAAATAATTATTGTGTGTTAAGCTTGTCCTACCAAGATCGACCATTAATAACCCCGTATCCCCTTAGACTTTTGCTGTCTTTGTTTGCTTTCTCTCCTTCAGTCTCCTTACCTGATCTCTTAGTGATGATGATGATGATGATGATGAGTCAAAACCACAAACTGCCCTTTATATTAATCTCAGCGTTCTGGACTTTAGATCAGTTTTACAACGTGGAGTTCCTGACGTGTCCCTGTTTTTCTTGTGATGCTGGAAGTTAGATTAGCTCAGTAAACCCTGGACACTGAGTCATAGTCATGATGATGGGAAGGTGGGGGAAGGGGGTGAATATTTGTTTTTGTACAAAAACTGCTCAGTTGCTGTACCCATCAGTTACCCATCATTACAAAAGCTCCTTGTCTACGAGCTAGAGGTTATTTCAGTTCACATCTGGGACATTCACAATAACAGTAGGTACAATCCAGGCCAAGATTCTTTTGACCAAAATGTAATGTCCAGTCATGTGCAGTTTGTTCATTGAAGGATCAGGTCAGATAACAAAATGTTCACTTTGTCCTAACAAAATACATGGAATCATTGTCTTGCCATAGAATATGAGGTTAATCAACAATCCCTGGAACTTAGTAAATATTTGGTAGGCAAAAATTTATGTGAGGGTTTGGTCTACACCTAAAGTTTTGACCCCGATGAGTTAGACATTGTGATAATTTATTCAGGATGATGAGCGGAGTCAGACAATTGTACACAGAAATATTTGTCTTAATTTTAATGGACATGGTTATACCACTGTAACAGATAAACTCTTGTTATTACTTACAATAATGGAACTTCTTGACTTGAAAGTCCACTCCCATCTTAGAATTTTATCCTCTAGGACCGACAGCTCAAGATCCCAGTCCCGATGTTGAGGTGGCCACTGGTCATCACATCCAGATAGAGAATAAATGGAGAAGTGGCGTGCATGTGTGGGGCTCTCTTCATTCATCTCTTCATGGGAGTTAGTTGGGCAAACATGCCTCCCATAGAAATGAATGGAAAGACGCACACATGCATGCCTCCTATCCATGTATTCTCTGCCTGAATGTCATGGCCAGCCCCTGCTTTACCTGGATGGAGGGGGTCATGCGGATATGTCATATATGTCTAAAGATGGGAATCTCCCTTTAATTACCATCTTAATGCTATAAGGATGATGATAATAGTGACTATATTGTGCACTCAGTGATAGCAATCACAACACTTAAAGGATGAACCTAAGATTGAAATGTATCATCCATCCACAGGATAGGTTATAAGTGTCTAATCAGTAGGAATCCGACCACTAGAACCCCCACTGATCATGAAAAAGGGGTTTCCATGTCCCATGCAGGGCCGGTTTTAGACAAAGTGGGGCCCTGGGCAATATTAAAAGCGGGGCCCCAAATGCTGATATGCAAACAACACCATCGTCTTCCAGTGGCAACCCCTATAATAACGCCTCCTTTCTGCCAACAAAAAAGTAATAAGCCCCATTTTACCACACACAATCCAATTGAGCATCTTTGTACACCCTATTAGATTTTTGCACCCAGTCATCAGTTATTATAGTGCCTCCTTATAAATAATAGTCTTTGCTTATAAATAATATTACACCTTTATCAGTAATAGCGCCCTTATAAATGATAAATAGTGCCCTGTATCAGTAATATTCCCCCTTATCAGTAACAGACACCCCGTAAAAATAATACTGCTCCCTTATAAATAATAGCCCTCTCATAAATAATGGTTACCCTTATAAATAATAGTCCCCATTATCACTAATAGCCCCCTTTATAAATAAGCCCACTTAACAATTATACCCCCCTTATAAAAAGTTCCCCTCTTATAAATAATAGCTCCCCTTTATAATGGATGCCTTATATATAATAGTTCCCCCCTTATAAATAATAGCCCATCTTATAAATAATAGTTCCCCCTTATAATAGCCCCCTCATACTTAAGTTTCCCAATTATATATAGTAACCCATCCTTATATATAATAGTTCTCTGTTATACAGTGTCGGACTGAAGGGCCTTAGGCCCACCAGAGGATCTTGTTCTGGGACCCCACCCAACAGCTTCCTGCTAATAGCCTACACCACGGCTCCTTCACTGAAGTCTTACATATGTGCTGACTATCTGGCGTTACTGAGTATGTTCCCAGTATAGTCAGCCCCTATAATACTGTGCAGGCCCCAATAACTCCATGGCCAATTCATGCACAGTACTGTATGGGGAATGACATGGCTATGGAGCACTACACATATGTGCAAGATTATAGTGAGGGAGCTGTGATGCAGACATAGCACACAGGGCTACCAGCAGGAATTGTGAGCCCCCCCCCCCACAGTATAATGCTCCACATGGTATCCACCCCAACAGTATAATGCTCCACATGGTATATAATGCTCCACAGTATAAAATGCTCTCCTGAGCCCTCCAGTTTCCCCACATGGTATATAATGCTCTACAGTGACCCCACACAGTATAAAATGCTCCCCTGAGCCCCCCATAGTGGCCCCACATGGTATGTAAGGCTCCACACAGTATAATACTCTACAGTGGCCCACACAGTATACTACCACTTAGTAGCCCCAGACAGTGCTATATGCTCCCCAGTAGCCCCACACAATATAATATGCTCCATACAGTATAATATGCACCCCACAATGCCCCCCAGTATAATGCTCTACAATGGCCCCACAGAGTATCATATCCTCCCGAAAAGCCCCACACAATATAATACACTCCACAGTGGCCCCACACAGTATAACAGGCTCCCCACACTGTCCCTTCCCCCAGCATAAAGCTCCACAGTGGCCCATAGTATAATATGCTCCCCAGAGGGCCCCTGCTAGTATAATGCTCCACAGTGCCCCCTCCAGTATTTTGCTCCACAGTGACCCCACGCAATTTATTATGCTTCCCAGAGCATCCCCCTAGTATAATGTTCCACAGTAGGCCCCACGCAGTATAATATGCTCCCCAGAGGGCCCCCTAGTATAATGCTCATTAGTCCCCACAGTGGCGCCACGCAATATAATATGCTCTGCTGATGGCCCCCCCAGAATAATGCTCCACTGTGACCCCACTCAGTATAATATACTGCCCAGAGAGGATTCCCCAGTATAATAGTCAACAGCGGCCCAAAACAGTATAATATGCTCTCCAGAGCCCCCCCCCCCAGTATAATGCTCCACAGTGGCCCCGCACCGTAGAATATACTGGGGGGCCCCTCTGGAGAGCATATTATACTGTGTGGGGAAACCGTGGAGCATTATACTGGGGGGGGCTCTGGAGAGCATATTATACTGTGTGGGGCCACTGTGGAGCATTATACTGGGGAGGGGGCCCTCTGGAGAACATGTTATATTCTGTGAGGCCTCTATAGAGTATTATAAAGTGGGGGGGGCTCTGGAGAGCATGCTATATTCTGTGGGGCCACTTTGGAGCATTATACTGGGGGGCCCCTCTGGAGAGCATATTATACTGTGTGGAGCCACTGTGGAGCATTATACTGGGGGGCCCCTCTGGAGAGCATAATGCTCCAAAGTGGCCCCACATAATATAACATTATCTCCAGAGCCCCCCCCCCCACATTATAATTTTCCACAGAGGCCCCACAGAATTTAACATGCTATCCAGAGGGCCCCTTCCCCAGTATAATACTCCACAGTGGCCCCACACAGTATAATATGCTATCCAGAGGGGCCCCCCAGTATAATGCTCCACAGGGGCCCTACAGTGCTATTATTATATTATATTCTGGGGTCTCTTCAGACCCCAGAGTATAATAATCGAAGGCCCGGGGTAGGTAAGGTAAAATAACAAACAGTTATACTTACCTTGTCTTACCTCTCCTAGGCCTCCTCGCGCTGCTCCGCTATCCCCGCCGGCACTGGCTTCTTCTTCTCTGCGGCTGATGTCACGCGTTGTGGACGTCACCGCTGAGGCCTGTGATTGGGCCTCAGCGATTACGTGAGGCACGCTGTCAGCACGCCCCACGTGATCTCTAAGGCTGAGGCCTGGCCTCAGCGGTGATGTCCGGGACGCCAGAAGATGACGTCGGACGCCAAGGACAGGTGAGTAAAAATGTTTGTTATTTTTACTCACCTCAGGTTCCGGATCCCGGGGGCCCTGGGCAATTGCCCAGTTTGCCCCCCCCCTAACACCGGCCCTGGTCCCATGATTGAACGAAGCGACAATCAAGCCACTATATTCTAAGATATTGTCGAAGATAGCCAAGCATACCACTGGGCTACCTCCAGCACAGAGATTGAATAGCTCAGTGATCCATAGGACCAGCACAGGCGAGAACACATAACCTCTGCAGGTCCTCAAGTCAGAAGGGAGAGCAGCAAGAAGGCAGAGGAGGAGAGGGTGAGTTATTATTTAAGTCTTCAGGGTCTTGTCTGGGTTTGTATTTGGTTATGGTGTTTGGGATAGGGTTTATAGCTAAGAAGTCTGAATTTATTTAGGGGGTCCAGTTTAGGTGAAATAGTTTTTTAAACTCTTTAGGATTTGGGTGCCTGTATTCTTTTAGGAGGTTTGGTTTGAGGGTTGGTCAAGAATGTAGTATTTTATTGGTGGTCTTGCCAGTGGTTTGTTCTGGGATCTATATTTGTTTAGAGGTATGGCTTGGGGATTATAAAGTTTCGGCGGTCTTGGGTTTGTCTAAGATATCTGTTATAGTAAAGGAGCAAGGCCTATGGTCTACTTAAAGGGGTTGTCCAGCATCAAAAGGATTTTTCATACTGATGGCCTATCCACAGGATAGACTATAAGTATGTGATCTGAGGGGGTCTGACACCAGAACCCTGCACAGATCAGCTGATTCAGAAACCTCCAAGTGCCGGAAGCTGCTGCAGTGCAGGTTGAGCTCATGCAAGCTATTCAAGTAATAGGAGCTGTGCTTCAGCCTTGTCCACTGTATACTGATAGGTCTTGGGAATTGCTGTACTGCTCCTATTACAGTCCAGGTGTCAGACCCCCATAGATGACTGATCCTGTGGTTAGATCATCAATATGAAAAATCGTTTTTTTGGACTGGACAACCTCTTTAATTCCTCTTTGCTTTATACATAAGGTCATAAATGTGCATGCGCCTGCACATTATAGGGTTAAATTTGTCTCAAAAAAATAAAGCCAAAATAATGTTCAGTTACCCTTAAAAGGAAAGAGATCTAATAAATCATTGCTGACTATATGCATTTCCATGCAGTATTACGTACCTACAGTATCTGATGGCTATGCAAGTGGGAAGCAGAAAATGAAAAAAAACTTTTTTTTCTTTCAAATATATATTGTCAGATTTCCTGCCCAAATGTGGTGTGAATATGGATTTATGAGAATTTTGGATTCAATCTGAAAAAGAAAAAAAAATATATCACCCCAAGAAAGATTATGCCCCTGTTTGTTAAAAGGAGTCAGTCAGCAGGAGGTATCAACCTTATGGCAGTACCTTGTAGAGCTGCTTCTACACTTTCCAAAGATGCCTTTCTTATTCTGAATTGCTGTTCTATTCCTAACTGCAGACAAAGTGCGACAAAGTGGAAAATGTCACTCAAAAAATGGGGGTGTGGAGCTGTGCGCAGTAAGGGGTGGTTATCTAAAGCAGAGAGTGAAGTCCTAGCAGGAGAAGAAACACCCCTAAAGCCCCATTTCAGCTAATTTACATAAGAATAAGACACTGATTTTCATGAAATTAGAGCTGCAATGCTGAATAAGAAAGGCATCTTTGGAAAGTGTAGAAGCCGCCTTACAAGGTACTGTCATTAGTTTGATACTGAGGTTCCTGCTGGCTCCCTTTTAAGTTACTTTTATGTAATAATAATTAATTACATGGTTATTCTTATCTTTATGACATTTCCACAGGATATACAATAAATGTCCCACAACTCACTTTTCCAACTAGTACTGTGTCCTCTTTGAAGAGGTGCTGCATTCATTTCTATGGGACCTGCACCTACATCTAACAGAAATTTAAAGCATATCTTATGGATATGTCATAAATGTCTGAAATTAGAATAGCCCTTCAACTTTTGTTGTTAAATATGGTCGAAGAGGCCTACTAGGAATATTTATCCATATTAACTATAGTTTCATAACTTTTTTCTACAGTTTTAGGCTTCAACCATGTGAATCTGCAGTCCAAGGGTCTTCCTATGTGTGTTCTGATGTTCTGTTCCATGATGATATGTATAGAGCTGGTCCTATAAAATATCGGAACGGAATGGATCATCAGAAGACCCTTGGACTGTACACTTGAAGCCTTAGGCTACATTCAGACGACAGTGAATAAAAGTCTGTTAGAAAAAAAACAGACATCACATGGCAGCATGAATTTCAATGTCAGTTAATGGGGGCTATTAGCATGACCGTTATTTTGACAAGTCCGTTGTTGCTGATGTATGGGGTATCTGTGAAAACGGGTGCCTCTTGGGTAAAAAATGGAAATTTTCATGGCCGTTTTGCACCTTGTTTGTGTGAATCTAGCCTTAGTTTACGTTTCAGCAAATGCAAAGACCAACCTACTACATACAGATGTGGTCATGAGAGCTGTGTTTAGTAGTTTTTTTATTGTTCCTGCCCACCTGTAAAAGCATGCAGACAAGCAGCTGGCAAGCACATGTTTACTGAGCCTGTAGTCATTTTTTTTTTTTTTTTACTTATGAACCTCTTTGAGGTGGTTAATGTGACATTCCTGTATATACTTTCTATAGGGATTGCCATAGCCTGGTATGAACTCTCCTCGGGATTCACTGTGAAAATGATAATCACTTCTAGAATATTGTGTCCCTTATACTTAGTTTGCTACATTATTGCTGTGTTTTACATTCTGGGATGTGAAATTCAGAGCTGTCATTTTCACGGTAGCCAAAGATAAATAATAGACAAGGCCCTAGACCCTTGGGGATAGGGACTACATGACTAGGGGGAGGATTAGACACGAAGGGGTTAAGAAAGAGGAGAGTTAGAGCGGGAAAAATGGGGGTGGGATCGAGGGTGTTAAAAGGGGCGAGGGGGTGAGATAAGGGTCAGTCAAGCAGTGGCAGGGTAAGGAAGTGGACAGTCTGCACTACTTACAATGGCCGATCTGGAAGCCTTCGGGCGGCGGCGGTGGTCCATGGCGAGCAGGTGGTTGAGGATCTGGTCGCAGCTGTTCGGGTGCCCCCTGGCCAGGGCACGTCTGCCCTGGTCCCTTCACCCCGCGCTCGGCGGTCCCGGCCGCCGGAGCGTTACTCTCCAGATAGGGGGCTGGCGACGAGGCGGCGATCCAGGAGCCCCAGGAGGGACCCTCCGGCCTCGGGCGCCCAGGTCAGCTCCCCTGGAGAGCGCTCGGCGGCCGGGAGGAATCCTCGTGGAGGCCGCAGTCGCCCGGAGGGAGGCCTGGTGCGTACGCCTCCTCCCCCCTCTTCGTCCTCCAGGACCCGCGCAGCAGTCTCTCGCGCTTCGGCCGGGAGGCGTGCCCGGCGCGTGACGTCAGCGGGCGGGGACCGCCCCCCGGGCGCGCTCCCTGGCCTCCTCCCTGCTGCCGCGCACAAGCGCGCCGGAAGTGACACGGCCGGTACTTCCGGCGCGGCCGGGCCTACTCGACGCGGAGGTTCGGGCCTGGGCCGGAAGAGGCCGGCTGAAGATGGCGCCGGTGGTTCACCGTCGGGGCGGTGGGTGCGCGGCACGGCGGGGACCGCGGCATCTCCTGGCGATGGCGCTGGTGGCTCCAGCGCTGAAGAAGGCCTCTGCTCCCTGGACGACGCGGACGGACCCCCTGAGGATGCGGGACCGGCGGTGGCTGATCTGGGGCGCCCCCCGACGCAGCCTGGTGAGCAGATGGGTTTCCTCCTTCTATGGGTGAGGGCTCTGGGGCGAGTGTGTCGGGCGCTGCGGTGTTAGGGCCCGGGGGGGTAGAGTCCCTGGGGGGTCAGCTGCGGGGGGGGGGCAGTATGGGGCCAGCTGATAGGGCTGCTCCAGCAATTGGTGGGTGGGCGGCCTGGGGCCGTGGGGCCTACGGGAGTATGGGTAGGTGCGGACGCGAGTGTTTCCCAGGGGTCTGGGGGGATGGCGGTCCCGGCAGTTCCTATTGCTGGCCCGCTAGGGGAGGGTGGCGTCGGTGCCTGCGGAGCCCATCCAGGTGGGTGGCGGGGCCCCTGAGGGTTTGGAGGCGGTGGCGGGGGCCAAGGGTAAGGAGAAAGAGAAGGTGGTGGATATTGTGCGTCTAGATGACCGAGCGAAGGGTGAGATTTACATCTGCTTTGAAGACCCGCTCGGGGCGCATTTGAAGCAGGAGGTGCGGGAAAAAATTTGGAAGGGGGAGTATGTGGAAATATTTTCCCTGCTCCCTTTGGACAAATTTAATCTGGATAAGGTGAAGCCTAGCGATAGCAAAAAGGACGAGAAGCGTCGCTACCGTTTAATTCCCCGTACGTTTGTCAATTGGCTACAGGCGTTTGCCATATTGGCAAGTGTGATTGGGGAAAAGGAGCCCGAGCTCTGCTCTGTTTGGCTATATGGACTCTATTGGGGAGGCGCACCGAGTGTACGGCGGGGTAGCGTGGCTTAGATACGACGAGCAGTTCCGGCAGCGTAAGGCGGTGCGTCCGGGCTTGCGGTGGGATCACAAGGATATATCCTTGTGGATGCGGCTGATGTCGGCGCCAGCGGCGCCGTCCTTTCGTGGGGGGGCCGGGAATTCGGGCTCTGCTACCGGATCCTCGGCTTCCCAGAAAAAGGGGTATTGTTGGTTGTTCAACGAAGGGCAGTGCAAGTTCGGTGTCACCTGCCACTTCAAACACGAGTGTTCAGGTTGCGGGGGTGGACATGGGCTTAACAAGTGCTTTAAGCGAGGAAAAGGGAAAGGGGGAGATGTTGTGGAGAAAAGGGAAGACGCCGGTGAAGGTCGCAGTAATGCTTCCTTTTCTAAGTAGGTACCCCGATCGGGTGGCTGCACAGTTGCTAGCGGAGGGTTTTGGGGAGGGTTTCCGTATCCCTTTTGAGGCGGAGGTCCCTGTTTTTCGCCCTGGGAACCTTAAATCAGCTAGGGAGCACCCTGAGGTTGTGGGGGCAAAGTTGATGAAGGAGGTGCGTTTAGGGCGCATGGCGGGCCCCTTTTCGGCCCCGCCCTGGCCCCATTTACGAGTTTCACCGTTGGGTGTGGTGCCCAAGCGTAAGCCCTCGCTGTTTCGCCTTATTCATCACCTTTCCTTCCCGGCTGGGGGGTCGGTTAACGATGGGATTGATCCTTCATTGTCCTCTGTCTCCTATGCTTCATTTGACAAAGCGGTGGCGTTAGTGCGTCGGGCGGGTCCTGGGGCGCTTATGGCTAAGACGGATATAGAGGCGGCGTTCCGGCTTTTACCTGTTCACCCTGAGAGCTTTCATCTGTTAGGTTGCATGTGGGAGGACCGGTTTTACGTAGACTGTTGTTTGCCTATGGGATGTTCCATCTCGTGTGCTTACTTCGAGGCTTTTAGTTCCTTCCTGAAGTGGGTGGTCAGGGACTTGTCGGGTTTGGTGTCGATCATTCATTATCTTGATGATTTCCTCTGTGTCGGGCCTGGGGATGCGTCGGACTGCTTGGTGTTACTGCGCACGGTCGAACGGGTGGCGGGGTTGTTCGGGGTCCCTTTGGCCCCCGACAAGACGGAGGGTCCGGCGGCAGTAATGAAGTTTTTGGGCATTGAACTTGATTCAGTGCTCATGGAATCCAGGTTGCCAGGGGATAAACTGGAGGACCTGCGGCTGACTGTTCGTAGGTTCCAAGGGGTCTGGAAGGTACGGCTGCGGGAGGTGCAATCATTGCTGGGAAAATTGAATTTCGCCTGTCGCATCATGCCGATGGGGCGAGTTTTTTTGCCGTCGGTTGGCGGCACTGACGGCTGGGGTACGGTCGCCTCATCACTTCGTGCGGCTTACTGCTGAAGTGAGGGCGGACTTGTTAGTGTGGGATGATTTTTTGGCTCGGTTTAACGGGCGTTCTTTGTGGCTTGCCTCCGTTATTTCTAGTGAGGAATTGAATTTGCATACCGACGCGGCGGGGTCAATAGGGTTTGGGGCTTATTACCAAGGGCGTTGGTGCGCGGGGGTTTGGCCCGTTGAGTGGGTGGAGGCGGGATTGGTGGCGAACTTAGCGTTGTTGGAATTGTTCCCGATTATAGTCGCAATGGAGTTATGGGGGGGCGAATTTAGGGACAGGAAGGTTTGTTTTCACTGTGATAACAGCGCTGTGGTGTTCGTTATCAATTCCCAGTCGGCAAAGTCCCCTCCGGTGGTGTCGCTGCTTAGGCATCTGGTGTTGCGCTGCTTAGAAATGAATGTGCATGTCTCGGCGCGCCACGTGCCTGGGGTGCTTAATTCTGTGGCTGACTCCTTGTCTCGGTGTCAGTTTGGCAGGTTCCGGGAGTTGGCTCCGGAGGCAGCGGTGGTGGGCGAGGACTGTCCGGCCCACTTGTGGTCCCTGGTGTCGGTTCCGCGGCGGAGCTCATCCAGCGTTCTGTGTCCGCCGTAACTTGGAAACGTTACCAGCAGGTTTGGTGTGATTGGGACCGGGACTGCCTGTCGTGCGGGGGGGGGGGGGCGTTCGGACGAAGACCGGGTGGGGTTGGTTTTGTCCTGGATAGGGGTAGCATTTGCGGAAGGGCGCTCGGTTGCGGTGGTTTCCCAGCGCTTGGCGGGTCTGGCATTTCTTTTTCAATTACAGGGTCTGCGGGATGTTACAAAAGACTTTGTGGTGCGCCAGGCTATGAGGGGGTTTCGGCGGGGGGCCGGGAGGCGCGATCTTCGCCGCCCGGTTTCCTTCGAATTGTTAGGGCGTTTATTGGGGTGTCTGCAGAGTTTGTGTTTTTCGGAATATGAAGTGCTGTTGCTCCGGACGGCTTTTTTGCTGGCCTTTTTTGGGGCTTTTCGTGTGGGGGAGTTGGTTAGCGAGTCGGTGACAGCTCAGTGGGGTTTGCAGTGGAATGAGGTAGTCTTGTTTGAAGATCGGGTGGAGTGCCATTTGCGTCTCTCTAAGACGGATCAGGTGGGTCGCGGTAGGTTGGTTGCGCTTTATGCGGTTGGGGGGGGATCCCCGTTGTCCGGTGGCAGGGGTGTCCAATTTTCTGCAGGAGCGGGGTTCGCTCTTGGGGTCCTTCCTTTGCCATGAGAGTGGGGGGGCCCTGTCTAGGTTTCAGTTTATAGCTGTATTTAAGAAGGCTTTGGGTTTGGTGGGGGAGCCCCCTGGAGATTATGGCTCCCACTCTTTCCGTATCGGTGCGGCAACAGAGGCCGCTCGCTGGGGTCTGGAAGACGATGTTGTGCGCCGTATTGGGAGGTGGGAATCTGACCGGTTCCGCCTTTACGTGCGCCCGTCCCTATTGCGGTGAGTGGGTGGCGTCCCTGTAGGGTGGGGAGGAGCGCGGTGCTGGGTCAGTGGTATTGGGAAGGTTCCTCCTGTCCTATCTTCGGTGTTGCTGTTTGATATTTAGCTTTTTTTTTTGTTGTTGTTTTATTTTAGGTCCCTGTTTGATCTGGATATTGGGTCATTCGTACGTTTTTTGGGGTGCACTTCATGCGGACGTCCGGCCGGATGGGCGACAGCTGGGTCTGCGGCGGGACAATGCCGTGGTACGGTGGATCGGGGTGCGCGGTATGATTTGGAGTCGGGTTTTGCCCGAGTTTCACTTTTATAGTCGAGTCAATCGCCCCCCACATGTCGTTGTTCTGCATGTTGGGGGCAATGATTTAGGGGTGCGATCATCCAGGGAACTCATCAGGGACATTCAATTTGACGTGTTGCGGTTGCTGACTGAGTTCCCTGGATTGATTATAGTGTGGTCTGACATGGGTGCGCGTTTGGTGTGGCGCAATACGAGGTCGGTGGCCCGTTTGGACAAGACCCGTATAAAAGTAAATAGGGCAGTGGCTCGTTTTGTGGTGCGAAATGGTGGGATAGCGGTCCGCCATCGGGAGTTAGAAGTTCCTTCTCTGGATCATATGCGCCAGGACGGGGTGCATTTGAATGCGATAGGGACAGATATGTGGATGCTGGGTTTGAGGGATGGTGTAAAGCGAGCTTTGTCTGTGTGGCGGGACTCGTGGGCATAAGGGGTCATGCCCGGGAGTCTGTGGCTGGGGGTTGGTGGGGTTAGAGGCCTATCAAGCACTGTTGTAGGACCTCATCAGTGGTATGGGGATCCTGGTGGGGAAGGTGTAAACCTGGGAAGTCCCCTAGTTGGGCTTAGGTCCCTTTGGGGGTTAGGCTTATGGTCGTACAGTTGGTTAAAAGGTCTGCCCGAGGTGGAGGTTTTGCGCCTGGGCAGATTAGTGGTGGTGCCTATCCCCGTGGTGGGGTAGGTTCTGTTATAATGTACTTGTAAATGGTGTGACTTTTGTATACAGTTGTAACGGTTAAGTATTGGTTTGTATTTATACACCGCCCGTTTTATGGCGGTGTTATTTATATGTTATTTATGTTTAAAGTATTTATATATGTTTTAATAAATCGACCTGAACAGGCCAATTTAAATCCAAGAGGTGGTCCGAGTCCTTATTGGGGGAAAAATGGGGGGGGTTAGGACATGAGCTGTAAAGGGCTGTGGTAAGTCAGCCGGAGTGATGACATATTCCTCCTCCCTGAGTCAAGGCTGTTAGCACAGTCTTATCTGTGTCTGTTAGGAAAACTGTGATGTGTATCCTGTACCAAAGTCTGATTATTTACATGATCAGAGGACAAAGTATCTGAAAAATCCACAAAGTTCACATTGCTCAGATTAACTCCAAAATACCAAAACGCATGATGCAAATGTAATAGTTACATAAAGTTACATAAGTCAAAATCACGGCCAAGTGGCTGTTCAGATGGTTTATACTGTACAGTTTCCGTGCTAAAATGTATCTGTCTCAAAAGCTGAAAATTCAGTAATTCACTCATTTAACCCTGCTGTCAGGGTCGGACTGGCCCATCGGGGAACCGGGGAATCCCCCGGTGGGCCCCGAGCCCCGACTATTAGTCCACATTTTACCAATGTAAATGCATTGGTCAGGGGCCCGATCTGGATGGTCAGGGGCCCGATCAGGCCCCTGACCAATGCAATTACATTGACAAAATGTGGATTAGTAATGGTCAGGGGCCGGACTTTACTACCATAAAGATGGCCGCTGCCGGCGGAGCGCAGCGGCGGGAAACTGTCCCTACCTTGTCATAGGCCCGCCTCCTGAAGCCTACATCCTGATTGACAGCTGCTGGAGCCAATCAAATTGCAGCGCATTGCTGCACGCATCAATGACGTCATAACGCTGTGCGCGGCGGCGGGATTCAGCAGAGGAGCCCAGAACAACAGTGTGAAGGTAAGTACAAGTTACCACACACACAAAACAACTTTCCACCCTATTTTGCCCCCAAATCTTTTAGCTTCACTGACCCCTCTGAGAACTACAACCCCCAGCAGCTCCAGATGCTCTGGATCTGTTGAGAGTTGTAGTCCCCCCCCCCCCCAAAAAAAAAAAAAAAAAACGAATATTCCACTGTATTGTTATGCTGGTGCCTGCTCTAGGGCTCCAGCATGACAATACCTAAGTCGCAGAAACCGCTGAGGACTTTTCTGTCCGTCACTTTCAGTTTGAATATGGCGGACACCGGCGGACCTCATTATAATGGGGTCTGCCGGTGTCTGTGTGTAACTGCCATGTTAACAGTCTGCCTCTCAGTCATTCGGGTCCCATGGCGGACCTGTATGACAGAGAGCTTGCTGCGGATTTGAACCTAGCATAAGGCTATGGCTACACTACAACTTCCATCATGGAACCAAAGATCGCCGTGTCGCCTTGGGACTCTTTCACACGTTAGTGAATGGGGTCTCATTGGGACCCTCAGGTTGCAATGCGACTCCATTAACTAACATAAGTGAAGGAGTTACAAGGCGACACGGTGATCCACATGACAGGAGTCACGGCTTATTCATCAAAAACAATGTTTTCCACCTGCCGGAGTTTTGCGCCTAATTTATAATGAGGTGCGCACATAAATTAGTCGCGTCTTCTGGAGTCCGTGCACCTAAACAGAACTCCACACCAGCTCCTTGCTGATGTAGATCTCTGGGATCATTAACACTAGAAAACTGAAGTAAATGATGATAAAATGACAGGGCCAGAAAAGTGGTGAAAAACTCAAAAAGTCTTTTTTTTTTGCAAAAATTTTCACTTGCGCAAAATAATTGTTACTTTTTTAATGGCTTGTACATCACTTTTTTTTTAGCACACAAGCTGTGTTATATCAGCTCCATTTATTTATTCTGCTTACTTGTATAGCGCCATCATATTCCGCAGCACTTTACAGACATTGACAGTCATATGTAGATTGTGAGTCCTATATGGGACAGTGACAATGTCTGTAAAGCGCTGCGGAATATGATTGCGCTATATAAGTAAGAAAAATAAATAAATAGTATTTACACTGTACAAATAGGATGCATGATGTTAAAAAAAAAAAAATGTCATGCATCCTATTTAATGTCATGCATCCTATTCATACAGTGTATATACTATGGGGCTGATTTAACACGGCTTATTTATTTATATGGCAGATATAACCTTTTTAACCAACCCCCAATACAATATAATTTTGTCAATATGTTGTTAATTTTTTTTTTTTTTTTTTATTTATGCCAGGGGAGGTGAAAAACAACAAAAAAATACCCTACTCACCTATCTCCGATGCTGCAGTGTCCTCCCAGTGCAGTCCGATCCTGCTACTTGGCTGCCTTCTGGCTATGATGTCCCAGCTCCCTTCCGCTGAGGCCATCACGTGACTACTTAGGTCAATCAGCGGCCTACAGAAGGGACCCAGGGATGTCACAGATAGTGACATCCCTTCGCCGTGGCTGCAGATTGGCCTTAGCAGTCATGTGTGGTGGGGACATGCGCCAGCAGAGCTGCAGGACTGGGGAACACACGAGCATCGGGGACAGGTGAATGTGTTGTTTTTTTTTCTTTTTTTTCCCCCCTCTCCCACTCTAATTAAAAAATACATTTTTGCCTGGACAACCCCTTTAAAGGGATTATCCACATTCTAATATTGATATACCACCTGCAGGGGTCCAACACGCAGGACCCCCTGAAGATCAGCTGCATTGGAATAGCATGGCTCTCAGTAATGTTACCATACCAGGAGCCACGCTGCTCACTAGCCGTATAAAGTGTAGTGGTGGCTTTAGGTACTGCAGCACTGTCCCATTGAAGTCTATGAGGCAGCACTACAGTACCAAAAACCGCAGCTGCACTTTGTACAGTGAGTGAGCAGTGTGGCTCCTGGTATGTAATCATTACTGGGAGTCACGCTGTCCTGGTGAAGCTGATCTGCAGGGATCCAGGTTGTCAGACTTCCACAGATCTAAGGGCTCATTCACACAACAGGATTCCAAGGCCGTGTGCTGGCTGTTGTATTAGCAGCACACGGTCCGATAGATTTTAGTGGATCTATTCGCACGACCATTGTTTTAATCGTCTGTGTGAATGATCCAAGAAAGAAATAGAACCGGCTATTATTGGTGATTTTATGGATCCCTCAATAGACTCATGTCAATGAGGGATCCTTGAAAACAGATTTTCTTAGGGTGTACACTGTGCTGGGCACTGTCGTGTGAATGTAGCCTAGAATATTAGAGGGTGGATAACCTTTTTAAAGGTGTTATGCCATGAAGAATAGTTATCTGTTATCCATAGGATCGAGCCCTCAGAATCGGGGTGTTTTTCTTCTAACTGAATCCAGGCTGAATGTAGCCGTGCCCAGCTGGACGGGAGGCGACCGTGCGCCTATTAACTTGAATGGAAGTGCATGAGATAGTAAAGTACAGGACTTCGGCTATCTCAGTTACTCCCATTAAAGTAAAAGAGGGCATGGATGCTTCCTATCCAGCAGGGCACGGTTACATTCACCCTGGATTCAGTCAGACTAAATTCACTGTGGGGAGAAAAACAACCCCACTCTCAGGACCGGGAAACGGGATTCACTATGGTCTGTCCTATGGATACAGTAGTAGTAGTTCGGTGACTCTGGCCTCTTAATCCTGGAGCATGTAAGGAATTCAGGTGCAGGAAGTGTAGGTCAGTGGGGACTTGTCACCACATTTCAAGAGCCATAGTCGGGGCACTTCTCTGTCCTTAAGGCTGGGGCCCCACGTGGTGTAAACGCCGTGGAAAAAAAAGCGGCGTTTTACAGTCACAGCAAAGTGGATGGGATTCTAGTAATTCCTATCCCCACTTTGCGTTAATATACGTGTTGCAGACATGCGGCGATTTCCAAAACCGTTGGAAGTAGAAAGTTCACAGAGGAAACCTCTGTGAACTTTCTATCAAAAGCGCTGCAGGAAGAACTGCAATGCGTTGCTGTCGTGGTTTTTCCAGCAGAGCTTTTTTGCTGCAGGAGGCCATGTGGGGCTTAGCTTAAAGGGGTTTTCCAGGGCTTTCCTTTTTTTTTTTTAATTGCTGACCTATCCTTAGAAATGTCATCAATTGGAGATCTGTTGGGGGTCTGACACCTTGTCCCCCTGTGGTTCAGCTGGTTAAAGAGGCAGTGGCCCTCTCTGAGAGCTGCTTCTACTTCACAGGACATGTGACATTATATTCATTGATCACATGGTCTGATCACAGCTCAGTCCCATTCAAGTGAATGGGCTGAGCTGTGATACCAAGCACAGTCACTATGGAACTGTGCTTGGTAAGTACTGAAGAGGCTGCAGCACACACATCACGTGAACAGGTGCTGATCCCTTTCCAATTTTTAATTGATGATTGCATAGGTCATCAATTACTCAGCCTTAGAAAACCACTTTAACCCCTTAATGACGGGCCATTTTTTGTTTTTGCATTTTCATTTTTCCCTCCCCACACTCCAAGAGCCATAACTTTTTCATTTTTCAATTCACAGAGTCACATGATGGCTTATTGTTTGCGAAACAAATTATACTTTGTAATGGTACCATTCAATATGCTGTGCAATGTACTGGGAAGCTGGAAAAAAATTCAGAATGAGGTGCAATTGGAGAAAAACTGCATTTGCTCCAAATTCATATGGGTTTAATTTTTACAGCATTCACTGTGTGGTAAAAATGACATGTTACCCGTATTCTGCGGGTCAGT
Organism: Leptodactylus fallax; assembly: GCA_947044405.1. Taxonomy (NCBI): domain Eukaryota; kingdom Metazoa; phylum Chordata; class Amphibia; order Anura; family Leptodactylidae; genus Leptodactylus; species Leptodactylus fallax. The sequence goes on along the minus strand of CAMRHE010000178.1, from coordinate 2,203,601 downwards.
ACGAACACGGCGATACCAAATTTATATAGTATTTGTAATGTTTGGATACCTTTTAAAAAATTAAAAACTTTGCTAAATAGAAAAAAAAAATTTGCGTCGCCATATTGTGTCACCTCTAACTTTTTCATATTTACATGTATGGAGCTGGGTAAGGCGTCTTTTTTATGCGGGACAACATGACGTTTTTATTGATACCATTTGGGGAAAGATCTGATGGTTTGATCACTTTTTATAGGAGGCAAAGTGTTGAAAAAAACGCTATTTGGCCATTTTGATTTTTTTTCCCCGCTACACCGTTCACCGTATGGGATAAATATTTTAATATTTTAATAGTTAGGGCCAAAAACTGGATGGGCGATGCCAAAAACTGGATGTGCGATATTTCATATGGCAGTAGGGTGGGCCCCTAGAATCAATCCCACTGGTGGGCCCTAGGCACCCCAGTCCGACCCTGCCTGCTGTTCTGCTCGGGTCTATACGACCTGAAATGAAATTTGAGACTCTGTAGATTATTTTTCATGCGGACCTGAAATTTGTGATTAATTGACTTTTCCTCATTTAGGGGGGTTCTTAATATGAGTGGTTTTTTTTTGTTTGTTTACGTTTTGCTACACGCTGATTGTTACACTTTTACTGTTCAGGTCAATATGACCCGAACAGTTTTACAGGTAAGGGTGGGTTCACACCTGCGCTTGGTGTCCGTCCGTCGCCAATCCAGTGAAAATCTCGGCAAACTGGATTGGCGTCGGATACAGACCGGTCAGCGGCGCATTGGTTAAAAACCCATTCATTTGAATGGGTTTTTAAAGCAGTGCGCGGGTGTGCGCTTACACCCTCTGCGCTGCCAATCCTTTTTTTTTCGTCGGAAACAAAGTCGGACAGGCAGGACTTCGTGTCTGACGAAAAAAAAAAGGATTGGCAGCGCAGAGGGTGTAAGCGCACACCCGCGCACTGCTTTAAAAACCCATTCAAATGAATGGGTTTTTAACCAATGCGCCGCTGACCAGTCTGTATCCGACGCCAATCCAGTTCGCCGAGATTTTCACTGGATTGGCGACGGACGGACACCAAGCGCAGGTGTGAACCCACCCTCACTAATTATTTCTGCCTGCAAAATTTATTTGTTTTCCTGTGTACTTCATCTCATTATTCAAAAGGGTGTATATTGTAAAGTCATTTTTGATTACTGTGCCATGAAGTAATAAAACAGATCGAAATGAAAGAAGAGCTAAAGATAAACTAGCCCCTATTAGAAATGTTTGGAATAAATGGGTAGAGAGTCTACCACAATTATATAATGTTGGTGAAGCTGTAACTGTCGATGAACAACTGGTGGCATTCCGAGGTAGGTGCCCGTTCAGACAATACATACCGAGTAAGCCAGCAAAGTACGCCATCAAGGTATGGACACTTTGTGACAGCAAAAGTTCATACGTTCAAAATGCTCAAGTGTATACAGGAAGAAACCCTGGAGAAAGAGATGAAAAAAATCAGGGTATGCGAGTTGTTCTCGATTTGACTCATGGACTAAAAGGACAAAATGTTACATGTGACAACTTTTTCACATCCTAGCAATGGGGCCAGATGTTGCGAAAAAGACAACTTACCATGCTGGGTACTATAAGGAAAAACAAGCCAGAACTGCCACAAGGTATCCTTAGTAAAAGAGAAGGGTATAGTTCTACTTTTTACTTTACTGGAGATACAACAGTTGTGTCTTATGTTCCCAAAAAAAATAAACAGGTAATTCTAATGAGCACAATGCACCATGACAATGCAATAAGTAATCAAGAAGACAAAAAGCCGGACATGATATTAGATTATAATGCCACAAAAGGGGCAGTTGATACACTAGATCAAGCAATATCAACATAGACATGCAAACGCAAAACTAATCGTTGGCCAATTATAATGTTTTACAACATTCTGGATGTTTCGGCATACAATGCATTTGTTTTATGGAGAGAAATCGACACCAATTGGAACAGAAATAAGCTGCATAAAAGAAGAATGTTTATTGAAGAATTAGAAAAATCCCTAGTTAGGCCGTATATCGAAGCCAGAAAAGTAAACCCCAGAAGTGAAGGAGCAGCCGCCATTGTGAAGAGTGTCCAGCAGCATGCTCAAGAAAGAGACTCCACGGCCTCCACCAGCACAGCTACCAGCCAAAAAAGGAAGAGATGTAGCTTCTGTCCATCTTCTTGTGACAATAGAACAAATCTGACATGTGCTGGGTGTGCAAAATATCTTTGTAAAGGACATGTGTTTTATTATTGTGCTCAATGTAAAAATGAATGAACCTGTTCAAACTTTTTACAGATAAAAAAAGAAAAACTGACGTTTTCGTTATTTTTCATTTGTTTTTTTATAAAATATGTTAAGACAAAGTTATATTTAGTTAGATTTAAAGTTATAGTAAATTAAAATAAGCATGTTTGTTATTTGTGTGCAGAATGCTATAAAGCAAACATAATTGCAAACAGCCCGTGTAACCTTTTTCAGAAAAAAATAAATAAAAATTAAGTTTTAATTTCATTTTTCATTTGTTTATGATCAACCATGTTCACATACAGTTTAATAATGAAATAGGTATTCAAAAAAAAAACACAGTAGCTAAAATCAACATTTTAATAGGTCGGGTCATATTGACCTGAAACAGTACAAGTGTATAGTAAATGCGAACAGTACAGCAGGGTTAAAGTAACTTGTCATGTAGAATTTACAGACTGTACCTTGGGCACAGCTTGTAATACCACCCGTGTATTGCCTGCCATGCTATATATGTCTACTTGCCACCAGCAAAGTAATGATGCTAGGTAGTATTATGTCCTTGTAGTTAGGATTGCTGCTATGATGTCACTTTTAGAAGTGTGAACTATCTTGTAACTGTAACTGCATAAGTGTTTGTCTGTCATAGCTGATGTTATGTAATGGGACAGCTTTGTAAAACTGAGACTGAAGAACATCTGTCCATATGTATGTGTATGAGGATAAGAACATATGCTCCTAGGTCAAGAAATGCTTCATGGATGTCATCGAGGGGTAGATAATGAAGAATCTAAGGTACCACCAGTGTAGGGAAAAGGTTTTGTCATATCCTTAAAAAAGGTTTTCTGTCCCCTTATGCATGTTTATCCTATGGATAGGTCATCAGTTGTTACAGTGAAAGGAAGAGGGGAGGAACAAATCAAGTGGAAGGAAGAGGGGAGGAACAGATCAACTTATTTTTCAAGTAATAGGAGCAAAATGCAGTTCCCCAGGACCACTGCTGTAAAGTGGACTGGGCTGCAGCTCCATTCCTATTACTTCAATAAGAGCAGATCTGTTATCCATCCCTAATCTTTATAAATATTATATAGCAGCTAGGTGTTAACCAGGGCTGTGGAGTCGGTACGCCAAAGCCCCGACTCCGACTCCTCAATTTCCCCTGACTCCGACTCCAACTCCGACTCCACCAAAATAGACTCCGACTCCACGACTCCGACTCCACAGCCCTGGCACTGCTAAACCCTTATAGGTTCACTCAGAACTCAGTCCCATCATTATATGAGGAATAGAACAGACCTTTACAGGACATTTCATCATTTTCAACATTTCATCATTTTCCCAAATTCTTATGAAAATATATTCAGCACATACTGCATTGTACTACTAACTGTACCAATTTATTATATATTTTGGGAGTCGGAGTCGGTCCATTTTATACCGACTCCGACTCCACCAAAATAGGCACCGACTCCGACTCCACAGCCCTGGTGTTAACAAGTATGTTCCATACATAGTACTGTAGATCATCTGCAATGGGTGTCATTGGAAATGACCTTAGTGGAGCCAGCTTCACTCCAAGCCTTACTATGGTTCCCACAGTCATCTACCCATCCACATTCATTAGTTGCCAAGGTCACCAGCTATATGCTGCAGTTGTGGCGGAAAGCAAGATTTCAGTACAAGCTACAGAGCCAGGTATCACCCTTACTTAATTTCTGCAATCCCGTTTTCCAACTTGGACTTTCTCCATAGGCCTTTGTACGGTGGAAACACTCTAGAAATCGTCTCCTTAATGATTTTCAGTTTGACAAATGAGTGGTCACCAAGGAGTACTCCCCCATTCGAGGCCTTCAGGACCCATCAGATATTTCATTTTATGCAAACACTAACCCCCAATTCGACTTTGCGCAACTATGTCTCTATAGCCAACCAGTGCCTTGCTCTGTACAGGTCAGAAGAGAGAACTCTAAGGGTATGTTCATACAACTGAATCTTCCAGTTTCCGCCTCAAAATCAGCTCCAAATTACACCTAAAATCTGCCTCCTGTTTATTTCAATGGGAGGCAGACGCTAATTTGTTCCTGTACCTCAGTTTTTCAGCAAGCACTAAAAATAAGCATCATGCTCAATATTTGGGTGGATTGAAGTAAATGGGAGGCAGAAAAATACCACCTGGCCAGTGTGGAATTTGCAAATTCTGCCGCGGAATCTGCGGTAGAATTAGGTCAAGTGGAAAAATTCAGCTTCAGATTCTTGAAGCTAAATTTTCTAGCTAGTAAAAATTCAGCCATGTGAACATACCCTAAAGCAGCTGACAAAAAAACACTGCAGGAAAAAACGTGGCAATACTTTCACAGAAAGTCCGGAGTGGTTTCCTGTGAGGACTTTCTGCTTCAATTATACCTATAGGCAAACTGCCGGCGTTTCCGTAGGTATAATTGACATGCTGTGATTTCCAAAACCACAATGGTTTATGGTTTTGGAAATTGCAGCGTGTCCACCGTATTTTTTTTTGCCATTGCGTTTACACCATGTGGGACCTTGCCTAAGAACTGCTATCCACCCCCAGAATCACACATTTGAAATGTTTTATTTTATTTTTTTTAAATGTTCAAAAATTTCAATCCTTTTTCAAGAACCACAAATAATTCTGGCTTGTATGGAATAAACTTATTTGTGTAAAAATCGAAAGAATGCAGAAACTGCAGTAAATTATGCATCAAAATTGACACACACTCATAGTTACAGAGCCTTGATCCTTTCCTATCTCTTCAACACCAGAGTCAGCAATTCCACATCTAGCTCTGCAACCTTCACCCCTTCTTTGCACACCTCTCCTCCTCCCTCCTAACCATTGCCTGCAGAGGGCACAGCCTATATAACGCTAGCACCTGTATACTGGCCCAAGAGACTGGACAGAGCTCAAGTTGTAGCATTGCTTGGTGAGTTTTAGTTAAATCTGTAGTCATCCTGTATCTTTGCTCCTCAATATAGATAGAGTAATGTGTATAGGCTGCTTGGATATTATATATTTTCACATTTAGCATAATTTATCCCTAAATATAAGTGAGGTTATATCATATGTGTTTTGTGTGTTTATGTATTATGATTTTATTCTTCTTCTTTGACAGGTCGGCTATTATATTCTAATCATGAAACTCTTGGTTATCTCTGCTCTGCTTGTCCTTGCTGTCTGTGCAGGTGAGAATTGCTGCCTGTTTTATGTGAAGCTAGATAGAGGTTAGGCTGGATTCACACACGGCAGATTTGGTTGCAGAAACCCTGTTCATATACAGAGGGGTTATTTTGTTGAAAAAGCGCTCAGATTTCTGCAAGTTTCATTGGCATGAATGAGACCGTCAAAGAAATTTTTGCAACCAAATCTGCAGCATCTGAATGCACACTAAGACTAAGGACGCACATTCCAGAAAAGCTGATTTTGTTTTTGTAGCAGATTTATTTTTTTTTTCAGCCAAGGGTGGTTTCAAAGGAATGGGAAATATATAGAAAGTGCTTATACTTCTACTTTCTACAAATTTCAGGCTTTGGCTCAAAAGTGCAGCAGTATTTGCATCAAAAAAAGCAGCTTTTCCGCAAAATGGGGCTTTAGCCTTAAAGTTTCTGATGTAACATTCAGGCCGAATTCACATAGAAAATTAAATCTCTCCACAAATTCCTTGCAATCCATCAACAACTATACAAAACTTTACTGTATCATGGTAATGGATTTGTAAAGCAATGTTAAGGATTTAGATTTTCCTACTGTATGACTGGGTTTACAAGTTGCGAATGAAAATTACTTGCTTTTTTATTAGTATAATGCTGTACCGTGTTAGCCATAGAAAGTAGTGGAAGAGTGAAGAAATCAGGCGATACCTTTTAGAGGCTAATTGAAATATACTCAGTTAGCCTCTAAAAGGTATCGCCTGATTTCTTTGCTTTTTTATTGAAATTTGCTGTGGTCTGCAATTCGGAAATTGAGCATGCAGATTTTACAGGTTAAAAATGTAAAATCAGGTAAAATCAGTCTCTTCTGTAAAAAAAAAAAAAATGCATGGCTACTTACTGCATCACAAAACCTGTGGGAAAAATCATTCAGATGTTCTTTGATGCAGCTTTTTGCTGTTTTTCTGCAATGTCTAAACGCACTCTTAGATTGAGTCCAGACATTGCGGAATTGCTTGCATTTTTGTTGCAGATTTTATTGCATATTTTGAGCCAATGCCAGGAGTGGATTTAACAGAAGGGAGTAGTCTTTCCATTATATTTCTCATTCCATTTGAAGCCACTCTCAGCTTTGGCTCAAAAAACCGCAGTAAGATCTGCAACATAAAAAGGCAGATTTTGCAATGTGTGGCCTCAGACTTACACTAGTCCCTAGACAATTGCAGTATATGTTCTTCTTACAGGAGAGACATGTTTAACCCTTGGCAGAAACAAGAAAATGTAAAAGTAGTCTGGCATGAGTGCATATACATATTAAATGTAACTGGCGATATATCTTATGACTAGCAGTGAGCCCCTTGCTACTCTATGTTTTGCCTTTGTTTGAATCTACCATAACATGAGCTGAATTCCTCTTCTTCTGTCTGATGTGACTCATGAACTCTGACCAGAGTTTCCTAATATTGGACTTAGAGTTTTGCAATCCAGAGATTAATTTGTGTTTGAGGTCTAGAGGGAAAGGCACTGGAGTGAACTTCTCAATGGTTCTCACTGTTAAAGGGAACCTATCGCATCGAATATGCCATCCAATCTGTCAACTTCTTGCTATAGAGCAGGAGGAGCTGAACAGATTGATATATAACTTTGTAGGAAAAGGTTCAGTATAACTTTCAATTTATTCTATGAAGTTTCTGCTCTTAGGAGTCCAGTGGGCGGTCCCATTCATTTGATTGACTGATCGGGCCACCCACTGGACACCTAACCTTAGAATGAGCAGCAATTTACATGAATGAATTTCAAGTTCTATTGAATCTTTTCTAATAAAGCTATATATCAATCTGCTCAGCTCCTCAAGCTCTATAACATGTCGTCTACAGATCCGACTCCTTGTTAAGTGTGATCATTTCCCTTTTAAGCAGTTATCTTAATATCTTGCTATAACAAGAAACACCTTAACAGATTTGGGTGACGATGGTGGACCTCCCTGAACCTTTGGGTACAATTGTTCCACTTGCCATATTGTATAAGTACTGGTGGAAGATATTAGTCAGATACAGTACTGCTGGACCCAATGCTTAAAGTGTGTGTACAGGGTTAAAAAAAATGGCTGCTTTCTTCCAAAAAAAAAATAAAAAATTGTCATACAGGTGGTTCAGCAACTTAATCCTCTATAAAGCTGAGTAGCAAAATGGGGCACAATTCATGGACAGGTGTTTCTACCTATCTAGTAGAAAGCAGTCATGTCTTCCTAAACCTGCTCAGCCCCTTCATGCAGGGAATATATCTACAAACAAAGATGGTATGCCTTTTTTGTGGATGAGGCTAACAGGGAATTTTTTTTTTTTTCTTTTTAATTTTTTTTTGTCTTGTTACCCTGGTTAGTTTTCCGTCCTAATCTACTTCCCAATGTAAGCCAGCTCTGCTGCTCTAACATTGTCTGTGTTGATCTCAGTCTCTGCAGAGGACGAAACCTTCCTGTCATCAGCAATCAACTATGTACAGGACATGGCCAGTGAATTTGGCACCAAAACAACAGATGCTTTGAACCAAGTTAAAGAAATGCCACTGGCACAGCAGGCTATGTAAGGATATTTTATATATACCACACACAATCTTACTGATATTACAATTACATATATACTATATACAGCTCTTCAGGTATGCAGTGCATTACTTGCATTAGTTATGCCCTCCATACTTGTTCAATGGAACCATATGTATCATTTTCTGGAATACATACAGACGATATATCACTTATTTTCTTTTATCCTGGGCTTTTGTTGTCTGCTGTCATAGGGTTAAAGCTTATTATTTATAATCTTCATCCATACAATGAAGGTGGGAATGGTTTGTACTTGTTAGAATAAAGTGCTTTTGCCCAGGGCCTCCATAACTGGACGCCATGCCATCTTCAGCCCTACTCCATGTATAACAATAATACCCCCTGCCGGTCTGAGTATTTTTTTAGATACAGAGCAAGGGGCCTGGTAAGGCAAAGTTTTTGGCAACAGACAAACCTAAATTCACCTCCGTTTGATATTGAAAATGGACACTCCACTAAGGATAGTTTGGCAGATCTCCAGTTTCAGTATTTTTTTTCTAGGAGATAAACTTAAAAATCTGGTGAGATCGATTTCCCCTGCTCATACCTCGTAATAAATTAGGCACATCCCCTGTCCTCTGTCTGCCAGAATCTCAAATGTATGGCAGCTAGGAACTGATGTAGATTAAGCTTCATAGTTTTTTGGCATAAATTATAGTAATGGAAAGTGACATGTGGGAAGCAAATGCGGTTGCTCAACCATGCACCAAAATTTGCAACTCTTATCATGCACCAGAAACTAGTATGAAGTGTATGATACATTCCCCCCAGTTTGTTATAACAGAGCATGATTAGAAGGTGCATGAGACAGTGTATACTATATGCTGTATATAATGTACTACTTTCACAGTCATACATGTATGTATGAACCCAGCTTGACTGTTCTGTTCTTTCTTTCCTTAGTGGCCTGTATGATACTGGATCCGACTATGTCAGCTCTCTGTACTCCTCCGTTTTGAACAAGGCAGTTGAGAGATGGGAGCAGCTGACCAAGTCTTTCTAATGTGATCCTGCCAGCATCCATAACCACCAAAGTGTATACTACTATATACAAATGTAGCATATCACCGAGAACAGGCCTTCTGGGACCCTGCAGTACTGGCTGTCCACACTGCACCGCTTAACATACAACTTCTCCGAGGTGCTCTACATTTTGCTTTTTCAATGTTTTTTTTTTTTTTTTTAAACTCTTTTGTAAATAAAGTCACAACGAAGACAACTTGTATAGCCTTCATTTATGGAAGTGTCAATCAATGTACTAGAAATTACCTTTTGCATCAATTCAGACAGCTTTCTGTTATAGTCTCTCACACAAAACTACCCAGCATTGTGCACAGAAGAATATACTGCATCCATAATCCCCTCTATGCGTCCGTTCACACGTCACATTCAACACAGATTTCAGCATGTGCCCAAAGCTATGTCAAATCCATTTACGGTTTGTATCCATTGCATACAATTGTGGTTTTCTGCAGTGGAAAATTTTTATGCAGATTTTTACTTGTTAAGGCTAAGTTCACACTAGCACTCGGTCTCTGTTGGGGGTTTCTGTCCCCCATTCTGCTTGAAAAATGCAATCAGGACTTTTCTCTCCGCTTTTATTTTGGCGGAAACCCAGCCGACCTCATTATAGTCTATGGGGTCTGCAGGTTTCCGCGGCTAACTGCTTTTTAAGCAGATTAGGTTTCCGTTCTTCCGTTCCAAGTGGACCCGAAGAACGGAAAGCCAAACGCTAGTGTGAACCTAGCGTCAGGGGCAGATTTATTAAAATGGTCTAAAAGCAAAACTGTCTTAGAGGCAAATAGCAACAAATCACAGTACAGCTTTTTGTATTCTGCTTCTAAAAAATGAAAGCTGCACTATGATTGGCTGCTGTGGGCAACTACGACAGTCTTGCTGTCTGATTTAATAAATCTGCCCTACAGAGTATTAGCCCCATTGGATGAATATGGGGTTACTCCTCATGTAAATCTGCTGGTTGCACACCACAGCACATCTGCATCAGAAATCCGAGTGTCAGCCTTGAATTTCTACCATGGAAATATCAGCTAGATTGGTCAGTCATATAAGTTAGCCAACATGTGAACATGTTGTACTGAGCATGCTTTTGGTGAAAGAGGACCTATCACCACCTCCACCAACTCTAGTTCTTAGCATCAGTTAATAGGCGCTGCTCCACTTATTCCAGCACAGTTGGAATTTTTTTCTGTAGCACCCACCATTCCTGAGCAATCAATGCTGTTAGTTTTGGTCCCTGATACAGTACTTAGTCTCTGTACTGCCAGGTGGGTGGTGTCAGGCAGGAGCAGGCAAGGGGTCTTGTTCAGAGCTCTGAATCCCACCCCTTTGCCTGCTCCTTCCTGACATTGTCTTAGTTGCCCATAGCAACCAATCACAGTACAGGTTTTATTTTGTATTTTTCTCCTCAAAAATGAAAGCTGCACTGTGATTGGTTGCTCTGGAGGACTTTTCTCTCTGTTGGGTTTAGTATGAAACTGGAGGAATCCTGGTGGACACCCGGTAGACCACATTATACTGTAGTCTATGGGGTCCACAGGTAACCGCTGTTTTAGCGGACAGGCTCTCCGTCATTCAGGTTCCCCACCCACACACAGTGATTGACAGTGAGAGTCCTGATTACCCCGCCCACACACAGTAATTGACAGCAATAATCCTGACTACCCCACCCACAGTAATTGACAGGGAGAGTCCTGATTACCTTGCCCACACTCAGTAATTGACAGTGAGAGTCCTGATTTCTGCACCCAAAGCAGTGATTTATAGCTATACCTGTATCAATGTGTGTACATAGAAGGTCGTCAACCAACACCAGGCAAGAATAAGAGATTAGTGTTGACTGGGTCCATCCGCCCCACTGACATTGACTGAAGCAGTAGTGTACATGCCTGACCATTATTACATTCGAGCATCTCTCATTCTAGGGACCTCAATTCTAGTGCACCCCTGCCAATATTTATGATGATAATATAAGGATATTAAAGTCCCATCCCCAGACCATTGGTGAACAGGCTTTGAACCCAGGTCAAACTGCCTACTTGTGGGTGGAATCTTGTAAGCCACACCTCTTTTCGAAACAGGGTATGCCCAAATTTGCCGAAATTGTTTCCAAAAATTTAGGACTATCTCAGCAAACTTGGGAGAATTGGTAACTATGAAGGTCATTGGTAGGGATCCGCTGGAGATACCTGTATAACTGTAATGTACCTTTTCTGCCACCAGATGGAACTGTATTAGCATAATCCTCTTGTGGCATGTTAAAGTATTAAAGTTATTGTTTTTGGGCCTCAAAAGGAAGAGACTAGATGAGACTTTCAGCACAATTGGTAAAGGCATAACAACAAAATGAGAAAACATATTATTGACATAAAGAAATAAAAAATTGTGCACCCTTCAGAGCAAAGCACGCCACTACACACCATTAGAGAGAGGTCATTCTCTGCAGCTGATGTGCAATGGCAATGTGCTCACAAACTGCTTATGGGCATGGCAATTGGACCGGCTTGGAGAGCAGCTCGTAGTAGAGAAGGACAGCTTGTAGGAGAGGACGACAGCTTGTAGGAGAGAAGGACAGCTCGTAGGAGAGAAGAGAAGGACAGCTTGTAGGAGAGAAGAGAAGGACAGCTTGTAGTAGAGAAGGACAGCTTGTAGGAGAGGACGACAGCTTGTAGGAGAGAAGGACAGCTCGTAGGAGAGAAGAGAAGGACAGCTTGTAGGAGAGAAGAGAAGGACAGCTTGTAGGAGAGAAGAGAAGGACAGCTTGTAGGAGAGAAGAGAAGGACAGCTTGTAGGAGAGAAGGACAGCTTGTAAGAGAGAAGGACAGATCGTAGGAAAGAAGAGAAGGACAGCTTGTAGGAGAGAAGAGAAGGACAGCTTGTAGGAGAGAAGAGAAGGACAGCTTGTAGGAGAGAAGGACAGCTTGTAAGAGAGAAGTACAGATCGTAGGAGAGAAGAGAAGGACAGCTTGTAGGAGAGAAGAGAAGGACAGCTTGTAGGAGAGAAGAGAAGGACAGCTTGTAGGAGAGAAGGACAGCTTGTAGGAGAGAAGAGAAGGACAGCTTGTAGGAGAGAAGAGAAGGACAGCTTGTAGGAGAGAAGGACAGCTTGTAGGAGAGAAGGACAGCTCGTAGGAGAGAAGAGAAGGACAGCTTGTAGGAGAGAAGAGAAGGACAGCTTGTAGGAGAGAAGAGAAGGACAGCTCGTAGGAGAGAAAAGAAGGACAGCTTGTAGGAGAGAAGAGGACAGCTTGTAGGAGAGAAAAGAAGGACAGCTTGTAGGAGAGAAGAGAAGGACAGCTTGTCGGAGAGAAGGACAGCTCGTAGGAGAGAAGGACAGCTCGTAGGAGAGAAGAGAAGGACAGCTTGTAGGAGAGAAGAGAAGGACAGCTTGTAGGAGAGAAGGACAACTTGAAGTGTGACCAGCTTGCAAGCCTGCTCCTAGCCAAAAACGCTAATTGTTTCCAAAAACTAATACACTTGTGAGTAAGGGGATGGGTTACTCAATGGCATGCAAGGCATCCTACCTGAAGGACTGACTGCCTATTTTTTTTAATCAGTGTGGGTTTTACAGATTTAAATATGTCAAAAAAGTGTCCCTCTCCCCTATTATTACATATTTTGCCAAAATGCTAGTTATTCTATACAATACCAGCATTTCACAAATCGCCCCTAACATATACATCACAAGCGTTTACCTTTGTGAGCTGATGTACTAGTGAAAGAAAGTCAGTTTGGCATACATTAGGGTGGCATGTGCCACCATGACATGGCATGTAGTTTACAAAGGAGTTGTGAATAAAGCCTTCCCCGTGGAGTGAATACTGTTGATAGACAGGTGCAACTGTTATTTCAGCTTATAGCCTAATCTTTAAGGGGTTTCACCTTTGTAGACCCTTATTCTCTAACCAAATGATAGAGGATAAGTGTCTAATCGCTGGGGTGTGCCGACTGCTAGAACCTCTATCGATTAGGAGAATGGAGCAAGTTCCCCTACGTGGTCCATGTGAAAGGAGCAGTGGTGTACATGCATGACCACTATATACCTCTATAGGACTGCCTTTGATCTCCATCCGGGTAATCCCTTACAAGTGAATGAAACGGTGGTCACGCAGGTGAACCACTGCTCCATTCACATGGAACGTTCAGGAGACTGTCAAACCCCCATTCTCGTGATCTTTGGGGGTCACAGTGGTCACAGATTACTTGGATCAGACATTTATTCCCATCCTGTGAACAGGCCATACCTGTCCATAGTAAGAAAACCCCTTTATTTGCCAGTGATATGTTGATATATTTTTGGTCTAAAATTTTAGTTGCATGAGCTACTAGTGCTTCTTGGCCTTTTCTTCATTTCCTGCATCTTCCAAGGCAATACTCAATTGGAAGAAAGGTGAACTTTGCACCACGCATGTCCATGTAGTAAACCTCACAAGCCAATGGTGTGTCCATAAGATTGGGAAGAGACTGGTGGTGATGGAGGGTTGTCAATGGGATATCAATCAATCCTGGAAGTCCTATAGGGCTGCAAGACTAGCCAGAATAGCAGAAACGCCCCAATGACTCTTTAAGAGTATTCAGCACACAGCGTGCTCTTATACATAACACAGCCATGTAGCCTTTATAGGTGAGCAGCTCCATCAACCTACTCCCATCCAGTGCCAGTTAAGGGACCTTAAAACTTATGACAGCTTCCCCTTAAGTAGCAGTGATGTCTCCTGTTTGTTTGCATGTTTATAAGTCAACTAGTAGAATATCCGTGGCTTTGCTCGCGGAAAATATGTTAAATTGTTGGTTATGCTAGCTAAAGTAAAATTTTCAGTGTCACACTGAAATTGACATTTTCATAGTGCTACAGTAAATCTTTTTTTTCCACTTGAAATTTTTCTTATTATTTTCGCATTTTACTTATTTCATGTTAACAACTTTTTTTTTTTATTTCAACATTTTTATTGATTTTACATATTGAATGCACAGTATTACTATGACCTGAAGGAGCTCACATCTCAGTACTGAAAACCGCCTCACAGGCAGACTTGTGTAGTTGCCCATAGCAACCAATCAGAGCTCAGCTTTCACTTTACCTCAGCAGCTTCAGTGATGAAAGCTCCCTGTATAGTAAGCAATAATGACAATCTTACTATGAGGCAGTTTTTGCCTGACTAATATTACTGCTCAGTAAGGCTTCTTGCACACTACAGTATTTTTCACAGGTCTCTGGGCCGTGGATTCTACAGCTCCATAAACATTCTATGGAGCCTGCAAAATTCACAGCTTTGTGCACACAGAAGTCTATGGAACCGCCAAATCCATGGGTCGGAGGCCCGTGACAAATATTGTAGTGTGCAAGCAGCCAGTAAGGATACCAGACGTGTTTTGTCAGTGCGTGCTTGTATGTGTGTGTATGTGTGCACGCTTGTGATCCATGTGTATGTATGCGTGTGTGCATGCACGTATGTGGTCTGTGTATATATATGCGTGTGCGCATGTGATCCATGTGTTTGTGCGTGCGCAGTGCAAGTGTCCATGCATGCGGTAGGTGTGTGTGAGTACGCATGTGCTCTGTTCGTCCGTGTGCGTAGGGTACATCCATCTCAGTGTGTTTGCGTGTGTGTCTGGTCCTTGCGTTCGTGTGTGTGTGTGGTGTGCATGTGTTATTTATGGAGTGGTGTTGTGTTATTTGTGGGGTGGTGTTTGTGTTGTGTGTGTCTAGCGTGGTCTGGTGTTTGTGTGGTGTGTTGTGCCATTTGTGTGGTGTTGTGCTTGTGGGTTGGTGTATGTGTGCTGTCTGTGTGCTGTTTGTATGGTGTTTGTGAAATGTTTATGTGTTGTGTGTGGTGGTGCAGCTCCTTTAGCAGCGACTCTTTGGCGCCATCGCTATAATCAGTCCCTGTCAGTCACAACTGTTGTTTTCCCCTCAGCACTGTCACTTTCACCTTCACATTTCCCCATTATATGTATAGGGCCTAACTTCGGGGGCCCCAATCTCATGACGGGGGGACGCTAGCGAGATGTAACGTGCGCAGTATTCTGCTCCTGTGGGTGGAGAGGGGGCGTGCCAAATTTCACCCAAATCGGGCGAGAACTGTGGATTTGTATAGAGTGGGCTACTACAGATTTAGAGTTTTATATATATATATATATATATATAGATTAAAAGCAATGATAAATGAATGTGAACTCCAAATACAAATCTTATAATAGAGACATAGATGTCCTTGCTTCTTCTGATATGCTGTGCTGAACTCCTCTACTATCACACAGAACATATTTATGACATTATATGGCACTTAGCACAATCTTGCCACATATTCATGAGTCACACCAGCCGGTCAAGGTCCTGGGTGAGTTTCATTATGCTGACCAAATGCTTTCTTATGACTAGATGTCAAAAGAGCTTATTTATTCCAGCTAAGTGTCAAAACCCGTGATAACCTTCTGCATGAAAGTGGCACTTAGAGTGTCCGGAGGTGACACTGCTCTTCTCTTCCCTACTAATTCTTTTGAAAAGTGCAAATTTATTCTCCAAACTCCTTCAAATGTCAGTAGGATCTTTGCTTTACGATATAATATTGTTTTCAGTCATTTGATTTTACTTTTACTCTATGGAATTGTCTGCTTTGGATAATCCCTTATAGTTAGGAACGTACCCTGAACATAAGCTGACTACATGGAGTCCCTCTACTGAGACTCCCAGCAATAGCAATCCACTAGAATCTGCATAGGAACCAGGCAGCTAATGATCAGGTCCTCTGATGCACTATAGGGAATTTAAAGAGTTATTCTGGTAGTTAGAAGTTACACCCTATCCAAAAGAGGCAATTTATAATCAGAAATTAGATATTATGTAACAGCTCACTTGATAGCTTTACTGTATAGATTGGGACAGATGGGCAGAAGTATTATCTATACATAGTGAATAGTGTAATTCAGCCTCTTTAGTAGTGATGGAGGCCTAAAAGGCTTGGATGAGGCAGGATAGTAGAGGTGGCCATTCAACTTAGATATGGCCAAAACCCTTTAACACATGGATACCTGGCTTGATAGTAGAGAAAGGGAAGTAAGCTCAATGTGGGGTGGAGGAATAGGCCATACTTGCGACTTGATGGGAAGCCAGTGACTTCACAAAGTTGTTGCTATACTGTGGCAGTGATGTGGATAGCACATAAGAAAACAATGGGACATAGACTGAGGGCGAAATTTGGTGCTGGTTTTGAGGCAGAATCTGCCTCAAAATCATTGTGAAATTCCACCCTGTGAACATACCCTTACACAGTTACTTATATTCACCTGGACCATTTATTTATGAAAAGTTGTTTTTAGTTACAGACAACCCCTTATATGCATAATGTAGAATTTAGACACAGAAAAAATGAAAATAAAATTATTGCGACACTACTGGATGAATAATTCCAGGAAGTCCAGAATTCGATTTATTGGTTTTATCGGTATTTCAGATATCTACACAATTGTGTAGATCCTGATGAAGGGACCAGTTTGATCTTCTAATGCAGAAATACCCCATAAATCTAATAATGTATCAGTGCTGCTATCAGAGATAGGACCTTTCATATCCACTACGATGTGGTATGTTATATACCGTTGCAAAGATGACAATGTGCTGAGTTCAGTTTTGCAGGTACATGCCTTGGTTACAGAGATATCAGTGCCATTACCTTGGACTACCGATATCAGTGCACTTTCAGAGGGATCGGCCTCGGAACTCAGCATCATCATTGGTGGTGAGGAACGCCCCTCTGATGGTACACTTCTAGTGACTTGTACTGTAAAGTGATGAATGCTGAGCTGTGAGGTCAGTGTGAACATGCCACATCTTAGAAGACATTGCAGTAAGTCCATCACCACCAAAACCACATGTAAACCACTTACATGCTGTTATAAGGATGTTTAGTTACATAGTGAACATTCTTTTCTTGGGTCAAAGTGAAATTTGCTACTGAGAAAATCAACTTTTATTCCATATGCAAATTACCTATTCTGCGCACTCAGGGCGGGGTCACACCTGCTGGAGCACCATCTTCTATTGTGGTCTCTGTAAATCACTCTTCATGAGACATGGAGGTCATTTTTTGCTTTGGAGGGAGTGAGTGACAACTATAGAATAAAATGGGTGCTCCATCATGTGTGATCACCCCCTGAGTGCACTGAATCGCTCCTTTGCATATGGAATAAAAGTTGAATTACTCAGCAGCAAGAATGCTGTTTGACAAAGAAGATATTTACTGTTTCTAATCAGCCGACAATAGCATGTAGACGGTTTAGAAGACGTTTTAATAGTGGTGACTCCCTTTAATATGGAAGACCCATTTTTGAAAAATAAAAGATAACTAGCTAAGACACATAAGACATTCCCTTTGTAGAGATATCTCCAGTGCCATGACAACCCTAAATAAGACAGCATGATATTACAGCACATTACACCAGATGACACACGCTGTATTGCTTGATATCATATCAATAAATAGCTGATAGTGAGAACTAAATGTAATTTGCTCAATTTTGGCTGTAGCCCATCTCTGACCCGGTTTTCTACTCAGGTTTATTTGCATGGCCACAGTGAGAATGTGCTCAGCTCTACCAGACCGACATATCTTGGCCAGCCAGCCTTCATGTTCCCTATATGCTTATTCTTATTTACATCCCTGATTTGTAGGTGACCATACACATTAGATTTAGGTCCGCTGAGCATGTTGATTTTGGTGGGATCAGAATACCATCAAAAATGTATGAAATGAATGCCAATGTTTGTTTGACAGATGTCACATTAAAAAAAAAGGCACAGGCATATTGGCAGCATGGTGTTTGTTCAGTGGGTAGTGCTATTGCCTTATAGCACTGGAGTCTTAGGTTCAATTCCAGCCAAGGACAACATTAGCAAGGAGTTTGTATGTTCTACCAAAGTTTGTGTGGGTTTCCTCCCAAAGACATACTGAAAGAGAAATTATATTGTGAGCCCTCTATGGGACAATGTCTGTAAAGTGCTATGGAATATAATGGTGCTATATGAGTAAGATGAATAAATAATCTCTCACACATGATGTTGATATTGGTAGAAATGTGTGTCTGTTACCATGTAATTGATGACGTAGTAACTTTTATGTAGCACCATAAATTAGTAACCATCAGCTAACACATTAAATGTATAATTCTATTATCTTATTATCTATTTAAAGTGGACCCTTTACCACCTCCACCAAATTCTTTACACTCTTCAGTAGGTGCTCCGCCACTCATTTTGGTGCAGTTTGATGTTTCCTATAGCCCCCACTATTTCCAAGTAATCCCTTCTGTTACTTTCAGCATAAGCATACTCTTTACTGTCAAGTGGGTGGTCCTTGGCTGGAGCAGACAGACACCCAACAGACTGTAGAGAGCATAATTGTGATGGAACTAACAGAAACAATTGCTCGGGATTGGTGAGAGCTAGAGAAAAAATCCAACTGTGTTGAAATCAGTGAAGTGGCATCTATTGAAAAATACAAAGAGTTGGAATTGGTGGAGGTGGTGAAAGGACCTCTTTAAGTAAAACAGGCTCCAAAGAGGGGTCCCATTCTATTTTGACTCCTCGTTCTCACAGCAATGTGACCTGTATGCCACGTTTGTGAGGAAGCAGACGTAAGGCATACTGCAGGGGTGGGAATTTTCTAGAGCCCACTAATAGAAGACCAGCAGGTACATCTTCAAAAGAGCAACTACAGAAGTTTCAGACTCAAACTGGTAAAAAGTAGGAGGCAGCTCAGGTAGTTTCTGGAGCTTCTGCCTGATCTGTACAGATGACTGCGTCAGTAGAATGCTTTTTATTTTTTTATTTCTTTCTTACCTCTGACCCTCCACCCTCATAGATCCCCTACCCCCCTCATTCCCACAGTGCCCCGCCACATTCTATATCTTTGATTTCCCCTTTCCTAAGGTCCTTGTTTCCCTTCCGTACATGACCCAAGACTACAAAAGCCATGACGAGGTAATGCCTAGTTCCTCCACTTCACGTACCTTTTCCCACCTGTATAAAAAAGACTCAGCACAAAAGGGGGTGGAGTTGAATTGGCCACAGCAGCCATTTTATTAAACAAACATAAAATTTCAAGATCCAATAACATAATATAAAACTATTAGGCTAAGGAGGTCCTCGGAGCCAACACACTGGCCTATAACTTGCCCTTTAAATTTACCTCCAGCCGTAAATCCCAGCTCGGAGGCACCAACTCACCATTCCCTGGTGAAATAAGGATCTATCATTAAAGATCCCACGAACCAAGGCCAGCCCAAAAATTTCCTCCTCACCAATCCATTGTTCTTTTGGGGAGTCCAGAGCCTCACAGCTCCCCCCCCAACCATACCACCAGGTATTTTCCTTCCCAACTCCGAGGACCCCCCCGCCACAAACGCGACGGCTTGACCCCTTAAGCCCTCACGTCCCTCCACACCCGCAGTGCCACCTCGATCCCTTCCTGGATAGCCAATGCCCACAGGTCCGTCCCAACAGCATTGAGATGCACACCGTCCCTGCGCCAGAAATTACCTTCACCCGCCTCCAACTCTCTATGCCGTATGGCCACCGAACCATTCCTCTGGAAGAATCGAGCAACTGCCCGGTTCACCTTTACCCTGGCCCTATTAATACTGTCCACGCACCGCGCTCCCCTCCAAACGTGCCGGTGCACGATATCCGACCAGACAGTGACCATGCCAGGAGCGAGCGCCCACAGCCGCAACATGTCAAATTTTATGTCCCTTATTAGCTCCCTAAAAGGCTTCGCCCCCAAATCGTTGCCCCCCACATGCAGAACTAGAACCTCCGGAGCCCTGTCCAGTCTAGAAAAACGGTGAAACTCCGGAAGGACCCTGGACCAACACATCCCCCGTAAACCCAGCCATCTTACCGCCACGTGATCCCGGGGAAAACCCAACTGCCTGCCGTCGGGACGGACCGCCGCTCTCAGAGCTCCCCAAAAAACAAAAGAGTGACCCAATATCCACACGAGTTCCGCCTCACCCGATCCTGCAATAAAGAAAAAACAGAACACTACAAACTTGCAAATACCTAGTCTCTTAAACTTCAAGATAACCACGCTGGGCGAACATATGATCTAAACCGAACTGACTCCCATCTCCCAATTCTACGGACTACCTCATCCGACAGCCCCAGATGAGCAGCCTCAGTGGCCGCACCAATCCGAAAGGAATGCCCCCCGAACCTCCCCGGGCTTCGGCCGCATTGTAACAAGCCCTTCTTGAAAACCGCTATAAACTGATACCTGGACAAAAAGGACCCATCAGCATGCCGTAGCAACGGGTCACCTGACCACCTGCACTCGGGCACATACTCCCGAAAGCATCTGACCGGGCACATAGCTGAACCCGGCACAGCGTACAACGTAACCGTTGCCCCTCGCCCTTCCTGATCCGTTTTGGACTTCCGTATGCGGAACTCTAGTCTGTCCTGAAAAAACTCCACATCCCCTGCTAACAAGCCACCGGGACGGCCCATGGCCGGGCTTACCAACTCGCTCACCCGCATAGCCCCGAAGAATGCCAACGAAAAGGCCAAACGGAAAAGCCTAACTTCAAAATCTGATCTACAAATGCGCTCCAACGAAATCCCCAATAACTGCAACAATTGATATGACACTGGGCGCCTCGTATCCGCCGAAACCCACCCTCTCCTCCAACCCTTCAACGCTTGCCGAACCGCAAACGTCTTTGTAACGTCCGCTAAGCCCCGGGCCCGACAACCAAAAGCAACTCCTGCCATTAATTTGTTGACTCGTGACACAGACCAACCTTCCTCCTTGCATTGCCCAACTAATAGAAACAATAAAATCTCATCGTCCGCCACCTGCCTCCCAACCAGCCGCCTCCAATCCTCCCAATTAGCCCAAGCTGCCTCGTACGCCTCCCAAGTGCCCCTGGCCAGTGACGCAGAGATCAAACCTTGTGCCGCCCGAACGGCAGGTCCCAAAGGTCCACTGGCCAAGGGTCTCCAGTCTCCTCCGCCTCTGGCGCCAACTGCCGGAACCGATCCCACTGTAAACGAGACAAGGCATCAGCTACGCAATTCTCCACCCCAGGCACATGCACTGCCGTAACCCAAGCGTTAAGGGACAAGCACACCAAAACTAACCTGCGCAACACACACACCACTGGTGGGGAAGACGCCGTCAGATTATTAATCGCCTGCACCACACTCATGTTATCACAGTTAAACCGGACCCTTTTATTACGGAACTTATCCCCCCACACAGACAAAGCCACCACAATCAGAAAAAGTTCTAACAAAGTAAGGTTTCGAGACCAACCTTCGGCCTTCCATCTCTCGGGCCAACTGCCAACGCACCAACGGCCCTGACAATAAGCACCAAACCCCACACTCCCTGCCGCATCTGTAAACAAATCCAAGGCGCTCGAACTGACCTGTTTTTCCAAAACCAACGAACGACCATTATAAGAACCCAAAAACTCGTCCCAAACCTCCAGATCATCCCTCAGTTCCTTCCCTAGGCGCACGTAATGGTGGGGATGTAGCACCCCCGCTGTAGCAGCCGCCAATCTCCTACAGAAAACCCTCCCCATAGGTAAAATGCGGCACGCAAAATTCAATTTCCCTAGGAGATACTGCAGCTCCCTCAACATTAACTTTCTCCTACGACATGCCCCCCGCACTTCGCTGTGTAGCTGACCCAGTTTATCCTCTGGCAGCCGACGCTCCATCCCCACGGTATCGATACAAATTCCCAGGAAAGTTAGGACGGTCGTCGGTCCCTCTGTCTTTTCCCCCGCGAGCGGGATACCAAAACGCCACGCTACCTTTTCCAACGTATGTAATAACAACGAACACACTGTAGACCCCACCGGTCCCACACACAAATAATCATCTAGATAGTGAATAACTGACGACCAACCCGCCTCCTTGCGCACTACCCACTCAACAAACGTACTGAACGATTCAAAATAAGCGCAAGAGATCGAACATCCCATCGGCAAACATCTATCCACAAAATAACCCCCTTCCCAGTAACATCCCAACAAATGCAAACTCCCTGGGTGAACCGGCAAAAGGCGAAACGCGGATTCCACATCCGCCTTGGCCAGTAATGCTCCTCGCCCATATTCCCTAACCCAAGCCACGGCCGCATCAAATGAGGTGTAAACCACAGCACAAAGGTCATGGTCAATACCATCATTGACCGACGTCCCCTTTGGAAACGAGAGATGATGTATAAGCCGAAATTTGTTCGGCTCCTTTTTGGGCACCACCCCTAACGGCGACACCCTTAAATTCGCCATAGGGAGAGAAGCAAAGGGTCCCACCATCCTACCCAAGGACACCTCCTTGGCCAACTTTTCAGTTACTACGCTTTTGTACTGCAGCGCAGATCTCAAATTACGCCGTACTACAGGGAACTCCCCATCTACAAACAGGATTTTAAAACCAAACTCAAAACCCTCCCCCAACAACAATGCCATCGCCCTGTCCGGGTATTCATTTAGGAACGGCCGCATCGCGGCCAGATCCACCGGACTCCGCCCCTTTTCCAGAGCCCTCATTGCCTTTTGCTTTATTTCCCTTGAAGCACCTAGACGCTCCATGGGAACCCCCACAACTGGAACACTCATGCTTAAATTTACATTTTGTTCCAAACTTACAGGTTCCTTCATTAAAGGTGAAACAGAGCCCTTTCTGGGAGGCCGCCGAGCGTCCGGACGTATCCTGACCCCCGGCGCCCGAAGGAAAGGGCTGCCCGGCCCGAGCCGGAGCGGTTACTTTCAGCCACAGCCCAATATCCTTGTGGTCCCACCGGATACTGGGCCGTATCGCTTTGCGTTGACGAAACTGTTCGTCGCACCTCAGCCAAGCTTGTCCCCCGTACACCCTATACGCCTCGCCTATCGCATCCATGTAGCAGAAAAGTGGAGAGCAATTCTCCGGCGCCTTTTCTCCAATGACGCTGGCCAAGATCGCAAATGCTTGCAACCAATTCGAAAAAGTGCGGGGGA
This sequence comes from Leptodactylus fallax, assembly GCA_947044405.1. Classification (NCBI taxonomy): domain Eukaryota; kingdom Metazoa; phylum Chordata; class Amphibia; order Anura; family Leptodactylidae; genus Leptodactylus; species Leptodactylus fallax. The sequence goes on along the minus strand of CAMRHE010000178.1, from coordinate 2,180,536 downwards.
TCAACCTGTATCTCCGTTTTTCCTCCTCCTCTTTTTTGGACTCATCTTTTTTGGCTCTATCAAGATTGAATTTCTCCAATGGAAGCAGGGAGAATATCTCCACATATTCCCCTTTCCATATCTTCTCCCTCACTTCCTGCTTCAAATGGGCCCCCAGCGGGCCCTCGAAGCATACGTACACTTCCCCTTTCGCCGAATCATCCAGCCTAAGGGGGTCCCCTTCCTTATCCTTATCTCCGCCCTTCTCAGCCGATTTTTCCTTTTCCGACCCGCCCCCTGAAACAGCATTCGCCGACGCATCCCCCCGCCGCAGATCCCACCGCCGCCACTGCAGAACCTAGCCCGCTGCCCACCGACCCTGGTCCCACCCATGGCCCTGCCCCCCACCAACTCGCGGCTGGCAACCCTGCCCCCACCCACGCCGGGACCGGCTACTGCCCCACCGGCGGGGGAGGGGGGGCCCCTTAGCATCTGCCCCAACATCCCAAAGAGATCCATTAAGCCCCTGCCCACCTCCCCAGCATGCATACCCGCACCCTGGACAGCTAACAGGGGAATAGAGGGAGAGATTAAAGGGGTACACTCACCTGACTGCCCGGGTGCTGTGTGCCCGCCAGTCGTCAGTCCTGTGCCTTGCTGAGCCACAATCCTGCTGTCCATAGTAGTACCAGAGAGCTGCACCGAGGAAGACAAGGCCGCAGACAGGAGAGCAGCCCCTCCCCCTCCCACCGAGGAGGAGGACGCGGAGGAGGGAGAGTGAGCCTCCGTGCTCACAAGCAGCCCAGACCCTGGCAGCGCCAGGTCGTTTGCAGAGGAGCGCAGAGACCCTGAAGGCCGCACCGACGACCCTCCCACGGAGTCCCGACGCTGAGCAGGCTCTGGAACAGGTGATACACACCGCGCGCCCGCCGACCCTGGTCCCGTTCCTACGCCGCCATCTTGCAATGGCGGAGGCGCGGCCTGCCGCCTCCGCCGCGAGTCCCGCCGGCCTACCGGATTCCTCCCTCCCCTGGATTGCCGAGAAGCAGCGGACCTCCCGGCATCCTGGGTCGGAGGGTCCCTGGAGGGGCTCCGCCTGCGGCGCTGGGCTCGCGGGGCCTCGTTGGGGCTGAGGCGTGCTGGAGGCCTGGTCCTCCGCGGCCGTCGGGGAGATGAAGGGGGAGCCGCAGCTGGCGGTTCCCCAGGCCCCTGGAGCAGGTCAGCTAACTGGGCCTGCACCCAATCCACGCCATGCCGCTCTGCAGAGTCACGCAAACGCTCAACGATGTCCTCCAAGGATGCCATGACAGCGGACGATAAGATCAGAGCTTCTTGGTCCTGCTATCCCTCGCGGCGACTGTCGTTGCTCCTCGCGGGCTTTCCTTTTCAATGCCCGCCCGCCTGTGGCCCAGCCCCCCTTTTTCCCGGCTTCTAACTCCCCAATAGCCTTCCGTCCAGCCATACCCACGTCATGTGGGTCCTCCCTTTAGGCTTCGCCTCCAGTCCGTCCCCTTCTTTACATCTATATCTCTTAGTTCCTGCCCCACAGAACCCTTTCCACCTTGTGATTCCCTATCCTACCACCCGAACCACCTTGAGGAATTCTCCACACACAGAGTCCCTGCCACCTTTTGACATCACAGGCTATGTATTTACATCATCCCTATTACTTTGTGTTGCTCCTGCACTTTTCTCCCCATTCTGTGCCCCTACCTCCCAGTGTGCCTCTCCCCTCACCCCTGCAGAAGGCTCCCAACGTTTGTCACCCCCACTCAACATGTCCCTCCCAGATGATGTTTTCTTCTTGCTGCCATCCTGGTAATGAATTGGTCCCAGAGCCTAGACTCTCGCTGAATGGGGCTGATGTCATACATAGACACCATGACCTGGTTATGACTACTGTAGCTATGCCTGGAGTGTGTCTTATATGATGGAGATAGTGTAATTTTAGCACATATCATTTCACTCTCCTTTGAATACATTGTACTATCAATAAGTGATAACACAAGACCACTCACCCCCTACCCCAATTGTATTATGTTATTATGAATATGTATTATATTAATAAGACCAGTCCTTTTTATGCAGTCCCGTCTCTGTAAAGTCATGCCTGGGGTCAAGGGACAATTGAGGACTTAGTTATATTCTGCCAAATCAGAATATTTCCAACCCTGACCAGCAGCCAAAGTAAAGTCTGATTTTTTCTTGATGGATATTAACCTGTAGAGAATCTATAAAATCCCCTCTGTCCCTATACTAGGCGGCACTCACCTCATCTGAAAGGTAGGTTACCAGTCCTTTGCACCAGTGTCATGTATGGTAACTTGTAACTTGTGTGGATATACAGCATTAGTCTGGATAGGAAATATAATAGAGACAACTTGCCTATGGGTAGTGTCTAGCTGATAAATCTTAGTGGGATTCATGATAAATTTACATAATGGACAGCAGGTTGTTACAATAATATGTTGTACGATAGGTTAGTGATTTAATAATAGGTCAAAACTTCTGTAACTACCAAATACCAAGAATTTGCAAACCCCAATATTAAACTGATTTTCCAGAGTTCATGATATTGATGACCTATCCTTAGATTAAGCCATCAATGTCAGATCAGTGGGGGTCCGACACCTGGCACCCTCACCGATCAAATATTTGGAAAAGGCGCACAATTCAGATGAATGCTGCTGCCTCTTACAAAGCACAGTGCTGTACAGTTCACTTGAATGGGCCTGAGCTGCAAACAAGTCATGTGATCGATAAAGTGACATCGCAGACCTGTGAGGCAGTAGGGGCACTCACGGTCTCACCTGAGTACCACTGCCACTTTGATCAGCTAATAGGGGTGACAAATGTCTGATATTCTTGTAATCTCTGTGAAAAATTCTTACTCCATTGATCTGTGACAGCCAATACTTCTAATCTTTGAGCGGATTCTAACAACTGGTTAAGCACAAGGGTATGTTCACATGTGTCAGATTTGCATATTGCAACATATATTTTATTACAAGATCACAAATACTTGGTGGATGCTCAGTAGATCTGTACCAGATTGTTAATCATTGGGGCTAATTCTCTGAGTTTCTGTCTGCAATAAATAGCATGCAGCTTATTGCAGCTGATATTTTCTGCAACCTTGCTAAAAATCTGCGTGGAAAAATGCGTGTTGCCTGTTAGTGGGTTTGTGAAACCTCATTCACATGCATGGGATGCAGATTGCTGTCATATTTGATCTGGATTTCATGCAGCAGTGTAAAGTATGATGGAGGGATGAAGCATAAATCTGAATCTCTGATCTCTATTGCAGCTTAGGCTACATGCACATGAACATGTTCTTGTGTAGAGTCCATGGTAAAACAGTACAGGCTGTGTGCCCCCCATACCTCCACAGACCCATTTATTTTCTTCAATGAGCCTGGGATGTAAAATAAACAGGTACTGGACCTGTTCTAAGTTTTGTTCTGAGCTCACAAACCCATATACTTACAGCAATACATGGACAAATGTATGGGGCCATGTAATAGGTCAGTGTGCTTGCTTGTGCATTGGTGTGAATGGAGCCTTAACCCCTTCAAGACCGAGCCCAAAAATGCGTTAAGGACCAGGCCTCGTTTTTCAAAACTGACATGTGTCACTTTATATGGCAATAACTTTGAGACGACTTAACTTACACAAGTGATTTTGAGATTGTTTTTTCGTGACACATTGTACTTCATGTTAGTGGTAAACACTAATGAATATTTTTGTATTTATTTATAAAAAAAATAGGAAATTTTATGGAAATTTGGAAAAAAATCGCAATTTTCAAAATGTGAAATGCTCTGCTTTTCAGACAGTCATACCACCCAAATACATTAATACATATTATCTACCATATCTCTGCTATATATCGGCATCATCTTTTAATCGTCCTATAATTTATTTTGTTAGAAGGCTTACAAGTATAACAGTGATTTTGCAGATTTACAAGAAAATTTCTCAAACTATTTTTTTAAGGACCACTTCAGTTTTGAAGAGGATTATAATGGCCTATATATTAGAAACCCCCATAAATCACCCCATTTTCAAAACTGCACCCCTCAAATAATTCAAAATAACATTTGGGAAGTTTGTTAACCCTTTAAGCATTTCAATGGAATTAAATCAATATGGAGGTGAAATTTAGACATTTAATTTTTTTCCCACTAATTCCTTAATTTAGCCCTAAAATTTACACATTCACAAAGGGTTAAAGGAGAAAATGCATCTCACAGTTTGTTATGCAATTTCTCCCGAGCACGGAAATACCCCACAAGTGGGTGTAAACTGATGTTTGGGTGAATGGCAGCGCACGGAAGGGAAGGAGCGACACTGGGCGTCTGAAAAGCAGATTTTGCTGGAATAGTTTTCAGGTGCCATGTCTCATTTGCAAAGCCCCTAGAGTACCAATACAAAGGAAAACCCCAAAAAGTGACCCCATTTTGGAAACTACACCCCTCACAGAATTCATCAAGGGGTATAGTGAGCATTTTGACCTTACAGCCGTTTCACAGATTTTGCTAACACTGGGATGTATAAATGAAACATTACTAAAATGTTACTTTATCCCCAAAGTTTTCATTTTCACAAGGGGTTAAAGGAGAAAAAGTACCCCACAGTTTGCAAAACAATTGCTCCTGAACACGGCAATACCCCATATGTGGTCGTAATCTGCTGTATGGGTACATGGCAGGGCTCAGAATGGAAAGAGCGCTATTTGGCTTTTGGAAGGCAGATTTTGGTGGAATAGTTTTCAGGTACCATGTCGCATTTGCAGAGCCCCCAAAGTACCAATACAGTGGAAGCCCCCTAAAAGTGACCCCATTTTGAAAACTACACCCCTCACAGAACATATCAAGGGGTATAGTGAGCATTTTGACCCTACAGCTGTTTCACAAATTTTATTAATATTGGGACATTAAAATGAAGAATTACTTTTTTTTCCAATAAACCGTCAATTTAGCCCCAAATTTTTCATTTTCACAAGAGGACAAAGGAGAAAAAGCTCTCCAAAGTTTGTTACACAATTTCTCCTGAACACAGAAATGCCCCATATGTGGTTGTAATCTGCTGCATGGGTACATGGCAGGGCTCAAAATGGAAAGAGCGCTATTTAGCTTTTGGAGGGCAGATTTTGCTGGAATAGTTTTCAGGTGCCATGTCGCATTTGCAGAGCCCCTAAAGTACCAATACAATACAAACCCCCAAAAAGTGACCCCATTTTGAAAACTACACCCCTCATTGAATTTATCTAGGGGTATAGTGAGCATTTTGACCTCACAGCTGTTTCACAGATTTTACTGACTTAGGGACGTAAAAATGTAAAATTACAGTGCTGGCCAAAAGTATTGGCACCCCTGCAATTCTGTCAGATAATACTCAATTTCTTCCAGAAAATGATTGCAATCACAAATGCTTTGGTAATAATATCTTCATTTATTTTGCTTGCAATGAAAAAACACAAAAGAAAATGAAAAAAAAAGTCAAATCATTGATCATTTTACACAAAACTCCAAAAATGGGCCGGACAAAAGTATTGGCACCCTCAGCCTAATACTTGCACTAATACCTAAAATATAACCTTTAATAATCTGATTAAAAAGTGTACAATGCACTACAAAGAAAATGACGTCATTTTCTTTGTAGTGCATTGTACACTTTTTAATCAGATTATTAAAGGTTATATTTTAGGTATTAGTGCTAGTTTGTTATTTTTTCTCTTTGATAGTATATTTGAGCACGTTTAGTTACTCTACATTTGTTTACTTCAGCCTAATACTTGGTAGCACAACCTTTAGACAAAATAACTGCAAACAACCGCTTCCGGTAACCATCAATGAGTTTCTTACAATGCTCTGCTGGAATTTTAGACCATTCTTCTTTGGCAAATTTCTCCAGGTCCCTGAGATGTGAAGGGTGCCTTCTCCAAACTGCCATTTTGAGATCTCTCCACAGGTGTTCTATGGGATTCAGGTCTGGACTCATTGCTGGCCACTTTAGAAGTCTCCAGTGCTTTCTCTCAAACCATTTTCTAGTGCTTTTTGAAGTGTGTTTTGGGTCATTGTCCTGCTGGAAAACCCATGACCTCTGAGGGAGACCCAGCTTTCTCACTGGGCCCTACATTATGCTGCAGAATTTGTTGGTAGTCTTCAGACTTCATAATGCCATGCACACGGTCAAGCAGTCCAGTGCCAGAGGCAGCAAAGCAACCCCAAAACATCAGGGAACCTCCGCCATGTTTGACTGTAGGGACCGTGTTCTTTTCTTTGAAGGCCTCTTTTTTTTTTCCTGTAAACTCTATGTTGATGCCTTTTCCCAAAAAGCTCTACTTTTGTCTCATCTGACCAGAGAACATTCTTCCAAAAAGTTTTTGGCTTTCTCAGGTAAGTTTTGGCAAACTCCAGCCTGGCTTTTTTATGTCTCTGGGTCAGAAGTGGGTTCTTCCTGGGTATCCTACCATAGAGTCCCTTTTCATTCAGACGCCGACGGATAGCACGGGTTGACACTGTTGTACCCTCGGACTGCAGGGCAGCTAGAACTTGTTTGGATGTTAGTCGAGGTTCTTTAGCCACCATCCACACAATCTTTTGTTGAAATCTCTCGTCAATTTTTCTTTTCCGTCCACATCTAGGGAGGTTAGCCACAGTGCCATGGGCTTTAAACTTCTTTATGACACTGCGCACGGTAGACACAGGAACATTCAGGTCTTTGGAGATGGACTTGTAGCCTTGAGATTGCTCATGCTTCCTCACAATTTTGCTTCTCAAGTCCTCAGACAGTTCTTTGGTCTTCTTTCTTTTCTCCATGCTCAATGTGGTACACACAAGGACACAGGACAGAGGTTGAGTCAACTTTAATCCATTTCAACTGGCTGCAAGTGTGATTTAGTTATTGCCACCACCTGTTATGTGCCACAGGTAAGTAACAGGTACTGTTAATTACACAAATTAGAGAAGCATCACATGATTTTTCAAAGGGTGCTAATACTTTTGTCCACCCCCTTTTTAATGTTTGGTGTGGAATTATATCCAATTTGGCTTTTTGACAATTCTTTTTGTGGTTTTCCATTGAAGACAAATTAAATGCAGATATTATTACCAAAGCATTTGTGATTGCAATCATTTTCTGGAAGAAATTGAGTATTATCTGACAGAATTGCAGGGGTGCCAATACTTTTGGCCAGCACTGTACTTTTTTCCAATAAACCATCTATTTTTTACATATTTTTAATTTTTGCAAGTGGTTAAAGAAGAAAAAACACCCCACAGTTTGTTACACAATTTCTCCTGAACACAGAATTGCCCCATATGTGGTTGTAATCTGCTGCATGGGTACATGGTGGGGCTCAGAATGGAAAGAGCGCTGTTTGGCTTTTGGAGGGCAGGTGTGGCTGGAATAGTTTTCAGGTGCCATGTCGCATTTGCAGAGCCCCTAAAGTACCAGTACAATGGAAACCTCCTAAAAGTGACCCCATTTTAGAAACTACACCCCTCAAGGAATGTATCAAGGGATATTATGATTTTGAGCCTAAAAATGCTTCCCAAAAATTAATGTACAAAGTGAAAATTAAAGTTTTTAAAGAAATATCCAATTTCAGTGCCTAATACGTTGCGGCCACTTTGTGGCATCAGAGACATGAACTCCTAAAACTATTAAGTGGGCTATCCCGGGGACAAAAAAAATTAAATATGTGGGTATAAACTGCTGCTTGGGCACACAGCAGGGCTCAGAAGGGAAGGAGCACTGTGTTTTTTTAGCTTTTGGAGTACAGATTTAGAGGGACTTTCTCATCGCCATGTTGTTTTTGCAGAGCCCTGGAGGTGCCAGTAAATTGGAATTCCCCAAGAAGTGACCCCCATTTTGTAGGGGCAATTTTAGGGTCTCTGCAAATGTGACATGGCGTCCAAAAAAACAACAATCTAAATATGCGCTCCAAAAGCACATAGCGCTCCTTCACATTTGCGCCCTGCTGTGTGCCCAAATGACAGTTTATGCCCACATGTATGACACTGGTGTACCCAGGATAATGTACTTAACAATGCCATATGTGGGTATAAACTGCTGTTTGGGCACAGCCGGGCACAGAAGGGAAGGAGCGCTGTTTTGGTTTTTGGAGCACAGTTTGCTTTTTGGACACCATGCCACTTTTGCAGAGCCCATGAATTGCCAGTAAAGTGGAATCCGCAGACACGTCACCCCATTTTGGAAACTACACCCTTCAAGGGATTTATCAAGTGGTGTAGCGAGCATTATTAACCCTTAAGTGTTGCATTCTTTTAATTTCCAGAAATGAATGCGCAGCTTATAATGAAAAGTTAAAAATGAAATTTTTCTATAGATACGCCATTTCAGTGCCCGATATGTTGTGCCCAGCTTATGTCTGCACAGACACACACTCCAAAAACTGGTGAGCGGAGATCCCGGGCACAACAGCTTTTGGAGCGTTCATCTCTGATACAAGCCGGGCATATTATGCACTGAAATGTCGTATTCCTGGATAAATTGTCATTTTCACCTTTCACCATCAGCTGCGTATTCATTTATGGATAATAAATTATAGCAACACTTGGGGGTTAAAAATGCTCACTGTACCCCAGGATAAATTCCTTCAGGGGTGTAGTTTCCAAAATGGGGTGACATGTCAGGGGATTCCACTGTACTGGCATTTCAGCTCTGCAAAAGTGCAATGGCGTCCAAAAACCAAATAGCGCTCCTTCCCTTCTGTGCTCGGCTGTGCCCAAACAGCAGTTTATACCCACATGACATTAAGTATTCTGGGAACGACAAGTGTAATACATGTGGGTATAAACTGCGGTTTGGGCACACAGTAGGGCACAGAAGGGAAGGAGCGCTATGTGGCTTTTGGAGAGCAGATTCAGATGTTTGGGATCTGGATGCCATGTCATGTTTGCAGAGCCTCTAAAGTACCAGTAAAGTGGAATCCCCTAGGGAATGACCCCATTTTGAAAAGTGCACCTCAAAGAATTTAACAAGGGGTGTAGTGAGCATTAGTTTCCCAGACGTGACTACACAGCGGATGGGGAAAAGTGAATATGTAAGCTGTGCGTAGAACATTGGGTACACTAAATTCCCTACTATTTCCCCAGTAGCTCCTATTATTGGGGGGGGGGGGGGTCACTTCTGGTTTATTATCCCTCGTAAACTCTAAATCTGGTTTGTCCCCTGATATACGCTCGCACAGATTATACATTCCCTCCTGCCGCAGCCAGTTATGTTCTAATGATTTGGCAATTTTTTGGGGTTTTTGTCTTCACATTGTACGAGCTATATTTTCTTTATTTCTCTGGTGATGTAGCCATATGAGGGCTTGTTGTTTGCAGTATGAGATGTATTTTTTAATGACATCATTTTTAGGTGCTTACAACTTATTAAATAAATTTTATTAACTCTTTCTTGGTGGATTAAAAAACAACCCCATCAATTCTGGCACTGCGTTTTACCGTTTAAATTTTTCACCATGCAGCGTAGAGCATAAGTAACATGTTATCTTTATTCTGCGGGTCGATACGATTACGGCGATACCTCATTTATACTGTTTTTTTATGCAATACCAATTTTGCAGAACAAAAACCCATTTGGGGACATAAATCAATTTTTTTTGCATCGCCATCTTCTAAGATACGTAGCATTTTTATTTTTCAGTTTAGAGAGTTGGTTTAGGGCTTATTTTTTGCAGGACAACCTGTGCCTTTTATTGGTACTTTTTTGGGGTACATATGACTTTTTGATCACTTTTTATGGCATATTTTGTAAGGTGAGATGGCGAAAAATCATTACTTTTGGCGTTTTTTTTCCCCGACGTTCACTGTGTACATTAAATATGGTTTCAGTTTTATTGTACAGATTGTTACGGACGCGGCGATACCAAATATGTATTGTTTTTATTAATTTTTAGGTTTATTTTTTATATAATTCATTTTATATAGGAAAAGGGAATTTTTGGGGCTTTATTCTTTTATTTTTTTCACATACTTTATTTATTTATTTTTTCACTTTTTTTACTTTTTCATGTGTCCCATTAGGACACCTGAGCCAGAGATGCTTTGATCTCTGGCTCAGTACTATAGACTGCAAGACACGAGCATGCAAGTGTCTTGCAGTCTATACAGGAAGTCATCGCTATGGAAACACAGCGCTGACTTCCGCAGGTCTCGGCAGGATCAATCAGGTACTGGGGTCTCCAGGCAGCCTGGGGTCACTTGGCAGACCCCGGGCTGCAGATTATCAATATCGGCACCCCCCGATCTCGCCGCGGGGGGTGCCGGGGGAGCAGCAAGATGGCGGAACCAAGGGGTTAAAAACCTTGATCGGAACTCAGTTCTGACCGGGGGTTATGGAGTAGCGTGTTAGCTGTCAGTTACAGCTAACACCTGGTTCCGATACCACGATCGGCGTTGAGCGCCGATCGGAGGTTAAGGAGCAGGGTGTTAGCTGTCAGTTACAGCTAACACCCTCTCCCGATGCCACCCGCGGCACTCAGTGCCGCTAGCAAACACTTAAAATGCCGCGGTCACTATTGACCACGGCATCTTAAGGGGCTAAACAGCGGGGATCGGTGTTACCACTGGTCCCCGCTGTTGCAGCGGGAGCCTGGCTGTCAAATACAGCCGGGCTCCGCGGTGATCGCACGGGCTCTGCTTCTGAGCCCGCTCGATCACCGTCACGTACCTGTACGTGGGGATGCGGTAACTAACCACATTCTCCCACGTACATGTACGTGAGAATGCGTGAAGAGGTTAAACTACCATGCATCTAAGTTCCAGTCACATACAATGGATTTCCTAAACGACAAATTCAATGTCATTACCCATAGGATAGTGGTGCAAATATCATTTCTTAGACCTCGCTGTAGTACAGGGCTCCCAAGAATATTATATGTGGCCATTAATATTCTACAGGTGCATCTCAATAAATTAGAATATCTTTGAAACGTTCATTCATTTCAGTAATTCAGTAATACAATCCATAATCAGCGTCTTCCATGATTGTGTGTCCTACTGAACCAGACTGAGGGACTATTTAAAGGCTTAGGAAACCTTGGCAGGTGACACTGAATTTACAATACTGAATTTTTTTTACAATATTCTAATTTTCTTAGATTTGGGTTTTCATTACCTGTAATCCATAATCAACATTTACAGAAATAAAACACTGGAAATAGAACACTCTGTGTGTAAAGAATCTAGCAAATATAGGAGGTCACTTTTTTAATTTAAATACTGAAATAAATAAACGCTTCAAAGATATTCTAATTTATTGAGATGCACCTGTATGTGCCCAATATGCTTTGTAATTCAGTCAGAAAATCATGACAAATTCACCCAGTCATGTAATTCTAGACAAAAAACAGTCATAAACTCATGCTGAAAAGTAAAAAAATACAACAGGATGTTATATGTGAAGTTCATTGTGTGTTTCATATCCAGTATGTTATTTCCTCTAGGACAAGTTCTCATTATGAAGCTACTTATTTACTGCATCCTGATCTTGCTCCTGGGTGTTTGCATAGGTGAGAACACACATGGGTGTTACTTGAGGTTTAGAACAAGGCTGCAAAATCAGCCAAAATAATTTAGGTTTTTTTTTTTTTTTACATTACAGTTCTTTGCATCATTTTACACAGACTTCATACTTTGTAATTGTAACAGGTTAAAATGATTGGTTTCCTAAAATGATCATAGGATGAGAGTCGTGTCAGATGGGTGGGGGTGATGTCAGGAATTGCTTTGTTACGTTTGCAAACAATATAGTCAACACCACATTCTCTAGGGCTATAGTCAATATTCAAATATTCAGGGCGTAAACTGCATTTTTACGAACATTTGTTCAACATTGCCCCGATGCAGACAGGGACATGACAAATAATCATAGGATCATCTTGCAAAATTTGCAAGAAGGTCACACTTCACCATTACCAGATTCAGCAGCAAGCTCAGAATATGAAAAGTATAATTATTATTTTGGTCTCCCTAATGCAAGAGATAATGCAGAAGTTGATGTCACAATACAGGGGTAATGTACATAGTGATATCCAGTACACAGTACAGACTCAATGATGTCACAGTTCAGGATTAATACTCTCAGTGATATCACAGTATTGAAATAATGTATACAATGATGTCACAGTACAAGAATAATGCTTGCAGTTATATCATCATAGTCATGTCACACTGCAGGAATAATTTTCACAGTGGTGTCACAATAGGAGAATAATGTATGCAATCCTGTCACAGTGCATAAATAATGCACACAGTGATGTCACAGTACAGGGATAATGTTCACAGCGATGTCATAGTACAGAGGTAATGTACACAGTGATGTCACAGTACAGGGATAATGTACACAGTAATGTCATAATAGGGGAATAATATGTAAAATTATAACACAGTACAGGGATAATGCTTACAGTAATGTCACAGTACAGAGATAATGCACACAATTATGTCAGAGTGCAAGGATAATGCACACAGTGATGTCAAAATAGGGGAATAATGTACATAATGATGTCACAGTACAGAGGCTTATATGAATGTGATAGTACAGGGATAATGCTGTCAGTGATGTCACAGAACAGAGTCCAGAATAGTGCACACAGTGATGTCACAATAATGAAACAATGTACACAATGATGTCATTGTAAAGGGACTTTCCACCTTTACTATGTTTACACTAATGCCTCGAACTAGACAGCTGGTCGACGAAAACAGCGGTTACACTACAATGGGGTGTCCGTCGGGTGTCTGCCGATTTTCAGTGGTTCCTGCAACGGAGTCTCCAAACTGGTTGCAATATGGCCATTAGCAAACCCCCCTAGGATAAGCAACATTACAGTGCTTTAATCTACCAAGGGTGTAGCTATAGGTGGTGCAGAGATAGCAATTCTACTGGGCCTAGTAGCCTCAGTGAGCCATCCTAAGAAGATACCAATATTACAGATAGCACATGGTGGGGAGGGGCCCTATTAGATATTTAGCATTGAAGCCCAGGAATCCTGAATTATACCATGGGACACAACTCAAATACAACCCTGTAGGGACAATGTACAGGGTCCATATGAGCCTTAAAGGGGTTGGCCAAATTAGAAAACCGTGGAAGCTTTCTTCTAAAAAGAGCTCCATAGGAGTTGCATGGGGCATTGCTGCATAAGCCATTTACTTAAATGCAATTGTACAACAATACTGGACATGATCTATGCACAGGTGGGGCACTGCTTTTGGAAGAATGCTGCCATGTTTTATTAATCCTGTACATCCCCTTTAATCCTGCTAATGAAGCAATTATTTTTTCTGCTGAAATAATAAAACATTATCAAATGCTTATTTCAGTGGAAAGAGCAGAGTTCTCAGATAGCGCACTGATTAATTCTGCTAATCCTGGAAGGACACTATCTATTAAAATAAAGAAATATCTTCAAGACCATAGTTCTCCGATAACACTGATGCTTATGATTGAGAAATGTGGATCTTGAAAGGGAAAAGATCAGCAGAAAATTACATACTATTCAAATAAGGTTTTTTATTATAAACTTTTTAATATATATATATATATTTGTTACATATTTTGTTAATTTTGTTAAGTGTGTATAAACATAATTCTATAAATAATAATTTTTTGGATTGCCCACTGTAACAGACACAATAGGCTGACACATTCTCTTTTCTGCAATTCATTTATCAGCTTTGCTGTATAGACTAGGAGACAATGAGCAGAGTCATCTCATTATCATTAGGTGGTTGGGAATTGGTTGTGAGGCCCATATATACACTGTAAAGTAGGATAGTAAAAATATACACTGTACACACAGAAAAGGCTGTGTATGCATCTCCTGACACTCTCTAGGGTAACTGGGCGGGCCACAGGAAAATAGTGCTGCAGGAAAAAAAAGCGGCAGAAACGCATCACGGTTTTCCTGCAGCGCTTTTCACAGAAAGTCTGCAGAGGTTTCCTCTGCGGAATTTATGCTTCCATTATACCTATAGGGAAACCACCAGTGTTTCCGTAGGTATAATTGACATACTGCGATTTCCACAACCTCAACGGTTTTGGAAATTACAGCGCTTCCGCTGCATGTATTTTTCCACAATGTGTGGATGGGATCCACTTTGCAGGACTGAAAAAACACCGCAGATTTTGCAGCAATGTTTATGCCACGGGCAAACCATGATGTTTATGTCACATGGGGCCCCGGCCTAATAGTGAACAACATGAAAGGAGCTTCATTCTCGAGTAAGTTATGAATAACAGGTCAAGGAAGTATTAAAAGGAGTTCTTCCATCCCTGTAACTTATCCGCTATCCACAAGATAAGGTCAGACCATTGGGAAGCCCTACGATCTAAGAAAATAAGGACTAGTAGTTAAAGTCACAGGCACTTTTCTTTAGTGAAGTATATTGGAAAGTTTATTTACTGCTCCTGCACTATCGATTTATGGGAAAATAAATAAAAGTTTACTTACCCTTAAATCATTACTGTTCAGGAATTCATTACATTCTGTAAAATATAACAACTTTGTTACCTTCTCTTCATGTTTCAGGGACGGCCGATGAAGAACAGCAGCACACTGAAACTCCGAAGGAGAAAGAATCAAATTCGGTACGTTGTTACACATTGACTTAATAATGTTCCAGATTAGGGGAGGGGGTAGTTGTGAAATTCCGTGAGAATTCCTAGGGAACACTGAAATTGGGCACTTCATAGTGCCTTAAATTTATAAACCCCACTTTTACCACCTATAGGCAACTGGGTCCAGTATCCTCACAGATCTAGTAAGAGATTTTTTCTATAAAATACATAATACCATCACATATAGTAAAGCTTCAGCAACATATTGGGGAGAAATTCTAAGCTAAATGTGCAAAAATCATCTAAATTTGCCCCAAAAACTGGCAAACATGTTTTATGCCAGATTTATTATGTGTTTAGAGACTTATATGTGCATATATAAATATAGCACATTATTTATGCAAACAAGAGATATACAGAGGCTTTTAGGATAAGGCCCCATGTTGCAGACAGCAGCGAAAAAACACTGTAGGAAAAAAATGCGGTAGAAACGTATCGCGGTTTTTTCCTCCAGCGCTTTTCACAGGAAAACTCTGCAGACTTTCTGCTTTAATTATACCTATAGGGAGACTGCCGGCATTTCCGTAGGTATAATTGACATGCTGCAATTTCCAAAAACGTAACGGTTTTGGAAATTGCAGCATTTCTGCTGCGGGTATTTTTCTGCAGTGTGTGGAGGGGATTGGCTAGAATCGCATCCACTTTGCAGGGACTGTAAAACGACGCATTTTTGCCGCATTGTTTTCGTCGCAGCCAAACCACAGCATTTACACTATGTGGGGCCCTGGCCTTGAAAATAAGCCCATTTTAGTAATACACAATGTTAAATTTTGGCACAAAAGAGCAAATAGCATAGATGTATCTGGTATTACCATAACCATTACAACCCATACAATAAAATCAATACAATATTTTTAGTGATTGCTAAATGGTTGAAATAAAAATGGTGGATCTTTTTTTATTTTATTTAACCAGTAGCAATCTGGGGTCATACAGGGTCTAAATATATTTAGCTGTGTCCTTTTATAAAAAGACATGCCCCCTTACTAGACCACTCCCACTTTTGCAAATCACCCTGTGAAGGACACTACGAGGTTGACATTTCTGCAGAGAGGGGGAAGTTGGAATGATAGACCCACAAAGTTTGCTTATATGGGGCCTCAGAATTCCTAATGGTACACCTGCCAGCCTGGTCTAGTTTTAAGTTAAATTAAGACAATGGGACTAAATATCAACCAATGCTTTTTCTTGTCCTTTCAGACATTATTTTCTGTAATGGAAAATTTTTTTGATGTAGCAAAAGAAAGAGTGGACTCCTCGACAGTGGTAACAAAAGCAAAGTAAGTTCTCAGCAATCTCAGTAACTATTACATCCTGAGGATAACCAGTGTAGTGTGGTTAGCACTGCAGAATATTCCACTCATGGGCTACCACTAGTCATACACATCATATAACCGCAATGCATTATGGGACAGACCTCCTTCTGGAAGGTTCTACCAATACAAGAAACAAGAATTAGATATGTTGAATTTCAGTCTATCCAATCCCTAGTTCTACTAAAAGATAAGCACTGCAAATACTAGAAAACATGCAAGCCCAGCGAATCCAAAAGTACGTACAGTATTAATAGAGACTTTTGGAAAATTCTTATGCGTATGGCACAGAATATACCAATTATTTGTAGAGCTCCAGAATAAACATAGTCTTTATGAATAATATATTGTTGTCTGTATAGAACTCCAATGAAAACCTATATACTTCCATTATTACAGAAGACGAAATAACCCAGTTATCAAAGTTCTGGAGAAACATAAAGACATTCACATTCTACTAACCAAGAATATTTGCAACATTTAGTCATATAAAATCTTTTTTTCTTAAAGTCTACATTAATGGGATTGTACAGGATTAGAACTACTGAGCTTCTTTTTTTCTCTAAAAAAGACAACAGTGCCACATCTGTCCCCAGGCTATTTCCGGTACTACAGGTCATTATCTTGAAAAGAGCATAGCTGCCAGACGTGACACAATCTATGTCCACGGTCTTTCTGACTCCCTTAGTTTGTCCGAGCATGCATTTATTGTAAAAGGCAGGAGCATTTTCATGATGCGAAAAAATATGAAAGTAAGCCAGAAAATAGGAAAAATGTCACTTTCATGCTTTCTTTTTTTAGAGATTCAAGCGCAAAGTATCATGACATTCATGCTACTTTATTAACCAATGTCCTGTCTTTTCTCAGGAGTATCTACAGTGCCAGCACAGACCTTTTAGAGAATATATTTGACTGGACAGTGAACACAGTAAAGTCTCAGTGGAAGAAGCTCACTGAATAGGATGAATAAGTGGATCTTTTATTGGACCTATGAATAAAAGTCATTAATCCACATAACAGTGTCCAGTCATCATTTTACTAGAGTTCTAGTAACATCTCAAAGTCAGGAAATCATCCTGCCCAGATGAATAATTTTTTTTTTTATCAATTCCCGTATTGAAATCGAAGCTGAGCTCTGTGACATTATAGGTTTATATGATAAAGGGAGAGAAGCTGAGCTGTGTAATATATAGGTTTATATGATAGAGGGAGAGAAGCTGAGCTCTGTGATATATAGGGTTATATGATAGAGGGAGAGAAGATGAGCTCTGTGATATATAGGGTTATATGATAGAGGGAGAGAAGCTGAGCTCTGTGATATATAGGAATATATGATAAAGGAGAGAAGCTGAGCTCTGTGATATATAGGTTCAAATAATAGAGGGAGAGAAGCTGAGCTGTGTGATATATAGGGTTATATTATAGAGGAGAGAAGCTGAGCTCTGTGATATATAGGGTTATATGATAGAGGAGAGAAGCTGAGCTCTGTGATATATAGGTTTATATGGTAGAGGAGAGAAGCTGAGCTCTGTGATATATAGGGTTATATGCTAGAGGAGAGAAGCTGAGCTCTGTGATATATAGGTTTATATGGTAGAGGAGAGAAGCTGAACTCTGTGATATATAGGGTTATATGATAGAGGGAGAGAAGCTGAGATATGTGATATATAGGTGTAGCCCTATTTGGGGGGGGGGTATGAGTATTATCCCTCCCGCAACAGACTCTGGCGCTGACCTGTGTGTATAATGGGACCTGAAGCCTTCGCTGAAGGGAAGAGTGGGAACATATATGAAATATATCAGTGCCTCCACCCAGGATAGAGCCTCTGTATTACAGGGAGAATCTCTTCCTGGGACTTACCCATGAGGTACAGTTAGTAGCCTTAACAAGGATCACTGTACTAATCTCACAGTCTGAAGAATACATACAGATACCACATAAGGTTATAACAGTAGCTTTATAAGAATCAACAGGGTAATAATACATACATAAAATATACTCAGAACACAGCAATACTACAACAACCAGCAAGTCCTCAACCGTCTTAGGTTATATACCCAGGTATATATATAGATATATAGCAAGAGTCCAGTGCACAATACCTCCAGGCAACAGAAGAGATGCAGGGGCCCCTGTGGATGACTGTGGATCCTCGGATTCTTCCAGGAGATGACAGACAGCCGATCAGGAGATGATGATGATGATGGTGAGATTCTTCACAGGCAGCAAACAGGGCGACGGTGACGGCAGTAGATGCAGGCCTGACTACCCTAACACTGAGTCCTTAACCTGCCAGCTAAACTACTAGTGCCACCGGGCCTCTAACTAGCTAGTTGGCCTTCGGAAGCCTAACCTATCACTGCCCTGAACTATATATATATATGGATCCCTAACTACAGTTACTAGCTAGGTCCTGTGAGTATATAGGGGGTAACACATACCTAACTATATACTGTGAAGTAAAGAGGAACAAGTGGCTCTTAGACTCCCCCAGACATAACATGTCTGGCTCAGCAGCTCTGCTCACATCTCTCCCCCCAGCAGCTCTGCCTCACATGTGTCTGACTCACTGTATTTACAAAACAAAACTTGCACTAAATGCCTGGGGTCTCTGAAGCCAAACTGCAGGGGCAAAGAAGCCAGATACATTATATACTAGTAGAAATGCCAGTTCCCTACATAGGATTATATGATAAAGGAGAGAAGCTGAGCTATGTGATATATAGGTTCATATAATAGAGGGAGAGAAGTTGAGCTCTGTGATATATAGGGTTATATAATAGAGGGAGAGAAGCTGAGATCTATGATATAGGGTTATATGCTAGAGGAGAGAAGCTGAGCTCTGTGATATATAGGGTTATATGATAGAGGAGAGAAGCTGAGCTCTGTGATATATAGGTTCATATAATAGAGGGAGAGAAGCTGAGCTCTGTGATATATAGGGTTATATAATAGGGGGAGAGAAGCTAAGCTCTGTGATATAGGGTTATATGATAGAGGAGAGAAGCTGAGCTCTGTGATATATAGGGTTATATGATAGAGGAGAGAAGCTGAGCTCTGTGATATAGGGTTATATGATAGAGGAGAGAAGCTGAGCTCTGTGATATATAGGGTTATATGATAGAGGGAGAGAAGCTGAGCTCTGTGATATATAGGTTTATATTACAGAGGAGAGAAGCTGAGCTCTGTGATATATAGGGTTATATGATAAAGGAGAGAAGCTGAGCTATGTGATATATAGGATTATATGATAAAGGAGAGAAGCTGAGCTCTGTGATATATAGGTTCATATAATAGAGGGAGAGAAGTTGAGCTCTGTGATATATAGGGTTATATAATAGAGGGAGAGAAGCTGAGATCTGTGATATAGGGTTATATGATAGAGGAGAGAAGCTGAGCTCTGTGATATATAGGGTTATATGATAGAGGAGAGAAGCTGAGCTCTGTGATATATAGGGTTATATGATAGAGGAGAGAAGCTGAGCTCTGTGATATATAGGGTTATATGATAGAGGAGAGAAGCTGAGCTCTGTGATATATAGGTTTATATGGTAGAGGAGAGAAGCTGAGCTCTGTGATATATAGGGTTATATGATAGAGGGAGAGAAGCTGAGCTCTGTGATATATAGGTTTATATGACAGAGAAGAGAAGCTTAGCTCTGTGATATATAGGGTTATATGATAAAGGAGAGAAGCTGAGCTCTGTGATATATAGGTTTATATGACAGAGAAGAGAAGCTTAGCTCTGTGATATATAGGGTTATATGATAGAGGGATAGAAGCTGAGCTCGGTGATATATAGGTTCATATAATAGAAGGATAGAAGCTGAGATCTGTGATATATAGGGTTATATGATACATATAGTTACATAGTAGATGAGGTTGGATGAAGACATCAGTCCATCAAGTCCAACCTATAATCCTACAGCCCCCTACAGTGTTGATCCAGAGGAAGGCAAAAAACCCCATGAGGCTTATGCAAATTGCCCCATTTCATGGGAAAAAAATTCCTTCCCGACTACAATCTGGCAATACGTATAAAACCCTGAATCAACGTGCCCTTAAAATCTAAAACCCATAACCCGTAATGTTATTCTGTTCGAGAAAGGCATCCAGGCCCTCTTTGAACTTGTTCAATGAATCCACCATCACCACTTCCTGGGGCAGAGAGTTCCATAGCCTTGTTGTTCTTACTGTAAAGAATCCTCTTCTATGTTGCTGGTGAAACTTTCTCTCCTCCAGTTGTAGAGGATGTCCCCTTGTCACTGTCACTGGCCTAGGGGTAAAAAGATCATTAGAAAGTTCTTTGTGCTGTCCCATCATGTATTTGTACATTGGTATTAGATCTCCCCGTAGACGTCTTCTCTAAACTGAATAACCCCAAATTTGTTAATCTATCATTGTACTCCAATCCACCCATTCCCCTAATAATTTTGGTTGCCCTTCTTTGCACTCTTTCTAGTTCGATTATGTCTTTCTTGTATACTGGGGCCCAGAATTGTGCACAATAGTTCAGGTGTGGCCGTACCAGTGATTTGTATAGAGGTATAACTATGTTCTTGTCATGAGAATCTATACCTCTTTTGATGCATCCCATAATTTTATTTGCCTTGGCAGCCGCTGCCTGGCACTGGTCACTAAAGGTAAGCTTATTGTCCACCACAATCCCCAAGTCTTTTTCACTGGCAGTCTTACCCAGTAATTTACTATTAAGTACATAATCATACATTTTATTTTGTCGTCCAAAATGCATAACCTTACATTTGTCAATATTAAACTTCATTTGCCAAGTCTCGGCCCATGCTTCCAGCTTCCTTACATCCCCTTGTAATAATCTATTATGCTGCTCATTTTTGATTACCTTACAAAGTTTAGTATCATATGCAAATATGGACACCCTGCTTTGCAAACCGTCTACCAGGTTATTAATAAAGATATTAAACAGGAGAGGGCCCAACACTGACCCCTGTGGCACCCCACTGGTGACTGTGACCCAGTCTGAATATTTACTATTAATAAGCACCCTCTGTTTCCTATCAGTGAGCCAGTTGCGAACCCAAATGCATATGTTTTCCCCCAGTCCCAACATTCTCATTTTGCATACCAATCGTTTATGTGGTACAGTATCAAAAGCCTTTGAGAAGTCCAGATACACCACGTCCACTGCATTACCCATATCCAGTCTTGAACTGACCTCTTCATAGAAGCTGATCAGGTTAGTCTGACAGGACTGATTCCTCATAAACCCATGCTGATTGGGTGTTATAAGATTATTTACATTGAGGTACTCCAGGATAGCATCTCTTAGAAAGCTCTCAAATATCTTACCCACCACAGAAGTCAAACTTACTGGCCTATAGTTTCCAGGCTCACTTTTGAAAATTGGCACCACATTTGCTATGCACCAGTCAAGTGGAACAGACCCAGTCATTACTGAATCCTTAAATATTAGATATAAGGGTCTGTCTATCACTGTGCATAATTCCCTCAGAACTCGGGGGTGTATGCCATCTGGACCTGGCGATTTCTCTATTTTAGTGTTTTGAAGGCGGCACTGCACTTCCTCCTGAGTTAAACAGGTGACATTTAATGGAGAGTTAACATTACCCCTAATCATGTTGCTGGCCATTGGATTTTGTTGTGTAAATACCATAGAGAAGAAAGAATTTAATAGTTGTGCTTTTTCCTCATCCTCCTCCACCATTACACCCAGATTATTTTTGAGAGGGCCCACATTGTCAGTTTTTATTCTCTTGTTATTTATGTAATTGAAGAATAATTTTGGATTATTTTTACTTTCCTTGGCAATTTTTCTCTCAGCCTCAATCTTTGCCTCCTTTATTTGTCTTTTACACAATTTATTTTTCTCTTTATAGTTTTTTAATGCTGTGTCACTACTTTAGTTTTTTAGCACTTTAAATGCTTCCTTTTTATCCCTCATTGCACTCCTTACTGTTTTAGTTAGCCATATTGGTTTTCTATGATTTCTGGCCTGCTTATTCCCATAAGGGATATGTTTTTTAGTGGTCCTATTTAGAAGGCTTTTGAAAATGTCCCATTTTGTTTGTGTTACGGTCACTTTGAGGACATTGTCCCAGTTTATGCTGCTATGCTCCTCTCTCAGCTGGTTAAAATTGGCCTTCCTGAAGTTTAGTGTTTTTGCTCCCCCCTCTACTGAACATTTTTTTAGTGTGTACAAGAAAACTTATTATGTTGTGGTCACTATTACCAAGATGACCCCCAACCTCCACTTTTGCAATGTGTCAGGTTCAGTTGTTAAAATTAGGTCTAAAAGTGCCTCGCTTCTTGTTGGGTCCTGCACTAGTTGTGATAGGTAATTGTCTTTTATTGCTGACAAAAACCTGTTCCCTTTGTTGGACCTGCAGGTTTCTGCCTCCCAGTTGTTATCTGGGTAGTTGAAATCCCCCATAATAATGACTTTATTGTGCTTTGTGGCCTCATCTATTTGTTTTATTAGTACATTTTCAGCTTCTTCCATTATATTTGGAGATTTATAACAAACCCCTATCAATATTTTATTATTCTTTGTTCCTCCCTTAATTTCCACCCATAAGGACTCCACAAATTAATTTTCCTCCCAGATGTCCTCACGCAGAACTGGCTTAAGGCAGGATTTTACGTATAAGCAAACCCCTCCCCCTTTCCTATTGGTACGCTCCTTTCTAAACATACTGTACCCTGTATATTTACAGCCCAGTCATATCTGGAGTCCAGCCATGTCTCACTTATCCCACTATGTCATATTTTTCTTCCAACATTATCACTTCTGGTTCCTTCATCTTGTTAGTGAGACTTCTGGCGTTAGTATACATACATTTCAAGGATTTGTCATTATCCCTACTCTTCCACTGCCTACTGACTGTTCTAACTCCACCTCTAGTTACATTATTTAGCCCTCTTTCCATGTCTACACTATCTTGCACCTCTACATCTGTTACCCTCCCCCCCAGTCCCTAGTTTAAACACTCCACCTCTAATGGCCCCTTATATCAATGACCACCCCCTTATGTTCATAATGCCTCCTAATATAAATGATGCCCCCTAATGGCCCCTTATATAAATAACCTCCCCCCTTGTATTAATAATACCTCCTAATAACCCTTATATAAATGACCCCCCATTGTCATAATACCCCCTAATGACTCCTCCCTTATGGTTATATTTCCCCCTCCTAACCACCCCTTATACTATTAATATACCTACAACTAAGCTAAAAAAACAAAAACAAAAGTCATACTCACCTGCAATGATAATGAATGGAGCCGCCGGCGCTTCCTCACTGTCCACGCACAGGCGTCTGTGTCTGAGCGCAGGCGGCACGTTGTTGTGACGTCATCGTGCCGCCCCTTGCTGAGAAGCAGACATCGTCTGTGGTCTCGGCGTCTTGTAAACTGCAGGCCTGTATTGGCTTGCGGTTTACAATACCGTTAAGTTGCAGGTTACGTTTTAACTAGATCAGTGTCTGCAGACACCGATCTAGTTAGAAATAAAGGATGTATCAATGGCCGCCCCGGGTTGGGCCCCAAAAATTCAGTGGGCCCGGGGCAGCCGCCCCCTCTGCTCCCCCTCTTCCCGCTAGCTACGCCTCTGAACAAACTCCTTTCCAAGTTATCAATGAATCTCAGTCTTGCAATTTGCTCATTTAGATCAATGATCTGGGCTTCCAAATGTGCAACGTGCTTACATCTTGAACAGCAGCATGCCCCCTCAAACGGCTGCTCAAGCAGAGAATACATGCTGCAAGATGTACATTGGAACGCATTGGTATGCATGGAGCACATCTTACCTGATGGTTTTTGTTGTTTTTTTTGTAAACTCCTTGAATCTAAAGTCACTTAATCTTAAGTCACACTTAGATCAAACACACTTGGAATCAAACCACACTCACCAGCTCACACACTCGCTTTATATTTAGCTTTTAAAGCTGCTCCAAGTTGCAGAAAAAGCTGCCACTGATTCCTCTGATTGCAAAGGGGGAGAGAAGCTGAGCTCTGTGATATATAGGTATATATGATAGAGGAGAGAAGCTGAGCTCTGTGATATATAGGGTTATATGATAGAGGGAGAGAAGCTGAGCTCTGTGATATATAGGGTTATATGATAGAGGGAGAGAAGCTGAGCTCTGTGATATATAGGTTATATGATAGAGGAGAGAAGCTGAGCTCTGTGATATATAGGGTTATATGATAGAGGAGAGAAGCTGAGCTCTGTGATATATAGGGTTATATGATAGAGGAGAGAAGCTGATCTCTGTGATATATAGGGTTATATGATAGAGGAGAGAAGCTGAGCTCTGTGATATATAGGTATATATGATAGAGGAGAGAAGTTGAGCTTTGTGAGATGTAGGTGTATATGATAGAGGAGAGAAGCAGAGCTCTGTGATATATAGGGTTATATGATAGAGGAGAGAAGCTGAGCTTTGTGATATGTAGGTGTATATGATAGAGGAGAGAAGCTGAGCTCTGTGATATATAGGGTTATATGATAGAGGGAGAGAAGCTGAGCTCTGTGATACATAGGTTTATATGATAGAGGAGAGAAGCTGAGCTCTGTGATATATAGCGTTATATGCAGTGGCGTAACTAGGAATGGCTGGGCCCCAAGGCGAACATTTGACATGGGGCCCCCCCGAACCGCTGCCTCCAATCGCCCCCCCCCCCTGGACCGCCCCCTCCAACCCCCCCCAAACAAAACCCATTCCTGCGCACACTATTATGTGCCATATTGGCACCTGCACACAGTATTATGCCCCATATTGGCCCCTGCACACAGTATTATGCCCCATAGTGGTCCATGCACACAGCATCATGCCCCATAGTGGTCCCTGCACACAGTATCATGTCCCATAGTGGCCCCTGCACACAGTATCATGTCCCATAGTGGCCCCTGCACGCCGTATCATGTCCCATAGTGGCCCCTGCACACAGTATCATGTATCATAGTGGCCCCTGCGCACAATATCATGTCCCATAGTGGCACCTGCACACAGTATCATGTCCCATAGTGGCCCCTGCACACAGTATCATGTCCCATAGTGGCCCCTGCACACAGTATCATGTCCCATAGTGGCCCCTCCACGCAGTATCATGTCCCATAGTGGCCCCTGCACGCAGTATCATGTCCCATAGTGGCCCCTGCACATACTATTATATGTCCCATTGTGGACCACCCATGAACAATTATTATACTCTGGAGTCTTTTCAGACCCCAGAGTATAATGATCGGAGACCCAGGGGAGGATAGAAACATAAAAAAGTGGCCCCTGCACACAGTATCATGCCCCATAGTGGCCCCTGCACACAGTATCATGCCCCATAGTGGTCCCTGCACACAGTATCATGTCCCATAGTGGCCCCTGCACACAGTATCATGTCCCATAGTGGCCCCTGCACACAGTATCATGTCCCATAGTGGCCCCTGCACACAGTATCATGTCCCATAGTGCCCCCTGCACGCAGTATCATGTCCCATAGTGGCCCCTGCACACAGTATCATGTCCCATAGTGGCCCCTGCACGCAGTATCATGTCCCATAGTGGCCCCTGCACGCCGTATCATGTCCCATAGTGGCCCCTGCACACAGTATCATGTATCATAGTGGCCCCTGCACACAGTATCATGTCCCATAGTGGCCCCTGCACACAGTATCATGTCCCATAGTGGCCCCTGCACACAGTATCATGTCCCATAGTGGCCCCTGCACACAGTATCATGTCCCATAGTGGCCCCTGCACACAGTATCATGTCCCATAGTGGCCCCTGCACGCAGTATTATGTCCCATAGTGGCCCCTGCACACAGTATCATGTACCATAGTGGCCCCTGCACACAGTATCATGTCCCATAGTGGCCCCTGCACACAGTATCATGTCCCATAGTGGCCCCTGCACACAGTATCATGTCCCATAGTGGCCCCTGCACACAGTATCATGCCCCATAGTGGCCCCTGCACACAGTATCATTCCCCATAGTGGCCCCTGCACATACTATTATATGTCCCATTGTGGACCACCCATGAACAATTATTATACTCTGGAGTCTTTTCAGACCCCAGAGTATAATGATCGGAGACCCAGGGGAGGATAGAAACATAAAAAAACAACGTTGCTTACCTGTTCCTCGCTCCGATCCACTTCCTGCTACTTCGGCTTTCTTCAATGTTGGACCAGGCCGGCATCACGTGATACGGGCCGGCGTCGCGACGCAAAATGACGTCTGTTGACGTCTGGGACGTCACCAAACAGGCCTGAAGCCTGGAGAAGCATAGGAGAGGTAAGTACATTGTTTTTTATGTTCTCTCACCAACTCTGGGCCTCCCATTATTATACTCCGGGGTCTTTTCAAAGACCCCGGAGTATAATGATAACAGAGATTGTGATGTTCAGCCCGCGGCCTCACATACCGAATCGGAAGCGCAGGCGGCCGTGACCGGGACCCCGGGGAACGGTAAGTATATAGGGCCCGTTATCTGCTGAGGTTACTCCAACAGGTAATGGCCTATTAAAAAAAAAAAAAAAAAAAAAAAGCATCGGGGGCCAGCTGGGCCCTGTAATGTCCCGGGCCCTGTGGCAGCTGCTACCGCTGCTACCCCGGTAGTTACGCACCTGGTTTTTTGATAGAGGAGAGAAGCTGAGCTCTGTGATATATAGGGTTATATAACAGAGGAGAGAAGCTGAGCTCTGTGATATATAGGGTTATATGACAGAGGGAGAGAAGCTGAGCTCTGTGATATATAGGGTTATATGATAGAGGAGAGAAGCTGAACTCTATGATATATAGGGTTATATGATAGAGGGAGAGAAGCTGAGCTCTGTGATATATAGGTTATATGATAGAGGAGAGAAGCTGAGCTCTGTGATATATAGGGTTATATGATAGAGGAGAGAAGCTGAGCTCTATGATATATAGGGTTATATGACAGAGGGAGAGAAGCTGAGCTCTGTGATATATAGGGTTATATGATAGAGGGAGAGAAGCTGAGATCTGTGATATATAGGGTTATATGATAGAGGAGAGAAGCTGAGCTCTGTGATATATAGTATTATATGATAGAGAGAGAGAATCTGAGCTGTGTGATATATAGGGTTATATGATAGAGGAGAGAAGCTGAGCTCTGTGATATATAGGGTTATATGCTAGAGGAGAGAAGCTGAGCTCTGTGATATATAGGGTTATATGATAGAGGAGAGAAGCTGAGATCTGTGATATATAGGTTTATATGATAGAGGGAAAAAAAAGCTGATGTTTTATTGTATATTATTAGGACCTGCCATTTCAGGCTCCCAAAATTCTAGTAGCCCTGCATTTTGCATAATCCAGCACCTTGATGGCCCTGTGCATACAAGATTTATTAACAGTAGTCCTAGCTGACCTGCATACAAGGGAAAAATAGTTTTTAATCACAACATTTGTGGCAAGCTAATGTGGTTTGTGTCTTGCATATAAATTTATAGAAGGTACCCACTGATCACATGGTAAATCTCCTGGACAAATAAAAGATGCTGCTGTTAAGTACCGCGAACCATGTGTCACGCTGAATGGTAAAGGATAGGTCATTAATATCTGATTAGTGGGGGTCCGACACCTGGTACCCCAACCGATCAGCTGATAGCAGGAACAGTAGCATCTGAGCCGGAACTATACAGCTCTGCTCCCATTCAAAATCCTGGAAAACCCCTTTAACAATTAAAAGAATCTACAAGATTTACTTTTTGTTAATTTTTTCACCAATTTTAGGTGTATTTTCTTCGGTTTGGGGGGGGAATGTCAAATGTTCGCCTTGGGGTCCAGCCATTCCTAGTTACGCCACTGCTCTGACTATTTCATGTGTTACATCATAATACTATTAGGAGACATATAATATAAGTAAGGGATCCAGTACTTTATCATTGAAGAAAGTTTAATATTGTGAATTGAATGGAAATAGTACACTGAACATTTTATAAAGACATAGAGTGAAGATGTTAGGAATGGATTTACAGAGACACTCATTGTAAGTCAGCAGAGTTAGAAATCATAATGACATTTTCTTCTTTCATGTCTCTTGTGTTGTCTTTATTCTGCGGATACCATATAGTCGTGCAGCTCCTTCAGAAGCTCTTCTACTTTTGCCTTGAATTCTTTATCATCTGTAAATGTATTTTTTAGGTTTTCCAGATGAGGCTTAGCATGTTCCTTCAGGTTCTCATAGTTCTTCTGCACCTTCTCTTTCAGCTCCTTATAATCCTTCTGTAATTCACCTTCCATATCATTTTGATATTTCTTATATTCTGCATGAACTTCATCAACATAGGGCTGCAGCTTGACACGTAGGCTGTCGATCTCAGCATGCAGGTTGTCCCGACCCTTTTTAGCAATATCTTCCAGATTTTCAAAGAAATTTATGACATGCTTAGTTATTCCAGCTACAAGATCAGATCCAACCGGCACAACTTCTTTTGCAACTTTCTTAATTTGCTTTTCTAAAGCATCATCGAAATTCTTCAGAATTGGAACTATTTTTGTCCTGAATACTGGGAACTTCTCATGAAGTTGTGCATCGAATTTCTTCCAAACTTCATGACCATAGGTTTCTAGAACTTTCTCTAGGTTATCCTTGTGTTTCTTTGCAGCTTCCAGCTTCTCTTGAAGATGATATCTGGGAGAGAAATGTAAATATTAGAATTCTGATCCAAACATCTTATTACTACCAAACCCCAACATTTCTCAACCGAAGGTTTCCCTCTTACTTTTTTTTTTTGCCATCATTTGACTTTATACAATGACATTTATCTGCTTGTTTTCCTACTATAACCTGTTATTATGAAGTCACCAAATAACTCTTCACATGCCCTCCGTCAGCATCAACTCTGCTAAATATGAGTATCATGGCCCAAATATACTGTACAATATACACGACACAAGGTCATTCATCTACACCACGCACTCAACTGAAATGGCTGATCTGCTGTATTATACCATTGCCATTGTTATCAACACCAAATGAAATCACATTTCTGGGCAACCACAAGTGTGCTCACCTTTTTTTAGAAACTGCCATAAAAATGAATGGAGAGAGTTGTCCATGAATGCCACATCTCCATTCATAGCAGCTATAGTACCAGGGAGTCGGAAGACCCTGTTATGAAGATGGGTGTGTGTCTCAGATGTGATATCCACATCTATCAAACATTTATGGCATATTCATTGGATATGCCGTAAATATCTCAAATGAGAACACACCTTCAAATGGCAAATCATATTCATTTTGTTGCTTTGAAAATTGATGGAAATTTCTTACTCCTTTGCAAGTTTTTTAAAGTCCATGCTGCTGTAAACATTAGCGACTATTGCTATCCCATCATGCACAATACTCTGTATGGTTTTGTCATAAGTTTGTTCTTGGTGAGGTTCATCTTGTTGCCAAAAGTAGCGCCCCTGTGCCCCTGCAAGGCAAACAGAATGTTACAAGAAAGCTTTGTGGGATGTACAATCAGATGTAAAATTGTCTAAATCTCAATTTCATGGCACATATGACAATATAAAGCTGAGATGCTGGATGGTGTTCATTGCTCAAAGTGTCTGACGCTAGGTTCACTCTAGCGGTCGGGTTTCCGTTCTTCGGGTCCACTTTGGTGCCAGCATACACACAAGTCTGGAGGCCAGCATACACACAAGATAGTCAGCTATAGATCTTAGTCATATTCAGTAGGCAACCTAATATATTGATTATTATTAATAGATTGTGGAACCCAAAACTGCAAACAATACTTAAAGAGGTATTGCGTTTTTTTTTTTTTTTTTTTTAAATTTATTGAACTACAGAATGAGATATCATACAATGGGCTAACAGAATCGGACTAAACCATGGGGTCAGTCATGTGACACATCATGCATCCCCTTAGCATTCAATAAGCATTTGGGTTACATACATGTGTTTGGTTGACACATGGGACACTTCAGAGGAAAATGAAATAGGACTAATGGTGGAAACAGATCTCTAGTATAAGTATTTCACTTTGCGTGGATTTATATGGCTGTCTGTCTCTGTGATTTGTAACATGGCTGTCTGTCTCTAAGTGATTTTGTCATGTTGTTAATAAAGTTAACTGAATAAAGAATCAACAAAATAACCAAACGTAGGAAACCCAGTTTGAAGCCAGATTGGTGTCGATCACTTATTATGTCACAAGACAATCCCTAGAATCTATAACTATTTTCGTTGATCTCTATAGTATTATAATCCGTATTAATAACTAACATTACCTTGGTGGTTACAATTGTAAAACCAGCTACAGGCGGTCAGATCATGATGAGTTTTGCAATCTAACTATTCCCCAATTTCTGCAGTCAAAAGTTAAAGCATAACTAAACTTTCAGACAACTTTTTGCTCTCTGGCAGTCATTAATAACTTTTTTTTTTATATACCTTATTAACACATTTTGGCTCCTTTCTATAAAATCCTGATTTTTTTTTTTATTCTTCCCCTGTTTCTCTATTCTCTGTCCCCTGCTTCTCACTGTGTACAGGCTTATATGTAATGAAGAGAAAATGAGGGTCCCTACAAATAGTTATATCTGGGACATTACAAGTAGAAAGTTACTTTTGGTGTCGTATGAAAGAGGAGATTCTGATCTCTGATATGCCACTAAGCTGCAGTTCTATGTGTATTATTTGTGTTATCACTGGATGAAAACAAAGTCGGGATTGGAAACTCTAGCAAGGCATATAAGTATCCCAATCCTGACCGTATTTTCAACCAGTAATATCTCTGGAAATAATACAGGTAGACATGCAATATTGTGTCACGTGAAAGAAGATTTCCTCTTTTATAAAAAACCAAAAGTTTTATAATGTCCAAGATATAACATTTTGATGTGACCCACCCCTACCTAATTTTCTCCTGGTACTCCATACACAGTGAGTAGCAGGATACAACTCTCAAAAGAGAAGTAAGGGAAAGAATAAAGTAATGTTAACAAAGTATATTACAGAATATATTAATGACACAAAAGCTGACTGAAAGCCAAAAGTTGTCCGAAAGTTTAGTTACACTTTATACTAAGATAAAATACATAAAAAGAGATAAAATACTAAGACAGTCTGAACTTTATAAGAACAAAGTTACGAGAAATGTTTTGCCCAAATGGATAAGTCCTTCTGTGAAACAAGCTTTTGGATACAGCTACTGAAATCCCCATTTATCAACTGTTTTCACTAACGAAAAATATGGCACAGCCAAAAGGTGTCCATACACCACTAATAGTTATTGGCTGAAAAGAGTTATTCTCCCGCACATGTTCACATGCACACTTGTGCATGTGTTCTGAATGAGAGAGATAAGTAAATTCCTCTGCCAGGGGCTTATCTCCTTGAGTCAAAAAGGATCTGGCATTGAAATTTTTCGTACTTGATCCTTGTTTCCCTGGCCATAATCTGTTGGGGGAGAGTCAGGATAGTCGTTTGTTCTTGCCGAAATTGAAGGGTTTGGCCAAGTAAGCAATATAAATAAATATATACATATATATATATATATATATATATATATATATATATATACTGTATTTATATGTCAGAAAGGCTTTACAATTTTCTGCAGAAAGTGTTGCAAGGAAAATTACATGGTGTCTATTCAAAGTAATGGGTGAGCACATAACACAGGGCATATGGATAGATGTTGTCTAGTTAGCATAATCCCTTTATGAATAGGATTTACAATATCAAATATGGCAGGGCTAGAGTAAGAGCCTAATATGAATAGTTTTACCAATACCAATGACAGTAGAGAATGGTTATAAAAGGGATTGTATAGTATATACGTAAAAAAACTCAGAAATATCTGTCCCAATATTACTGATGATACAAATGTTGGCAATGACAAGCATCATACCTGTAAAGAAGAGCAGGGCTACAGATAGTAGCAAAACTTTCATGCTTAGGCAGACTTCAGTATACCAGCTAAGCACCTGAAATAGATATGTAAAGATGATGAAGTTATTCCATTTTATAGAGTAATGTCACATTATGAGGCTGTGCCATCTCTTTATGACTAGTGATGGGTCCCACCAACCCTGAGCACTGGCGTAGTAACTACAGTACTCCAGCCACCAAGGGAACTGCAACCTGTCCCATTCATTTGCACGGTGGGTGCCTGGGGTGTCATTGTGTTAGAAAAAAGCAAAGGGGGCACCGCGCTAAATCAGCACTGTAGCCATTTAATTTTCAGGATTGTGGGATTCCCAGACATTGAACGCCCACCTATCATACAGTGATGGCATATATTACAGATTTAAAGAAGAACTCTATTCAGAAATGAAATATTATCCTTGAAGAGGTTTCTTCTTTTTTTTAAGTCTCTCTATATGTTCAATAATTCACATTTTTTCCAATTGCAAGTGTATTCACTAATCCATAAAAATAAGAATTACAACATTTTAATAAATGAATGATAAAAATAACTTAACAATTCACTAGTTCAGCTTTATGGAGAACAGTAACAATAACATAGTCACAAAAACATAAAACTTACGATTTTGGAAACTTCAGGATGTTGTATGAACTGTGGATGCTCAAAGACTGGCATATATATTGAACGCCAGGCACTGATGGGCACTTACCCAATCAGATTATAAGGACACGTTTAATACAAAGTCCCAAAATACCAATAACACAGTACACGGATACAGACCAAAGATTAACCCCTCAAATGGGTTATCTAGGGAATAATAAAGCTTACCAATACATTCCCTGCACTGGATAATAATAATAATAATAATACATTTTATTTATATAGCGCCAACATATTCCGCAGCACTGTACAACTTTTAGGGTTCAAGTACAGACAAAAAAGATACATTACAAAGAAATATTCAATTCACACACTGGGACTGAGGGCCCTGCTCGCAATAGTTTACAATCTATGAGGTAGAGGGGGTGACACAAGAGGTAGCAGGGGTGGCAACAGACGTAGCATTGCTTATACAATGGTCAGACAATTTTGTGATAGAGGTTATTGTCATTACACATATATAAAGGTGTATGAGCCGTCACCAGTCGTGTCCTTTAACATGCAGATGGTGCCTGGACTTATAAAGCTAGTCTATAAAGCTGGATAAGCTGTATTACTAATATATAAGCTGGTCCCCCAGTGACCCAACATTTACCTTTGCAGAGTGAAGCTGCAGGGGCATAACTATAGGGGGTGCAGAAGTAGCAATCACTACCAGGCCCTCCAGCATGAGGAGGCCCGAAGGATTCTCCACAAAATAAACAGACACCAGTAAGTGGGGATCTGTTACAGGTTATGCATTAGGGTCCAGGAGCACCAAGTTACGCTTCTGGGCAGCTGGGAGGGCTAGAATCATCAATCCTTTGCCACCCCAACTTCACATGACCAACTCCACTGTACACAACAGACCCACAGCCAGACTAGAGGGGAGTCAGTGATGTCAGTGAGAGTCGGAGCAGATACAGGGAAGGCAACACTCTGGCAACCCACTGCACATCAGGGCTCAGAGAATATGCTATATATTAGTAACAAAGCTGAATCAGCACTGAGAATGCATTGGTAAACTTTATTATTCCCTGGAAAACCCCATCAAGAACTGCTGTGTAGTCTTGTTACGCTGGCCTTTCAGGAGACTTCTACTCCTCTACCATTGTACAGCAGATCAGAGGAAAGTTTCAGCCTTAAGCATGCTGCATTCGCGATGCCCAGGCTTTTATTTTCAGCATCGAGCAACTGGACTCATCATAGAAAAATGAAGATGGTCACTAATTGTTTTAACCCCTTAGATGCTTTATTCAATTGCCACTGTGGCATTTACGGTGTCCGATAGAGGAAGCCACTGCTTTTCAATGACCAACATTGCAGTTCACCACCTTAAAACCAATCAGCCACATAAAATCCAAAAACTTCTTGGATCCAAACATCACAGCTTTATGGAGGGCAGATCATGTCAAACTTATTGATTTTGTTGACTATGTCACAAAAGTGTCAAAGGTGGCAATATGGATATAGCTAACCTGGATTTCAGAGAAGCATTGAGCTGTTTTTTTCAGAAGAAAGTAATCCTGTACTATCCCTTTAACATAGAACCCTGTAATGAGACTACATACTGTAGGCAATTGAAGTGATTTTACAAGGAACTCTTATTTCTTATTAGGGCCTGCAATATTAGGTACACAGAATTCCAATAGCTTGGCATTTTGGATAATCGGGCACCTTGGTGGTCCTGACTCCTGAGCATAACAGATTATTAGAATTTTTCACCTTGATACTTTTGCAAGTTTTGCATGTGCCAGGTCAACAAGTAAAACTATTTTTGTTGAAGCAAATTTATGGATTTTTTTTCTTTTGTCTTTTTTTATTAGATTATTTTACTTTGTTTTATAAAACACTTTCGCCAAGTCTCAGTCTTCTCACGTTGTAACACTGGTATTTTTGCTCGACCTTACCTTGGCACTTACTTCATCAGACAGAACACAAAGCTGTGTTATTTGTGTTTTTGTCCCATGTTGATTTTGACAATTTCCATACCCCCAAGGCTCAGAAGTGGCCCTCAGAGAACATCAACATCCTAGCATTTTACATTTCAGTATCAACTTTATTAGCAGTAGCCAGCAGTCCCTCTTACAGCAAAAAAAGTAGCTTTCCAACTTGACATTTATGGCAAGCTAGTCTGTGTTTGGGTCTCTCATGAAAATTTATGGAAGGAACCCACACACCAATCACATGGTTAATCTCTATGAAGACACAAGATGCCACTGTTGAGTACCATGTACCAAGTTCAATGGTAGATCATCAATCGGATCAGATTGGTGGGGATCTGACACCTGGCTCATAGGAGAAACTGTGGCACCTTCACTAACACAGTGTATAGAGCTTGAAGAACTCAGCTCTGTATACAGAGGCGGCACTGTCCATCACTGTCTGCGGGGCGGCATTTTTTACATTCTATTTACGGTAAACGGGCCGCTTAAAAAAAGAAAACGGAGCTGAGCGATACCTGTCCTCGGCTGGTTTACGAGATCTCTGCATCTCAGCGCAGGCGGCGATACAATGATGTCATCGCGCCTCCTACGCTGAGACGCGGACGCGGGTGAAGAAGAGGAGGCGGCGGCTCCATCAAAGGATCGCAGGTAGGTGCGGATAACTTTTATATATATATATATATATATATACTGTATATATATATTGTGAGTATGTGAACCCAGAGGGCGCTATTGAGCGACCCAGGGCTGGGCCTGAAAAGGCCCTCAGCCACACCTTTGGGTGGGGCGTAACTCCAGAAGGCTGGGAGAAACCTGCAAGAAGCAGGAAATCGTGGACCCAGCCAAAGGCATACAGGGCGGTCTGTTCCCAGAGGGCTGGAGTCCAGAGAAGACTTACTGAGCCAAGCTGCTTATTGCCCCAGAGATCAGTCAGGGGACAAGGAGTCAGTTAGTGCCCTAAATGGGGCCCAGGCTGTTTTTGTTTTGTTATGTTCCATCTTTTCCTAAGCTGAAATAAAGCCATTTTGCTTTAAATTGGCACCGTCTGAACGCTGTCTCTCCGGCGCCCAATACCACAACCACTGCTGTCGGGACCAGGAGTCTGCCGCCATTGAGACTAATCCCCCCAAATTGTCACAATATATATAAATAGGCCGTAACTTGCTGGAGTAACCCTAGCAGGTAACGGCCTATTTATTTACCGATCCCTGCGCCTGCTGTGGCCGTCTTTGCTTCCCCTTCTGCTATGGGACGCAGAAGGGGAAGTGGATGCCGCTGTGAGCAGCCACGGGCATCGGTAAGTGAGGCCTAATACTACTATTATTATAATCCAGGGTCTGAAAAGATAATAATATAATAATCGGAGACCCAGGGGAGGTGATAAACATAAAAACCAATGTTACTCACCTCTCCAGCGATCCGATGTTACTCCCTGCAGGCTTCGGCCTTCTTTGGTGACGTCCCAGTTGTCACGTGAGCCAGGCCAACGTCATTATTGCGACGCCAGTCTGTGCGACATTGAAGAGGGCTGAAAGCAGGGAGTTCACCGGAGCCCAGGTAAGCAACACTGGTTTTTATGTTTGTCACCACCTGGGTCTCCGATCATTATACTCTGGGGTCTTTTAGACCCCAGAGTATAATAATAGTTTATGGGTGGGTTACTATGGAGCAGAATACTGTATGCAGGGGCCACTATGGGGCATAATTACGTGTGCAGGGGCCACTATGGAGCATAATACCGAGTGCAGGGGCCACTATGGAGCATAATGCTGAGTGCAGGGGCCACTATGAGGCATAATACCCTGTGCAGGGGCCACTATGGAGCATAATACCGAGTGCAGGGTCCACTATGAGGCATAATACTGAATGCAGGGGCCACTATGGAGCATAATACCGTGTGCAGGGGCCACTATGGAGCATAATACTGTGTGCAGGGGCCGCTGCAGGCATAATACTGTGTGCAGGGGCCACTATGGGGCATTATACCGTGTGCTAGGGCACTATGGAGCATAATACCATGTGCAGGGGCCACTATGGGGCATAATACTGAGTGCAGGGGCCACTATGTAGCATAATACCGTGTGCAGGGGCCACTATGGAGCATAATACCGAATGCAGGGGCCACTATGGAGCATAATACCGTGTGCAGGGGCCACTATGGGGCATAATACCGTGTGCAGGGGCTGCTGCAGGGCATAATACCGTGTGCAGGGGCCGCTGTGGGCTATAATACTGTATAATACTGTATTAAAAAAAAAAACACCTGTCCCTTGTGCTCCGATGTCTCCCACCACAGTCTGGTTCTGCTGCTCTGGTGTTTTCTTCTGGGGGAAGTCCCCACCGCACATGACCGCTGAGGTCGCTAACACGGGACATCACAGTGCTGTGGGGAAGAAAACACCGGAGCAGCAGGACTGAAACACGCTGGGAGACACCGGAGCACCTTTTCCAGCCTCATATTAAAAAAGTGGTTATCCTGGACAACCCCTTTAAGGTGACACTTGGGCTTTATTAAAGGGTCTTTCCAGCTCATTTTTATTGATGTTCTATCCTTAGGACAGATTATCAATAAGAGATCAGTGGACCCCTCCTCTGATCAGCTGTATGAAGGGGCTATGGCGCCTGTTTATATCACATGCTGTCTGTTTATAGTGACCGTGTGATGTCATTTCAGCCTTATCACATAGAAGTGTATAGGACAAGGCTGTAGTTACATTACATGGCCACTATGAGATGAATGACACTATGTAAAAAGAGTAGCGGTCACGGCACTTACACAGGTACCATTCAAACAGCTGATCAGTAGGGGTCCTGGGCTCCCACTGATTAGTTTATTAATGACCAGGAAAACCTTTTAATTAGTTAACACCTGGGGCATTATTAATAAGGGGCACTATTTATACAGGGTACACACGGACATTATTACTATAAAGATGCACTTGGGAGTTATTCATTATGGGGGGGTTATATCATATATTGTATAATTGGGGTAGCAGCAGCATGGGTGTGCAGGTGAGGACAATGTGGGTTGGGTGCCTGGAAAAGTGAGGAGCCAAAGATGTCTGTGTTGTAAACTTTACAGAGACAAGTCACAGCTGGAAGAAGTGGTCATGGCAGTCCAAAGGGAAGAGAAAGGAAATGTGAAGGATTAGTCAGAGACGTCACCTGTAAGTCACAGAATGTTACTGCAGTGTATTCACCTAAATGATAGAGGATAAATACCTGAGTGATGGGGTACTGTATGCTGAATCCCCCACTGAGCCTGAGAATTGGGTTTTTCCCCCCACTGGGTGGGAATTCTCACAGATGGTGAGATCATGATGATTTTGGCAATCTGACTTTCCTCCAATCCCCCACAATCAAAAAAGTTAATAAGGGTGAATTTTTCACAGTTTTTAAAGTTATTCTTCTTTTTTCACCAGTGAAAAATATGGTACAGCGACAAGGAGTCCATTCACCTCCAATAGCCTATTTATAAAAGGTATTCAAAACGTATACCTTTCTCATGTCTGTCTGTAGGCACACACATAAGAATCAACAGCTTTCTCAAAAGGTCCAAAAAATATTATATATATATATATATATATATATATATATATATATATGCAATTAAGTTCTCCTTGATGGAAAAAGAAAAACTTGCTCTAGCGTCACCTTTTAGAAGGTAGCTTCCTATATGACTGGTTTTCTAAGAGCCAAAGCTATCTGTGTTGCAAACTTTACAGAGACAAGTCACAGCTGGAAGAAGTGGTCATGGCGGTCCAAAGGGAAGAGAAGGGAAATGTGAAGGATTAGTCAGAGATGTCACCTGTAAGTCACAAAATGTTACTAACCCTTATCCACCTAAATGATAGAGAATAAATACCTGAGTGATGGGGGTCTGTCTGCTGAGACCCACACTGGGCCTGAGAATTGGGTTTTTTCCCCCACTGGGTGGGAATTCAGCCTGACCGCAGCCAGGCTGAATATAGGCATGTCGCTTGGTGGATGGACGAACCCGCGTGGCTCTCATTCACTTCAGCGGGAGTGCTGAAGATACCTGAAGCACAGTACTCAGCTATCTGCAGCGCTCCTATTATAGAGAATGGGGGCCACGTGGGCTCGTCCATCCACCAAGCAGAAGATGTGTGAAGTAACTTTCATTGTTAATGCCGTGTTGTTGATTTCTGATACTGTAAGTAATGCAGGAAGAAGAATTCTTAAAAACTGTTTCATAAGTTTTTATATGTTTATTGTACGACAATAACAGTGTGTGACACTAACAGCATGTAAATGCAATTTTATATATATTTTTTTTTTTTGGGGGGGGGGGGCATTTTTCTATAGTTCGCCTCAGGCAGCAAAGAGGCTAGGTTCACCACTGTCTGTATACTGTGTACTGAGTCTGACCAAGCCAGCTTACTACATCTCAGCTCCCATTCAATACCTTGGAAAAAAAACCTTTACCATTAAAACCTCTGCAAGGTTTAATTTTTCTGGCATATCCACATATACATAGATGTGGGTCCCACCTCTGTTCCATCTCGAGAACAAGGAACTCCGTTGCCCATTTCACGATGACAGTGAGTGGAGAGTTCACAGAATATGCACAGCTCTCTACATTCACTTATATCAGTCTTCCAAGATTAGCTGAACTGACATACTCTCCACTTGGGAACCCCACATCTATGGTTCCGTGCTACCTACAGAATGCTGTATTATGGCTCTGTACAACTCGTATAACTGGAATAATACTATACACCCATGTGTATAAGTAATCCGTCCTTATATAACCAAATACATATATCAGGGATTCAGTACTTAAAGGGGTCGTCCACTTTCAAACCAATATCGAGAGACTTTGGTTATTGTTTGTATAATAAAAAGTTCTATAATTTTCGAATATACTTTCTGTATCAATTCCTCATGGTTTTCTAGATCTCTGCTTGCTGTCATTCATTCTGCTTACTCCCAGTGGATAAAAATATGCCCATGTCATGTGATATACAGTCCATGGTCATGTGATATACAGTCCAGTGGCAGTGGCGTAACTAGGCATGGCTGGGCCCCAAGGCGAACATTTGACATGAGCCCCCCTGAACTGCCGCCCCCAACCTCCCCCCGGACCGC
Organism: Leptodactylus fallax; assembly: GCA_947044405.1. NCBI lineage: Eukaryota > Metazoa > Chordata > Amphibia > Anura > Leptodactylidae > Leptodactylus > Leptodactylus fallax. The sequence goes on along the minus strand of CAMRHE010000178.1, from coordinate 2,140,979 downwards.
CCCCTCCAACCACCCCTCCACCCCACACAAACCACATTCCTGCACACACTATTATGCACCATAGTGGCCCCTGCACACAGTATTATGCTCCATAGTAGCCCCTGCACACAGTATTATGCCCCATAGTGGCCCCTGCACACAGTATTATGCAGCATAGAGGCCCCTGCACACAGTATTATGCAGCATAGTGACCCCTGCACATAGTATTATGCAGCATAGTGGCCCCTGGACACGGTATTTTGCTCCATAGTGGCCCCTGCACACAGTATTATGCCCCATAGTGGCACCTGCACACAGTATTATGCCCATAGTGGCCCCTACACACAGTATTATGCCCCATAGTGGCCCCTGCACACAGTATTATGCCCCATAGTGGCCCCTGAACATAGTATTATGCAGCATTGTGGCCCCTGCACACAGTATTATGCCCAATAGAGGCCCCTAAACACAGTATTATGCCCCATAGTGGCCCCTGCACACAGTTATAAGCCCCATAGTTGCCCCTGTACACAGTATTATGCCCCATTTTGGACCACCCATGAACAATTATTATACTCTGAGGTCTTTTCAGACCCCAGAGTATAATGATCGGAGACCCAGGGGAGGATACAAACAAAAAACAATGTTACTTACCTCTTCCTGGCTCTGGTGCACTCCAGTGCACTACTTCGACCATCTTCGATGTTGGACCAGATCTCACGTGAGTCAGGCCGGCTTCGCGACGCATAATGACATCGGCTAATGTCTGGGACGTCACCAAACAGGCCCAAAGCCTGCGGAGTGCAGAAGAGGTAAGCTACAGTGTTTTTTATGTTCCCTCACCTCCTCTGGACCTCCAATTGTTATACTCAGGGGTCTGAAAAGACTCTGGCGTATAATGATAGCAGTGTTTGTGGGGAGCCCCATAATGTCCTGGGCCCTGTGGCAGCCGCTACCGCTGCTACCCCGGTATTTACGCCTCTGCTCCATTGTCTTGTGATGAGCACACAGGTGCACAGTTTGTTACCAGGCAGATGTCTGTTTACTGTGCTGTGACTATATCGAGCTGTGCACCTGTGTGTCCATCACATGACCATGGACCGTATATCACATGACCATGGACTGATTTTTATCCACTTGGAGTAAGCAGAATGAACGACAGCAAGCAGAGATCTAGAAAACTGTGAGGAATTGATACAGAAAGTATATTGGAAAATTGTACAACTTTTTTTATACAAACAATAACATTTGTCTCTCAATATTGGTTTAAAGGTGGCTAACCCCTTTAAGCATTAAACAAGTTTAATGTCTTGAATTAAATGGAGATATTGCACTGAAGATTTTATAAAGGGATAGGGGAAAATGTTAGAAATGACTTTACAGAAATGTTCATTGTAATTCACAAACACTCATTTGTAAGTTACTAACATTTCTTCCTTGCTTGTCCAATGTATTGCTTTTATTATATGATAAGAAAATAGTTGAGCAGCTCCTTCATCACCTTTTCCACTTTTTCTTGCAATTTTTATAAAATCTGGAAATTTATTTCTTAAATTTTCAAGATGAGACTTAACATATTCTCTCATCTTTTCCACATGCTTCTCTCTCTAGATTCTATTTTAGCAAGTTATAATCCTTCTGTAATTCACCTTGTATATCGTTGCAATATGTAACTGAATGGGAGAACAGCCCATATGTGGGAACTTCTCCATCCACAGCAGCCTCAGCACCTGCCAAAAAGGGTAGTTGGGTGACCAGCATACACTTAAGATGGTCAGCTATACTGTAGATTTTGCTCACATTCTGTGGGAAGCCTATTATATCTATTAGTATTAATAGTTTGTGAGAACTACTATTAATTGTTATATTTGTAAAAGCAGCTACAGATGGTGAGATCATGATAATTTTGGCAATCTGACTTTCCTCCAATCCCCCACAATCAAAAAAGTTAACAAGGGTGAATTTTTCACAGTTCTTAAAGTTAATCTTATTTTTTCACCAGTGAAAAATATGGTACAGCCTCAAGGTGTCCATTCACCTCCAATAGCCTATTTATAAAATGTATTCAAAACGTATACCTTTCTCATGTCTGTCTGTAGGCACACACATAAGAATCAACAGCTTTCTCAAAAGGTCCAAAAATTATAATATATATATATATATATATATATATATATATATATATATATACAGTGCCTTGCGAAAGTATTCGGCCCCCTTGAACTTTTCAACCTTTTGGCACATTTCAGGCTTCAAACATAAGGATATAAAATTTTAATTTTTTTGGGAAGAATCAACAAGTGGGACACAATCGTGAAGTGGAACGAAATTTATTGGATATTTTAAACTTTTGTAAAAAATAAAAAACTGAAAAGTGGGGCGTGCAATATTATTCGGCTCCCTTAAGTTAATACTTTGTAGCGCCATCTTTTGCTGCGATTACAGATGCAAGTCGCTTGGGGTATGTCTCTATCAGTTTTGCACATCGAGAGACTGAAATTCTTGCCCATTCTTCCTTGGAAAACAGCTGGAGCTCAGTGAGGTTGGATGGAGAGCGTTTGTGAACAGCAGTTTTCAGCTCTTTCCACAGATTCTCGATTGGATTCAGGTCTGGACTTTGACTTGGCCAGTCTAACACCTGGATACGTTTATTTGTGAACTATTCCATTGTAGATTTTGCTTTATGTTTGGGATCATTGTCTTGTTGGAAGATAAATCTCCGTCCCAGTCTCAGGTCTTTTGCAGACTCCAACAGGTTTTCTTCCAGAATGGTCCTGTATTTGGTTCCATCCATCTTCCCATCAATTTTAACCATCTTCCCTGTCCCTGCTGAAGAAAAGCAGGCCCAAACCATGATGCTGCCACCACCATGTCTTACAGTGGGGATGGTGTGTTCAGGGTGATGAGCTGTGTTGCTTTTACGCCAAACATATCGTTTTGCATTGTGGTCAAAAAGTTTGATTTTGGTTTCATCTGACCAGAGCACCTTCTTTCACATGTTTGGTGTGTCTCCCAGGTGGCTTGTGACAAACTTTAAACAAGACTTTTTATGGATATCTTTGAGAAATGGCTTTCTTCTTGCCGCTCTTCTATAAAGGCCAGATTTATGCAGTGTACGACTGATTGTTGTCCTATGGACAGACTCTCCTACCTCAGCTGTAGATCTCTGCAGTTCATCCAGAGTGATCATGGGCCTCTTGGCTGCATCTCTGATCAGTCTTCTCCTTGTTTGAGATGAAAGTTTAGAGGGACGGCCGGGTCTTGGCAGATTTGCAGTGGTCTGATACTATTTCCATTTCAATATGATCGCTTGCACAGTGCTCCTTGGGATGTTTAAAGTTTGGGAAATCTTTTTGTATCCAAATCCAGCTTTAAACTTCACAACAATATCACGGACCTGCCTGGTGTGTTCCTTGGTCTTCATGATGCTCTCTGCGCTTTAAACAGAACCCTGAGACTATCACAGAGCAGGTGCATTTATACGGAGACTTGATTACACACAGGTGGATTATATTTATCATCATCAGTCATTTAGGACAACATTGGATCTTTCAGAGATCCTCACTGAACTTCTGGAGTGAGTTTGCTGCACTGAAAGTAAAGGGGCCGAATAATATTGCACGCCCCACTTTTCAGTTTTTTATTTTTTACAAAAGTTTATAATAACCAATAAATTTAGTTCCACTTCACAATTGTGTCCCACTTGTTGTTGATTCTTCACCAAAAAAATTAAAATTTTATATCTTTATGTTTGAAGCCTGAAATGTGGCAAAAGGTTGAAAAGTTTAAGGGGACCGAATACTTTTGCAAGGCACTGTATATATTGTATATATATGCAATTAAGTTCTCCTTGATGGAAAAAGAAAAACTTGCTCTAGCGCCACCTTTTAGAAGGTAGCTTCCTATATGACTGGTTTTCTAAGAAACCTAGTGATTGGGAATACAGTCAAGATAGTCAGGGTCAATCTCTACCTAAAGGGAAGAGAGACTTCTGGTTTAATCCAGATCAATGTCCTAGAAAAACAGGCAATGTATAGGGAGCTACCTTCCAAATGGTGGTGCTAGAGCAAGTTTTCCTTTTTCCAACAATGAGAATTTATTTGCATATTCCTTTACCAGAATTCCTAGTAGATCATGTACAGTATGGCCTGTAAGACTCTGTGCACTGCAAGTTGGCCTGTAAAGGCAACATTTCCCTAAGGAGAGATAGGGATAGATAGATCACTCTATCTGAGTGATATAGAGAGACAGAGAGATAGATAGATAGATAGATAGATAGATAGATAGATAGATAGAAGGATGGATAGATAGATAGATAGATAGATAGATAGATAGATAGATAGACTTAGATAGATAGATAGATAGATAGATAGATAATTTACGTAGGTTAAAATATCCACCACTTTCATTGCAAGGACTACATGTACCAGTGCCAATGTAACCAATCGTGGTGGAAAGTAAAAAAGCAATGGTTTCTTTTGCAGAGTAATTAATGACGGTGTCACCAAATTGTCACTTCATTAGACACAGATTAATTGTGAGAATGGTGATGCATCGGCACTGACAGACTATAAAGGCAGGCATCATACTTGTAAAAATAGTTAGCTACAGATAGATAATGCGTAGGCAAACTCTTCAATATGCCAGTTGAATAACCTGTAATGGAAATACAGAGATGGTGACACTTATTGTCAGGATGTTCCATTCTCTTTATGGCTGCTAGAGGTCGCAACGATCCAGAAAATTAAGCAACACAGCACTGGCTTGGAAACTACAGCACTCCCAGCCACAAAGCTGTTCAGGGAACTGCACACCGCCCCATTCACTTGCAAAGTGGGTGACCGTGGTATTGCTCCACAGCAAAAAAAATACATAATAGTACATAAAATAAGAATAACAACATTCTATTAAATGAATGACAGAAATAACTTGTTCAGTTTCTATGGAGAACATGTCACAGAAACAGAAAATGTACGAACTGTGGTTGCTCTGAGACTAGTGATTCTGCCTCCTACTGATGGGCACCTTCCCAATCAGATTAGAAAGACACGTTTAATACAAAGTCCCAAAATGCCAATAACAAAGTACACTAACACAGACTCAAGATTAACCCCTTATCAGCTGCCATATCACAATGTTCAACTTTTTTGCGATTAGAAGTCATGGTTGTGGCACCTTCAGGGTTGCATCCACTAGCATGAGTGAAGATGTCATAGGGCAACACGGCGAACTCTGGTCGTGCAATAGGACTAGAGGCCAAAGTCGCTGTGTGGCCCTAGCCTTAAAGTTCAAAAGACATTGGCAGAAAAGGAAAAGGGGCGCAAAGAGGAGGTGGGCAGAATAGATCAGGTAAGAAAAGTGCAAAAGGAGGCAGCATTTTCGCATCTATGCAGGTTATTTCATGTCCATCAGCAAAATATTTCCTGGAAGGAAATTTAAAATAACCTTAAACTTTTTATGAATTTGCATGAGAAAATTGTGTTTATGTCATATACTGCCCACTCATGCTGGCTACCTGCAGCCACCTCTAAAGCGAGCAACCATAAGGGTGATGGTAATAGTGTCCTAATTATCTCCTCCCTACAGGTAACAGTCCCCTCATAGGTAATAGTGTCCTATTTGTCCCCCTACATAGATATTGGTGACTCTCACAGGTACTAGTTTTCCCCGACCCAAATTACCTCACATACAGTTCAGACCACACAATTCCAAACTTTCATACTTACCTCCTCGTTCTGCAAAGCGCTGATGTGGTGCCTGGCTGTGCACCTCTTCTGTTGTCCTTCTGGCTACCCTTTCACCTGCACTATGGTACTGCAAGAAATACCATAGAGCAGGAGACAGCATTACCGGAAGAAAATTAAAAGTGGTGCACATCCAGGCGTCACATCCACACTTTGCAGGAAAAATAGGTAAGCATGAAATTCCCTGCACCTGGAGAGAGTTGTGTGGAGAGGGGGCCTATAAGGCCCCCTGATTTAGGGGCCCGGTCGCAAGGGTGACAGCTGCGACCCCTATATCTGTGTGTTCTGTCTTTAGCTGGAAGGTCCACAGCACTCCCCAGCTATAGAGTACTTGGTACCTTTCGGCTAAAGACAGCACAAAGTGATGTCACGTAATGTCACCTACGAGCCCCCAACACATAATATGGTCCAATTTTTTTTTGCCCCCACACAGTATAAGGCCACCTTTTTTGCCCCCACATAGCCAATGATTTGCCACCTTTTTTGCCCCAGTGGCGGATAATTTATTCATCTATCCACACTCCTGTTCAAGTCAGCCTCCACTGCCACCACCAGGGTGCGCTGTACCAGACACTGAAGAATGGCAGGACGAAATGTAACTAGCCTAGAAGCTATTGCCTCAGGTCGCTTCATTGCAGGTAGTAGCGGTAAAATAATGAATGCTGATGCTCACTTTTGCTCAACTATTGTAGGCTCCATCATGGTGCCCCGTGCACAGTCCCTGGTATCCTCAAGCCTTTTTGGGCCTCTACTGTGATGTCACATCTCCCCTGGCCTGAAGAGACCCTGAAGTACAATAGTGATTCATGGGTCTTGGGTTCGGCCAAGATTTTTGAAAATTCGTAATGAACCTGGCTCATTATGACTCTTGTTCACTCAACTCTCATTATGAGTTTATCTACATGCAGAGTTTAGAGATGGAAGGGGGACTCTCAGAAGAGAGTCTGGAAGAGAGCTGCCAGACCCAAGAATTCATTGCCGGTGCCAAGCTTCAGCAGCTGGAGTTCAGTGACAGCAAGAAAAGTCACTGTGTCACAGTGAGTTATAGCAGCTGATATGAAAGTTCCCTCACAGATGCAGCCAGAACCACACCGCCATCCACAAGTGTCAAGAACCTCCAACTAACGTTGCTGCACCATGAGGAGGAGTTCCAGCCAGGAGCAGGGGCCTTACCTAGGACTTCAAAACCTATCTTGCTACCCTCCTGAGAGCATCATCACCGCTCAGCTGGCAAGCAGATCCATCCAAAGAAGTGGCAAGGAAGAGTTCTGTGACAACTACTTCAAACTCATGGAGGGGCCTTCCTTGATCTGACAACCTAAGCCTACTATAACCGCACCATCTGCTGACATTTCAACAATTCATAACTACTTTATTTTTCTGTAAACATAGCCATGTGAGGGCTCATTCTTTGCACAATGAGTTGCAATTTCAGTTGGCGCCATTTAGGGGTAAATATAATGCTTTGTTTAACTTTTATTTAAAGCTTTTATTTAACATTTCTGGTTGGGGTTAACATGAAAAAACATACAATTCTGTCTTTTTTTGTTTTGCTTTCATAGCACTGTGCATTTTTAAAAATTTCCAACTGTCCCACAAGGAAACTTGAACCTGGGATCTCTTGATCCCCTCTACCACATACTGCTGTATTACAGTACATGGTACATAGATTTCCTAGGTGTTATAGGGAAAAAGATCTAGGAGGTCATTGGTTGGCCTCTTGGCTGTCATGGCGATCCCTAGATTGTATTATAATATTTATGGAATTTTTCCCAGCTTTATGCTGGACCTCTAAGGCTTAATCAGCCATTCATGTGTTGCTGTGTAAAAGGGAGTTGCTTTTTCTCTGTGGTTCCTACAAGGTGCAAGGAGTTAACATTTAGTTTAGCAAGCCCTATTAGCCACTTTCGGCATGTTGTTAGTGAGTAGTGTGTAATTAGCTTCAGAACAGTGCAGATGTGTTTCAGAAAGTTCTTTCACCTCTCTAGTTAGTGGTAGTTAGTTAGTGGGGTTCTTGTGGAGCATTATACTATGTGGGGCCACGGTGGAGCATTATACTGGGGGGTGACAGTATGGGGAGCCTATTATACTGTGTGTAGCAGCTGGGGAGTATATTATGCTGTGTGCAGACACTGTGGATCATTACACTGGGGGGCCCCTCTTGGGAGTACTGTGTGGGAGCCACTGTGGAGCATTATACTGTCTGGGAACCCTGTGGAGCATTATACTGTGGTGGGAGGTAGACTCTGGGGACCATATTGTACTGTGTGGGGCCACTGTGGAGAATTATACTTGGGGGCACTGTGGGAAGCCTATTATACTATGTGTGGCTTTTGTGGAGCATTATACTGGGGGCACTATGGAGCATATTATATTTTAATTATACTGTGTGTGGGCCACTGTGGAACATTATACTGGGGGGTCACTGTGGAGCATTATACTGGGGGGCACTGTGGTGCATTATATACCATGTGGGGCCACTATAGGGCGTTCAGGGGAGCATTTTATACTGTGTGGGGCCACTGTGGAGCATTATATACAATGTGGGGCCACTGTGGGGAGCTCAGGAAAGCATTTTATACTGAGGGAGGCACTGTAGAGCTTTATATACCATGTGGAGCATTATACTGTGGGCAGCTCAACATTTCTGATGGCAGCCCTGTGTGCTATGCCTGCATCACTGCTCCGTCGCTATAATCTTGCACATGCGTGGGGTGCTCCATGGTGGTGTCATTCACCATACAGTACTGTGCATGAACCGGCCATGGACCTATTGGGGCATGCACAGTACTTGGTTTCAATGCATTCCTATAGATAGTGATTTCACTGCAATTTTGTGTAATGTGATACAAAGTCTAGATGTCCCCTAATTAGAGATGTGAAAATTCCTCAAAAGTTCGATTCTGCAGTTCGATTCGAATTTCCAAAAAAATGTGCTTCAATCCAAATTAATTTGCGTAGAAAATCACTAAAAAGCACCTATTTCCTGGCTTCAGAGAGCCTGTATAGTGGTGTTTCAACACTGTGCCTTGCAGTAACACGCATAGGGATTCTACTGTGGTAGTGAAACAATACTGTGAGTCAGTATGACACGCACATGACAGGCGTCTCTCTTAGAACCACTGCACACTTCACTTATTTGGCCAGTTACGGGGCCAAAACTGACCAACTAACTCAAGTGTGAACTCATCCTTACAGGTCCATGTTAGTGCCAGGTAGAATGAACCGTGCAGAGGCCCAACATCCTACCGTAGCGTGAAAGAGCACACTCCTTTTACACCGTCATCTGCCGATTCCACATAGATGTCTACAGAGTGGCAAGGAGACGTAATGTGGAGTTGGCAGCAGCATAAGGAGGCCACAGAGTGGCAAGGCGATATAATGTGGAGTTGGCAGCAGCATGAAGAAGCCACAGAGTGGCAAGACGACATAATGTGGAGGTGGCAGCAGCATGAGTAGGCCACAGTGTGGCAAGGCGACATAATGTGGAGTTGGCAGCAGCATGAGGAGGCCATACAGTGACCCAGTGGCAGCGGCATGAGGAGGACATACAGTGACCAAGCAGTGGCAGCAGCATGAGGAGGGCATACAATGACCCAGTGGCAGTGGCATGATTAGGACATAGTGAACAAAGGGCAGTGGCATGAGGAGGGCATACAGTGACTTGGTGGCAGCGGCATGAGGAGGGCATACATTGACCCAGTGGCAACGGCATGAGGAGGGAATACAGCGACCCAGTGGCAACGGCATGAGGAGGGCATACAATGACCCAGTGGCAGTGGCATGATTAGGACATAGTGAACCAAGGGCAGTGGCATGAGGAGGGCATACAGTGACCTGGTGGCAGCGGCATGAGGAGGGAATACAGTGACCCATGGGCAGCAGCATGAGGAGGACATAGTGAACCAAGGGCAGCGGTGTTTTGATTCCACGTAAATACGGCTATAACTCAAAGATGTATTTTGATCTCTGAGTATCGTATCTCCCTCTTACTTCCATTTACTCAAGCTGTGCGTAGCTCTAATCCTAGGTGTATGTTGACAGTAGTGGCAACAAGGTAACAATAGGGCTTTGTACTCATCCCAGAATGGCTCCATTGAATTCCTACATAGCCCTGGGTGATCAAATACACATGTATTGTTTGGTCTGAGCTGTTGATCCGACCTGGTTGATAACATATAGACGGCATTGTGTCATTCCACTTGGTCCCATCTCCTTACAAAGAATCTTGACTTGAGTGCGTTAGTCAATCAGACTTGCCGTCGCCGGTGACCTCATTCTGGGTGGTGTAATCAAGGGTATAAAAGATGAGGTAAGAGGTCAGTGAGGGAGACTACAGAGACTACAAAGAAGAGACTACTGAGGATATACTGTGATGAGCATGCAGGCTGGAATGCTGTGATGCTGCTGCTAGGAGACTCCACTGGTTATCTCCACATGTTATGTGTGAGTGCTGGACTATAGAGCCACATCAAGGATATGTGTGGTAAAGTAATTATTTCACTTTTATTCCCTTTTTATTTTAAGTGCTATATATTGTAACTAGTAACTGTTAATGCTTGCATACATCTGCATATCTGTTCTGAACTGCATGTGTTAGATGTTTATACCGACCCATTTAGGGGTTAATAAATATATAAAATTTAGAAAGCTTGTCTTGTATTTATCTTGTGGACCCAGCACTCACTGGTGGTGAGTGTGGTTTTTAGTAAAGAAGTCTCAGGTGTGGGCCAAAGCGGTGTTGGCGCACTGAGGATCTTTCACTTTGTTGGCAGCGGTGGGATCCTTAAGATAAATAGCGTGTGTTGGTGACCTTTATCACTCAGACGCTGGGGATTGTGGTAATCCTATGAGACAAGCTCGGTATTAAAGCAAGCATTAAGATATAGTGAAAGTTTGATACAGTGCTGTTCCCCTCCCTTACTCTTTGTATTCTATCCTATCTTTTATTTGGCAAATACCAGTGGATGGCTAGTGGGCTCAGAAGCAGATCTCCAGAACTGCAGAACCAGGCTTTTGGAGATCCTGAGCGTATGGCTGAAATGGAGGCAGCCACAGCCATGCAGAGAATCGAGCAGAGTCCTGATTTTGGGGCTAGGCCAGGAAGTGCGGCAAGCAGCCCGGTCCCAAGGATTACTTCACCAGGAGGGACCAGTAGCCCCAGCCTTGTGGGGGGAATGGCTTCATACTGGCAAACGGCCCTGCAGCAAGTAGGCACCAGTGACCCTAACATATACCTGCAGGTGATGTGCCGCTTTCAGGAAGCTGCAGAACACGAACGGCAGGCCGCAGAACGGCAAGCTGATCGTGAGGCAGCAGAACGGCAGGCTGAGCGGCAGTATCAGCTTGAGCTCAAAAGGATGGAGCTCTCCCAGCAGGCACCGTCTGTCACTGCACGCACTCCAGAAGCTCAAGTACCAAGGCTCCGATCCGAGGACTTTCCAATCCTTGAAACAAACGGGGATTTGGACTCGTTCTTGCGGGCCTTTGAGAAAGTGTGTAAGCAGTATCAGCTACCACAGACGGATTGGGTCCGTTACCTGGCTCCCCGGTTGAGGGGAAAAGCCCTGGACACTTACGTCAATTTGCCAGTTGACCAGGACTATGAGTCTGTTAAAGCGGCGCTGATCCGGAGATACCAACTCACGCCGGAGCTGTACCATCGAAAGTTCCGGGGCCTGCAGAAAAAGCCTTCAGAGAGCCATGAGGATGCAACGGCCCAGCTGCGCGTGTGGTTCCGGGAGTGGACGGAGGGCAAGTCCGTCACCTCACAAGAAAGCCTTGCAGACCTCATGCTTCAAGAGCAGTTCTTGACCATTTGTACCGAAGAAGTGCAAAAATACCTCCTGGACTGAGAGCCCAAGGACCTTGAAACAGCCGCAGCATTGGCGGATCGTTATGTTGCCAACCAGTTGCCGTGGACACCTGCCAGCAATGGCTGGAGGAGGGGTAAGACATACTCTGTCCCAGGTGGTTCCTATACGTCCCCTTCCCCTCGAGCTCTGAGCTCCCCGGCGACCTCTCTCATACCCCAAGAGGAGATCAGGCGGTGCCACACCTGTAATCAAACGGGACATTTACAACAAGACTTCCCCAACTGCCCTAGGAACCCCCCTGCTCCCCAACCTACAGCGGCCGGCCCATCTGTGTATCTGGTTGCGAGGGAGGGGCCCCAGCCTAATGCTAACCGTCAACAGGTCACTGTGGGGGACAAAGTGGTGATGGGATTCCGGGACACTGGGGCAGATGTTACGCTGATACAACCGGATTTGATCCCCCCAGACAGTATTATTCCCGGGAAAACTCTGACCCTACGGGGTATTGGATTGGAACGTTTTACTGTACCCATGGCTTGTGTCCATTTAGACTGGGGTGCAGGGAAAGGAATGCGGAATGTGGGAGTGATGTCTGAGTTGCCTGCCAATGTACTGTTGGGGACAGATTTGGGGCCTATGATGTGCCAATATGCAGAGGGGGCTGGTAACCCTCCCTCTGAAATGTCTCCTCATACAGTTTGTGAAAATGCTAATTTAATTGTACCTGTGGGAATACCTGCAGAGGGGGCTGGTAACCCTCCCTCTGAAATGTCTCCTCATACAGTTTGTGAAAATGCTAATTTAATTGTACCTGTGGGAATACCTGCAGAGGGGGCTGGTAACCCTCCCTCTGAAATGTCTCCTCATACAGTTTGTGAAAATGCTAATTTAATTGTACCTGTGAATGTTGTAGATGAACTTGCCATGTCCAAAGGGAAGGCTAAACCCCTTACTGAGTTCTTTCCTACAGGCTGTGAAAATGCTAATTCTACTGTCTCTGGGATTAATGTAGGTGTGAAGGAGTTGAGTGAGGACTGGGCTGTAGACCCGCCCACATCTGCGGGGGCCTCACCCCCCCAGTCTGTGTCCCTATGTCCACCAGTCCTCCCTTCAGCTCAGTGTGATAGAACCAATGCTGTTAATGATATTGCAAATGTCTGCCATGAAACTGTGGATGTTGTACCAGGTGGTTCGGTGTCTCTCTGGGCTCTCCGTGACGGTCCGGATGTAGGACGGACTGCTGGTATTGGGGTGGTTACCCGCAGTCAAAGTGCCAAAGGGGTGGAAAGCCTTCCAGCCTCTGCTCCGGTCCCTCCGTCACTCGGACGCATTACTGAGACCGCCTTGAGAAATTCCCCCACCCTAGAGCCGGAAGGGTCCGGCAGCTATGTAACATGCACCTCTCTTTTGTCTCACTCCAGCCAAGAGTTCAGAGATGCTGTCCAAGCTGACCCTAGTCTGGACATATTGAAGGTGCGTGCCGCTCAACCACCCTCGGAGTCTGACAAAGCCCGAGTCTGCTGGGACCCCGGGGGAGGGGGAGGGAGCCTTGGGGCCAGAGCCTGAGAAGCTGGAGGCAGAGGTGCTCTCAGAAGAGGGGCACAGGCCCCTACTTCCTACAAGCCCCATCTAAAAGGGGGAGGTGTGATGATTCCACGTAAATACGGCTATAACTCAAATATGTATTTTGATCTCTGGGTATCGTATCTCCCTCTTACTTCCATTTACTCAAGCTGTGCGTAGCTCTAATCCTAGGTGTATGTTGACAGTAGTGGCAACAAGGTAACAATAGGGCTTTGTACTCATCCCAGAATGGCTCCATTGAATTCCTACATAGCCCTGGGTGATCAAATACACATGTATTGTTTGGCCTGGGCTGTTGATCCGACCTGGTTGATAACATATAGACGGCATTGTGTCATTCCACTTGGTCCCATCTCCTTACAAAGAATCTTGACTTGAGTGCGTTAGTCAATCAGACTTGCCGTCGCCGGTGACCTCATTCTGGGTGGTGTAATCAAGGGTATAAAAGATGAGGTAAGAGGTCAGTGAGGGAGACTACAGAGACTACAAAGAAGAGACTACTGAGGATATACTGTGATGAGCATGCAGGCTGGAATGCTGTGATGCTGCTGCTAGGAGCCTCCACTGGTTATCTCCACATGTTATGTGTGAGTGCTGGACTATAGAGCCACATCAAGGATATGTGTGGTAAAGTAATTATTTCACTTTTATTCCCTTTTTATTTTAAGTGCTGTATATTGTAACTAGTAACTGTTAATGCTTGCATACATCTGCATATCTGTTCTGAACTGCATGTGTTAGATGTTAATACCGACCCATCTAGGGGTTAATAGATATAAAAAATTTAGAAAGCTTGTCTTGTATTATCTTGTGAACCCAACACTCACTGGTGGTGAGTGTGGTTTTTATTAAAGAAGTCTCAGGTGTGGGCCAAAGCGGTGTTGGCGCACTGAGGATCTTTCACACATAGTGAACCAAGGGCAGCAGCATGAGGAGGGCATACAGCGACCCAGTGGCAGCAGCATGAGGAGGGCATACATTGACCCAGTGGCAGCAGCATGAGTAGTACACAGAGTGACCCAGTGGAAGCGGCATGAGGAGGCCATACAGTGACCCAGTGGCAGCAGCATGAGGAGGACATACAGTGACCCAGTGGCAGAGGTCGAGGTAGTAGCAGACTTAGGAGGCCATTCAGTTACCCGGTGACAGCAGCATGAGGAGGCCATAGAGTGACACAGTGGCAGCGGCATGAGGAGGACAACGTGAACCAAGGGCAGTGGCATGAGGAGGGCATACAGCAACCCAGTGGCAGCAGCATGAGGAGGGCATACATTGACCCAGTGGCAGCGGCATGAGTAGTACACAGAGTGACCCAGTGGAAGCGGCATGAGGAGGCCATACAGTGACCCAGTGGCAGCAGCATGAGGAGGACATACAGTGACCCAGTGGCAGAGGTCGAGGTAGTAGCAGACTTAGGAGGTCATTCAGTTACCCGGTGACAGCAGCATGAGGAGGCCATACAGTGACCCAGTGGCAGCGGCATGAGGAATATACAGAGTGACCCAGGAGGAGCACTGTGAATTGTTCCTGCAGTGAAGGCTGAGGAAACAGTGGAGGATGAGGTGGACATTGTTTTAGGACCAACGGCGTGAGAACATGGAGGCGGAAGCGGCGTCACCTGGCCAAGTTGCTGATGACAAGGCGACAATGTGGAGTTGGCAGTAGCATGAGAAGGACACAGAGTGGCAAGGCAACATAATGTGAAGTTGGCAGCAGAATGAGGAGACCATACAGTGACCCGGTGGCAGCGGCATGAAGAGGTCATACAGTTTCCCAGTGGCAGAAGCATGAGGAGGACACAGAGTGACCCAGTGGCAAGCGGCATCAGGAGGCCATAAAGTGACCCAGTGGCATTGTGGAGGTGTCAGCAGCCTTAGTAGGCCATACAGTGACCCAGTGGCAGAGGTGGAGGTAGCAACAGCCTTAGGAAGCCATACAGTGACCCGATAACAGAGTGTGGAAGTGTCAGCAGCTTTAGTCGGCTATACAGTGACCCTATGTCAGAGTGACCCAGTGAAAGCAGCAAGAGGAGGACATACAGTGACCCAGTGACATTGTGGAGGTGTCACCAGTCTTAGTAGACCATAAAGTGACCCGGTAAGAGAGTGTGGAGGTGTCAGCAGCCTTAGTAGGCCATACAGTGACCCAGTGGCAGAGTGAGGAGGTGGCAGTAGCATGAGGAGGACATATAGTGATCCAGTGGCAGAGGTGGAGGTAGCAACAGCCTTAGGAGGCCATACAGTGACCCGGTAACAGAGTGTGGAGGTAGCAACAGCTTTAGGAGGCAATACAGTGACCCGTTGTCAGAGTGACCCAGTGGAAGCAGCATGAGGAGGACATACAGTGACCCAGTGACATTGTGGAGGTGTCAGCAGCCTTAGTAGGCCATAAAGTGACCCGGTAAGAGAGTGTGGAGGTGTCAGCAGCCTTAGTAGGCCATAAAGTGACCCGGTAAGAGAGTGTGGAGGTGTCAGCAGCCTTAGTAGGCCATACAGTGACCCAGTGGCAGAGGTGGAGGTGTCAGCAGCCTTAGTAGGCCATAAAGTGACCCGGTAAGAGAGTGTAGAGGTGTCAGCAGCCTTAGTAGGCCATACAGTGACCCAGTGGCAGAGGTGGAGGTAGCAACAGCCTTAGGAGGCCATAGCGTGACCCGGTAACAGAGTGTGGAGGTGTCAGCAGCCTTAGTAGGCCATACAGTGACCCTGTGTCAGAGTGACCCAGTGGAAGCAGCATGAGGAGGACATACAGTAATCCAGTGACATTGTGGAGGTGTCAGGAGCCTTAGTAGGCCATACAGTGACCCAGTGGCAGAGTAAGGAGGTGACAGTAGCGTGAGGTGGACATACAGTGACCCACTGGCAAAGGAGGAGGCAGCCACAGCCTTAGGAGGCCATACAGTGACCCTGTATCAGAGTGACCAAGTGGAAGCAGCATGATGAGGCCATACAGTGACCCAGTGACATTGTGGAGGTGTCAGCAGCCTTAATAGGCCATACAGTGACCCGGTAAGAGAGTGTGGAGGTGTCATCAGCCTTAGTAGGTCATAGAGTAACCCAGTGGCAGAGTGAGGAGGTGGCAGCAGCGTGAGGAGGACATACAGTGACCCAGTGGCAGAGGTGGAGGTAGCAACAGCCTTAGGTGGCCATACAGTGACCCGCTAATAAAGTGTGAAGATGTCAGCAGCCTTAGTAGGCCATACAATGATCCTGTGTCAGAGTGACCCAGTGGAAGCAGCATGAGGAAGACATACAGTGACCCAGTGGCAAAGGTGGAGGTAGCTACAGCCTTAGGAGGCCATACAGTGACCTAGTGTCAGAGTGTCCCAGTGGAAGCAGCATGAGGGTGACACACAGTAACCCAGTGACATTGTGGAGGTGTCAGCAGCCTTAGTAGGCCATACAGTGACCCAGTTGCAGAGTAAAGAGGTGGCAGTAGCATGAGGAGGACATACAGTGACCCACTGGCAAAGGAGGAGGTAGCCACAGCCTTAGGAGGCCATACAGTGACCCTGTGTCAGAGTGACCAAGTGGAAGCAGCATGAGGAGGCCATACAGTGACCCAGTGACATTGTGGAGGTGTCATCAGCCTTAATAGGCCATACAGTGACCCGGTAAGAGAGTGTGGAGGTGTCAGCAGCATGAGGAGGACATACAGTGACCCAGTGGCAGAGGTGGAGGTAGGAACAGCCTTAGGTGGCCATATGTGGCATCCCAGAGCTGGCTATGGCTGGGCTGAGGGTGCTCTCTGTGCATTGTATTATTTCCTGTTGCTTCATAGCCTGTGTGACATAGCAGGGGGTCCTGAGTCTCACACAACACAGCGCCACCTAGTGACCCTCACACATGCATTACACCTCCCATAGGATTGAATAGTAACCACATGTCCAATGGGAGGACATCGCCTGGGAAAAGGGGAGGAGTCAGCTGATCACTGGGTCCCCATGGTAACACCCCTGCAGGAAGGTCCTGCGTGTGAGGAGTTAGAAGTGTGGAGTGTTAGGAGGAGGAGGTGAGGAGATAAGTGTGATGTCCTGTGAAGAAAGCAGTGAGTTTAGTGCAGGAATCTCAAGTCCTAGACAGGCCCAGGAAGGTTGGAGAGCTGACATACTCCAGCTATTCAGAAGATCCTGTCCCCTGTCTGCCTAGCCATCGCCCTGAAGGAAGTCAAGCATCATTATCTTGTCAGCATGAGACTGTGGAGAGAACATTCTGGAACACGTGCTCCATAGCAAGTATCACAGGATCCAGGGGCCAAGGCCAGACCTGTGGAATATCCTGCCACCCTGACTATTGCACCCCGAAACTCTGAGCTATCAGGACCACATAACGTGAGTGGGGAATATTATGTACTAGTATCATGGTGGGCATCCTCCTATGAGCCAAATAGGAGCCCAGACACACCTTAGGGCTGTAACACTGAAGTATAAGGGGCTAGGAACACCTTTCATCAAGTCTACCCTGCACCCCAGGACTTTGCTGTGTCACCAGGCGTACCCCGTTGTTTTGTATTGAAGAAACTGTTTAAGCATTTGTGCCTCCACACCCATGGAAGTAAAAGTTCAACTTTACAACCGTTTCTGTGTCTGACTCTGCACCGACAACATCAGGGTGCCCCAAACACCACCAGTCGGCACAGTATAGGGGAAGCGCCCCGGGGGAACAATCACCACCAACATTTGTGCAGCCCCCTCATCACCGGTACCAGTGGTGGTAACGTGGGACAGCACCAGCGCTGCGCCCTCGTGCCCAGAGACCGTGACAAGTCTGCGCTGTTTGCACCCCCGCAATCCCAACTGCAGCGTTACCTTCCATCTTGTCACCGCAAGAAAAACTGGCGTCACGAACAGGATACGGGTGTGTGCCATTTTGAGAAAGTCGCCACGAAAAGTGCGCCAAATTGTCTCCAGAGCATCGGTTTTTATTGTGGACTTTGCTAAGATCAAGTTTATTCCCTGAGATTGCTTGCCACAAAGAGGGGGGAGCCCTATACCCCTGAAGTAAGCCCTAAAGACTGTCCTCTCAGTGTGTTACAGCCCTGGAAGAGTTAAAACGCCCAGGACTTGTTTGTTGCGCCACATCGCTGTGTAAGAACGCCCACAAAGGGTTAACTGTACCTTGCAAAAGTGCGGGAGATTTTTAGCACTGCCCATGAGGCCAGGAGACCCATCTGCCGCCATCTTAGGAGAGCCCAGAATGCTGAGCGCAATGCTCCAGCGCACCCATACAAGAAAGTGAAAGGCGAACGTGCCGGCGCCATTTCTGACTCTCCGGTGCCGCATCACCGTCCCTGCTGTGCACCGCTGATCTCTGGTCCACGCTGCAGTTGCTGTCAGTGAGTACTGTGCCTCCCTGTCCTTGTCTTCAGTCCTCTCACGGCCCCAGCGAGTGTTTTCCGTGTCCGTAGGGAGTGCCACCATTAAAGAGGGGGAGCACACCGTCAGCCTGCATCACAGTGACTCTGTTAATAGCTACAGCATTCTTAAAGGGACAGCATTCCAAGTCGTAGTCTCCATTCCCTGCCAGCAAGCAGTTGAGTTTCTTAAAGAGACGGCGACCTAATTTCAGTCATACCTGCAAACAACATGACTGAGCAAAGTGACATTGTGCCATCTGTTTCTAGTGATCCAGCAGTGCCCATGGTGAGCAGCCTACCATTCTCCATGCCATTTTACCCTGGCGCACCATGGCTGCCGCGCTACAAAGGGGAGGCGCATACCCTCAGGGACTTTCGTGAGAAGATGCTGTCTCTCTTCCAGTTCTATCCTCTGAATACAGAACAGCAGATACAGATCCTGCTGGGCCAGCTTGAGGGTGCTGCAGCTAGGGAGGTCAAATCCTGGCCTGCCTCTGACAAAAGAACCCCTGGGCAAATTCTGGACAAACTCCAGGTGAACTTTGACGTGCGATCTGTCTCCGAGGTAAAGATGCGCTTCTTTTCCAGACGACAACTACCTGGTGAGACCCTGCGGGACTATGCTTTATCCCTCCAAGAGGCGTTCAGAGCTGTGGTGCAAGTGGATCCACGTGAAAATGTGGACTCTGATAAAATCTTGCTTGACCGCTTCATAGAAGGGGCGGGTACCACATTGCTCCAGAGTCAGTTGCGAATGCTTGCTGCACAACATCCCAGCATCACGTTTGCTGACTTCAAGGCCCTTGCCATCCAGGTCTTGGGACAGGAGCAGCCCCAGCCGAGCCCAGTCATCTGTGCTCCCTCACCTGGACCCTCAACAAGCATTGCTCCAGTTGTCCTGCCACTACCTCTGGGTACCTCACCTGCTGCCCAAACTGCGCAGACTACACCAGCAGACTCCAGAGATGACCTTCTGGCCCGAGTGGATCATCTGACCCGTGCCATGGAACAGATCACCGTCCGTCTAGATCGTCTGACCCAGCTGTCTTCATCGTCCAGTGATCCTTTGCGAAGTCTCAACATCTCACCTGAGTCGCCACCCAGACATCCGTCTTCAGTGAAACCTCCTCAGAGTGAGAGGCCATACTGTACCTATTGCCATAGATATGGACACACCAGGCCTCAGTGTTTTCAGTTAAACGGGCCACCCCCGAGGCAGCGGGCCGCCCCTCGGGAGGAAAGAAGAAGGGCCCAGGTGAATCTTCAGTGCCATTGTCACGCTTCGTCTCAGCCTGCCCACACATCACAATCCGGGTGAACGGCGTCCCTCTGACAGCGTTGGTGGACACTGGATCTCAGGTAACAACCCTGCGCAAGCAGGTGTTCCTTGAACATTGGGACTTAGGTGTGTTGAATAGAACACCTGACACATGGATAAATCTGTGTGCCAGCAATGGACAGCCCATACCACAGCAGGGTTATTGGGAACCCACTATCCAGATTGGGGACTTGAAACTGCCTAGACAGGGTGTAATTGTCACTGATGTAGAGGATGATAGGTTTGCAGTTGTAATATTAGGCATGAATGTTTTACGCCATTGCTTTGCAGAAGTGTTGGATGCCTTGCATGCCTCTCTCCCTACAGCTTCTCCCAGTGACCAGCAGACCATTCAGCGGGCCATTCGTGTACTCAATGCCCAGCACAAGTTCGCCAACAAACAAGGTGAAATTGGTCGAGTCCAGATCCAAGATACCCGTCCAGTAACCCTACAGCCTGGAACAGAAACTATGGTGTGGTGCCGTGCCCGTCCGGGCATAGAAAATCAGGACTACGAGGCCTTGCTACAACCCATACAGGTAGATGGCCAACCACTTGTCATGGCTGCCCGCAGCCTTGTCACAGTTTCCAATGGACGTGTTCCTGTCCGCTTAGTCAACTTGGGCGATGCTCCCGTGAACCTCCACAAGGTCCACTCTGTGGCCCTGCTACACCGGTTAGCACCAGAAGACATTCTCTCTGGTGATTCTACCACCACACAGCGTTCCACCCAAGCTGCTGAGAACATTCAGAATGGAGCCACGAAGTCCTGGTGGGATGAATTGAACGTGGGAGACGCCAATACCCCTATAGAGCACATCAATGGGGTTCGCAATGTGGCCAAGCGTTACCAACAGGCATTCAGCAAACACCCATTGGACTTTGGTAAGACCACGACCATACAACATCGCATTCTAACTGGCGACCACCATCCAATCAAGGAGCGTCACCGTCCAATACCACCAGCAATGTACCAACCGGTGAAAAAGTTGATCCAAGAGATGCGAGATGCTGATGTCATCCGGGAGAGTAACAGCCCCTGGGCAGCCCCGCTAGTCCTTGTCAAGAAGAAAGACGGAACCCTACAATTTTGTGTGGACTATCGTAAACTCAACAACGTCACGCACAAAGACGCATACCCATTGCCGCGGATTGAGGAATCTCTAACGGCTTTGGGATCAGCTACCTGTTTCTCGACCCTGGACTTAACCAGTGGATACTGGCAAGTCCCTATGGCGCCTGAAGATCGTGAAAAGACTGCGTTTACGACCCCGATGGGACTCTTTGAATTCAATAGTATGCCATTTGGGCTATGTAATGCCCCAGCCACATTCCAACGGCTTATGGAGAGGTGCCTCGGTTATGAGAATTTCAAGAGTGTGCTACTGTACCTGGACGATGTTATTGTATTCTCCCGGACATACCAAGAACACCTTCGTCACCTGTCCGAGGTATTCAAGGTACTTATACAGCACGGCCTAAAGGTGAAGCCCTCCAAGTGCCACCTGTTGAAACCCCAAGTTCACTACCTTGGGCATGTCGTGAGTGCACAAGGCGTCCAACCTGATCCTGAAAAGATCGCTGCAGTCCAGAACTGGCGAAGACTAACTACCGTCAAAGAAGTCCGAAGCTTCCTTGGATTCGCAGGTTACTACCGGCGTTTCATACCACACTTCGCCCAAGTAGCCGAGCCTCTGAACGAGTTGTTGCGCGGTTGTCCCAGAGAAAACTACAACCGAAAGCTTCCGGTAGACTGGACAGCGCGTCAAGAGGAAGCCTTTCAAGCGCTTAAAGCACTTCTGACGCAACCACCAATTCTAGCCTATCCCGACTACAGTCAGCCATTCCGCTTGTACACAGATGCAAGTCACCAAGGTTTGGGTGCAGTGTTGTCCCAGGTTCAGGACAACAAAGAGCGAGTCATCGCCTACGCCAGCAGGAGTCTGAGAGGCGCGGAGAAGAACGACCAGAACTATAGTTCTTTCAAACTCGAACTTCTGGCGCTTGTCTGGGCCGTGACAGAGAAGTTTAAAGACTACCTGGCTGCCACACCCTTTACCGTGTACACAGATAACAATCCGTTGGCGCATCTGGACACTGCTCGACTGGGAGCCCTTGAACAACGGTGGGCCTCAAGACTCGCGAATTACAAGTTCTCTGTCAAGTATCGCAGTGGCAAGTCCAACGCTAACGCTGATGCACTCTCAAGGTTGCCTGTGGGAGAAGAACTACCCCGAGAAGACATCTGGGAAGAGGTGGAGATGCTACCATTCTACAACAAGTTTGCCCAACAGGTTGCTATTGGTGTCCCTGTAGAAGGAGAATCTCTGGCGAAAACAGCTGCCGAATCCCTCCAGGAGCCATCTCTGTGGAAAACGTTCCAAGAAGAGAGCAGAGTTTTAGGAGAATTGTCAGATTTCCTGCTTACAGGAAGAATACCAACCCGTGTAAAGAGAGGTCTTCATGACATGGAATTAAAACGCCTTTGGCGACAGAGGAAGCGCCTGTTTGTCCAACGAGGCCTTCTACTTAGAAACACTCTTGATCCTGTCACAGGTGAAAGGCTTCATCAGATCCTCGTACCAAGAAGAGACGCACAGATGATACTTGAGGCGTATCATGACAGATCCGGTCACTTCGGGGTACAAAAGACCGAAGCTACCATCCGTCGTCGCTTCTATTGGGTTGGGATGAGGAGTGACATTGAGAGTTGGTGCCGAGAGTGTCCCGCCTGTAGTATCACCAAGGAAGGTCGAAGAGATCAGAAGGCCCCTCTACATCCAATTAAGACTCAAAAGCCGTGTGAAATTGTTGCTCTGGACCATGTGAAGTTGGGTCCCACACGTTCCGGCTACAGCTACGCTCTGACAATGGTGGATCATTACTCCAAGTTCCTTGTCATCGTGCCTGTCAGAGATCTTACAGCAAGAACTACGGCTGAGACCTTCTACGCAGAGTTTGTCCGCCATTACGGTTGTCCTGAGCATATCCTCGCTGACTGTGGATCGGCGTTTGAATCCCAATTGTTCCGTGAGCTGTGTCAGTTCCAAGACTGCAAGAAGTTGCGAACCACAGCGTATCACCCTCAAGGGAATGGTATGTGCGAGAAGGCAAATCAAGTGATCATCGGCATGCTAAGAACAGCCGCAGTGACACCTGGTGTTGAGTGGCCTGAGCGTATCAAGGACTTGGCCTATATTTACAACAACACACCCCAAACATCTACGGGATACGCACCGTTTTATCTAATGTTTGGAAGACAAGGTCAACTTCCTTCAGACTTAACCCTTGGTGTGAAGGTCCCTGACACCATCAATCCACTACCCATAACAGACTGAGTTGTTGAACACCGCCGACGTATGGAGGAAGCTAAAGAGATAGTTGAAACGTGCATGGATGAGGTTCGTAGGAGACAACAGGAGGATTACAACCATCACGCCCATGCAGCGCCCCTGAAAGTTGGCGACCGTGTATGGTTAAGGAATAACCATCGGAATGGGAAATTGGATCCATTCTGGGAGAAAGAACCATACAGTGTCATCTCCATACCATATCCTGAATCCGACGTGTATGAGATCTCTAAACCTGGGAGACAGCCCCAAGTAGTACACCGAAACCGTCTGAAGCTGTGCCTTAAAGAAGGACTACCCACAGAGGTGCCCCCAGCTGAGACAACGAGTACAGAGATCTTGTCACCTTCTGAAGCGAAAGAGAGACCCCCAACGTTAACTGAGCTTATGTGGGCACCTAAACTACTACCATTTAGCTGTTATCCACCAATTGCTCTAGTGCAAGAGAACCCTTCGACAGATGATTTAATTGATTTCAGTGACTCTGTTCCTGATTCAAATCTTGTTCCACTTAGGCGTTCTGAGCGTACCACAAAAGGCATACCTCCAACACGCTATAGTGATGCCATGGCTGTCCTTGGGTAAAAGAGGTTAACTGTCTCTGCTTCTGTATATATGTTATTCCTGCTCTGATTACATTAATGTTTTTCCTGTGTGTATATACAGTATATATATAATATCTTGCCATGTAATATAGTATTTACATTTATATGCAACAATCCAAGCCATAGTGCCTGGCTCACCGAGCCAAGGAAGTTCTGTTACCCTATTGCGGTATGGACATTGGTGCTAGAGTGCCTACTCTTCCTTACAGAAAGGACTGTTTATTGTTTCTCAGAGAGACTCTCATGATAATGGACACTCACGAAATTTGTGCCAGAGAGCCTCTGGACCCATTTGCACTTTATTCGTATTTATTAACGTTATGTTACATTTCTCACCTTCACCCCAGCCCGTCGCCGAGGTCGGCTCAGTGAAATAGGGGGAGTATGTGGCATCCCAGAGCTGGCTATGGCTGGGCTGAGGGTGATCTCTGTGCATTGTATTATTTCCTGTTGCTTCATAGCCTGTGTGACATAGCAGGGGGTCCTGAGTCTCACACAACACAGCGCCACCTAGTGAGCCTCACACATGCATTACACTTCCCATAGGATTGACTAGTAACCACATGTCCAATGGGAGGACATCGCCTGGGAAAAGGGGAGGAGTCAGCTGATCACTGGGTCCCCATGGTAACACCCCTGCAGGAAGGTCCTGCGTGTGAGGAGTTAGAAGTGTGGAGTGTTAGGAGGAGGAGGTGAGGAGATAAGTGTGATGTCCTGTGAAGAAAGCAGTGAGTTTAGTGCAGGAATCTCAAGTCCTAGACAGGCCCAGGAAGGTTGGAGAGCTGACATACTCCAGCTATTCAGAAGATCCTGTCCCCTGTCTGCCTAGCCATCGCCCTGAAGGAAGTCAAGCATCATTATCTTGTCAGCATGAGACTGTGGAGAGAACATTCTGGAACACGTGCTCCATAGCCAGTATCACAGGATCCAGGGGCCAAGGCCAGACCTGTGGAATATCCTGCCACCCTGACTATTGCACCCCGAAACTCTGAGCTATCAGGACCACATAACGTGAGTGGGGAATATTATGTACTAGTATCATGGTGGGCATCCTCCTATGAGCCAAATAGGAGCCCAGACACACCTTAGGGCTGTAACACTGAAGTATAAGGGGCTAGGAACACCTTTCATCAAGTCTACCCTGCACCCCAGGACTTTGCTGTGTCACCAGGCGTACCCCGTTGTTTTGTATTGAAGAAACTGTTTAAGCATTTGTGCCTCCACACCCATGGAAGTAAAAGTTCAACTTTACAACCGTTTCTGTGTCTGACTCTGCACCGACAACATCAGGGTGCCCCAAACACCACCAGTCGGCACAGTATAGGGGAAGCGCCCCGGGGGAACAATCACCACCAACATTTGTGCAGCCCCCTCATCACCGGTACCAGTGGTGGTAACGTGGGACAGCACCAGCGCTGCGCCCTCGTGCCCAGAGACCGTGACAAGTCTGCGCTGTTTGCACCCCGCAATCCCAACTGCAGCGTTACCTTCCATCTGGTCACCGCACATACAGTGACCCGCTAATAAAGTGTGAAGATGTCAGCAGCCTTAGTAGGCCATACAATGATCCTGTGTCAGAGTGACCCAGTGGAAGCAGCATGAGAAAGACATACAGTGACCCAGGGGCAAAGGTGGAGGTAGCCACAGCCTTAGGAGGCCATACAGTGACCCTGTGTCAGAGTGACCAAGTGGTAGCAGCATGAGGAGGACATACAGTGACCCAGTGACATTGTGGAGGTGTCAGCAGCCTTAGTAGGACATACAGTGACCCGGTAAGAGAGTGTGGAAGTGTCAGCAGCCATACAGTGACCTAGTGGCAGAGTGAGGAGGTGGCAGCAGCGTGAGGAGGACATACATTGACCCAGTGGCAGAGTTGGAGGTAGCAACAGCCTTCAGAGGCCATACAGTGACCCGGTAACAGAGTGTGGAGGTGTCACATCCTTAGTAGGCCATACACTGACCCTGTGTCAGAGTGACACAGTGGAAGCAGCATGAGGAGGTCATACAGTGACCCAGTGACATTGTGGAGGTGTCAGCAGCCTTAGTAGGCCATTCAGTGACCCGGTAAGAGAGTGTGGAAGTGTCAGCAGCCTTACTAGGCCATACAGTGACAGAATGGCAAAGTGCGGAGGTGGCAGCAGCTTGAGTAGGCCACAGAGTGGCAAGGTGATAAAATGTGTAGGTAGTAACATCCTTAGGAGGCCATACAGTGAACCAGTGGCAGAGTGAGGAAGTAGCATCAGCGTGAGGAGGCCATACAGTCACCCAGTGGCAGATTGCAGAGATGGCAGCAGCGTGAGCAGGCCACAGAGTGGCAAGGTGATATAATGTGTAGGTAGCAACAGTCTTAGAAGGCCATACAGTAACCCAGTGGCGGAGCGTGGTGAGGCAGCATGGATCATTTAATCTGCTGCATCAGGCATAGGTGGGTGGAAATCCTGGCTGATCCATGCTCGATTCATCTTCACAAAGGTCAGTGTCTCCAAATTTTGGTTGGACAGGCAAGTTCTCCTTGAGGTAACTATGGCCCCCGCCGCACTACTTGCCGTGCAGGACAGCTTTTCCAGGGCATACTCGGCTAGTTGTGGCCACAAATCCAGTTTGGCTGCCCAGTAGTCCAGCTGATCTTTGATGACTGGTGGCAGGGTGCACTCTAAGTATGCCACCACCTGCTGGTTCAGGTTCTGCTCTGTGTCTAGCTGCTGATGAGCAGCTTCTTCACTATGTGGCTGAAGAAAGCTGCTCATCAGTGACTCTAGGCTCAGGCTGCTGCTGATGGAGCCGATACTGCTCCTGCCACTCCAACCCCCTCCCACAGGTGCCATGCTAGTGCAAGTTGAATGCTCAAGGCCCCCCCGGTCGGACATGCGAGAGGACAGCGGCCAACTTGCTACATAACATGCCTCTATAGTAGTTCAGTTTGTCCTCCCTCTCAGCGGGTGTAAAAAAGGCCCCCATTTTTCCCTGGTAGGGAGGGTCTAACATGGTGGAGAGCCAGTAGTCATCCCTCTGCCAAATGGTGACATTTCGGCTGTCACTGTGCAAGGAAGTCAGCATGCATCGGGCCATTTGCGCAAGTGACTCCGAAGGACTCCCTGCATCCATCTCCATTGCATACTGCTACAGTGTGCCTGGGTCATCTGCCTCATCTTCCTCATCTCCCTCTGGCTGTTCTGGTTGCTCCTGCTCCTCTGCTCCACCCATTTGACTACACATTGTTTGTGCTCCAATGTCCTCCTCATCCACCTCCTCCTCCAGTTCAGCCCCCACAGGGCTTATGTGGCGTTGAGATGTAGACGCCACATCTCCAGTCCCCTGACCAGCCAGATTGATAAGCATCTTTTACAGGATGTGAATCAGTGGAATGACTTTGTTCATCCCGTAGTCCTGGCGACTGACTAACAAAGTGGCCTCTTCAAAGGGAACTAACAAACGGCAGGTGTCACGCATGAGCTGCTACTGGCTATCGTTATAGTTACACAGGGGAGTACCTCTGTCCGTTTGGTTCATCAAGAAATCGTTTATGGCTTTTCTCTGTTCATATAGTCGATCCACCATATGGAGGGTTGAATTCCAACGGGTGGAAACATCGCATATTTGCCTATGTTGTGGGAGGCCGTTCTGCCGCTGCAGCTCAAGGAGGGTGTGCTTGGCGGTGTACGAGTGGCTGAAGTGCATGCAAAGTTTCCTTGACATTGTGGTTGATCCCACATTTTATATACTAAAACATAACTTTTAATAAATAGATAATAAAAATTATACCACTTCTCAAAAAAATATATTCAAAAGTGCCAAGATGAATACCACCAATGACATTACATATATACCTCTAATTCACCAGATCTTATGTAAAAAAGTTCTATATTTCAATATCATATATCTCATAACTCATACCAAACAATTAACATTAGCAGAGAATAGTGAATTTTTTAAAAACGAATAAATCAGTTTGATCTCACCACTCCGCTGGTTCATGTAGTTCGCCTGTGAAAAGTACGTAGGGACATTTAGGGACAGTTGTATGGTATTGCCCTTGTCAGGGCGGGAGTTATGGGGGTTAGAGGTGAGAATTAAGGGTGAGTTAGGGTATGCACGGGACCCAACACCCATTCTGACTGACCTCTTGATATACAGGCGAACTACATGAACCAGCGGAGTGGTGAGATCAAACTAATTTATTCGTTTTAAAAAAAATTCACTATTCTCTGCTAATGTTAAATTGTTTGTATATCACGGAAGGGCTGAAAAGGCAATGGACATCTATAGGTGTTATGAAGACAGTATTTTTGCTGGAGCTTTGCGAGATACTAGCATCATACCATTGTGTTTTGCTGATATGGGCGATCTGAGTATATATTTATTACACATAGTACATAGTCTAATCCACAACTCCACGTACATGGCACGGCTATACTCTAGAGTCCCTACAACTGTGTAATATGACATACAAGGCAAAAAAAAAATCCTGCTTACATATGAAACTTGAGGCATCCAGAGGTACAACGCAACCCCAGAGAGTGCTGTATTATGGTTCAGCACAACTAGCGTAATACACTCCTGTGCATAAACTCTAACCTTTATATTACCAAGTCCATAAATATAATAATTCAGGGGTCATTACTTAATTATTAAATAAAGTTTAATATCATGAATTAAATGGAAATATTACACTGAAGATTTTATAGAGACATAGATTGGAAATCATCAAGACTGGCATATTGTACGCTGCTCTTGATGTCTGCGCTGGTGGAGGATGTGCTTAATTCATGACGACAGCTCATGACTGGAATAGACTTTTGTCATCATTTATGCCAAAACAGTGGCATAAATGATGATGAATTTGCAGCACCAGATTGGCTTGCCAACGTCCTGCCGAATCCACTTTGCAAAAGGTGGCAAGACATGCCCAAAAGCACCACTTGCGACTATTTTAGTTGCAAGTGGCGTTAAAAAATTATTAACCACGGGGTTGCAACTATTTTACACCAGAAAAGTGGCATAAAATAATCATGAATTTCCCCCATGGAGTGAAAAAATCAGGAATGGATTTACAGAGACACTTATTGTAAGTCAGCAGAGTTAGAAATCATAATGACATTTTCTTCTTTCATGTCTCTTGTGTTGTCTTTATTCTCCGGATACCATATAGTCGCGCAGCTCCTTCAGCAGCTCTTCTACTTTTGCCGGAAATGTATTTTTTAGGTTTTCCAGATGAGGCTTAGCATGTTCCTTCAGGTTCTCATAGTTCTTCTGCACCTTCTCTTTCAGCTCCTTATAATCCTTCTGTAATTCACCTTCCATATCGTTTCGATATTTCTCATACTCTGCATGGACTTCATCCACATAGGGCTGCAGCTTGACACGTAGGCTGTCGATCTCAGCACGCAGGTTGTCCCGACTCTTTTCAGCAACGGCTTCCAGCTTTTTACAGAATTGTACGACATGCTTTCTAATTCCAGATACAAGATCAGATCCAACCGGCACAACTTTTTTTACAACGTTTTCAGCTTGCTCTTCTAAAGCATTACTGAAATCCTCCAAAATTGGGAGTACTTTCTTTGTGAATACTGGGAACCTCTCCTCTAGCTTTTCTTCAAATTTTTTCCATACTTTATCAGCATAATTTTCTAGAGCATCCTCTAATTTTTCAGCGTGTTTCTTTGCAGCTTTTATATTCTCTTTAAGATGATATCTGGGAGTGAAGAAGTAAATATTAGAAACTGCATGAATTTAGCACTGTACACTGTCATACATAGAGATAGGCAGCATACACCATGTCAGGCAGTCTACAGTATATGTCCATATAGTTTACTGGGTAGATTATTTAACAAACTACCCAGTTTTTATTACATAGACACTGAGAAGACATTTTGTCCATAGAGGCTGGTATACCATTACCTTCCTTCCCCTTCCCCCCATTGCTGTAGGGGCCCAAACACCAACCATCTTGAGACCTGCTGCTGTGTGATCAGGTTTTTCTGGCACTAATATGGCCCGGGTTCAAGGTAATGGCCAGTTAATTGACTATTGAGAGGGCTTACAGGACAGAAACAGTCTGAGGCAAAGACTAGGCAGTGTCAATGCAGTTTTAGGAATTTGCCAATACGTGTCTGGTAATATTTGCATGGAATGATTTTTATGGGTGGGCCCTAAGCACCCCAGTCCGACACTGGCCTCAATTCATGAATGTTGTGGACTACACAACACAAGAGCAAGAGTCCATGTCCAGTTAGTAATACATTGATGGACTCTCGCACAACTTTATGCTATCCTTAGACTGGGCAGCAATACACCTGGAGACACGTTCCGTTCCAGAGACAAATATTTCTATCTGTATTGTATTATATTGATATTTATTACATTTGATGAAAATGTCTTACTCCTTTGCAAGGCTTTCAAAATCCAGGTTTTTAAAAACATCGGCTACTATTGCAATCCCATTATACAGAATCCTCTCTATGGTTTGGTCATAAGTTTGTTCTTGCTGAGGTTCATCGTGTTGCCAAAAGTAGCGGCCCTGTGCCCCTGT
This sequence comes from Leptodactylus fallax, assembly GCA_947044405.1. Taxonomy (NCBI): domain Eukaryota; kingdom Metazoa; phylum Chordata; class Amphibia; order Anura; family Leptodactylidae; genus Leptodactylus; species Leptodactylus fallax. The sequence continues at coordinate 2,110,702 of CAMRHE010000178.1, read as the reverse complement.
AAGACAGTGTCACAAGAAAGATTTGCTGGATGTAAAGTTGTCCATAAAAGGTAAGAAATGCATGTTATCATAAAAGAAAAGAAGAAGGTGGATGGCACTCATTGCCCAAAGTGTCTGATGGTTAAGAGGCAGCCATACATCTTTTCACATCTTTTGCTGAATGTCTGGTTTAGCTGTGAATGAATCCCCCATATACTGTACATAAACTCTTAGTTCCGGCAAACTTGCAATAGTTGTCATTGGGGTGAAGGGATCATGGTTAATCTCCCCTGAGAAAAAAAGGATCAGGAGTTGAATTCAACATGTCCGATCCTTTCTTCCCCTGACATCATTTGTCAGGGAAGAGTTGGGAAGACCCCATACACCTAAGATAGTCAGCAACAATGCAATCTAAATAAAAAGGGTTTGTCTCCATAGCACAAATCCCATTAAAATGACACATTAAAGGCGTTGGACACTTTCAGACCAATACTGAGAGACAAATGTTATTGTTATCTGCCTGGTAACGAGCTGTGCACCTGTGTTTCCATCACATGATCATGAACTGTATATGACATGACCATGGACCGTATATCACATGACCATGGACCATATACAGGGTCAGACTGGCCCCGTGTCAGTAGGGGGCTCTACCGAACCCCTACTGCTTTTTTCTAATAAGAAGTGGAGGTGCGGTAACGGCCCCTATTCACTTACCTCTCCTCTTTCCTGGCCAGGGAGCCCCCCCAGTATGCCACACATTACATCATCGCGACGCACAGGGCCCAGACTGAAGCGAGAAGAGGAGAAGCTGCGAGCAGGAGCGGGGAAAGGTAAGTGATGCAGCCAGGTTCTCCCTAGTTTTGCGATCCAGGGAGAAGTGGTGCCGCCAACCTGGTTCTGCTACTAGAAGAGCAGAAAGCCACTGGCTTCCTGCTCTACTACTCCCACGATTGTAGGCCACAGGCCCATGGCCTACAAGCTAAGCTCCGATACTTACCTGCTCTCCGGCGCCTCCTGCTTCTTCCTTCTCATGACGTCACATCAGTGCACCCGGAGCAAGAAGGAGCGGGATCGGGGAGCAGACAGGTAAGTAATCACCCAATCTACTATAGGGGGACCAGTGAAGGGTCCCCCCCCCATATAGTGGTCCCTTCACTGACCCCCCTATACTGTACAGTGTCCCCTTCACTATACCCCCCATACAGTGGCCCCTTCACTGATCCCTTAAACAGTATGGGGACCATTTATGGGACCATTATATTGTGGGGTGGTGCGGTAGTGATGGAGGCCAATAGCCTGGGGGACATTAAAGGGGTTGTCCAGGATAACATTTTTTTTTTTTTTTTAATTACGCCAGGGCAGGTGAAAAACAAAATCCCAAACTTTCTCTCCTGTCCCCAGTGTCTCCCAGCGCGCTTTGGTCCTGCAGCTCTGTTGTTTTCCTCCAGCGAAAGTTCCCTCTGCACGTGACTACCTCTGATGTCATGTGACTCCTGAGGCCAATCTGAAGCCAATCAGAAGGGACCTGGGACGTCACAGCCAGTGAGGACTTCCGGCACAATAAGAAGACAGCGGAGCTGCAGGACCGGACCATGCTGGCACGACACCGGGGACAGGTGGGTATGTTTTTGTTTTTTTTGGGGGGGTGTAGGGGGGGTTCACTTCCCCCCGGACTAATTATGAAAAAGAAATTATACTGGACAACCTCTTTAAAGTGTGGCGCATTAGGGGGGTTATTAAAGGGGTTGTCCAGGCATAATTTGTTATGGTTCATCCTCAGGATAGGCCATAATTACCTCATCTGTAGGGAGCTGACCCTGGACCGATCAGCTGTATGGAGCCACTTCTGGCGCCCGTCCTGTACACAATATGGGGCCAGAAGCAGAAAGCTTTGTCCACTGTATATTAGCCGGGAACCTTCACTACATCTCAGCACTCAGTGAAGTCAGTAGGAGCTGAGCTGCAGTGAAGGCGCCGGGCAACTATACAGCGGATGGAGCTTTCTGCTTCCAACCCTGTGTTGTGTACAGAACGGGCACCAGAAGTGACTCCATACAGCTGATGGTGCCGTGTGTCAGCCCCCTATCGATCAGCTGACACACAACCCCAGCTGGCAGCACAGAGGAATAAAATTACCTTCAACTGCCTGTTGTCTGTAATGAAAATATTATGTTGTGTTTTTGCCTCTTTCCCGAGCTTCCTGAGCACTGGCTATGGATAGATTAATATTTATTTAAACATTTATCCACATTCCAATTCCAGCTGGTTATATCCTACAAATAAGATACTGGAAAATATCCAGTCAAAACTCTTGTGCATATATATATATATATATATATATATATATATATATATTATTTTTATATATATATAAATATATATATATATATATATATATATATATATATATACACTTGTCCTTTGTGAGGAAATGATGGCTGAGAAAGTTGTTGATCCTGCTAGACATGTTTCAGAACTGCTTTAGCTTTTTCCACAATAGTAAAAAGTGATTATCAGTCTTTTTGTGAAATATAACTGGCTGTTATGCAACTGGTTTGGGCAAAATCATGACCCCCTATAACAGAAATTGTCCTGACCAACTAGAATTTGATCTTGCAGAGGCTAAAAGGATTCAATCCTAGGCATGTACAATGGTTCTTAAGCTCAGCACTAAAGAAAGGGTACACCTTTACCTTAATTTCACCACCGCACATGCGTTGGGGATCAGTGACACATCTCAGCATATCTCTATAAAAGATGAAGAATATCTATGGCCAGTTTAGGGTGGGCTTCTAGTTTCAGTCTTTTAAGGGTAAGGACTTTCAGTGATTTTACCAATGTTCAGAATTATTTATACAGTTATTGAATCCAATATCAGGAATGGATTAAAAAAGAGAAACTCTGTCTGTCATTTATAGGTTCTTGCTCTTTATGATGTTTCAATGTTTCCAAAACTCCCTAAAAAACCTGAACATGTGTCCTTACCCCGATGCAGTTTTTAAAGCCGAAAACAGGTGTGGAACTTGAAGGTAGAGACACTACAAAGGACAGATGAGACGTATTCTCTTTTTCAATCCTCTCCTGGTTTTGGCTTTAAACCAGAATTTGGAAGCATACCCTAAGTATGGCCAACTAGTTTAACAGTTGAGAAGCCAAACTAGTACAGTATGAACTGAATGAGTAGTCGGTAAGGGTAGAGCCAAATAGTGCAATGCTAACACGATTCTGAAGCTGATGCGGTTTTTAAATTGTTTGTGAGGCTGGGGTCTCACTCTGCGTAATACAGTACCTGCAAAGTGGAGGAGAGTCTGGATAATCCAATCCAAACATTGCAGAAAAAAATCTACAGCAGTTTTTGAAATTGCAGCATGTCAATTATACCTGCGGATACGCTGGCGTTTTCTGTATAGGTATAATAAGGGCAGAAACTCTGCAAAAATGTAATAAAGAACACTGCGGAAAAAAACACAATGCGCTTCCGCAACTTTTTTTTGCTGCGTTTTTTTTTTTTTTTTTTTTTTTGCTGCGTCTTGCTACGTAGTGTCTTAGCCTGATGTGACTTCATGATCTTGCCAGTGAACAGCAGCTTCATCCACAAATCTGCATGCCCATTTCAATCATCCAGGCGGTATTGCAGGTGAAAGAGCTGTTTTCTGGTAAGATCATTCAGCCATTTACTAATCAATTGAACACACAGTTTTCAGTCGCATTGTGGTCACGTCAGAGTTACCATGTGCATTCTACCATTATAGGGTTTACACCATCTGGACAACCATATTTCTGATTTGAGCTATGGATACAGTCACTGGTACACCTAGTGATCAGCTGTGCAAATGCAGTATAGCTCCACATTTCTCCTGCAGACGGCACAGGAAGTGAGACGTGACCTCTATTTAAAGCATGTTTGGACTATTTGTGTCATTAATACACTTTGTAATATACTTTATTAGCAAACTTTGGTTCCTTTCTATGAAATCCTGTAATTCTTTATTCTTTTCGTTGCTTCTGTATTACCATCCAGTAAAAGTCTTATGACCAGGGGATGTCTATTTGGACAATTACACTATGTTCACATCTGCGCCAGAGTCTCTGTTGAATAGACGCCTCCAGTTTCAGTTTAAAAACTACGGACACCCTACGAACTCCACTATAGTCAATGGGGTCTGCCGGGCTCCGTGTATAACTGCTAGTTTAGCAATCTGCCTTTCTGTTGTTCTGATCCTCTGAAGGGCAGCGCTACTGTGAACCTAGTGTAAGGCCCCACGTCATGGAAATGAAGCATTTTTGGTTTCTGCAGTAACAGAGCAGATAAAAAATGCTTGTTTTTGAGTACCAGCACAGCGAATAAGATTTTCATTAATCTCATCCTCTCCTTACGGAACAAAAAGAGCTGCAGAAAATCTGCTTTTAAAGAAATGTGTGAATTTTTGAAAAATGCATCATGTTAATTTTACCTGCACAATTGTGAGTGTTTTCCCTACAGATTTAATAGGGGAAGACACAGAGAAAAACACAGCAAAAACTCAATGAAAAACACTGCAGAAAAAAATGTGATTCGTTTTCGCTGCATTTTTTTCCTGCAGCGTTTTTTAGCTGCATTTCACTATGTGCAGCCTTAGCCTAAAATGGTTTTATAACAGTGGTAAGTATTTATACTGTGGTTTAAGTACATAAAATGATGCAAAACTAAAGTGAACAAATGTCCCAAGAGTCATCATACCTGTAAAGAAGAGCAGGGCTACAGATAGTAGCAAAACTTTCATGCTTAGGCAGATCCGTCAATACACCATATAAGTGACCTGTGATAGATATATACAGATGATAATACTTAAAGGAACACTATTAAAAATGACCTAGTCATTGACATTCTCCTCTCTTCTCAGCTATATATAGATTAGCAACTACAATGAAATGATACATTCTAATAAAGGAATGTAATATTCACATAAACAGATAACTTACAGAAATTCAGGATGTCGTGTGAGCTGTGGCTGCCTAATGACAGGTATATATATAGCGATTCTACCACCCACTGATGGGCACTGACCCAAACTGATTATACAGACACGTTCAACACAAAGTCCTAAAGGACCAATAACACAGTACAAAAATATAGCGTGAAGACAGAAGAGGGGGCACAAAGGGGAGAGAGGCAGGGGCACAAGCCATGACATAGGGTGAGAATCTCATATCAGGTACCCTAGCTGGCAGCATATATACAGTCCATCTCTGCACCATCACTATACCCAATTTTGAGAGGGGACAACAAACACCTCCTAGCATGAAGATATAAAATAACCTTGTACTTCTTGTTGAAAATCTTATGTTGTGTTTTGTCTCATAATATTCAAGTTTACTGGCTATGAATAGATATGGGTACTTTCTAGTGTTACCACGGGATGAGGGCAGAACAGAAATATGTCTCTGGTAACCACAGGGACAAAGATTTGTAGTGGAAGAAATATCATCTCTCAAGACGTCTTATTTAGTTACTTTATCAAACAGCATTTAATAGACTAATAATTGTTAAAACGTAATTATGTAGCAAAGGTCAACATGACTCATAGCGCGTTAACACACTTGGGTTTTCATGGACTTTTGTTGTCTTGCAGAAAGTCAAGTTAAACACTGCTACATCTGTATATCCACATGCCAACTAGTTATATCCCACAAATAAGACTCTGCATGATGTCCTGTCTAAACTGTTGCACATGTATTATCATGTTGTCCTTCGTGAGAAGTTGATGGCTGAGAAAGTTATTTATCCTTCTAGATAAGTTTCAGAGCTGTCTTGGTGCCTTCCTCAGTGCCAAAAAGTGATTCATTGTCTTATTTGTGGAATATAACTGTTTTTTATGCAACTGGTTTAGACAGAACCAAATACCTTTGACAAATATTGTCGGGGCCAACAAGCATTTGATCTTGCACAGGTTTCATACTGTTGGACTACAGATACAAGCCTTACCTTTGTCGTAACTAAAGTCGTTTGGGCCCCGGTGCAAACTTTTGTTCAGGGCCCCCTACCACCTCCATACAGTGTATTCTTGATAGAGACCCCACGAAATTCAACAAATATTCATGAGGTTCGGCTCTCCACTTTGGTACTGTTATACTCTAGGGTCTCCTAGAGATTGTAGTGAAGGCAAACTTCTAACTGGTGGCTGTAATTTATCTTCTCCCTTCTAGTCCTCATCTGTGTCATGTGACAGCAATAGGACTCTCCAGCATGTTTTGTGTAGACAGTTTCTATATTCATTCCTATGAGACTCACATCAAGGCTCTCACAGATATGGATAGAAATACTGACTTTCTGTCTGCACTGGACACTGTGTTACTTGGAGAGTCCGAGTGGTAGTCACATGACACAACTGAGGACCAAAAGAGAGTAGTAAGAAGATTAACTTCAGTAAAATTTACAGCACTTCACCATTGTAAAAGACCAGTGAATAAAATTTTGGGGAGAGTGCTTCTTTAACATAGATACCAGCCCATTGGTTTCTATATATAGTGCATGCAACGGAACTGGACTCCCAGAGAGGTGTCAAGAGAGACTACAGGAGAGTGCACCGGTGAGGAGGTGAGCGTCAAATAAAACATCATTGACATCAGCACAAATGTGACAACTTCGGGCAGATTTATGAAACTGGCTAAACGAAAAACTGCATATAGCAACCAATCACAATGCAGCTTACATTTTTCAAGAGCACCATAACATGATGCAACAAAAGTGCTATGGGTAAGATGCTCTGGGTAACAAAAACAGTTTTTCTTTCAGACTCCTTTATCAATCTAAGACAGGTTTAATAATCCTAAGATTTAGACTTTACAAATATAGGGGCTGATTTACCAAGTATAGTGTGTAGTACACCAGTCTTAATTATTGGCAGTGCCAAAGTGAGATTCACAAACATTATTAAAAGGGGCATGTCTCTTCATTATAGCAAATATTGGGTAACCCATGTGCCAGAGATGGAAATCTATGACAGCTGAAGATTAGTACAGATTTCCATCATTATTTGTACCGTTTTTCTTGCACAAATAATGTTAAATTTGTCAGACACGAAGTCCCTTCTTCTCCCAACCACAACCTGTCTACCTACGCAATCAGGGGAAAATCACAGCTGGTGCAGGTTTTTATACCAACCATTAGGCTAAGACCCCACATAGCGAGCCGAAGCCAAAAAGCACTGCAGAAAAGCCTGCGGCAGAAACACATTGCGTTTTTTTCCACACCACTTTTCACAGAAAATCCGCAGAGTTTTCCTCTGCAGACTTTCTGCTTCTATTGTACCTATAGTGAAACCGCCAACATTTCCGTAGGTATAATTGACATGCTGCGATTTACAAAAACTGAACTCTTTTTTGAAATCGCAGCATTTCTGCTGCAGATATTTTTCTGCAATGTGTAGATGGGATTAGCCAGCGTCCCATCCACTTTGCTGGTACTGTAATATGTGGTGTTTTTTGGCATGCGTTTCCACCGCGGCCAAAACGCAGCTTATTCCCAACGTGGGGCCCCTGCCTTACGCACATAATAAATGTGATGCAGAGATTGTAGGCCAACTTATTTGTGCAAATTAAATCATAATTCTGGTGCAAGTGAATATACATATATATATATATATATATATATATATTTACAGTGGGCAAAAAAAGTATTTAGTCAGCCAACAATTGTGCAAGTTCTCCCACTTAAAAAGATGAGGCCGGCCTGTAATTGACATCATAGGTAGACCTCAACTATGAGAGACAAAATGAGAAAACAAATCCAGAAAATGACATTGTCTGATTTTTTAAGAATTTGTTTGCAAATTATGGTGGAAAATAAGTATTTGGTCACTTACAAACAAGCAAGATTTCTGTCTCTCACAGACCTGTAACTTCTTCTTTAAGAGGCTCCTCTGTCCTCCACTCATTACCTCTAGTAATGGCTCCTGTTTGACATTGTTATCAGTATAAAAGACACCTGTCCACAACCTCAAACAGTCACACTCCAAACTCCACTATGGTGAAGACCAAAGAGCTGTGGAAGGACCAGAAACAAAATTGTAGATCTGCACCAGGCTAGGAAGACTGAATCTGCAATAGGCAAGCAGCTTGGTGTGAAGAAATCAACTGTGGGAGCAATAATTAGAAAATGGAAGACATACAAGACCACTGATAATCTCCCTCCATCAGGGGCTCCACGCAAGATCTCACCCCGTGGGGTCAAAATGATCACAAGAATGGTGAGCCAAAATCCCAGAAACTCACAGGGGAACCTAGTGAATGACCTGCAGAAAGCTGGGACTAACGTAACAAAGGCTACCGTCAGTAACACACTACGCCGCCAGGGACTCAGATCCTGCAGGGCCAGATGTGTCCCCCTGCTTAAACCAGTACATATCCGGGCCCGTCTGAAGTTTGCTTATAGAACATTTGGATGTTCCAGAAGAGTATTGGGAGAATTTCATATGGTCAGATGAAACCAAAGTAGAACTGTTTGGTAGAAACACAACTTGTAATGTTTGGAGGAGAGTGAATGCTGAGTTGTATCCAGAGAACACCATACCTACTGTGAAGCATGGGGGTGGCAACATCATGCTTTGGGGCTGTTTCTCTGCAAAGGGACCAGGATGACTGATCCGTGTACATGAAAGAATGAATGGGGCCATGTATCGTGAGATTTTGAGTGCAAACCTCCTTCCATCAGCAAGGACACTGAAGATGAAACATGGCTGGGTCCTTCAGCATGATAATAATCCCAAGCACACCGCCAGAGCAACGAAGGAGTGGCTTCGTAAGAAGCATTTCAAGGTCCTGGAGTGGCCTAGCCAGAGTCCAGATCTCAACCCTATAGAAAACCTTTGGAGGGAGTTGAAAGTCCGTGTTGCCCAGCGACAGCCCCAAAACATCACTGCTCTAGAGGAGATCTGCATGGAGGAATGGGCCAACATACCAGCAACAGTGTGTGCCAACCTTGTGAAGACTTACAGAAAACGTTTGACCTCTGTCATTGCCAACAAAGGATATATAACAAAGTATTGAGATGAACTTTTGTTATTGACCAAATACTTATTTTCCACCATAATTTGCAAATAAATTCTTTAAAAATCAGACAATGTGATTTTCTAGATATGTTTTCTCATTTTGTCTCTCATAGTTGAGGTCTACCTATGATGACAATTACAGGCCGGCCTCATCTTTTTAAGTGGGAGAACTTGCACAATTGGTGGCTGACTAAATACTTTTCCCCTACTGTATATATATATATATATATATATATATGTATATCAGAGAAGGAAAAGGGAATGGACTTCCACTATTTTGTAACTGCACACAAGACATCCATTGGTGTAATGAATAGAGTATTTTTGGACAATATAACTGAACTTTGAGAGACACTAACATTATAACATTGTGTTATATATATATAGTATAAAATATACATAGGATAATCTGCAAGGTGCACACCTGCACTCAGAGTCCCTACAGCTCTATATTATGAAATATATCATATATAACACACAAAATTACCTGTTTATGTATGAAAATGGAGGCAGATGTATTGTGCAACCTCACAGAGTGCTGTGTTGTGGCTTTATAAAACTCTGAGTAATCTGTCCTTATATAATCTAGTCCTTATATATTATAAATCAGGCATTAAGTACTTAAACATTATAGACAGTTTAATATTGTGAATTGAATAGAGATACACTGAAGATTTGGGGAAAATGTTAGGAATGGATTTACAGAGACACTCATTGTAAATCAGCAGAGTTAGAAATCATAATGACATTTTCTTCTTTCATGTCTCTTGTGTTGTCTTTATTCTGCGGATACCATATAGTCGCGCAGCTCCTTCAGCAGCTCTTCTACTTTTGCCGGAAATGTTTTTTTTAGGTTTTCCAGATGAGGCTTAGCATGTTCCTTCAGGTTCTCATAGTTCTTCTGCACCTTCTCTTTCAGCTCCTTATAATCCTTCTGTAATTCACCTTCCATATCGTTGCGATATTTGTTATATCCTTCATGGACTTCATCGACATAGGGCTGCAGCTTGACACGTAGGCTGTCTATCTCAGCGCGCACGTTTTCCAGCTTTTCAAAGAAATGTACGACATGCTTATTTACTCCAGCTACAAGATCAGATCCAACCGGCACAACTTCTTTTACAATTTTCTTAAGTTGCTCTTCTAAAGTATCATCGAATTCCTTCAAAATAGGGACTACTTTTTTCCTGAATATTGGGAACTTCTCATGAAGCTTTGCATCGAATTTCTTCCAAACCTCATCAGCGTATTTTTCTAGAGTTTCCTCTAATTTTTCGGTATGTTTCTTTGCAGTTTAATTTTCTCTTTAAGATGATATCTGGAAGTGAAAATGTAAATATTAGAAACTGCACATCAATTTAGCATTTTATACATTGAGTCATGTGATGGAGAGCCCATTGGAGTGTCACCGAGACTGTTGCACTCCATGTTATGCCCCAGGTTTCTAAGCAACCTGCAGACTTTATACATCTTATAACAGATCCCCAACATTTAACATCTGAAAATATCCCCTACATTATTATTGTCATTATTTGACTTTATACATTTGCTTTGCTGTTTTCAGAACTCACATAGAAGTGAATAGAGACAGCTGAACAGCATGACCACTTATCCATTCACAGCCACTGCAGCACCAGGCAGGATGGGGTGTCAGGGGACATTAGTATCGGAGTGAGACTTGGGCCTTACATCTATTAAACATTTATGGTATATCCTATGTATATGCTATAAACATCTAAAATGGACATACCCTTATGATATGTCACCAGAGTATAAAGGCAATATAAGCTAATAATAAGAGATGCACTCATTCCATGTTATAAAAAAAAAAAAAAGCAGGAACAGAGCATTGGAAGCATCTTCAAAATCGGTCATGTGGCCTAAATCCCTTGGGAGGAGGAGTCCTGGAAGTGATGATTTGGCCTCCACAGAACCCTGATCTCAACATCATCCAGTCTGTCTGGGATTACATAAAGAGACAGAAGGATTTGCGCAAGCCTACATCCACAGAAGATCTGTGCTTAGTTCTCCAAGATGTTTGCAACAACATCCCAGTTCATTCAAATACTGTCTGCAAGTGTATCTAGAATTGCTAGAAGGCAAAGGATGGTCACATCAAATATTAATGAGATTTATATTTCTCATTCACTTAATTTTGTTACTTCTTGAAAATAAAGTGTTAACACTTCTGTTTTTAAACCTATTTTTTAATTTGCAGCGTTTCTACATGGCTGTCTAAAACTGTACATTGATGTAATAAGGGTCTCTCTCACAAGTTTATGATATGCTTAGATTGGGCAGCATAGACTGGGTGACAGATTCCATTCAAGCGACAAACAGGACATTTCTTACTCCTCTGCAAGGCTTTCATAATCCAGGCTTTTAAAAACATTGGCTATTATTGCAATCCCATCTTGCATAATATTCTGTATAGACTTGTCAGAAGTTTGTTCTTGGTGAGGTTCATCTTGTTGCCAGAAGTAGCGCCCCTGCGCCCCTGCAAAACAAAGAATGTCACAAGAAAGCTTAAGTGGTTGTTCAGAAAAGGCAGGGAAATATGTTATCATGAAAAAGAAGGAGGTGGTGGATGATGCTTATTGCTAAGAGTCTGATGGGTGGCCGTACACCGGTCTGTTAATCTGAGCTAATTCTCATGATTCCCCCATATACATACACTCTTAGTTCGGACAAGTTTTGCATTTGTTGTCAATGGGGAGAGGGGAGTAAGACTAATTTACCCCCCGAGAACTGTAATGTAGCACTGGACGACTTGGGGCTACTTCGGAGCGTGTTGTCTAAGTGGTCCCCTGATTTTCACCCTTTAACCCCTACACATGGATCTGATCTCTGCAGCAAGAAACCACCAGGTCACTACCTCTCAGACATAGTTTCCAGGAAAATTTCACTTTAGCCACTCCCTCAGTCCCTTCCATGACTGACCAGGGAACCCCGTTTCCCACACAGGAATGCCCACTTTTGCAGCTGGTCACACGGTATTACCACCTGATTTCCTGGGACCTTTGGCATTTATGGTAGGATTAGGCTCTGTACAGTGACAGCTGACCCAGTTAGGTCAAGAGACACTGATGTGGTCAGAGGACGGGCTGAGGTCAGAGCAGTCTTCTTAAAGGGTCAGCACACCCTACGGGCAGGATCTGAATCACAATGCTCATGGCTAGACAATGCAATAGATAGAGAGAGGGTTGCAGCGGGCACCAGAGATACAAGAACAAAGGCATTGACATTGAAATTCAACATGTCTGACCCTTCCTGACATCATGTCAGTTGGTAGTTTTGGGGGAAGATGGACTTTAATTAAAAAAGGCTGGTCTCATAACACAACCCATTCAACCTACTACAGTTTCAAGAAAAGTCTATTTAAATTTTTTTACTTTTTTCAGCTAGATAAACAAATAGTTAACACAAGTTAACATGAAATAGTTGGTTACATTGGAAGACCAGCTTCTTGAAGATTTGCACATTATTACTTACAGGACAGGGCAGAACTCCACCTGCAATGAGACAGACAGCCCCAGCTATTGTTGTGACTCCTGTACAAGTGAATAGAGTGACTCGCACAGTCCTGTGTCAATCACTTGTGGCCGCAAATGGGGCCTATTCTTGAGATAGAGGTGGGTCCCAGAGGTGGTGTCTTATGACCATAGCCATAAATGCCAAAATGTGAGGAATAACCTTTCAAGTATCAAGAAATTTTTTTTTTGTTTCTGAATTGTCAGATTTCAAGGACCATTACATTTTTTATATTTCCATCAATATACACAAGCTTTTTTTTTTTTGCAGGACAGGTTAAAGGTTTTCTTGGTACTATGTTGGGATACATATAGTTTATTGAGTAACTTGTATAGTATTTTTAGAGAGGGTGCATTGCAAAAAGACAACAAATTCCCCATTTTTTTGTGCAAACACTGTTTCCTCGGCAGTGAAATTCATAAGATAACATTATTCTGCAGGTCATTATAATTGTGCCTGTATAAAATTATTTTTTGTATTACATATTCTTGTTTTTTTGGGGGAGGGGTGGGACTTTTATATTCTTTATTAAAGAGGACCTTTCACCACCTTCACCAACTTCAATTCTTAGTATCTTTTAATAGATTCTGGCACAGTTGGAATTTTTTCTCTAGCCCCCACCATCCTCAAGCAATCAATGTAGTTAGTTTTGGTGCCTGATAGGCTATTTAGTCTCTGTACTGTCAGGAGGGCGGTGTCAGGCATGGCCAGACAAGGGGTGAGAATCTGAGCTCTGAAATGCTGTCTCTGATTGGAGCTCTGAATCACACCCCCCTGTCTGACACCACCCTTCTGACATTACAGAGACTAAATAGCACAACAGGTACAAAACTAACTGTGGGGGCTATTTAGTGGGGGCTAGAGAGAAAATTCCAACTGTGCTTTAATCAGTGGAACAGCAGATATTAACAGATGCTAAGAACTGGAACTGGTGGAGGTGGTGAAAGGTCCACTTTAATGCATAACTAAACTTTCAGACAACTTTTGATCTTCTAGCAGTATTTGTGTCATAAATACATCTGTGAAATCTCGCAATTCTTCATTCTTTTTCTTATTTCTCTATTGAGAGCTAAAATCTGTACATTGTTTTTACTAAGTGTAGGGAGGGGAGCTCTTGTATAATACAGAGAAGCTCACGCTGGGAGAGAGGTCACTTAAAACAGTTATATTTCAGGCATTAAAAAACCTAGAACACTGCTACTAGTGTCATATGAAAGATGTGATAATACAGGATAGATGACATATGATACAGTTCTAATTGTATTACATCCAGAGATATCATCAGCTGAAAAACACAGACAGGAGTGCAAGCAGCTGTAGCTACATATAAATATGCCAGTTCCATACATGTTTTGAACTGGTGAGCTCCCTGGAAATTATACATGTAGAACTGCAATCTTGGTATCATATGAAAGCTGAGCTATATAGAATGTAGGGATAGGGACCTTTATCTTAATGCTCATCTTATGCTATAATCTGTTGATGTTTTCTTTGAGTGGTTTTTATGGATCCTTTTTTACTTGATATATGTGCCTTGAGTCTTAGATTAATCTTATTTATAATGTGTTCACATAATTTTCATCATTATTCATCATATTCATTATTATTCAACATAAGAGGGGCACCATTTTATTTTCCGCCTTAGGCAGCAGAAAAACTAGGTGCAACCCTGGGATAAAGGGACAGTGTGCAATCGCTGTGGGTCTGACCATTGGGGCAATTACAAGAATTGGGGATCACAAGTGCCCATGTGAATACAGAGGTGTAGCTTATACTCTACCACTGCTCCATCCACTTCTATGTGACTTCCTGGATGACTATCCATCAGTCTATGGATTTGTATGTGTATCACCTCTCTATTCACTTGGAGCACTTGCGGATTCCCAATTTTGTAATCACTGATGTCCCAGCAGTCATAGTGACAGAGATCAGACATTTATCCCCTATCCAGTGGTTATGGGACAAGTGTTATTATTGAGAAAATGACGTTATTGAAGACATCAGGGTTTTTTCTCATTGGTTGAACAATTCTTCAGCTAAAAGATAACCCCCAGTGATCCGCTATTATTATCTGTGGAAATGCAGTACAGACTCACAATTCATCTGCAGAGACCACTGCAAGAAAGGCCTTATGTACATGTTGGAGCTTAAAGGGGTATTCCTATTAACATATTCATATTTCTATTTGTAGATAGTTAAAAGTTAAACATTTTTGCAAATATAAGTAGTTAGAAATTCCGCACAGTTTTAAAGATTTTCTCTAACTATCTTAGTGGTGACAGTCTGTGGACTTGATCAGTTGCCAGTGGATACGACCACAAATGTAGAAACTTTCTATGGTCTGGGACTTGTTAGGAACCCAGCCATGATTTTCTTATTGTAGCTGGGTTATCAGGCAGGGACACTACATGTATTAGAAGATATCCCGGCCACAATAAGGAAATCATGGCTGATTTTCTGACCTTAGAAAGGCCCTGCATTCATGGTCATCTGGCAACTGATCAAGATAACACAAGATATTTAGAGAAAATCTTTAAAACTCTGCAAAATGTTTAATTACTTATATTTGCAAAAACGTTTAACTTTTAATTATCTACAAATTTAAAAATGGTTATGTTCATGGGAATACCCCCTTAACAAATGGTGCTGCCTATGTTTCCCACTGATAGCACATGGACCTATTGTTTGTTATCATGGATGTATTATGTCCATGAAAACTACTTTTTAAAAGCAAGTTTCTATACTTTGTATTGTTTTGGGTCTGTGTACAATGACCAGCACACAGATAGTATCCATCCTGTGTTCTGACCATGGTGAATGCAGACAGTGTATGTCCATAAATGGCTTACATAAATTACATGTAGATAAGGTCTAAGATGAATGCATGACCATACAATAAAAGTCCTATGAGCACGGACTGTCTAGTTGGACAATTACAGAGTCAGTGGTAAGTGCTTGCATATAGTACATAAAATTATATGACAGTAAAGTCTCAGATAAGTCTCAGCTATAGTGTACCACAGTATTAATGGGCATGTAAATGTCCCAAGAGTTATCATACCTGTAAAGAAGAGCAGGGCTACAGATAGCAGCAAAACTTTCATGCTTAGGCAGACCCTTCAATACACCAGTTAAGTGACCTGTAATAGATATATACAGATAATAATATGTAACTGAAGACTCTGCTAACAGAAAATACAAATTCATTGATATCCATGTTTTCTAAGCCATATGCCAGCAATTAAAATGAAATGTAACATAGAGAGATGACTTACAGAAGTTCCAGATATGGGGTGAACTGTGGATGCTCAATGTCTGGTATATATATAGTGATTCTGCCACCCACTGATGGGCACTGACCCAATCAGATTATAAGGACACGTTCAACACAAAGTTAAAAAATACCAATAATAAAGTACTAGAATATAGAGTGAAGATTAAAGCAGAAGGGGTGCACAAAGGGGAGGGAGGCAGGGGCATAATCCAAAAGGTAAAGTAAGTATCTTACCTTAGGTGCCCTAGCTGGCAGCAGGGAGGAATAAAATAGTCTTGAAATCTGCATATTGCTTCAAATGAAAGTTATGCTGTGTTTTTATATCATACCTTAGCTTCCTGAGTACTGACTATGAATAGATAAGAGTGTCAGAGGTTGGTGTGCCTTTTATAGTTTGTTAGTGCCCTTCTTCTTATTTCAGGTTTCAGGGGATGGCTATATGTGGAGAGTCTTAGAACCCAGAGAACAGGAGGCCTGCTTTTCCTACCCTTGCCTGGCGACACAATGATGTCAGACACTGCATCCTCAATGGAAGTGGAATGGTGGGCAATGGGGAAGACTATAAATGGCCTACCAGGGTAGGCAGAGATTAAGTGCAATAGTTGAGACCAGAGCTGCAAGTCAGGCCCAGGAGGTTAGCTAAGACAAGGCAGACAGAACAGAACAGCCCTGAAATGGCTTTCTGCAGAGCAGGAGATCCCAGACAATGGGAAGTTGTTGTGTGTAACACTTGAAATACAGCCAGGTATCTGCAGCTGGAACTTGCCTAAAGTAACATTAAAGCCGTACTATTCTGTACTGAAAATTACTCATTCTGTGAAAAAAAATGACTCTCCAGGTTTTTAGCCCAAACTTGTTTCCATGTGCTGCCTGTGTCTTATTTCTAGAACCTTACTGTATATAACACATGATCATGGACTGTATATCACATGACCATGGACTGATTTTTATCCACTGGAAGTAAACAAAGAATGAATGACAGCAAGCAGAGATCTAGAAAACCAGAAGGAATTGCTACAGAAAGTATACTGGAAAATTGTATGTCTTTTTATTATACAAACAATAACATTTGTCTCTCAATATTGATCTGAAAGTGGCCAACCCCTTTAAATTTTTTTCAGCAGGTCATTATAACTGTGCCTGTACCCAAAGTGTTTTTGTTTATGGTGCACTTTTTTCAATACAGTAGAGGAGGGCGGGACTTATTAATTTTTTATTAAAAGTTATTGCACCGTGTGGTTTTTTAGTGGCTGGTAGTGAATCTATCACCCAATGATGGGCACCTACCCTAGTATCAGATTATAAAAGTACATTTAACACAAAGTTTTAAAATAGCACAGTATAAGAATACATGCCAAAGATTAAAGCAGCAGTGGGGCACATATTGGAGGGCGGCAGAGGCATAATGCACATAAGAATCTTACCTCCATTACCCCAGCTGGCAGCACAGAGGAATAAAATTACCTTCAACTGCCTGTTGTCTGTAATGAAAATATTATGTTGTGTTTTTGCCTCTTTCCTGGCTATGGATAGATTAATATTTATTTAAACATATATCCGCATTCCAATTCCAGCTGGTTCTATCCTACAAATAAGATACTGGAAAATGTCCAGTCAAAACTCTTGTGCATATATATATGTTAAACCAACTGACCGGAACAACTTATTGTTGTTCCAAAGTAATCACCCCAAAAAAATGATTGAGTCACTGCCCTGGAGTCAGTTATTGAGGCTTAAACGTATAGTTAGTGATGAACTTATAGTTGACAGAAGAGTGGAGGAGATGTGTTCCAAATTCCGTAATAGGGGGTACCCCAAATCTATATTGGATAGACATAAGAAACGGTTACAGGAAGTTGAGAGGGTTAATCTTTTTGAACCAAAAATACGAAATAAGGGACCTAGGATCCCTTTTGTATCTACCTTCACACATCTGAGTGGTACTGTCACCAAAATTCTTTCCAAACACTGGACGGTGATTCGACAAGGCTGTCCTGAAATACCTGATTTAGCTTATCCACCATTGATGTCTTACAAAAGAGACCGTAATCTGAAAGATATCTTAGTGAAGGCGGATATTGGGCCAAGGAAACAAACTAAACAATTATTGTTAGGTCCTTTGACTCGGGGCAATTTTCCATGTTTAAACTGCTCAAATTGTACCAATATGATACGGGGTGATAGCTTTGTACATCCACAGATGGGAAAACTTTTATTATGAAAGAACATTATACCTGTTCATCCGAATACGTGATTTATATGATTCAATGTCCGTGTAATTTGATTTATGTTGGAGAAACTACTCTTGAGATTAGAACTAGGATCAATCTCCATAAGAGCACGATACGTAAAAAGAGGTTAGAACTTCCGGTCTCTAGACATTTTTCTGAAAAACGACATACTGTACAGTGGATGAGTTACGTTTCAGGGTGTTGGATCATATCCCGCAGAGACGTAGAGGTGGGGATCGTCAACGGGAACTGAAACGTAGGGAGCTAAAATGGATTTATATGTTAAATACCCTGCAACCTATGGGCTTGAATGTTGACTTTAAGGTACAAGCCCATATGTAGAGCATTGTTAAAAATGAGTATTCCCCTTTAAACTTTAGACTGTTTCTTGAGTAAATTTTGTTACTAATTTTTAATTCTTGCTTTGTTTGTTTTTTAGTTGGATGTATCAAATTTGGTGGATGTATATGTCCTGCTCAGTATCATGATGCCTATAAATTAAAAGGAAAAAGAAAATAGATCCCCGTTGTGTCGATAGTACCACATGGAGAATGGGCGCCATATGGACGACGATTTTTGTATTAGAATATAGATTTCATTAATAAAGAATATATTTGCCTATATATTGATGTGATTTTTGTAACAAAATTAGGGGATGGTTTGGATTTTGTGCAGTTAGGTCTGAGTGCAGACAGGCCTGTTTTTGGGTGTATTTTTGGTATACTTGAGCATAGTTATTTACCTACCTTTTTCTGTCCCCTTATTTTTGTTATATGGATTTCCTTATTGGAATGGAAAATGATTAAAATATTTATAAAATGGCAAGGAGTAAAAAAATAAAAAAACATTTTTTTTTTTTCCTGCTATAGTGTATCAATTTTGGCATAGTTATATATGGGATCTTCAATTTTTCTATTTTATGGAAGCTTCTAAGATATTTCTCTGTCTGGATTTAATATGACATAAGTTAAAGTCTTTTCGATAGAGGTGGTATTCCACTGTGGTATGGATCTATGATGTACACATAGGTGGGGCATCTGTTAGGTTTGTGCACTGACCCAGGTGATTCATGTAGTCATATGAGAGTTTTTTTTGGCACGCCAGATTAACATGCAGTAACTGAGCAGGACATTATATATCCGTTGGCAGGTAATATGGTGGCTATAGCCATGGTTTGATGCACTATATTATGTATGTTTATATTTATATCTTAATTTATGTGGTTTTAATGAGTATATATGTATAGAATTTGATGTTTATAGTAAACTAATGATTGGCTCTTTGTTACAAGGGCGGGGATTAGTGCTTTCTTGTATAAATTGCACTGAAGTAGATGTGTTTATTTGCACTTGAGAAAGGTTCCTGTGCGAACCGATACGTGGTGTTTTGCTTTTCCAATAAAAGGACATTTTCCATCTTTACAAGTTGCTGGCAGATTGGATTGTTTTATATATATATATATATACATACGTGTCCTTTGTGATGAAGTGATGGCTGAGAAAGTTGTTGATCCTGCTAGACATGTTTCAGAACTTTTTTAGCTTTTACCACAATAGTAAAAAGTGATTATCAGTCTTTTTGTGAAATATAACTGGTTGTTATGCAACTGGTTTGGGCAAAATCACGACCCCCATAACAGAAATTGTCCTGACCAACTAGAATTTGATCTTGCAGAGGCTAAAAGGATTCAATCTTGGGCATGTACAATGGTTCTTAAGAGAAGGCCCTAGACGCTTGGGGATAGGGACTACATGACTAGGGGGAGGATTAAGATACGAAGGGGTTAAGAAATAGGAGAGTTAGAGCGGGAAAAATGGGGGTGGGAACGTGGGTGTTAAAAGGAGCGCTGGGGTGAGCTAAGGGTCAGTCAAGCAGTGGCAGGGTAAGGAAGTGGACGGACTGCACTACTTGACTGACCCTTAGCTCACTACCGATCTTGAAGCCTTGCGGTCTCTCCTTCGGGCGGCGGTGGTGGTCCATGGCGAGCAGATCATGCAGTATCTCTTCGCAGCAGTCCGGGTGCCCCCTGGCCAGGGCACGTCTGCCCTGGTCCCTTCGCCCCGCGCTCGGTGGTCCCGGCCACCGGAGCGTTACTCTCCTGATAGGGGGCAGGCGACGAGGCGGCGATCCAGGAGCCCCAGGAGGGACCCTCCGGCCACAGGCGCCCAGGCCAGCTCCCCTGGAGAGCACCCGGCGGCTGGGAGGAATCCTCGAGGAGGCCGCAGTCGCCCGGAGGCAGGCCCGGTTAACACGCCTCCTCCCTCCTCTTCATCCTCCAGGACCCGCGCGGCAGTCTCTCGCGCTTCGGCCGGGGGGGGCGTGCCCGGCGCATGACGTCAGCGGGCGGGGACCGCCCCCGGGCGCACTCCCTGGCCCCCTCCCTGCTGCCGCAAATGAGCACGCCAGAAGTGACGCGGCTGGTACTTCCAGCGCGGCCGGGCCTAATCGTCGCGGAGAGTCGGGCCTGGGCCGGAAGAGGCCGGCTGAAGATGTCGCCGGCGGTTCTCCGACGGGGCGGCGGGTGCGCTGCACGGCGGGGACTGCAGCATCTCCTGGCATGGGCGCTGGTGGCTCCAGCGCTGAAGAGGGCCAATGCTCCCCGGACGGTGCGGATGGACCCCCTGAGGATGCGGGACCGGCGGCGGCTGATCTGGGGCACCCCCCGACGCAGCCTGGTGAGCAGATGGAGTTTCCTTCTTCTATGGGTGGGGGCTCTGGGGCGAGTGTGTCGGGCGCTGCGGTATTAGGGCCCGGGGGGGTAGAGTCCCTGGGGGGGGTCAGCTGCGGGGGGGGCAGTATGGGGCCAGCTGATAGGTCTGCTCCAGCAATTGGTGGGCGAGCAGCCTGGGGCCGCGGGACCTACGAGAGTATGGATGGGCGCGGACGCAAGTGTTTCCCTGGGGTCTGGGGGGATGGCGGTCCCAGTAGTTCCTATTGCTGGCCCGCTGGGGGAGGTTGCGTCGGTGCCTGCGGAGCCCGTCCAGGTGGGTGGCGGGGCACATGGGGGTTCGCATTCGGTGGCGGGGGCCAAGGGTAAGGAGAAGGAGAAGGCGGTGGATATAGTGCGTCTAGATGACCGAGCGAAGGGTGAGATTTACATCTGCTTTGAGGGCCCAATTGGGGTGCATTTGAAGCAGGAGGTGCGGGAAAAAATTTGGAAAAGGGAGTACGAGGAAATATTTTCCCTGCTCCCTTTGGACAAATTTAATCTGGACAAGGTTAAGCCTAGTGATAGCAAAAAGGAGGACGAGGAGAACCGTCACTACCGTTTAATCCCCCGTATGTTTGTCAATTGGCTACATGCGTTTGCCAAATTGGCAAGTGTGATTGGGGAAAAGGAGCCCGAGCACTGCTCAACTCTTTTTGGCTATATGGACTCTATTGGGGAGGCGCACTTAGTGTACGGCGGGGTAGCGTGGCTTAGATACGATGAGCAGTTTCGGCAGCGTAAGGCGGTGGGTCCGGGCTTGCGGTGGGATCACAAGGACATATCCTAGTGGATACGGCTGATGTCGGCTCCAGCGGTGCTGTCCTTTCGTGGGGGGGGCCGGGAATTCGGGCTCTGCAACCGGATCCTCGGCTTCCCAGAAAAAGGGGTACTGTTGGTTGTTCAACGAAGGGCAGTGCAAATTCGGTGTCACCTGCCGCTTCAAACACGAGTGTTCAGGTTGCGGGGGTGGACATGGGCTTAACAAGTGCTTTAAGCGAGGAAAAGGGAAAGGGGGAGATATTGTGGAAAAAAGGGAAGACGCCGGTGAAGGTTGCAGTAATGCTTCCTTTTCTAAGTAGATACCCCGATCGGGTGGCGGCACGGCTGACGGCTGGGGTGCGGTCGCCTCATCACTTCGTGCGGTTTACTGCTGAGGTGAGGGCGGACTTGTTGGTTTGGGATGATTTTTTGGGTCGGTTTAACGGGCATTCTTTGTGGCTTGCCTCCGTTATTTCTAGTGAGGAATTGAATCTGCATACCGACGCGGCGGGGTCAATAGGGTTTGGGGCTTATTACCAAGGGCGTTGGTGCGTGGGGTTTGGCCTGCTGAGTGGGTGGAGGCGGGACTGGTGGCGAACTTAATGTTGTTGGAATTGTTCCCGATTATAGTCGCAGTGGAGTTATGGGGGGGGCGAATTTCAGGACCGGAAGGTTTGTTTTCATTGTGATAACAGTGCTGTGGTGTTCGTTATCCATTCCCAATCTGCAAAGTCCCCTCCGGTGGTGTCGCTGCTTAGGCATCTGGTGTTGCGCTGCTTAGAAATGAATGTGCACGTATCGGCGCGCCACGTGCCCGGGGTGCTGATTTCTGTGGCTGATTCCTTGTCTCGGTGTCAGTTTGGCAGGCTCCGGGAGTTGGCTCCGGAGGCAGCGGAGTTGGGCGAGGACTGTCCGGCCCACTTGTGGTCCCTGGTGTCAGTTCCGCGGCAGAGCTCATCCAGCGTTCTGTGTCCGCCGTAACTTGGAAGCGTTACCAACAGGTTTGGTGTGATTGGGACCGGGACTGCCTGTCGTGCGGGGGGGGTGCGTTCGGATGAAGACCAGGTGGTGTTAGTTTTGTCCTGGATAGGGGTAGCATTTGCGGAAGGGCGCTCGGTCGCGGTGGTTTCTCATCGTTTGGCGGGGCTGGCGTTTCTTTTTCGATTACAGGGTCTGCGGGATGTCACAAAAGACTTTGTGGTGCGCCAGGCTATGAGGGGGTTTCAGCGGGGGGCCGGGAGGCGCGATCTTCACCACCCGGTTTCCTTCGAGTTATTAGGGCGTCTATTGGAGTGTCTGCAGAGTTTGTGTTTTTCAGAATATGAAGTGCTGTTGCTCCGGACGGCTTTTTTGCTGGCCTTTTTTGGGGCTTTTCGTGTTGGGGAGTTGGTTAGCGAGTCGGTGGCAGCTCTGGGGGGTTTGCAGTGGAATGAGGTAGCTTTGCTTGAGGATCGGGTGGAGTGCCATTTGCGTCGCTCCAAGACGGATCAGGTGGGTCGCGGTAGGTTGGTGGTGCTTTATGCGGTTGGGGGGGATCCCCGTTGTCCGGTTGCAGGGGTGTCTAATTTTCTGCAGGCACGGGGTTCGCTCCTGGGGTCCTTCCTTTGCCATGAGAGTGGGGGGCTCTGTCTAGGTTTCAGTTTATAGCTGTATTTAAGAAGGCTTTGGTATTGGTGGGGGAGCCCCCTGGTGATTATGGCTCCCACTCTTTCCGAATAGGTGTGGCCATGGAGGCTGCTCGCTGGGGTCTGGGGGACGATGTTGTGCGCCGTATCGGGAGGTGGGAATCCGACCGGTTCCGCCTTTACGTGCGTCCGTCCCTATTGCGGTGAGTTGGTGGTGTTCCCGTGGGGGGGAGGAGCGCGGTGCTGGGTCAGTGGAATTGGGAAGGTTCCTCCTGTCCTATTTTCGGTGTTGCTGTTTGGTATTTAGTCTTCTTTGTTGTTGTTTTATTTTAGGTCCCTGTTTGATCTGGATATTGGGTCATTCGTACGTTTTTTGGGGTGCACTTCGTGCGGATGTCCGGCCTGATGGGCGACAGCTGGGTCTTCGGCAGGAGGATGCCGTGGTACGGTGGATCGGGGTGCGCGATATGATTTGGAGTCGGGTTTTGCCCGAGTTTCATTTTATAGTCGAGTCGATCGCCCCCCCCACATGTCGTTGTTCTGCATGTTGGGGGCAATGATCTAGGGGTGCAATCGTCCAGGGAACTTATCAGGGACATTCAATTTGACGTGTTGCGGTTGCTGACTGAGTTCCCGGGATTGATTATAGTGTGGTCTGACATGGTTGCGCGTTTGGTGTGGCGCAATGCGAGGTCGGGTCCCGCTTGGACAAGACTCGGATTAAAGTAAATAGGGCAGTGGCTCGTTTTGTGGTGCGAAATGGTGGGATAGCGGTCCGCCATCGGGAGTTAGAAGTCCCTTCTCTGGATCATATGTGCCAGGATGGGGTGCATTTGAATGCGATAGGGACAGATATGTGGATGCTGGGTTTGCGAGATGGTGTAGAGCGAGCTTTGTCTTTGTGGCGGGATTCGCGGGCATAAGGGGTCATGCCCGTGAGTCTGTGGCTGGGGGTTGGTAGGGTTAGAGGCCTATCAGGCACTGTTGTAGGACCTCATCAGTGGTATGGGGATCCTGGTGGGGAAGGTGAAAGCCTGGGAAGTCCCCTAGTTGGGCTTAGGTCCCATTGGGGGTCAGGCTTATGGTCGTACAGATGGTTAAAGGTCTGCCCGAGGTGGGGGTTTTTGCGCCTGGGCAGATTAGTGGTGGTGCCTATCCCCGTGGTGGGGTAGGTTCTGATATAATGCACTTTTAAATGGTGTGAATTTTGTATACAGTTGTAACGGTTAAGTATTGGTTTGTATTTATACACCGCCCGTTTTATGGCGGTGTTATTTATATGTTATTTATATGTTTAAAGTATTTATATATGTTTTAATAAATCGGCCTGAACAGGCCAACTTAAAATCCAAGAGGTGGTCCGAGTCCTTATTGGGGGAAAAATGGGGGGTTAGGACATGAGGTGTAAAGGGCTGTGGTAAGTCAGCCGGCGTGATGACATATTCCTCCTCCCTGAGTCAAGCTCAGCACTAAAGAAAGGGTACACCTTTGTCTTAATTTCACCACTTCGCATGCGTTGGGGTTCAGTGACACATCTCAGCACATCTCTATAAAAGATGAAGAATATCTATGGCCAGTTTAGGGTGGGCTTCTAGTTTCAGTCTTTTAAGGGTAAGGACTTTCAGTGATTTTACCAATGTTCAGGATTATTTATGCAGTTATTGAATCCAATATCAGGAATGGATTAAAAAAGAGAAACCCTGTCTGTCATTTATATGTTCTTGCTCTTTCAATGTTTCAAAAACTGCCTAAAAAACCTGAACATGTGTCCTTATCCTGTTAAAGCTTTTAAAGCCGAAAACAGGTGTGGAACTTGAAGGTAGAGACACTACAAAGGACAGATGAGACGTATGCTCTTTTTCAATCCTCTCCTGTTTTTGGCTTTAAACCAGAATTTGGAAGCATACCCTAAGTATGGCCAACTAGTTTAACAGTTGAGAAGCCAAACTAGTACAGTATGAACTGAATGAGTAGTCGGTAAGGGTAGAGCCAAATAGTGCAATGCTAACACGATTCTGAAGCTGATGCGGTTTTTAAATTGTTTGTGAGGCTGGGGTCTCACATTGCATATTACAGTACCTGCCAAGTGGAGGAGATTCTGGCTAATCCAATCCAAACATTGCAGAAAAATATCTACAGCAGTTTTTGAAACTGCAGCATGTCAATTATACCTGCGGATACGCTGGCGTTTTCTGTATATGTATAATAAAGGCAGAAACTGTGCAAAAATGTAATAAAGAACACTGCGGAAAAAAAAAGCATTGCGCTTCCGCCACTTTTTTTTTTCTACGTGGGGTCTTAGCCTGATGTGACTTCATGATCTTGCCAGTGAACCGCTGATTTATCCACAAATCTGTGTGGCCATTTCAATCATCCAGGCGGTATTGCAGGTGAAAGAGCTGTTTTCTGGTAAGATCATTCAGCCATTTACTAATCAATTGAACACACAGTTTTCAGTCCCATTGTGACCACGTCAGTGTTACCATGTGCATTCTACCATTCTATTATAGGGTTTACACCATCAACAACATTTCTGATTTGAGCTATGGATACAGTCACTGATACATCCAGTGATCAGCTGTGCAAAGCAGTATAGCTCCACATTTCTCCTGCTGGTGGCAAAGCAAGTGAGACGTGACCTCTATTTAAAGCATGTTTGGACTATTTTCTGGCAGTATTTGTGTCATTAATACATTTTGTAATATACTTTAGTAACAAACTTTGGTTCCTTTCTATGAAATCCTGTAATTCTTTATTCTTTTCGTTGCTTCTGTATTACCATCCAGTAAAAGTCTTATGACCAGGGGATGTCTATTTGGACAATTACACTATGTTCACATCTGCGCCAGAGTCTCTGTTGAATAGACGCCTCCAGTTTCAGTTTAAAAACTACGGACACCCTACGAACTCCACTATAGTCAATGGGGTCTGCCGGGCTCCGTGTATAACTGCTAGTTTAGCAATCTGCCTTTCTGTTGTTCTGATCCTCTGAAGGGCAGCGCTACTGTGAACCTAGTGTAAGGCCCCACGTCATGGAAATGAAGCATTTTTGGTTTCTGCAGTAACAGAGCAGATAAAAAATGCTTGTTTTTGAGTACCAGCACAGCGAATAAGATTTTCATTAATCTCATCCTCTCCTTACGGAACAAAAAGAGCTGCAGAAAATCTGCTTTTAAAGAAATGTGTGAATTTTTGAAAAATGCATCATGTTAATTTTACCTGCACAATTGTGAGTGTTTTCCCTACAGATTTAATAGGGGAAGACACAGAGAAAAACACAGCAAAAACTCAATGAAAAACACTGCAGAAAAAAATGTGATTCGTTTTCGCTGCATTTTTTCCTGCAGCGTTTTTTAGCTGCATTTCACTATGTGCAGCCTTAGCCTAAAATGGTTTTATAACAGTGGTAAGTATTTATACTGTGGTTTAAGTACATAAAATGATGCAAAACTAAAGTGAACAAATGTCCCAAGAGTCATCATACCTGTAAAGAAGAGCAGGGCTACAGATAGTAGCAAAACTTTCATGCTTAGGCAGATCCGTCAATACACCATATAAGTGACCTGTGATAGATATATACAGATGATAATACTTAAAGGAACACTATTAAAAATGACCTAGTCATTGACATTCTCCTCTCTTCTCAGCTATATATAGATTAGCAACTACAATGAAATGATACATTCTAATAAAGGAATGTAATATTCACATAAACAGATAACTTACAGAAATTCAGGATGTCGTGTGAGCTGTGGCTGCCTAATGACAGGTATATATATAGCGATTCTACCACCCACTGATGGGCACTGACCCAAACTGATTATACAGACACGTTCAACACAAAGTCCTAAAGGACCAATAACACAGTACAAAAATATAGCGTGAAGACAGAAGAGGGGGCACAAAGGGGAGAGAGGCAGGGGCACAAGCCATGACATAGGGTGAGAATCTCATATCAGGTACCCTAGCTGGCAGCATATATACAGTCCATCTCTGCACCATCACTATACCCAATTTTGAGAGGGGACAACAAACACCTCCTAGCATGAAGATATAAAATAACCTTGTACTTCTTGTTGAAAATCTTATGTTGTGTTTTGTCTCATAATATTCAAGTTTACTGGCTATGAATAGATATGGGTACTTTCTAGTGTTACCACGGGATGAGGGCAGAACAGAAATATGTCTCTGGTAACCACAGGGACAAAGATTTGTAGTGGAAGAAATATCATCTCTCAAGACGTCTTATTTAGTTACTTTATCAAACAGCATTTAATAGACTAATAATTGTTAAAACGTAATTATGTAGCAAAGGTCAACATGACTCATAGCGCGTTAACACACTTGGGTTTTCATGGACTTTTGTTGTCTTGCAGAAAGTCAAGTTAAACACTGCTACATCTGTATATCCACATGCCAACTAGTTATATCCCACAAATAAGACTCTGCATGATGTCCTGTCTAAACTGTTGCACATGTATTATCATGTTGTCCTTCGTGAGAAGTTGATGGCTGAGAAAGTTATTTATCCTTCTAGATAAGTTTCAGAGCTGTCTTGGTGCCTTCCTCAGTGCCAAAAAGTGATTCATTGTCTTATTTGTGGAATATAACTGTTTTTTATGCAACTGGTTTAGACAGAACCAAATACCTTTGACAAATATTGTCGGGGCCAACAAGCATTTGATCTTGCACAGGTTTCATACTGTTGGACTACAGATACAAGCCTTACCTTTGTCGTAACTAAAGTCGTTTGGGCCCCGGTGCAAACTTTTGTTCAGGGCCCCCTACCACCTCCATACAGTGTATTCTTGATAGAGACCCCACGAAATTCAACAAATATTCATGAGGTTCGGCTCTCCACTTTGGTACTGTTATACTCTAGGGTCTCCTAGAGATTGTAGTGAAGGCAAACTTCTAACTGGTGGCTGTAATTTATCTTCTCCCTTCTAGTCCTCATCTGTGTCATGTGACAGCAATAGGACTCTCCAGCATGTTTTGTGTAGACAGTTTCTATATTCATTCCTATGAGACTCACATCAAGGCTCTCACAGATATGGATAGAAATACTGACTTTCTGTCTGCACTGGACACTGTGTTACTTGGAGAGTCCGAGTGGTAGTCACATGACACAACTGAGGACCAAAAGAGAGTAGTAAGAAGATTAACTTCAGTAAAATTTACAGCACTTCACCATTGTAAAAGACCAGTGAATAAAATTTTGGGGAGAGTGCTTCTTTAACATAGATACCAGCCCATTGGTTTCTATATATAGTGCATGCAACGGAACTGGACTCCCAGAGAGGTGTCAAGAGAGACTACAGGAGAGTGCACCGGTGAGGAGGTGAGCGTCAAATAAAACATCATTGACATCAGCACAAATGTGACAACTTCGGGCAGATTTATGAAACTGGCTAAACGAAAAACTGCATATAGCAACCAATCACAATGCAGCTTACATTTTTCAAGAGCACCATAACATGATGCAACAAAAGTGCTATGGGTAAGATGCTCTGGGTAACAAAAACAGTTTTTCTTTCAGACTCCTTTATCAATCTAAGACAGGTTTAATAATCCTAAGATTTAGACTTTACAAATATAGGGGCTGATTTACCAAGTATAGTGTGTAGTACACCAGTCTTAATTATTGGCAGTGCCAAAGTGAGATTCACAAACATTATTAAAAGGGGCATGTCTCTTCATTATAGCAAATATTGGGTAACCCATGTGCCAGAGATGGAAATCTATGACAGCTGAAGATTAGTACAGATTTCCATCATTATTTGTACCGTTTTTCTTGCACAAATAATGTTAAATTTGTCAGACACGAAGTCCCTTCTTCTCCCAACCACAACCTGTCTACCTACGCAATCAGGGGAAAATCACAGCTGGTGCAGGTTTTTATACCAACCATTAGGCTAAGACCCCACATAGCGAGCCGAAGCCAAAAAGCACTGCAGAAAAGCCTGCGGCAGAAACACATTGCGTTTTTTTCCACACCACTTTTCACAGAAAATCCGCAGAGTTTTCCTCTGCAGACTTTCTGCTTCTATTGTACCTATAGTGAAACCGCCAACATTTCCGTAGGTATAATTGACATGCTGCGATTTACAAAAACTGAACTCTTTTTGAAATCGCAGCATTTCTGCTGCAGATATTTTTCTGCAATGTGTAGATGGGATTAGCCAGCGTCCCATCCACTTTGCTGGTACTGTAATATGTGGTGTTTTTTTGGCATGCGTTTCCACCGCGGCCAAAACGCAGCTTATTCCCAACGTGGGGCCCCTGCCTTACGCACATAATAAATGTGATGCAGAGATTGTAGGCCAACTTATTTGTGCAAATTAAATCATAATTCTGGTGCAAGTGAATATACATATATATATATATATATATATATATATTTACAGTGGGCAAAAAAAAGTATTTAGTCAGCCAACAATTGTGCAAGTTCTCCCACTTAAAAAGATGAGGCCGGCCTGTAATTGACATCATAGGTAGACCTCAACTATGAGAGACAAAATGAGAAAACAAATCCAGAAAATGACATTGTCTGATTTTTTAAGAATTTGTTTGCAAATTATGGTGGAAAATAAGTATTTGGTCACTTACAAACAAGCAAGATTTCTGTCTCTCACAGACCTGTAACTTCTTCTTTAAGAGGCTCCTCTGTCCTCCACTCATTACCTCTAGTAATGGCTCCTGTTTGACATTGTTATCAGTATAAAAGACACCTGTCCACAACCTCAAACAGTCACACTCCAAACTCCACTATGGTGAAGACCAAAGAGCTGTGGAAGGACCAGAAACAAAATTGTAGATCTGCACCAGGCTAGGAAGACTGAATCTGCAATAGGCAAGCAGCTTGGTGTGAAGAAATCAACTGTGGGAGCAATAATTAGAAAATGGAAGACATACAAGACCACTGATAATCTCCCTCCATCAGGGGCTCCACGCAAGATCTCACCCCGTGGGGTCAAAATGATCACAAGAATGGTGAGCCAAAATCCCAGAAACTCACAGGGGAACCTAGTGAATGACCTGCAGAAAGCTGGGACTAACGTAACAAAGGCTACCGTCAGTAACACACTACGCCGCCAGGGACTCAGATCCTGCAGGGCCAGATGTGTCCCCCTGCTTAAACCAGTACATATCCGGGCCCGTCTGAAGTTTGCTTATAGAACATTTGGATGTTCCAGAAGAGTATTGGGAGAATTTCATATGGTCAGATGAAACCAAAGTAGAACTGTTTGGTAGAAACACAACTTGTAATGTTTGGAGGAGAGTGAATGCTGAGTTGTATCCAGAGAACACCATACCTACTGTGAAGCATGGGGGTGGCAACATCATGCTTTGGGGCTGTTTCTCTGCAAAGGGACCAGGATGACTGATCCGTGTACATGAAAGAATGAATGGGGCCATGTATCGTGAGATTTTGAGTGCAAACCTCCTTCCATCAGCAAGGACACTGAAGATGAAACATGGCTGGGTCCTTCAGCATGATAATAATCCCAAGCACACCGCCAGAGCAACGAAGGAGTGGCTTCGTAAGAAGCATTTCAAGGTCCTGGAGTGGCCTAGCCAGAGTCCAGATCTCAACCCTATAGAAAACCTTTGGAGGGAGTTGAAAGTCCGTGTTGCCCAGCGACAGCCCCAAAACATCACTGCTCTAGAGGAGATCTGCATGGAGGAATGGGCCAACATACCAGCAACAGTGTGTGCCAACCTTGTGAAGACTTACAGAAAACGTTTGACCTCTGTCATTGCCAACAAAGGATATATAACAAAGTATTGAGATGAACTTTTGTTATTGACCAAATACTTATTTTCCACCATAATTTGCAAATAAATTCTTTAAAAATCAGACAATGTGATTTTCTAGATATGTTTTCTCATTTTGTCTCTCATAGTTGAGGTCTACCTATGATGACAATTACAGGCCGGCCTCATCTTTTTAAGTGGGAGAACTTGCACAATTGGTGGCTGACTAAATACTTTTCCCCTACTGTATATATATATATATATATATATATATGTATATCAGAGAAGGAAAAGGGAATGGACTTCCACTATTTTGTAACTGCACACAAGACATCCATTGGTGTAATGAATAGAGTATTTTTGGACAATATAACTGAACTTTGAGAGACACTAACATTATAACATTGTGTTATATATATATAGTATAAAATATACATAGGATAATCTGCAAGGTGCACACCTGCACTCAGAGTCCCTACAGCTCTATATTATGAAATATATCATATATAACACACAAAATTACCTGTTTATGTATGAAAATGGAGGCAGATGTATTGTGCAACCTCACAGAGTGCTGTGTTGTGGCTTTATAAAACTCTGAGTAATCTGTCCTTATATAATCTAGTCCTTATATATTATAAATCAGGCATTAAGTACTTAAACATTATAGACAGTTTAATATTGTGAATTGAATAGAGATACACTGAAGATTTGGGGAAAATGTTAGGAATGGATTTACAGAGACACTCATTGTAAATCAGCAGAGTTAGAAATCATAATGACATTTTCTTCTTTCATGTCTCTTGTGTTGTCTTTATTCTGCGGATACCATATAGTCGCGCAGCTCCTTCAGCAGCTCTTCTACTTTTGCCGGAAATGTTTTTTTTAGGTTTTCCAGATGAGGCTTAGCATGTTCCTTCAGGTTCTCATAGTTCTTCTGCACCTTCTCTTTCAGCTCCTTATAATCCTTCTGTAATTCACCTTCCATATCGTTGCGATATTTGTTATATCCTTCATGGACTTCATCGACATAGGGCTGCAGCTTGACACGTAGGCTGTCTATCTCAGCGCGCACGTTTTCCAGCTTTTCAAAGAAATGTACGACATGCTTATTTACTCCAGCTACAAGATCAGATCCAACCGGCACAACTTCTTTTACAATTTTCTTAAGTTGCTCTTCTAAAGTATCATCGAATTCCTTCAAAATAGGGACTACTTTTTTCCTGAATATTGGGAACTTCTCATGAAGCTTTGCATCGAATTTCTTCCAAACCTCATCAGCGTATTTTTCTAGAGTTTCCTCTAATTTTTCGGTATGTTTCTTTGCAGTTTAATTTTCTCTTTAAGATGATATCTGGAAGTGAAAATGTAAATATTAGAAACTGCACATCAATTTAGCATTTTATACATTGAGTCATGTGATGGAGAGCCCATTGGAGTGTCACCGAGACTGTTGCACTCCATGTTATGCCCCAGGTTTCTAAGCAACCTGCAGACTTTATACATCTTATAACAGATCCCCAACATTTAACATCTGAAAATATCCCCTACATTATTATTGTCATTATTTGACTTTATACATTTGCTTTGCTGTTTTCAGAACTCACATAGAAGTGAATAGAGACAGCTGAACAGCATGACCACTTATCCATTCACAGCCACTGCAGCACCAGGCAGGATGGGGTGTCAGGGGACATTAGTATCGGAGTGAGACTTGGGCCTTACATCTATTAAACATTTATGGTATATCCTATGTATATGCTATAAACATCTAAAATGGACATACCCTTATGATATGTCACCAGAGTATAAAGGCAATATAAGCTAATAATAAGAGATGCACTCATTCCATGTTATAAAAAAAAAAAAAAAGCAGGAACAGAGCATTGGAAGCATCTTCAAAATCGGTCATGTGGCCTAAATCCCTTGGGAGGAGGAGTCCTGGAAGTGATGATTTGGCCTCCACAGAACCCTGATCTCAACATCATCCAGTCTGTCTGGGATTACATAAAGAGACAGAAGGATTTGCGCAAGCCTACATCCACAGAAGATCTGTGCTTAGTTCTCCAAGATGTTTGCAACAACATCCCAGTTCATTCAAATACTGTCTGCAAGTGTATCTAGAATTGCTAGAAGGCAAAGGATGGTCACATCAAATATTAATGAGATTTATATTTCTCATTCACTTAATTTTGTTACTTCTTGAAAATAAAGTGTTAACACTTCTGTTTTTAAACCTATTTTTTAATTTGCAGCGTTTCTACATGGCTGTCTAAAACTGTACATTGATGTAATAAGGGTCTCTCTCACAAGTTTATGATATGCTTAGATTGGGCAGCATAGACTGGGTGACAGATTCCATTCAAGCGACAAACAGGACATTTCTTACTCCTCTGCAAGGCTTTCATAATCCAGGCTTTTAAAAACATTGGCTATTATTGCAATCCCATCTTGCATAATATTCTGTATAGACTTGTCAGAAGTTTGTTCTTGGTGAGGTTCATCTTGTTGCCAGAAGTAGCGCCCCTGCGCCCCTGCAAAACAAAGAATGTCACAAGAAAGCTTAAGTGGTTGTTCAGAAAAGGCAGGGAAATATGTTATCATGAAAAAGAAGGAGGTGGTGGATGATGCTTATTGCTAAGAGTCTGATGGGTGGCCGTACACCGGTCTGTTAATCTGAGCTAATTCTCATGATTCCCCCATATACATACACTCTTAGTTCGGACAAGTTTTGCATTTGTTGTCAATGGGGAGAGGGGAGTAAGACTAATTTACCCCCCGAGAACTGTAATGTAGCACTGGACGACTTGGGGCTACTTCGGAGCGTGTTGTCTAAGTGGTCCCCTGATTTTCACCCTTTAACCCCTACACATGGATCTGATCTCTGCAGCAAGAAACCACCAGGTCACTACCTCTCAGACATAGTTTCCAGGAAAATTTCACTTTAGCCACTCCCTCAGTCCCTTCCATGACTGACCAGGGAACCCCGTTTCCCACACAGGAATGCCCACTTTTGCAGCTGGTCACACGGTATTACCACCTGATTTCCTGGGACCTTTGGCATTTATGGTAGGATTAGGCTCTGTACAGTGACAGCTGACCCAGTTAGGTCAAGAGACACTGATGTGGTCAGAGGACGGGCTGAGGTCAGAGCAGTCTTCTTAAAGGGTCAGCACACCCTACGGGCAGGATCTGAATCACAATGCTCATGGCTAGACAATGCAATAGATAGAGAGAGGGTTGCAGCGGGCACCAGAGATACAAGAACAAAGGCATTGACATTGAAATTCAACATGTCTGACCCTTCCTGACATCATGTCAGTTGGTAGTTTTGGGGGAAGATGGACTTTAATTAAAAAAGGCTGGTCTCATAACACAACCCATTCAACCTACTACAGTTTCAAGAAAAGTCTATTTAAATTTTTTTACTTTTTTCAGCTAGATAAACAAATAGTTAACACAAGTTAACATGAAATAGTTGGTTACATTGGAAGACCAGCTTCTTGAAGATTTGCACATTATTACTTACAGGACAGGGCAGAACTCCACCTGCAATGAGACAGACAGCCCCAGCTATTGTTGTGACTCCTGTACAAGTGAATAGAGTGACTCGCACAGTCCTGTGTCAATCACTTGTGGCCGCAAATGGGGCCTATTCTTGAGATAGAGGTGGGTCCCAGAGGTGGTGTCTTATGACCATAGCCATAAATGCCAAAATGTGAGGAATAACCTTTCAAGTATCAAGAAATTTTTTTTTGTTTCTGAATTGTCAGATTTCAAGGACCATTACATTTTTTATATTTCCATCAATATACACAAGCTTTTTTTTTTTTTGCAGGACAGGTTAAAGGTTTTCTTGGTACTATGTTGGGATACATATAGTTTATTGAGTAACTTGTATAGTATTTTTAGAGAGGGTGCATTGCAAAAAGACAACAAATTCCCCATTTTTTTGTGCAAACACTGTTTCCTCGGCAGTGAAATTCATAAGATAACATTATTCTGCAGGTCATTATAATTGTGCCTGTATAAAATTATTTTTTGTATTACATATTCTTGTTTTTTTGGGGGAGGGGTGGGACTTTTATATTCTTTATTAAAGAGGACCTTTCACCACCTTCACCAACTTCAATTCTTAGTATCTTTTAATAGATTCTGGCACAGTTGGAATTTTTTCTCTAGCCCCCACCATCCTCAAGCAATCAATG
Organism: Leptodactylus fallax; assembly: GCA_947044405.1. Lineage (NCBI taxonomy): Eukaryota > Metazoa > Chordata > Amphibia > Anura > Leptodactylidae > Leptodactylus > Leptodactylus fallax. The sequence goes on along the minus strand of CAMRHE010000178.1, from coordinate 2,075,595 downwards.
TAGTTAGTTTTGGTGCCTGATAGGCTATTTAGTCTCTGTACTGTCAGGAGGGCGGTGTCAGGCATGGCCAGACAAGGGGTGAGAATCTGAGCTCTGAAATGCTGTCTCTGATTGGAGCTCTGAATCACACCCCCCTGTCTGACACCACCCTTCTGACATTACAGAGACTAAATAGCACAACAGGTACAAAACTAACTGTGGGGGCTATTTAGTGGGGGCTAGAGAGAAAATTCCAACTGTGCTTTAATCAGTGGAACAGCAGATATTAACAGATGCTAAGAACTGGAACTGGTGGAGGTGGTGAAAGGTCCACTTTAATGCATAACTAAACTTTCAGACAACTTTTGATCTTCTAGCAGTATTTGTGTCATAAATACATCTGTGAAATCTCGCAATTCTTCATTCTTTTTCTTATTTCTCTATTGAGAGCTAAAATCTGTACATTGTTTTTACTAAGTGTAGGGAGGGGAGCTCTTGTATAATACAGAGAAGCTCACGCTGGGAGAGAGGTCACTTAAAACAGTTATATTTCAGGCATTAAAAAACCTAGAACACTGCTACTAGTGTCATATGAAAGATGTGATAATACAGGATAGATGACATATGATACAGTTCTAATTGTATTACATCCAGAGATATCATCAGCTGAAAAACACAGACAGGAGTGCAAGCAGCTGTAGCTACATATAAATATGCCAGTTCCATACATGTTTTGAACTGGTGAGCTCCCTGGAAATTATACATGTAGAACTGCAATCTTGGTATCATATGAAAGCTGAGCTATATAGAATGTAGGGATAGGGACCTTTATCTTAATGCTCATCTTATGCTATAATCTGTTGATGTTTTCTTTGAGTGGTTTTTATGGATCCTTTTTTACTTGATATATGTGCCTTGAGTCTTAGATTAATCTTATTTATAATGTGTTCACATAATTTTCATCATTATTCATCATATTCATTATTATTCAACATAAGAGGGGCACCATTTTATTTTCCGCCTTAGGCAGCAGAAAAACTAGGTGCAACCCTGGGATAAAGGGACAGTGTGCAATCGCTGTGGGTCTGACCATTGGGGCAATTACAAGAATTGGGGATCACAAGTGCCCATGTGAATACAGAGGTGTAGCTTATACTCTACCACTGCTCCATCCACTTCTATGTGACTTCCTGGATGACTATCCATCAGTCTATGGATTTGTATGTGTATCACCTCTCTATTCACTTGGAGCACTTGCGGATTCCCAATTTTGTAATCACTGATGTCCCAGCAGTCATAGTGACAGAGATCAGACATTTATCCCCTATCCAGTGGTTATGGGACAAGTGTTATTATTGAGAAAATGACGTTATTGAAGACATCAGGGTTTTTTCTCATTGGTTGAACAATTCTTCAGCTAAAAGATAACCCCCAGTGATCCGCTATTATTATCTGTGGAAATGCAGTACAGACTCACAATTCATCTGCAGAGACCACTGCAAGAAAGGCCTTATGTACATGTTGGAGCTTAAAGGGGTATTCCTATTAACATATTCATATTTCTATTTGTAGATAGTTAAAAGTTAAACATTTTTGCAAATATAAGTAGTTAGAAATTCCGCACAGTTTTAAAGATTTTCTCTAACTATCTTAGTGGTGACAGTCTGTGGACTTGATCAGTTGCCAGTGGATACGACCACAAATGTAGAAACTTTCTATGGTCTGGGACTTGTTAGGAACCCAGCCATGATTTTCTTATTGTAGCTGGGTTATCAGGCAGGGACACTACATGTATTAGAAGATATCCCGGCCACAATAAGGAAATCATGGCTGATTTTCTGACCTTAGAAAGGCCCTGCATTCATGGTCATCTGGCAACTGATCAAGATAACACAAGATATTTAGAGAAAATCTTTAAAACTCTGCAAAATGTTTAATTACTTATATTTGCAAAAACGTTTAACTTTTAATTATCTACAAATTTAAAAATGGTTATGTTCATGGGAATACCCCCTTAACAAATGGTGCTGCCTATGTTTCCCACTGATAGCACATGGACCTATTGTTTGTTATCATGGATGTATTATGTCCATGAAAACTACTTTTTAAAAGCAAGTTTCTATACTTTGTATTGTTTTGGGTCTGTGTACAATGACCAGCACACAGATAGTATCCATCCTGTGTTCTGACCATGGTGAATGCAGACAGTGTATGTCCATAAATGGCTTACATAAATTACATGTAGATAAGGTCTAAGATGAATGCATGACCATACAATAAAAGTCCTATGAGCACGGACTGTCTAGTTGGACAATTACAGAGTCAGTGGTAAGTGCTTGCATATAGTACATAAAATTATATGACAGTAAAGTCTCAGATAAGTCTCAGCTATAGTGTACCACAGTATTAATGGGCATGTAAATGTCCCAAGAGTTATCATACCTGTAAAGAAGAGCAGGGCTACAGATAGCAGCAAAACTTTCATGCTTAGGCAGACCCTTCAATACACCAGTTAAGTGACCTGTAATAGATATATACAGATAATAATATGTAACTGAAGACTCTGCTAACAGAAAATACAAATTCATTGATATCCATGTTTTCTAAGCCATATGCCAGCAATTAAAATGAAATGTAACATAGAGAGATGACTTACAGAAGTTCCAGATATGGGGTGAACTGTGGATGCTCAATGTCTGGTATATATATAGTGATTCTGCCACCCACTGATGGGCACTGACCCAATCAGATTATAAGGACACGTTCAACACAAAGTTAAAAAATACCAATAATAAAGTACTAGAATATAGAGTGAAGATTAAAGCAGAAGGGGTGCACAAAGGGGAGGGAGGCAGGGGCATAATCCAAAAGGTAAAGTAAGTATCTTACCTTAGGTGCCCTAGCTGGCAGCAGGGAGGAATAAAATAGTCTTGAAATCTGCATATTGCTTCAAATGAAAGTTATGCTGTGTTTTTATATCATACCTTAGCTTCCTGAGTACTGACTATGAATAGATAAGAGTGTCAGAGGTTGGTGTGCCTTTTATAGTTTGTTAGTGCCCTTCTTCTTATTTCAGGTTTCAGGGGATGGCTATATGTGGAGAGTCTTAGAACCCAGAGAACAGGAGGCCTGCTTTTCCTACCCTTGCCTGGCGACACAATGATGTCAGACACTGCATCCTCAATGGAAGTGGAATGGTGGGCAATGGGGAAGACTATAAATGGCCTACCAGGGTAGGCAGAGATTAAGTGCAATAGTTGAGACCAGAGCTGCAAGTCAGGCCCAGGAGGTTAGCTAAGACAAGGCAGACAGAACAGAACAGCCCTGAAATGGCTTTCTGCAGAGCAGGAGATCCCAGACAATGGGAAGTTGTTGTGTGTAACACTTGAAATACAGCCAGGTATCTGCAGCTGGAACTTGCCTAAAGTAACATTAAAGCCGTACTATTCTGTACTGAAAATTACTCATTCTGTGAAAAAAAATGACTCTCCAGGTTTTTAGCCCAAACTTGTTTCCATGTGCTGCCTGTGTCTTATTTCTAGAACCTTACTGTATATAACACATGATCATGGACTGTATATCACATGACCATGGACTGATTTTTATCCACTGGAAGTAAACAAAGAATGAATGACAGCAAGCAGAGATCTAGAAAACCAGAAGGAATTGCTACAGAAAGTATACTGGAAAATTGTATGTCTTTTTATTATACAAACAATAACATTTGTCTCTCAATATTGATCTGAAAGTGGCCAACCCCTTTAAATTTTTTCAGCAGGTCATTATAACTGTGCCTGTACCCAAAGTGTTTTTGTTTATGGTGCACTTTTTTCAATACAGTAGAGGAGGGCGGGACTTATTAATTTTTTATTAAAAGTTATTGCACCGTGTGGTTTTTTAGTGGCTGGTAGTGAATCTATCACCCAATGATGGGCACCTACCCTAGTATCAGATTATAAAAGTACATTTAACACAAAGTTTTAAAATAGCACAGTATAAGAATACATGCCAAAGATTAAAGCAGCAGTGGGGCACATATTGGAGGGCGGCAGAGGCATAATGCACATAAGAATCTTACCTCCATTACCCCAGCTGGCAGCACAGAGGAATAAAATTACCTTCAACTGCCTGTTGTCTGTAATGAAAATATTATGTTGTGTTTTTGCCTCTTTCCTGGCTATGGATAGATTAATATTTATTTAAACATATATCCGCATTCCAATTCCAGCTGGTTCTATCCTACAAATAAGATACTGGAAAATGTCCAGTCAAAACTCTTGTGCATATATATATGTTAAACCAACTGACCGGAACAACTTATTGTTGTTCCAAAGTAATCACCCCAAAAAAATGATTGAGTCACTGCCCTGGAGTCAGTTATTGAGGCTTAAACGTATAGTTAGTGATGAACTTATAGTTGACAGAAGAGTGGAGGAGATGTGTTCCAAATTCCGTAATAGGGGGTACCCCAAATCTATATTGGATAGACATAAGAAACGGTTACAGGAAGTTGAGAGGGTTAATCTTTTTGAACCAAAAATACGAAATAAGGGACCTAGGATCCCTTTTGTATCTACCTTCACACATCTGAGTGGTACTGTCACCAAAATTCTTTCCAAACACTGGACGGTGATTCGACAAGGCTGTCCTGAAATACCTGATTTAGCTTATCCACCATTGATGTCTTACAAAAGAGACCGTAATCTGAAAGATATCTTAGTGAAGGCGGATATTGGGCCAAGGAAACAAACTAAACAATTATTGTTAGGTCCTTTGACTCGGGGCAATTTTCCATGTTTAAACTGCTCAAATTGTACCAATATGATACGGGGTGATAGCTTTGTACATCCACAGATGGGAAAACTTTTATTATGAAAGAACATTATACCTGTTCATCCGAATACGTGATTTATATGATTCAATGTCCGTGTAATTTGATTTATGTTGGAGAAACTACTCTTGAGATTAGAACTAGGATCAATCTCCATAAGAGCACGATACGTAAAAAGAGGTTAGAACTTCCGGTCTCTAGACATTTTTCTGAAAAACGACATACTGTACAGTGGATGAGTTACGTTTCAGGGTGTTGGATCATATCCCGCAGAGACGTAGAGGTGGGGATCGTCAACGGGAACTGAAACGTAGGGAGCTAAAATGGATTTATATGTTAAATACCCTGCAACCTATGGGCTTGAATGTTGACTTTAAGGTACAAGCCCATATGTAGAGCATTGTTAAAAATGAGTATTCCCCTTTAAACTTTAGACTGTTTCTTGAGTAAATTTTGTTACTAATTTTTAATTCTTGCTTTGTTTGTTTTTTAGTTGGATGTATCAAATTTGGTGGATGTATATGTCCTGCTCAGTATCATGATGCCTATAAATTAAAAGGAAAAAGAAAATAGATCCCCGTTGTGTCGATAGTACCACATGGAGAATGGGCGCCATATGGACGACGATTTTTGTATTAGAATATAGATTTCATTAATAAAGAATATATTTGCCTATATATTGATGTGATTTTTGTAACAAAATTAGGGGATGGTTTGGATTTTGTGCAGTTAGGTCTGAGTGCAGACAGGCCTGTTTTTGGGTGTATTTTTGGTATACTTGAGCATAGTTATTTACCTACCTTTTTCTGTCCCCTTATTTTTGTTATATGGATTTCCTTATTGGAATGGAAAATGATTAAAATATTTATAAAATGGCAAGGAGTAAAAAAATAAAAAAACATTTTTTTTTTTCCTGCTATAGTGTATCAATTTTGGCATAGTTATATATGGGATCTTCAATTTTTCTATTTTATGGAAGCTTCTAAGATATTTCTCTGTCTGGATTTAATATGACATAAGTTAAAGTCTTTTCGATAGAGGTGGTATTCCACTGTGGTATGGATCTATGATGTACACATAGGTGGGGCATCTGTTAGGTTTGTGCACTGACCCAGGTGATTCATGTAGTCATATGAGAGTTTTTTTTGGCACGCCAGATTAACATGCAGTAACTGAGCAGGACATTATATATCCGTTGGCAGGTAATATGGTGGCTATAGCCATGGTTTGATGCACTATATTATGTATGTTTATATTTATATCTTAATTTATGTGGTTTTAATGAGTATATATGTATAGAATTTGATGTTTATAGTAAACTAATGATTGGCTCTTTGTTACAAGGGCGGGGATTAGTGCTTTCTTGTATAAATTGCACTGAAGTAGATGTGTTTATTTGCACTTGAGAAAGGTTCCTGTGCGAACCGATACGTGGTGTTTTGCTTTTCCAATAAAAGGACATTTTCCATCTTTACAAGTTGCTGGCAGATTGGATTGTTTTATATATATATATATATACATACGTGTCCTTTGTGATGAAGTGATGGCTGAGAAAGTTGTTGATCCTGCTAGACATGTTTCAGAACTTTTTTAGCTTTTACCACAATAGTAAAAAGTGATTATCAGTCTTTTTGTGAAATATAACTGGTTGTTATGCAACTGGTTTGGGCAAAATCACGACCCCCATAACAGAAATTGTCCTGACCAACTAGAATTTGATCTTGCAGAGGCTAAAAGGATTCAATCTTGGGCATGTACAATGGTTCTTAAGAGAAGGCCCTAGACGCTTGGGGATAGGGACTACATGACTAGGGGGAGGATTAAGATACGAAGGGGTTAAGAAATAGGAGAGTTAGAGCGGGAAAAATGGGGGTGGGAACGTGGGTGTTAAAAGGAGCGCTGGGGTGAGCTAAGGGTCAGTCAAGCAGTGGCAGGGTAAGGAAGTGGACGGACTGCACTACTTGACTGACCCTTAGCTCACTACCGATCTTGAAGCCTTGCGGTCTCTCCTTCGGGCGGCGGTGGTGGTCCATGGCGAGCAGATCATGCAGTATCTCTTCGCAGCAGTCCGGGTGCCCCCTGGCCAGGGCACGTCTGCCCTGGTCCCTTCGCCCCGCGCTCGGTGGTCCCGGCCACCGGAGCGTTACTCTCCTGATAGGGGGCAGGCGACGAGGCGGCGATCCAGGAGCCCCAGGAGGGACCCTCCGGCCACAGGCGCCCAGGCCAGCTCCCCTGGAGAGCACCCGGCGGCTGGGAGGAATCCTCGAGGAGGCCGCAGTCGCCCGGAGGCAGGCCCGGTTAACACGCCTCCTCCCTCCTCTTCATCCTCCAGGACCCGCGCGGCAGTCTCTCGCGCTTCGGCCGGGGGGGCGTGCCCGGCGCATGACGTCAGCGGGCGGGGACCGCCCCCCGGGCGCACTCCCTGGCCCCCTCCCTGCTGCCGCAAATGAGCACGCCAGAAGTGACGCGGCTGGTACTTCCAGCGCGGCCGGGCCTAATCGTCGCGGAGAGTCGGGCCTGGGCCGGAAGAGGCCGGCTGAAGATGTCGCCGGCGGTTCTCCGACGGGGCGGCGGGTGCGCTGCACGGCGGGGACTGCAGCATCTCCTGGCATGGGCGCTGGTGGCTCCAGCGCTGAAGAGGGCCAATGCTCCCCGGACGGTGCGGATGGACCCCCTGAGGATGCGGGACCGGCGGCGGCTGATCTGGGGCACCCCCCGACGCAGCCTGGTGAGCAGATGGAGTTTCCTTCTTCTATGGGTGGGGGCTCTGGGGCGAGTGTGTCGGGCGCTGCGGTATTAGGGCCCGGGGGGGTAGAGTCCCTGGGGGGGGTCAGCTGCGGGGGGGGCAGTATGGGGCCAGCTGATAGGTCTGCTCCAGCAATTGGTGGGCGAGCAGCCTGGGGCCGCGGGACCTACGAGAGTATGGATGGGCGCGGACGCAAGTGTTTCCCTGGGGTCTGGGGGGATGGCGGTCCCAGTAGTTCCTATTGCTGGCCCGCTGGGGGAGGTTGCGTCGGTGCCTGCGGAGCCCGTCCAGGTGGGTGGCGGGGCACATGGGGGTTCGCATTCGGTGGCGGGGGCCAAGGGTAAGGAGAAGGAGAAGGCGGTGGATATAGTGCGTCTAGATGACCGAGCGAAGGGTGAGATTTACATCTGCTTTGAGGGCCCAATTGGGGTGCATTTGAAGCAGGAGGTGCGGGAAAAAATTTGGAAAAGGGAGTACGAGGAAATATTTTCCCTGCTCCCTTTGGACAAATTTAATCTGGACAAGGTTAAGCCTAGTGATAGCAAAAAGGAGGACGAGGAGAACCGTCACTACCGTTTAATCCCCCGTATGTTTGTCAATTGGCTACATGCGTTTGCCAAATTGGCAAGTGTGATTGGGGAAAAGGAGCCCGAGCACTGCTCAACTCTTTTTGGCTATATGGACTCTATTGGGGAGGCGCACTTAGTGTACGGCGGGGTAGCGTGGCTTAGATACGATGAGCAGTTTCGGCAGCGTAAGGCGGTGGGTCCGGGCTTGCGGTGGGATCACAAGGACATATCCTAGTGGATACGGCTGATGTCGGCTCCAGCGGTGCTGTCCTTTCGTGGGGGGGGCCGGGAATTCGGGCTCTGCAACCGGATCCTCGGCTTCCCAGAAAAAGGGGTACTGTTGGTTGTTCAACGAAGGGCAGTGCAAATTCGGTGTCACCTGCCGCTTCAAACACGAGTGTTCAGGTTGCGGGGGTGGACATGGGCTTAACAAGTGCTTTAAGCGAGGAAAAGGGAAAGGGGGAGATATTGTGGAAAAAAGGGAAGACGCCGGTGAAGGTTGCAGTAATGCTTCCTTTTCTAAGTAGATACCCCGATCGGGTGGCGGCACGGCTGACGGCTGGGGTGCGGTCGCCTCATCACTTCGTGCGGTTTACTGCTGAGGTGAGGGCGGACTTGTTGGTTTGGGATGATTTTTTGGGTCGGTTTAACGGGCATTCTTTGTGGCTTGCCTCCGTTATTTCTAGTGAGGAATTGAATCTGCATACCGACGCGGCGGGGTCAATAGGGTTTGGGGCTTATTACCAAGGGCGTTGGTGCGTGGGGTTTGGCCTGCTGAGTGGGTGGAGGCGGGACTGGTGGCGAACTTAATGTTGTTGGAATTGTTCCCGATTATAGTCGCAGTGGAGTTATGGGGGGGCGAATTTCAGGACCGGAAGGTTTGTTTTCATTGTGATAACAGTGCTGTGGTGTTCGTTATCCATTCCCAATCTGCAAAGTCCCCTCCGGTGGTGTCGCTGCTTAGGCATCTGGTGTTGCGCTGCTTAGAAATGAATGTGCACGTATCGGCGCGCCACGTGCCCGGGGTGCTGATTTCTGTGGCTGATTCCTTGTCTCGGTGTCAGTTTGGCAGGCTCCGGGAGTTGGCTCCGGAGGCAGCGGAGTTGGGCGAGGACTGTCCGGCCCACTTGTGGTCCCTGGTGTCAGTTCCGCGGCAGAGCTCATCCAGCGTTCTGTGTCCGCCGTAACTTGGAAGCGTTACCAACAGGTTTGGTGTGATTGGGACCGGGACTGCCTGTCGTGCGGGGGGGTGCGTTCGGATGAAGACCAGGTGGTGTTAGTTTTGTCCTGGATAGGGGTAGCATTTGCGGAAGGGCGCTCGGTCGCGGTGGTTTCTCATCGTTTGGCGGGGCTGGCGTTTCTTTTTCGATTACAGGGTCTGCGGGATGTCACAAAAGACTTTGTGGTGCGCCAGGCTATGAGGGGGGTTTCAGCGGGGGGCCGGGAGGCGCGATCTTCACCACCCGGTTTCCTTCGAGTTATTAGGGCGTCTATTGGAGTGTCTGCAGAGTTTGTGTTTTTCAGAATATGAAGTGCTGTTGCTCCGGACGGCTTTTTTGCTGGCCTTTTTTGGGGCTTTTCGTGTTGGGGAGTTGGTTAGCGAGTCGGTGGCAGCTCTGGGGGGTTTGCAGTGGAATGAGGTAGCTTTGCTTGAGGATCGGGTGGAGTGCCATTTGCGTCGCTCCAAGACGGATCAGGTGGGTCGCGGTAGGTTGGTGGTGCTTTATGCGGTTGGGGGGGATCCCCGTTGTCCGGTTGCAGGGGTGTCTAATTTTCTGCAGGCACGGGGTTCGCTCCTGGGGTCCTTCCTTTGCCATGAGAGTGGGGGGCTCTGTCTAGGTTTCAGTTTATAGCTGTATTTAAGAAGGCTTTGGTATTGGTGGGGGAGCCCCCTGGTGATTATGGCTCCCACTCTTTCCGAATAGGTGTGGCCATGGAGGCTGCTCGCTGGGGTCTGGGGGACGATGTTGTGCGCCGTATCGGGAGGTGGGAATCCGACCGGTTCCGCCTTTACGTGCGTCCGTCCCTATTGCGGTGAGTTGGTGGTGTTCCCGTGGGGGGGAGGAGCGCGGTGCTGGGTCAGTGGAATTGGGAAGGTTCCTCCTGTCCTATTTTCGGTGTTGCTGTTTGGTATTTAGTCTTCTTTGTTGTTGTTTTATTTTAGGTCCCTGTTTGATCTGGATATTGGGTCATTCGTACGTTTTTTGGGGTGCACTTCGTGCGGATGTCCGGCCTGATGGGCGACAGCTGGGTCTTCGGCAGGAGGATGCCGTGGTACGGTGGATCGGGGTGCGCGATATGATTTGGAGTCGGGTTTTGCCCGAGTTTCATTTTATAGTCGAGTCGATCGCCCCCCCCACATGTCGTTGTTCTGCATGTTGGGGGCAATGATCTAGGGGTGCAATCGTCCAGGGAACTTATCAGGGACATTCAATTTGACGTGTTGCGGTTGCTGACTGAGTTCCCGGGATTGATTATAGTGTGGTCTGACATGGTTGCGCGTTTGGTGTGGCGCAATGCGAGGTCGGGTCCCGCTTGGACAAGACTCGGATTAAAGTAAATAGGGCAGTGGCTCGTTTTGTGGTGCGAAATGGTGGGATAGCGGTCCGCCATCGGGAGTTAGAAGTCCCTTCTCTGGATCATATGTGCCAGGATGGGGTGCATTTGAATGCGATAGGGACAGATATGTGGATGCTGGGTTTGCGAGATGGTGTAGAGCGAGCTTTGTCTTTGTGGCGGGATTCGCGGGCATAAGGGGTCATGCCCGTGAGTCTGTGGCTGGGGGTTGGTAGGGTTAGAGGCCTATCAGGCACTGTTGTAGGACCTCATCAGTGGTATGGGGATCCTGGTGGGGAAGGTGAAAGCCTGGGAAGTCCCCTAGTTGGGCTTAGGTCCCATTGGGGGTCAGGCTTATGGTCGTACAGATGGTTAAAGGTCTGCCCGAGGTGGGGGTTTTTGCGCCTGGGCAGATTAGTGGTGGTGCCTATCCCCGTGGTGGGGTAGGTTCTGATATAATGCACTTTTAAATGGTGTGAATTTTGTATACAGTTGTAACGGTTAAGTATTGGTTTGTATTTATACACCGCCCGTTTTATGGCGGTGTTATTTATATGTTATTTATATGTTTAAAGTATTTATATATGTTTTAATAAATCGGCCTGAACAGGCCAACTTAAAATCCAAGAGGTGGTCCGAGTCCTTATTGGGGGAAAAATGGGGGGTTAGGACATGAGGTGTAAAGGGCTGTGGTAAGTCAGCCGGCGTGATGACATATTCCTCCTCCCTGAGTCAAGCTCAGCACTAAAGAAAGGGTACACCTTTGTCTTAATTTCACCACTTCGCATGCGTTGGGGTTCAGTGACACATCTCAGCACATCTCTATAAAAGATGAAGAATATCTATGGCCAGTTTAGGGTGGGCTTCTAGTTTCAGTCTTTTAAGGGTAAGGACTTTCAGTGATTTTACCAATGTTCAGGATTATTTATGCAGTTATTGAATCCAATATCAGGAATGGATTAAAAAAGAGAAACCCTGTCTGTCATTTATATGTTCTTGCTCTTTCAATGTTTCAAAAACTGCCTAAAAAACCTGAACATGTGTCCTTATCCTGTTAAAGCTTTTAAAGCCGAAAACAGGTGTGGAACTTGAAGGTAGAGACACTACAAAGGACAGATGAGACGTATGCTCTTTTTCAATCCTCTCCTGTTTTTGGCTTTAAACCAGAATTTGGAAGCATACCCTAAGTATGGCCAACTAGTTTAACAGTTGAGAAGCCAAACTAGTACAGTATGAACTGAATGAGTAGTCGGTAAGGGTAGAGCCAAATAGTGCAATGCTAACACGATTCTGAAGCTGATGCGGTTTTTAAATTGTTTGTGAGGCTGGGGTCTCACATTGCATATTACAGTACCTGCCAAGTGGAGGAGATTCTGGCTAATCCAATCCAAACATTGCAGAAAAATATCTACAGCAGTTTTTGAAACTGCAGCATGTCAATTATACCTGCGGATACGCTGGCGTTTTCTGTATATGTATAATAAAGGCAGAAACTGTGCAAAAATGTAATAAAGAACACTGCGGAAAAAAAAAGCATTGCGCTTCCGCCACTTTTTTTTTTTACGTGGGGTCTTAGCCTGATGTGACTTCATGATCTTGCCAGTGAACCGCTGATTTATCCACAAATCTGTGTGGCCATTTCAATCATCCAGGCGGTATTGCAGGTGAAAGAGCTGTTTTCTGGTAAGATCATTCAGCCATTTACTAATCAATTGAACACACAGTTTTCAGTCCCATTGTGACCACGTCAGTGTTACCATGTGCATTCTACCATTCTATTATAGGGTTTACACCATCAACAACATTTCTGATTTGAGCTATGGATACAGTCACTGATACATCCAGTGATCAGCTGTGCAAAGCAGTATAGCTCCACATTTCTCCTGCTGGTGGCAAAGCAAGTGAGACGTGACCTCTATTTAAAGCATGTTTGGACTATTTTCTGGCAGTATTTGTGTCATTAATACATTTTGTAATATACTTTAGTAACAAACTTTGGTTCCTTTCTATGAAATCCTGTAATTCTTTATTCTTTTCGTTGCTTCTGTATTACCATCCAGTAAAAGTCTTATGACCAGGGGATGTCTATTTGGACAATTACACTATGTTCACATCTGCGCCAGAGTCTCTGTTGAATAGACGCCTCCAGTTTCAGTTTAAAAACTACGGACACCCTACGAACTCCACTATAGTCAATGGGGTCTGCCGGGCTCCGTGTATAACCGCTAGTTTAGCAATCTGCCTTTCTGTTGTTCTGATCCTCTGAAGGGCAGCGCTACTGTGAACCTAGTGTAAGGCCCCACGTCATGGAAATGAAGCATTTTTGGTTTCTGCAGTAACAGAGCAGATAAAAAATGCTTGTTTTTGAGTACCAGCACAGCGAATAAGATTTTCATTAATCTCATCCTCTCCTTACGGAACAAAAAGAGCTGCAGAAAATCTGCTTTTAAAGAAATGTGTGAATTTTTGAAAAATGCATCATGTTAATTTTACCTGCACAATTGTGAGTGTTTTCCCTACAGATTTAATAGGGGAAGACACAGAGAAAAACACAGCAAAAACTCAATGAAAAACACTGCAGAAAAAAATGTGATTCGTTTTCGCTGCATTTTTTCCTGCAGCGTTTTTTAGCTGCATTTCACTATGTGCAGCCTTAGCCTAAAATGGTTTTATAACAGTGGTAAGTATTTATACTGTGGTTTAAGTACATAAAATGATGCAAAACTAAAGTGAACAAATGTCCCAAGAGTCATCATACCTGTAAAGAAGAGCAGGGCTACAGATAGTAGCAAAACTTTCATGCTTAGGCAGATCCGTCAATACACCATATAAGTGACCTGTGATAGATATATACAGATGATAATACTTAAAGGAACACTATTAAAAATGACCTAGTCATTGACATTCTCCTCTCTTCTCAGCTATATATAGATTAGCAACTACAATGAAATGATACATTCTAATAAAGGAATGTAATATTCACATAAACAGATAACTTACAGAAATTCAGGATGTCGTGTGAGCTGTGGCTGCCTAATGACAGGTATATATATAGCGATTCTACCACCCACTGATGGGCACTGACCCAAACTGATTATACAGACACGTTCAACACAAAGTCCTAAAGGACCAATAACACAGTACAAAAATATAGCGTGAAGACAGAAGAGGGGGCACAAAGGGGAGAGAGGCAGGGGCACAAGCCATGACATAGGGTGAGAATCTCATATCAGGTACCCTAGCTGGCAGCATATATACAGTCCATCTCTGCACCATCACTATACCCAATTTTGAGAGGGGACAACAAACACCTCCTAGCATGAAGATATAAAATAACCTTGTACTTCTTGTTGAAAATCTTATGTTGTGTTTTGTCTCATAATATTCAAGTTTACTGGCTATGAATAGATATGGGTACTTTCTAGTGTTACCACGGGATGAGGGCAGAACAGAAATATGTCTCTGGTAACCACAGGGACAAAGATTTGTAGTGGAAGAAATATCATCTCTCAAGACGTCTTATTTAGTTACTTTATCAAACAGCATTTAATAGACTAATAATTGTTAAAACGTAATTATGTAGCAAAGGTCAACATGACTCATAGCGCGTTAACACACTTGGGTTTTCATGGACTTTTGTTGTCTTGCAGAAAGTCAAGTTAAACACTGCTACATCTGTATATCCACATGCCAACTAGTTATATCCCACAAATAAGACTCTGCATGATGTCCTGTCTAAACTGTTGCACATGTATTATCATGTTGTCCTTCGTGAGAAGTTGATGGCTGAGAAAGTTATTTATCCTTCTAGATAAGTTTCAGAGCTGTCTTGGTGCCTTCCTCAGTGCCAAAAAGTGATTCATTGTCTTATTTGTGGAATATAACTGTTTTTTATGCAACTGGTTTAGACAGAACCAAATACCTTTGACAAATATTGTCGGGGCCAACAAGCATTTGATCTTGCACAGGTTTCATACTGTTGGACTACAGATACAAGCCTTACCTTTGTCGTAACTAAAGTCGTTTGGGCCCCGGTGCAAACTTTTGTTCAGGGCCCCCTACCACCTCCATACAGTGTATTCTTGATAGAGACCCCACGAAATTCAACAAATATTCATGAGGTTCGGCTCTCCACTTTGGTACTGTTATACTCTAGGGTCTCCTAGAGATTGTAGTGAAGGCAAACTTCTAACTGGTGGCTGTAATTTATCTTCTCCCTTCTAGTCCTCATCTGTGTCATGTGACAGCAATAGGACTCTCCAGCATGTTTTGTGTAGACAGTTTCTATATTCATTCCTATGAGACTCACATCAAGGCTCTCACAGATATGGATAGAAATACTGACTTTCTGTCTGCACTGGACACTGTGTTACTTGGAGAGTCCGAGTGGTAGTCACATGACACAACTGAGGACCAAAAGAGAGTAGTAAGAAGATTAACTTCAGTAAAATTTACAGCACTTCACCATTGTAAAAGACCAGTGAATAAAATTTTGGGGAGAGTGCTTCTTTAACATAGATACCAGCCCATTGGTTTCTATATATAGTGCATGCAACGGAACTGGACTCCCAGAGAGGTGTCAAGAGAGACTACAGGAGAGTGCACCGGTGAGGAGGTGAGCGTCAAATAAAACATCATTGACATCAGCACAAATGTGACAACTTCGGGCAGATTTATGAAACTGGCTAAACGAAAAACTGCATATAGCAACCAATCACAATGCAGCTTACATTTTTCAAGAGCACCATAACATGATGCAACAAAAGTGCTATGGGTAAGATGCTCTGGGTAACAAAAACAGTTTTTCTTTCAGACTCCTTTATCAATCTAAGACAGGTTTAATAATCCTAAGATTTAGACTTTACAAATATAGGGGCTGATTTACCAAGTATAGTGTGTAGTACACCAGTCTTAATTATTGGCAGTGCCAAAGTGAGATTCACAAACATTATTAAAAGGGGCATGTCTCTTCATTATAGCAAATATTGGGTAACCCATGTGCCAGAGATGGAAATCTATGACAGCTGAAGATTAGTACAGATTTCCATCATTATTTGTACCGTTTTTCTTGCACAAATAATGTTAAATTTGTCAGACACGAAGTCCCTTCTTCTCCCAACCACAACCTGTCTACCTACGCAATCAGGGGAAAATCACAGCTGGTGCAGGTTTTTATACCAACCATTAGGCTAAGACCCCACATAGCGAGCCGAAGCCAAAAAGCACTGCAGAAAAGCCTGCGGCAGAAACACATTGCGTTTTTTTCCACACCACTTTTCACAGAAAATCCGCAGAGTTTTCCTCTGCAGACTTTCTGCTTCTATTGTACCTATAGTGAAACCGCCAACATTTCCGTAGGTATAATTGACATGCTGCGATTTACAAAAACTGAACTCTTTTTGAAATCGCAGCATTTCTGCTGCAGATATTTTTCTGCAATGTGTAGATGGGATTAGCCAGCGTCCCATCCACTTTGCTGGTACTGTAATATGTGGTGTTTTTTGGCATGCGTTTCCACCGCGGCCAAAACGCAGCTTATTCCCAACGTGGGGCCCCTGCCTTACGCACATAATAAATGTGATGCAGAGATTGTAGGCCAACTTATTTGTGCAAATTAAATCATAATTCTGGTGCAAGTGAATATACATATATATATATATATATATATATATATTTACAGTGGGCAAAAAAAGTATTTAGTCAGCCAACAATTGTGCAAGTTCTCCCACTTAAAAAGATGAGGCCGGCCTGTAATTGACATCATAGGTAGACCTCAACTATGAGAGACAAAATGAGAAAACAAATCCAGAAAATGACATTGTCTGATTTTTTAAGAATTTGTTTGCAAATTATGGTGGAAAATAAGTATTTGGTCACTTACAAACAAGCAAGATTTCTGTCTCTCACAGACCTGTAACTTCTTCTTTAAGAGGCTCCTCTGTCCTCCACTCATTACCTCTAGTAATGGCTCCTGTTTGACATTGTTATCAGTATAAAAGACACCTGTCCACAACCTCAAACAGTCACACTCCAAACTCCACTATGGTGAAGACCAAAGAGCTGTGGAAGGACCAGAAACAAAATTGTAGATCTGCACCAGGCTAGGAAGACTGAATCTGCAATAGGCAAGCAGCTTGGTGTGAAGAAATCAACTGTGGGAGCAATAATTAGAAAATGGAAGACATACAAGACCACTGATAATCTCCCTCCATCAGGGGCTCCACGCAAGATCTCACCCCGTGGGGTCAAAATGATCACAAGAATGGTGAGCCAAAATCCCAGAAACTCACAGGGGAACCTAGTGAATGACCTGCAGAAAGCTGGGACTAACGTAACAAAGGCTACCGTCAGTAACACACTACGCCGCCAGGGACTCAGATCCTGCAGGGCCAGATGTGTCCCCCTGCTTAAACCAGTACATATCCGGGCCCGTCTGAAGTTTGCTTATAGAACATTTGGATGTTCCAGAAGAGTATTGGGAGAATTTCATATGGTCAGATGAAACCAAAGTAGAACTGTTTGGTAGAAACACAACTTGTAATGTTTGGAGGAGAGTGAATGCTGAGTTGTATCCAGAGAACACCATACCTACTGTGAAGCATGGGGGTGGCAACATCATGCTTTGGGGCTGTTTCTCTGCAAAGGGACCAGGATGACTGATCCGTGTACATGAAAGAATGAATGGGGCCATGTATCGTGAGATTTTGAGTGCAAACCTCCTTCCATCAGCAAGGACACTGAAGATGAAACATGGCTGGGTCCTTCAGCATGATAATAATCCCAAGCACACCGCCAGAGCAACGAAGGAGTGGCTTCGTAAGAAGCATTTCAAGGTCCTGGAGTGGCCTAGCCAGAGTCCAGATCTCAACCCTATAGAAAACCTTTGGAGGGAGTTGAAAGTCCGTGTTGCCCAGCGACAGCCCCAAAACATCACTGCTCTAGAGGAGATCTGCATGGAGGAATGGGCCAACATACCAGCAACAGTGTGTGCCAACCTTGTGAAGACTTACAGAAAACGTTTGACCTCTGTCATTGCCAACAAAGGATATATAACAAAGTATTGAGATGAACTTTTGTTATTGACCAAATACTTATTTTCCACCATAATTTGCAAATAAATTCTTTAAAAATCAGACAATGTGATTTTCTAGATATGTTTTCTCATTTTGTCTCTCATAGTTGAGGTCTACCTATGATGACAATTACAGGCCGGCCTCATCTTTTTAAGTGGGAGAACTTGCACAATTGGTGGCTGACTAAATACTTTTCCCCTACTGTATATATATATATATATATATATATATGTATATCAGAGAAGGAAAAGGGAATGGACTTCCACTATTTTGTAACTGCACACAAGACATCCATTGGTGTAATGAATAGAGTATTTTTGGACAATATAACTGAACTTTGAGAGACACTAACATTATAACATTGTGTTATATATATATAGTATAAAATATACATAGGATAATCTGCAAGGTGCACACCTGCACTCAGAGTCCCTACAGCTCTATATTATGAAATATATCATATATAACACACAAAATTACCTGTTTATGTATGAAAATGGAGGCAGATGTATTGTGCAACCTCACAGAGTGCTGTGTTGTGGCTTTATAAAACTCTGAGTAATCTGTCCTTATATAATCTAGTCCTTATATATTATAAATCAGGCATTAAGTACTTAAACATTATAGACAGTTTAATATTGTGAATTGAATAGAGATACACTGAAGATTTGGGGAAAATGTTAGGAATGGATTTACAGAGACACTCATTGTAAATCAGCAGAGTTAGAAATCATAATGACATTTTCTTCTTTCATGTCTCTTGTGTTGTCTTTATTCTGCGGATACCATATAGTCGCGCAGCTCCTTCAGCAGCTCTTCTACTTTTGCCGGAAATGTTTTTTTTAGGTTTTCCAGATGAGGCTTAGCATGTTCCTTCAGGTTCTCATAGTTCTTCTGCACCTTCTCTTTCAGCTCCTTATAATCCTTCTGTAATTCACCTTCCATATCGTTGCGATATTTGTTATATCCTTCATGGACTTCATCGACATAGGGCTGCAGCTTGACACGTAGGCTGTCTATCTCAGCGCGCACGTTTTCCAGCTTTTCAAAGAAATGTACGACATGCTTATTTACTCCAGCTACAAGATCAGATCCAACCGGCACAACTTCTTTTACAATTTTCTTAAGTTGCTCTTCTAAAGTATCATCGAATTCCTTCAAAATAGGGACTACTTTTTTCCTGAATATTGGGAACTTCTCATGAAGCTTTGCATCGAATTTCTTCCAAACCTCATCAGCGTATTTTTCTAGAGTTTCCTCTAATTTTTCGGTATGTTTCTTTGCAGTTTAATTTTCTCTTTAAGATGATATCTGGAAGTGAAAATGTAAATATTAGAAACTGCACATCAATTTAGCATTTTATACATTGAGTCATGTGATGGAGAGCCCATTGGAGTGTCACCGAGACTGTTGCACTCCATGTTATGCCCCAGGTTTCTAAGCAACCTGCAGACTTTATACATCTTATAACAGATCCCCAACATTTAACATCTGAAAATATCCCCTACATTATTATTGTCATTATTTGACTTTATACATTTGCTTTGCTGTTTTCAGAACTCACATAGAAGTGAATAGAGACAGCTGAACAGCATGACCACTTATCCATTCACAGCCACTGCAGCACCAGGCAGGATGGGGTGTCAGGGGACATTAGTATCGGAGTGAGACTTGGGCCTTACATCTATTAAACATTTATGGTATATCCTATGTATATGCTATAAACATCTAAAATGGACATACCCTTATGATATGTCACCAGAGTATAAAGGCAATATAAGCTAATAATAAGAGATGCACTCATTCCATGTTATAAAAAAAAAAAAAAGCAGGAACAGAGCATTGGAAGCATCTTCAAAATCGGTCATGTGGCCTAAATCCCTTGGGAGGAGGAGTCCTGGAAGTGATGATTTGGCCTCCACAGAACCCTGATCTCAACATCATCCAGTCTGTCTGGGATTACATAAAGAGACAGAAGGATTTGCGCAAGCCTACATCCACAGAAGATCTGTGCTTAGTTCTCCAAGATGTTTGCAACAACATCCCAGTTCATTCAAATACTGTCTGCAAGTGTATCTAGAATTGCTAGAAGGCAAAGGATGGTCACATCAAATATTAATGAGATTTATATTTCTCATTCACTTAATTTTGTTACTTCTTGAAAATAAAGTGTTAACACTTCTGTTTTTAAACCTATTTTTTAATTTGCAGCGTTTCTACATGGCTGTCTAAAACTGTACATTGATGTAATAAGGGTCTCTCTCACAAGTTTATGATATGCTTAGATTGGGCAGCATAGACTGGGTGACAGATTCCATTCAAGCGACAAACAGGACATTTCTTACTCCTCTGCAAGGCTTTCATAATCCAGGCTTTTAAAAACATTGGCTATTATTGCAATCCCATCTTGCATAATATTCTGTATAGACTTGTCAGAAGTTTGTTCTTGGTGAGGTTCATCTTGTTGCCAGAAGTAGCGCCCCTGCGCCCCTGCAAAACAAAGAATGTCACAAGAAAGCTTAAGTGGTTGTTCAGAAAAGGCAGGGAAATATGTTATCATGAAAAAGAAGGAGGTGGTGGATGATGCTTATTGCTAAGAGTCTGATGGGTGGCCGTACACCGGTCTGTTAATCTGAGCTAATTCTCATGATTCCCCCATATACATACACTCTTAGTTCGGACAAGTTTTGCATTTGTTGTCAATGGGGAGAGGGGAGTAAGACTAATTTACCCCCCGAGAACTGTAATGTAGCACTGGACGACTTGGGGCTACTTCGGAGCGTGTTGTCTAAGTGGTCCCCTGATTTTCACCCTTTAACCCCTACACATGGATCTGATCTCTGCAGCAAGAAACCACCAGGTCACTACCTCTCAGACATAGTTTCCAGGAAAATTTCACTTTAGCCACTCCCTCAGTCCCTTCCATGACTGACCAGGGAACCCCGTTTCCCACACAGGAATGCCCACTTTTGCAGCTGGTCACACGGTATTACCACCTGATTTCCTGGGACCTTTGGCATTTATGGTAGGATTAGGCTCTGTACAGTGACAGCTGACCCAGTTAGGTCAAGAGACACTGATGTGGTCAGAGGACGGGCTGAGGTCAGAGCAGTCTTCTTAAAGGGTCAGCACACCCTACGGGCAGGATCTGAATCACAATGCTCATGGCTAGACAATGCAATAGATAGAGAGAGGGTTGCAGCGGGCACCAGAGATACAAGAACAAAGGCATTGACATTGAAATTCAACATGTCTGACCCTTCCTGACATCATGTCAGTTGGTAGTTTTGGGGGAAGATGGACTTTAATTAAAAAAGGCTGGTCTCATAACACAACCCATTCAACCTACTACAGTTTCAAGAAAAGTCTATTTAAATTTTTTTTACTTTTTTCAGCTAGATAAACAAATAGTTAACACAAGTTAACATGAAATAGTTGGTTACATTGGAAGACCAGCTTCTTGAAGATTTGCACATTATTACTTACAGGACAGGGCAGAACTCCACCTGCAATGAGACAGACAGCCCCAGCTATTGTTGTGACTCCTGTACAAGTGAATAGAGTGACTCGCACAGTCCTGTGTCAATCACTTGTGGCCGCAAATGGGGCCTATTCTTGAGATAGAGGTGGGTCCCAGAGGTGGTGTCTTATGACCATAGCCATAAATGCCAAAATGTGAGGAATAACCTTTCAAGTATCAAGAAATTTTTTTTTGTTTCTGAATTGTCAGATTTCAAGGACCATTACATTTTTTATATTTCCATCAATATACACAAGCTTTTTTTTTTTTGCAGGACAGGTTAAAGGTTTTCTTGGTACTATGTTGGGATACATATAGTTTATTGAGTAACTTGTATAGTATTTTTAGAGAGGGTGCATTGCAAAAAGACAACAAATTCCCCATTTTTTTGTGCAAACACTGTTTCCTCGGCAGTGAAATTCATAAGATAACATTATTCTGCAGGTCATTATAATTGTGCCTGTATAAAATTATTTTTTGTATTACATATTCTTGTTTTTTTGGGGGAGGGGTGGGACTTTTATATTCTTTATTAAAGAGGACCTTTCACCACCTTCACCAACTTCAATTCTTAGTATCTTTTAATAGATTCTGGCACAGTTGGAATTTTTTCTCTAGCCCCCACCATCCTCAAGCAATCAATGTAGTTAGTTTTGGTGCCTGATAGGCTATTTAGTCTCTGTACTGTCAGGAGGGCGGTGTCAGGCATGGCCAGACAAGGGGTGAGAATCTGAGCTCTGAAATGCTGTCTCTGATTGGAGCTCTGAATCACACCCCCCTGTCTGACACCACCCTTCTGACATTACAGAGACTAAATAGCACAACAGGTACAAAACTAACTGTGGGGGCTATTTAGTGGGGGCTAGAGAGAAAATTCCAACTGTGCTTTAATCAGTGGAACAGCAGATATTAACAGATGCTAAGAACTGGAACTGGTGGAGGTGGTGAAAGGTCCACTTTAATGCATAACTAAACTTTCAGACAACTTTTGATCTTCTAGCAGTATTTGTGTCATAAATACATCTGTGAAATCTCGCAATTCTTCATTCTTTTTCTTATTTCTCTATTGAGAGCTAAAATCTGTACATTGTTTTTACTAAGTGTAGGGAGGGGAGCTCTTGTATAATACAGAGAAGCTCACGCTGGGAGAGAGGTCACTTAAAACAGTTATATTTCAGGCATTAAAAAACCTAGAACACTGCTACTAGTGTCATATGAAAGATGTGATAATACAGGATAGATGACATATGATACAGTTCTAATTGTATTACATCCAGAGATATCATCAGCTGAAAAACACAGACAGGAGTGCAAGCAGCTGTAGCTACATATAAATATGCCAGTTCCATACATGTTTTGAACTGGTGAGCTCCCTGGAAATTATACATGTAGAACTGCAATCTTGGTATCATATGAAAGCTGAGCTATATAGAATGTAGGGATAGGGACCTTTATCTTAATGCTCATCTTATGCTATAATCTGTTGATGTTTTCTTTGAGTGGTTTTTATGGATCCTTTTTTACTTGATATATGTGCCTTGAGTCTTAGATTAATCTTATTTATAATGTGTTCACATAATTTTCATCATTATTCATCATATTCATTATTATTCAACATAAGAGGGGCACCATTTTATTTTCCGCCTTAGGCAGCAGAAAAACTAGGTGCAACCCTGGGATAAAGGGACAGTGTGCAATCGCTGTGGGTCTGACCATTGGGGCAATTACAAGAATTGGGGATCACAAGTGCCCATGTGAATACAGAGGTGTAGCTTATACTCTACCACTGCTCCATCCACTTCTATGTGACTTCCTGGATGACTATCCATCAGTCTATGGATTTGTATGTGTATCACCTCTCTATTCACTTGGAGCACTTGCGGATTCCCAATTTTGTAATCACTGATGTCCCAGCAGTCATAGTGACAGAGATCAGACATTTATCCCCTATCCAGTGGTTATGGGACAAGTGTTATTATTGAGAAAATGACGTTATTGAAGACATCAGGGTTTTTTCTCATTGGTTGAACAATTCTTCAGCTAAAAGATAACCCCCAGTGATCCGCTATTATTATCTGTGGAAATGCAGTACAGACTCACAATTCATCTGCAGAGACCACTGCAAGAAAGGCCTTATGTACATGTTGGAGCTTAAAGGGGTATTCCTATTAACATATTCATATTTCTATTTGTAGATAGTTAAAAGTTAAACATTTTTGCAAATATAAGTAGTTAGAAATTCCGCACAGTTTTAAAGATTTTCTCTAACTATCTTAGTGGTGACAGTCTGTGGACTTGATCAGTTGCCAGTGGATACGACCACAAATGTAGAAACTTTCTATGGTCTGGGACTTGTTAGGAACCCAGCCATGATTTTCTTATTGTAGCTGGGTTATCAGGCAGGGACACTACATGTATTAGAAGATATCCCGGCCACAATAAGGAAATCATGGCTGATTTTCTGACCTTAGAAAGGCCCTGCATTCATGGTCATCTGGCAACTGATCAAGATAACACAAGATATTTAGAGAAAATCTTTAAAACTCTGCAAAATGTTTAATTACTTATATTTGCAAAAACGTTTAACTTTTAATTATCTACAAATTTAAAAATGGTTATGTTCATGGGAATACCCCCTTAACAAATGGTGCTGCCTATGTTTCCCACTGATAGCACATGGACCTATTGTTTGTTATCATGGATGTATTATGTCCATGAAAACTACTTTTTAAAAGCAAGTTTCTATACTTTGTATTGTTTTGGGTCTGTGTACAATGACCAGCACACAGATAGTATCCATCCTGTGTTCTGACCATGGTGAATGCAGACAGTGTATGTCCATAAATGGCTTACATAAATTACATGTAGATAAGGTCTAAGATGAATGCATGACCATACAATAAAAGTCCTATGAGCACGGACTGTCTAGTTGGACAATTACAGAGTCAGTGGTAAGTGCTTGCATATAGTACATAAAATTATATGACAGTAAAGTCTCAGATAAGTCTCAGCTATAGTGTACCACAGTATTAATGGGCATGTAAATGTCCCAAGAGTTATCATACCTGTAAAGAAGAGCAGGGCTACAGATAGCAGCAAAACTTTCATGCTTAGGCAGACCCTTCAATACACCAGTTAAGTGACCTGTAATAGATATATACAGATAATAATATGTAACTGAAGACTCTGCTAACAGAAAATACAAATTCATTGATATCCATGTTTTCTAAGCCATATGCCAGCAATTAAAATGAAATGTAACATAGAGAGATGACTTACAGAAGTTCCAGATATGGGGTGAACTGTGGATGCTCAATGTCTGGTATATATATAGTGATTCTGCCACCCACTGATGGGCACTGACCCAATCAGATTATAAGGACACGTTCAACACAAAGTTAAAAAATACCAATAATAAAGTACTAGAATATAGAGTGAAGATTAAAGCAGAAGGGGTGCACAAAGGGGAGGGAGGCAGGGGCATAATCCAAAAGGTAAAGTAAGTATCTTACCTTAGGTGCCCTAGCTGGCAGCAGGGAGGAATAAAATAGTCTTGAAATCTGCATATTGCTTCAAATGAAAGTTATGCTGTGTTTTTATATCATACCTTAGCTTCCTGAGTACTGACTATGAATAGATAAGAGTGTCAGAGGTTGGTGTGCCTTTTATAGTTTGTTAGTGCCCTTCTTCTTATTTCAGGTTTCAGGGGATGGCTATATGTGGAGAGTCTTAGAACCCAGAGAACAGGAGGCCTGCTTTTCCTACCCTTGCCTGGCGACACAATGATGTCAGACACTGCATCCTCAATGGAAGTGGAATGGTGGGCAATGGGGAAGACTATAAATGGCCTACCAGGGTAGGCAGAGATTAAGTGCAATAGTTGAGACCAGAGCTGCAAGTCAGGCCCAGGAGGTTAGCTAAGACAAGGCAGACAGAACAGAACAGCCCTGAAATGGCTTTCTGCAGAGCAGGAGATCCCAGACAATGGGAAGTTGTTGTGTGTAACACTTGAAATACAGCCAGGTATCTGCAGCTGGAACTTGCCTAAAGTAACATTAAAGCCGTACTATTCTGTACTGAAAATTACTCATTCTGTGAAAAAAAATGACTCTCCAGGTTTTTAGCCCAAACTTGTTTCCATGTGCTGCCTGTGTCTTATTTCTAGAACCTTACTGTATATAACACATGATCATGGACTGTATATCACATGACCATGGACTGATTTTTATCCACTGGAAGTAAACAAAGAATGAATGACAGCAAGCAGAGATCTAGAAAACCAGAAGGAATTGCTACAGAAAGTATACTGGAAAATTGTATGTCTTTTTATTATACAAACAATAACATTTGTCTCTCAATATTGATCTGAAAGTGGCCAACCCCTTTAAATTTTTTCAGCAGGTCATTATAACTGTGCCTGTACCCAAAGTGTTTTTGTTTATGGTGCACTTTTTTCAATACAGTAGAGGAGGGCGGGACTTATTAATTTTTTATTAAAAGTTATTGCACCGTGTGGTTTTTTAGTGGCTGGTAGTGAATCTATCACCCAATGATGGGCACCTACCCTAGTATCAGATTATAAAAGTACATTTAACACAAAGTTTTAAAATAGCACAGTATAAGAATACATGCCAAAGATTAAAGCAGCAGTGGGGCACATATTGGAGGGCGGCAGAGGCATAATGCACATAAGAATCTTACCTCCATTACCCCAGCTGGCAGCACAGAGGAATAAAATTACCTTCAACTGCCTGTTGTCTGTAATGAAAATATTATGTTGTGTTTTTGCCTCTTTCCTGGCTATGGATAGATTAATATTTATTTAAACATATATCCGCATTCCAATTCCAGCTGGTTCTATCCTACAAATAAGATACTGGAAAATGTCCAGTCAAAACTCTTGTGCATATATATATGTTAAACCAACTGACCGGAACAACTTATTGTTGTTCCAAAGTAATCACCCCAAAAAAATGATTGAGTCACTGCCCTGGAGTCAGTTATTGAGGCTTAAACGTATAGTTAGTGATGAACTTATAGTTGACAGAAGAGTGGAGGAGATGTGTTCCAAATTCCGTAATAGGGGGTACCCCAAATCTATATTGGATAGACATAAGAAACGGTTACAGGAAGTTGAGAGGGTTAATCTTTTTGAACCAAAAATACGAAATAAGGGACCTAGGATCCCTTTTGTATCTACCTTCACACATCTGAGTGGTACTGTCACCAAAATTCTTTCCAAACACTGGACGGTGATTCGACAAGGCTGTCCTGAAATACCTGATTTAGCTTATCCACCATTGATGTCTTACAAAAGAGACCGTAATCTGAAAGATATCTTAGTGAAGGCGGATATTGGGCCAAGGAAACAAACTAAACAATTATTGTTAGGTCCTTTGACTCGGGGCAATTTTCCATGTTTAAACTGCTCAAATTGTACCAATATGATACGGGGTGATAGCTTTGTACATCCACAGATGGGAAAACTTTTATTATGAAAGAACATTATACCTGTTCATCCGAATACGTGATTTATATGATTCAATGTCCGTGTAATTTGATTTATGTTGGAGAAACTACTCTTGAGATTAGAACTAGGATCAATCTCCATAAGAGCACGATACGTAAAAAGAGGTTAGAACTTCCGGTCTCTAGACATTTTTCTGAAAAACGACATACTGTACAGTGGATGAGTTACGTTTCAGGGTGTTGGATCATATCCCGCAGAGACGTAGAGGTGGGGATCGTCAACGGGAACTGAAACGTAGGGAGCTAAAATGGATTTATATGTTAAATACCCTGCAACCTATGGGCTTGAATGTTGACTTTAAGGTACAAGCCCATATGTAGAGCATTGTTAAAAATGAGTATTCCCCTTTAAACTTTAGACTGTTTCTTGAGTAAATTTTGTTACTAATTTTTAATTCTTGCTTTGTTTGTTTTTTAGTTGGATGTATCAAATTTGGTGGATGTATATGTCCTGCTCAGTATCATGATGCCTATAAATTAAAAGGAAAAAGAAAATAGATCCCCGTTGTGTCGATAGTACCACATGGAGAATGGGCGCCATATGGACGACGATTTTTGTATTAGAATATAGATTTCATTAATAAAGAATATATTTGCCTATATATTGATGTGATTTTTGTAACAAAATTAGGGGATGGTTTGGATTTTGTGCAGTTAGGTCTGAGTGCAGACAGGCCTGTTTTTGGGTGTATTTTTGGTATACTTGAGCATAGTTATTTACCTACCTTTTTCTGTCCCCTTATTTTTGTTATATGGATTTCCTTATTGGAATGGAAAATGATTAAAATATTTATAAAATGGCAAGGAGTAAAAAAATAAAAAAACATTTTTTTTTTTCCTGCTATAGTGTATCAATTTTGGCATAGTTATATATGGGATCTTCAATTTTTCTATTTTATGGAAGCTTCTAAGATATTTCTCTGTCTGGATTTAATATGACATAAGTTAAAGTCTTTTCGATAGAGGTGGTATTCCACTGTGGTATGGATCTATGATGTACACATAGGTGGGGCATCTGTTAGGTTTGTGCACTGACCCAGGTGATTCATGTAGTCATATGAGAGTTTTTTTTTGGCACGCCAGATTAACATGCAGTAACTGAGCAGGACATTATATATCCGTTGGCAGGTAATATGGTGGCTATAGCCATGGTTTGATGCACTATATTATGTATGTTTATATTTATATCTTAATTTATGTGGTTTTAATGAGTATATATGTATAGAATTTGATGTTTATAGTAAACTAATGATTGGCTCTTTGTTACAAGGGCGGGGATTAGTGCTTTCTTGTATAAATTGCACTGAAGTAGATGTGTTTATTTGCACTTGAGAAAGGTTCCTGTGCGAACCGATACGTGGTGTTTTGCTTTTCCAATAAAAGGACATTTTCCATCTTTACAAGTTGCTGGCAGATTGGATTGTTTTATATATATATATATATACATACGTGTCCTTTGTGATGAAGTGATGGCTGAGAAAGTTGTTGATCCTGCTAGACATGTTTCAGAACTTTTTTAGCTTTTACCACAATAGTAAAAAGTGATTATCAGTCTTTTTGTGAAATATAACTGGTTGTTATGCAACTGGTTTGGGCAAAATCACGACCCCCATAACAGAAATTGTCCTGACCAACTAGAATTTGATCTTGCAGAGGCTAAAAGGATTCAATCTTGGGCATGTACAATGGTTCTTAAGAGAAGGCCCTAGACGCTTGGGGATAGGGACTACATGACTAGGGGGAGGATTAAGATACGAAGGGGTTAAGAAATAGGAGAGTTAGAGCGGGAAAAATGGGGGTGGGAACGTGGGTGTTAAAAGGAGCGCTGGGGTGAGCTAAGGGTCAGTCAAGCAGTGGCAGGGTAAGGAAGTGGACGGACTGCACTACTTGACTGACCCTTAGCTCACTACCGATCTTGAAGCCTTGCGGTCTCTCCTTCGGGCGGCGGTGGTGGTCCATGGCGAGCAGATCATGCAGTATCTCTTCGCAGCAGTCCGGGTGCCCCCTGGCCAGGGCACGTCTGCCCTGGTCCCTTCGCCCCGCGCTCGGTGGTCCCGGCCACCGGAGCGTTACTCTCCTGATAGGGGGCAGGCGACGAGGCGGCGATCCAGGAGCCCCAGGAGGGACCCTCCGGCCACAGGCGCCCAGGCCAGCTCCCCTGGAGAGCACCCGGCGGCTGGGAGGAATCCTCGAGGAGGCCGCAGTCGCCCGGAGGCAGGCCCGGTTAACACGCCTCCTCCCTCCTCTTCATCCTCCAGGACCCGCGCGGCAGTCTCTCGCGCTTCGGCCGGGGGGCGTGCCCGGCGCATGACGTCAGCGGGCGGGGACCGCCCCCGGGCGCACTCCCTGGCCCCCTCCCTGCTGCCGCAAATGAGCACGCCAGAAGTGACGCGGCTGGTACTTCCAGCGCGGCCGGGCCTAATCGTCGCGGAGAGTCGGGCCTGGGCCGGAAGAGGCCGGCTGAAGATGTCGCCGGCGGTTCTCCGACGGGGCGGCGGGTGCGCTGCACGGCGGGGACTGCAGCATCTCCTGGCATGGGCGCTGGTGGCTCCAGCGCTGAAGAGGGCCAATGCTCCCCGGACGGTGCGGATGGACCCCCTGAGGATGCGGGACCGGCGGCGGCTGATCTGGGGCACCCCCCGACGCAGCCTGGTGAGCAGATGGAGTTTCCTTCTTCTATGGGTGGGGGCTCTGGGGCGAGTGTGTCGGGCGCTGCGGTATTAGGGCCCGGGGGGGTAGAGTCCCTGGGGGGGGGTCAGCTGCGGGGGGGGGCAGTATGGGGCCAGCTGATAGGTCTGCTCCAGCAATTGGTGGGCGAGCAGCCTGGGGCCGCGGGACCTACGAGAGTATGGATGGGCGCGGACGCAAGTGTTTCCCTGGGGTCTGGGGGGATGGCGGTCCCAGTAGTTCCTATTGCTGGCCCGCTGGGGGGAGGTTGCGTCGGTGCCTGCGGAGCCCGTCCAGGTGGGTGGCGGGGCACATGGGGGTTCGCATTCGGTGGCGGGGGCCAAGGGTAAGGAGAAGGAGAAGGCGGTGGATATAGTGCGTCTAGATGACCGAGCGAAGGGTGAGATTTACATCTGCTTTGAGGGCCCAATTGGGGTGCATTTGAAGCAGGAGGTGCGGGAAAAAATTTGGAAAAGGGAGTACGAGGAAATATTTTCCCTGCTCCCTTTGGACAAATTTAATCTGGACAAGGTTAAGCCTAGTGATAGCAAAAAGGAGGACGAGGAGAACCGTCACTACCGTTTAATCCCCCGTATGTTTGTCAATTGGCTACATGCGTTTGCCAAATTGGCAAGTGTGATTGGGGAAAAGGAGCCCGAGCACTGCTCAACTCTTTTTGGCTATATGGACTCTATTGGGGAGGCGCACTTAGTGTACGGCGGGGTAGCGTGGCTTAGATACGATGAGCAGTTTCGGCAGCGTAAGGCGGTGGGTCCGGGCTTGCGGTGGGATCACAAGGACATATCCTAGTGGATACGGCTGATGTCGGCTCCAGCGGTGCTGTCCTTTCGTGGGGGGGGGCCGGGAATTCGGGCTCTGCAACCGGATCCTCGGCTTCCCAGAAAAAGGGGTACTGTTGGTTGTTCAACGAAGGGCAGTGCAAATTCGGTGTCACCTGCCGCTTCAAACACGAGTGTTCAGGTTGCGGGGGTGGACATGGGCTTAACAAGTGCTTTAAGCGAGGAAAAGGGAAAGGGGGAGATATTGTGGAAAAAAGGGAAGACGCCGGTGAAGGTTGCAGTAATGCTTCCTTTTCTAAGTAGATACCCCGATCGGGTGGCGGCACGGCTGACGGCTGGGGTGCGGTCGCCTCATCACTTCGTGCGGTTTACTGCTGAGGTGAGGGCGGACTTGTTGGTTTGGGATGATTTTTTGGGTCGGTTTAACGGGCATTCTTTGTGGCTTGCCTCCGTTATTTCTAGTGAGGAATTGAATCTGCATACCGACGCGGCGGGGTCAATAGGGTTTGGGGCTTATTACCAAGGGCGTTGGTGCGTGGGGTTTGGCCTGCTGAGTGGGTGGAGGCGGGACTGGTGGCGAACTTAATGTTGTTGGAATTGTTCCCGATTATAGTCGCAGTGGAGTTATGGGGGGGCGAATTTCAGGACCGGAAGGTTTGTTTTCATTGTGATAACAGTGCTGTGGTGTTCGTTATCCATTCCCAATCTGCAAAGTCCCCTCCGGTGGTGTCGCTGCTTAGGCATCTGGTGTTGCGCTGCTTAGAAATGAATGTGCACGTATCGGCGCGCCACGTGCCCGGGGTGCTGATTTCTGTGGCTGATTCCTTGTCTCGGTGTCAGTTTGGCAGGCTCCGGGAGTTGGCTCCGGAGGCAGCGGAGTTGGGCGAGGACTGTCCGGCCCACTTGTGGTCCCTGGTGTCAGTTCCGCGGCAGAGCTCATCCAGCGTTCTGTGTCCGCCGTAACTTGGAAGCGTTACCAACAGGTTTGGTGTGATTGGGACCGGGACTGCCTGTCGTGCGGGGGGGGTGCGTTCGGATGAAGACCAGGTGGTGTTAGTTTTGTCCTGGATAGGGGTAGCATTTGCGGAAGGGCGCTCGGTCGCGGTGGTTTCTCATCGTTTGGCGGGGCTGGCGTTTCTTTTTCGATTACAGGGTCTGCGGGATGTCACAAAAGACTTTGTGGTGCGCCAGGCTATGAGGGGGTTTCAGCGGGGGGCCGGGAGGCGCGATCTTCACCACCCGGTTTCCTTCGAGTTATTAGGGCGTCTATTGGAGTGTCTGCAGAGTTTGTGTTTTTCAGAATATGAAGTGCTGTTGCTCCGGACGGCTTTTTTGCTGGCCTTTTTTGGGGCTTTTCGTGTTGGGGAGTTGGTTAGCGAGTCGGTGGCAGCTCTGGGGGGTTTGCAGTGGAATGAGGTAGCTTTGCTTGAGGATCGGGTGGAGTGCCATTTGCGTCGCTCCAAGACGGATCAGGTGGGTCGCGGTAGGTTGGTGGTGCTTTATGCGGTTGGGGGGGATCCCCGTTGTCCGGTTGCAGGGGTGTCTAATTTTCTGCAGGCACGGGGTTCGCTCCTGGGGTCCTTCCTTTGCCATGAGAGTGGGGGGCTCTGTCTAGGTTTCAGTTTATAGCTGTATTTAAGAAGGCTTTGGTATTGGTGGGGGAGCCCCCTGGTGATTATGGCTCCCACTCTTTCCGAATAGGTGTGGCCATGGAGGCTGCTCGCTGGGGTCTGGGGGACGATGTTGTGCGCCGTATCGGGAGGTGGGAATCCGACCGGTTCCGCCTTTACGTGCGTCCGTCCCTATTGCGGTGAGTTGGTGGTGTTCCCGTGGGGGGGAGGAGCGCGGTGCTGGGTCAGTGGAATTGGGAAGGTTCCTCCTGTCCTATTTTCGGTGTTGCTGTTTGGTATTTAGTCTTCTTTGTTGTTGTTTTATTTTAGGTCCCTGTTTGATCTGGATATTGGGTCATTCGTACGTTTTTTGGGGTGCACTTCGTGCGGATGTCCGGCCTGATGGGCGACAGCTGGGTCTTCGGCAGGAGGATGCCGTGGTACGGTGGATCGGGGTGCGCGATATGATTTGGAGTCGGGTTTTGCCCGAGTTTCATTTTATAGTCGAGTCGATCGCCCCCCCACATGTCGTTGTTCTGCATGTTGGGGGCAATGATCTAGGGGTGCAATCGTCCAGGGAACTTATCAGGGACATTCAATTTGACGTGTTGCGGTTGCTGACTGAGTTCCCGGGATTGATTATAGTGTGGTCTGACATGGTTGCGCGTTTGGTGTGGCGCAATGCGAGGTCGGGTCCCGCTTGGACAAGACTCGGATTAAAGTAAATAGGGCAGTGGCTCGTTTTGTGGTGCGAAATGGTGGGATAGCGGTCCGCCATCGGGAGTTAGAAGTCCCTTCTCTGGATCATATGTGCCAGGATGGGGTGCATTTGAATGCGATAGGGACAGATATGTGGATGCTGGGTTTGCGAGATGGTGTAGAGCGAGCTTTGTCTTTGTGGCGGGATTCGCGGGCATAAGGGGTCATGCCCGTGAGTCTGTGGCTGGGGGTTGGTAGGGTTAGAGGCCTATCAGGCACTGTTGTAGGACCTCATCAGTGGTATGGGGATCCTGGTGGGGAAGGTGAAAGCCTGGGAAGTCCCCTAGTTGGGCTTAGGTCCCATTGGGGGTCAGGCTTATGGTCGTACAGATGGTTAAAGGTCTGCCCGAGGTGGGGGTTTTTGCGCCTGGGCAGATTAGTGGTGGTGCCTATCCCCGTGGTGGGGTAGGTTCTGATATAATGCACTTTTAAATGGTGTGAATTTTGTATACAGTTGTAACGGTTAAGTATTGGTTTGTATTTATACACCGCCCGTTTTATGGCGGTGTTATTTATATGTTATTTATATGTTTAAAGTATTTATATATGTTTTAATAAATCGGCCTGAACAGGCCAACTTAAAATCCAAGAGGTGGTCCGAGTCCTTATTGGGGGAAAAATGGGGGGTTAGGACATGAGGTGTAAAGGGCTGTGGTAAGTCAGCCGGCGTGATGACATATTCCTCCTCCCTGAGTCAAGCTCAGCACTAAAGAAAGGGTACACCTTTGTCTTAATTTCACCACTTCGCATGCGTTGGGGTTCAGTGACACATCTCAGCACATCTCTATAAAAGATGAAGAATATCTATGGCCAGTTTAGGGTGGGCTTCTAGTTTCAGTCTTTTAAGGGTAAGGACTTTCAGTGATTTTACCAATGTTCAGGATTATTTATGCAGTTATTGAATCCAATATCAGGAATGGATTAAAAAAGAGAAACCCTGTCTGTCATTTATATGTTCTTGCTCTTTCAATGTTTCAAAAACTGCCTAAAAAACCTGAACATGTGTCCTTATCCTGTTAAAGCTTTTAAAGCCGAAAACAGGTGTGGAACTTGAAGGTAGAGACACTACAAAGGACAGATGAGACGTATGCTCTTTTTCAATCCTCTCCTGTTTTTGGCTTTAAACCAGAATTTGGAAGCATACCCTAAGTATGGCCAACTAGTTTAACAGTTGAGAAGCCAAACTAGTACAGTATGAACTGAATGAGTAGTCGGTAAGGGTAGAGCCAAATAGTGCAATGCTAACACGATTCTGAAGCTGATGCGGTTTTTAAATTGTTTGTGAGGCTGGGGTCTCACATTGCATATTACAGTACCTGCCAAGTGGAGGAGATTCTGGCTAATCCAATCCAAACATTGCAGAAAAATATCTACAGCAGTTTTTGAAACTGCAGCATGTCAATTATACCTGCGGATACGCTGGCGTTTTCTGTATATGTATAATAAAGGCAGAAACTGTGCAAAAATGTAATAAAGAACACTGCGGAAAAAAAAGCATTGCGCTTCCGCCACTTTTTTTTTTCTACGTGGGGTCTTAGCCTGATGTGACTTCATGATCTTGCCAGTGAACCGCTGATTTATCCACAAATCTGTGTGGCCATTTCAATCATCCAGGCGGTATTGCAGGTGAAAGAGCTGTTTTCTGGTAAGATCATTCAGCCATTTACTAATCAATTGAACACACAGTTTTCAGTCCCATTGTGACCACGTCAGTGTTACCATGTGCATTCTACCATTCTATTATAGGGTTTACACCATCAACAACATTTCTGATTTGAGCTATGGATACAGTCACTGATACATCCAGTGATCAGCTGTGCAAAGCAGTATAGCTCCACATTTCTCCTGCTGGTGGCAAAGCAAGTGAGACGTGACCTCTATTTAAAGCATGTTTGGACTATTTTCTGGCAGTATTTGTGTCATTAATACATTTTGTAATATACTTTAGTAACAAACTTTGGTTCCTTTCTATGAAATCCTGTAATTCTTTATTCTTTTCGTTGCTTCTGTATTACCATCCAGTAAAAGTCTTATGACCAGGGGATGTCTATTTGGACAATTACACTATGTTCACATCTGCGCCAGAGTCTCTGTTGAATAGACGCCTCCAGTTTCAGTTTAAAAACTACGGACACCCTACGAACTCCACTATAGTCAATGGGGTCTGCCGGGCTCCGTGTATAACCGCTAGTTTAGCAATCTGCCTTTCTGTTGTTCTGATCCTCTGAAGGGCAGCGCTACTGTGAACCTAGTGTAAGGCCCCACGTCATGGAAATGAAGCATTTTTGGTTTCTGCAGTAACAGAGCAGATAAAAAATGCTTGTTTTTGAGTACCAGCACAGCGAATAAGATTTTCATTAATCTCATCCTCTCCTTACGGAACAAAAAGAGCTGCAGAAAATCTGCTTTTAAAGAAATGTGTGAATTTTTGAAAAATGCATCATGTTAATTTTACCTGCACAATTGTGAGTGTTTTCCCTACAGATTTAATAGGGGAAGACACAGAGAAAAACACAGCAAAAACTCAATGAAAAACACTGCAGAAAAAAATGTGATTCGTTTTCGCTGCATTTTTTCCTGCAGCGTTTTTTAGCTGCATTTCACTATGTGCAGCCTTAGCCTAAAATGGTTTTATAACAGTGGTAAGTATTTATACTGTGGTTTAAGTACATAAAATGATGCAAAACTAAAGTGAACAAATGTCCCAAGAGTCATCATACCTGTAAAGAAGAGCAGGGCTACAGATAGTAGCAAAACTTTCATGCTTAGGCAGATCCGTCAATACACCATATAAGTGACCTGTGATAGATATATACAGATGATAATACTTAAAGGAACACTATTAAAAATGACCTAGTCATTGACATTCTCCTCTCTTCTCAGCTATATATAGATTAGCAACTACAATGAAATGATACATTCTAATAAAGGAATGTAATATTCACATAAACAGATAACTTACAGAAATTCAGGATGTCGTGTGAGCTGTGGCTGCCTAATGACAGGTATATATATAGCGATTCTACCACCCACTGATGGGCACTGACCCAAACTGATTATACAGACACGTTCAACACAAAGTCCTAAAGGACCAATTACACAGTACAAAAATATAGCGTGAAGACAGAAGAGGGGGCACAAAGGGGAAAGAGGCAGGGGCACAAGCCATGACATAGGGTGAGAATCTTATATCAGGTACCCTAGCTGGCAGCATATATACAGTCCATCTCTGCACCATCACTATACCCAATTTTGAGAGGGGACAACAAACACCTCCTAGCATGAAGATATAAAATAACCTTGTACTTCTTGTTGAAAATCTTATGTTGTGTTTTCTCATAATATTCAAGTTTACTGGCTATGAATAGATATGGGTACTTTCTAGTGTTACCACGGGATGAGGGCAGAACAGAAATATGTCTCTGGTAACCACAGGGACAAAGATTTGTAGTGGAAGAAATATCATCTCTCAAGACGTCTTATTTAGTTACTTTATCAAACAGCATTTAATAGACTAATAATTGTTAAAACGTAAATATGTAGCAAAGGTTAACATGACTCATAGCACGTTAACACACTTGGGTTTTCATGGACTTTTGTTGTCTTGCAGAAAGTCAAGTTAAACACTGCTACATCTGTATATCCACATGCCAACTAGTTATATCCCACAAATAAGACTCTGCATGATGTCCAGTCTAAACTGTTGCACATGTATTATCATGTTGTCCTTCGTGAGAAGTTGATGGCTGAGAAAGTTATTTATCCTTCTAGATAAGTTTCAGAGCTGTCTTGGCACCTTCCTCAGTGCCAAAAAGTGATTCATTGTCTTATTTGTGGAATATAACTGTTTTTTATACAACTGGTTTGGACAGAACCAAATACCTTTGACAAATATTGTCAGGGCCAACAAGCATTTAATCTTGCACAGGTTTCATACTGTTGGACTACAGATACAAGCCTAACCTTTGACGTAACTAAAGTCTTGTGGGCCCCGGTGCAAACTTTTGTTCAGGGCCCCCTACCACCTCCATACAGTGTATTCTTGATAGTGACCCCACGAAATTCAACAAATATTCATGAAGTTCGGCTCCTCAGAGATTGTAGTGAAGGCAAACTTCTAATTGGTGGCTGTAATTTATCTTCTCCCTTCTAGTCCTCATCTGTGTCATGTGACAGCAATAGGACTCTCCAGCATGTTGTGTGTAGACAGTTTCTATATTCATTCCTATGAGACTCACATCAAGGCTCTCATAGATATGGATAGAAATACTGACTTTCTGTCTGCACTGGACACTGTGTTACTTGGAAAGTCCGAGTGGTAGTCACATGACACAACTGAGGACCAAAAGAGAATAGTAAGAAGATTAACTTCAGTAAAATTTACAGCAATTCACCATTGTAAAAGACCAGTGAATAAAATTTTGGGGAGAGTGCTTCTTTAACATAGATACCAGCCCATTGGTTTCTATATATAGTGCATGCAACGGAACTGGACTCCCAGAGAGGTGTCAAGAGAGACTACAGGAGAGTGCACCGGTGAGGAGGTGAGCGTCAAATAAAACATCATTGACATCAGCACAAATGTGACAACTTCGGGCAGATTTATGAAACTGGCTAAACGAAAAACTGCATATAGAAACCAATCACAATGCAGCTTACATTTTTCAAGAGCACCATAACATGATGCAACAAAAGTGCTATGGGTAAGATGCTCTGGGTAACAAAAACAGTTTTTCTTTCAGACTCCTTTATAAATCTAAGACAGGTTTAATAATCCTAAGATTTAGACTTTACAAATATAGGGGCT
This sequence comes from Leptodactylus fallax, assembly GCA_947044405.1. NCBI lineage: Eukaryota > Metazoa > Chordata > Amphibia > Anura > Leptodactylidae > Leptodactylus > Leptodactylus fallax. The sequence continues at coordinate 2,038,149 of CAMRHE010000178.1, read as the reverse complement.
GATTTACCAAGTATAGTGTGTAGTACACCAGTCTTAATTATTGGCAGTGCCAAAGTGAGATTCACAAACATTATTAAAAGGGGCATGTCTCTTCATTATAGCAAATATTGGGTAACCCATGTGCCAGAGATGGAAATCTATGACAGCTGAAGACTAGTACAGATTTCCATCATTATTTGTACCGTTTTTCTGGCACAAATAATGTTAAATTTGTCAGACACGAAGTCCCTTCTTCTCCCAACCACAACCTATCTACCTACGCAATCAGGGGAAAATCACAGCTGGTGCAGGTTTTTATACCAACCATTAGGCTAAGACCAAACATAGCGAGCCGAAGCCAAAAAGCACTGCGGAAAAGCCCGCGGCAGAAACACATTGCGTTTTTTTCCACACCACTTTTCACAGAAAATCTGCAGAGTTTTCCTCTGCAGACTTTCTGCTTCTATAGTACCTATAGTGAAACCGCCAACATTTCCGTAGATATAATTGACATGCTGCGATTTACAAAAACGGAACTCTTTTTGAAATGGCAGCATTTCTGCTGCAGATATTTTTCTGCAATGTGTAGATGGGATTAGCCATCCACTTTGCTGGTACTGTAATATGTGGTGTTTTTTGGCACGCGTTTCCACCGCGGCCAAAACGCAGCATATTCACAAAGTGGGGCCCCTACCTTACGCACATAATAAATGTGATGCAGAGATTGTAGGCCGACTTATTTGTGCAAATTAAATCATAATTCTGGTGCAACTGAATATATATATATATATATATATATATATATATATAATGTGGGGAAAAAAAGTATTTAGTCAGCCACCAATTGTGCAAGTTCTCCCACTTAAAAAGATGAGGCCGGATTGTAATTGACATCATAGGTAGACCTCAACTATGAGAGACAAAATGAGAAAACAAATCCAGAAAATCACATTGTCTGATTTTTAAAGAATTTATTTGCAAATTATGGTGGAAAATAAGTATTTGGTCACCTACAAACAAGCAAGATTTCTGGCTCTCACAGACCTGTAACTTCTTCTTTAAGAGGCTCCTCTGTCCTCCACTCATCACCTGTAGTAATGGCTCCTGTATGACATTGTTATCAGTATAAAAGACACCTGTCCACAACCTCAGTCACACTCCAAACTCCACTATGGTGAAGACCAAAGAGCTGTGGAAGGACACCAGAAACAAAATTGTAGACCTGCACCAGGCTGGGAAGACTGAATATGCAATAGGCAAGCAGCTTGGTGTGAAGAAATCAACTGTGGTAGCAATAATTAGAAAATGGAAGACATACAAGACCACTGATAATCTCCCTCCATCAGGGGCTCCACGCAAGATTTCACCCCGTGGGGTCAAAATGATCACAAGAACGGTGAGCCAAAATCCCAGAAACTCACAGGGGAACCTAGTGAATGACCTGCAGAAAGCTGGGACTAACGTAACAAAGGCTACCGTCAGTAACATACTACACCGCCAGGGACTCAGATCCTGCAGTGCCAGACGTGTCCCCCTGCTTAAGCCAGTACATATCCGGGCCCGTCTGAAGTTTGCTAGAGAGCATTTGGATGTTCCAGAAGAGTATTGGGAGAATGTCATATGGTCAGATGAAACCAAAGTAGAACTGTTTGGTAGAAACACAACGCGTCGTGTTTGGAGGAGAGTGAATGTTGAGTTGCAACCAAAGAACACCATACCTACTGTGAAGCATGGGGGTGGCAACATCATGCTTTGGGGCTGTTTCTCTGCAAAGGGACCAGGACGACTGATCCATGTACATGAAAGAATGAATGGGGCCATGTATCGTGAGATTTTGAGTGTAAACCTCCTTACATCAGCAAGAGCATTGAAGATGAAACGTGGCTGGGTCTTTCAGCATGACAATGATCCCAAGCACACCGCCAGGGCAACGAAGGAGCGGCTTTGTAAGAAGCATTTCAAGGTCCTAGAGTGGCCTAGCCAGTCTCCAGATCTCAACCCCATAGAAAACCTTTGGAGGGAGTTGAAAGTCCGTGTTGCCCAGCGAAAGCCCCAAAACATCACTGCTCTAGAGGAGATCTTCATGGAGGAATGGGCCAACATACCAGCAACAGTATGTGCCAACCTTGTGAAGACTTACAGAAAACGTTTGACCTCTGTCATTGCCAACAAAGGATATATAACAAAGTATTGAGATGAACTTTTGTTATTGACCAAATACTTATTTTCCACCATAATTTGCAAATAAATTCGTAAAAAATCAGACAATGTGATTTTCTGGATTTGTTTTCTCATTTTGTCTCTCATAGTTGAGGTCTACCTATGATGTCAATTACAGGCCGGCCTCATCTTTTTAAGTGGGAGAACTTGCACAATTGGTGGCTGACTAAATACTTTTCCCCTACTGTATGTATATATATATATATATATATATATATATATATATATATATACAGAGAAGGAAAAGGGAATGGACTTCCACTGTTTTGTAACTGCACACAAGACATCCATTGGTGTAATGAATAGAGTATTTTTGGACATTATAACTGAACTTTGAGAGACACTAACATTATAACATTGTGTTTTATATATATAGTATAAAATATACATAGGATAATCTGCAAGGTGCACACCTGCACTCAGAGTCCCTACAGCTCTATATTATGAAATATATCACATATAACACACAAAACGACCTGTTTATATATGAAAATGGAGGCAGATGTATTGTGCAACCTCACAGAGTGCTGTGTTGTGGCTTTATAAAACTCTGAGTAATCTGTCCTTATGTAATCTAGTCCTTATATATTATAAATCAGGCATTAAGTACTTAAACATTATAGACAGTTTAATATTGTGAATTGAATAGAGATACACTGAAGATTTGGGGGAAATGTTAGGAATGGATTTACAGAGACACTCATTGTAAATCAGCAGAGTTAGAAATCATAATGACATTTTCTTCTTTCATGTCTCTTGTGTTGTCTTTATTCTGCGGATACCATATAGTCGCGCAGCTCCTTCAGCAGCTCTTCTACTTTTGCCGGAAATGTTTTTTTTAGGTTTTCCAAATGAGGCTTAGCATGTTCCTTCAGGTTCTCATAGTTCTTCTGCACCTTCTCTTTCAGCTCCTTATAATCCTTCTGTAATTCACCTTCCATATCGTTGCGATATTTGTTATATTCTTCATGGACTTCATCGACATAGGGCTGCAGCTTGACACGTAGGCTGTCGATCTCAGTACGCAGGTTGTCCCGACCCTTTTTAGCAATGTCTTCCAGCTTTTCAAAGAAATGTACGACATGCTTATTTACTCCAGCTACAAGATCAGATCCAACCGGCACAACTTCTTTTACAATTTTCTTAAATTGCTCTTCTAAAGCATCATCGAAATCCTCCAAAATAGGGACTACTTGTTTCCTGAATGTTGGGAACTTCTCATGAAGCTCTGCATCGAATTTCTTCCAAACCTCATCAGCGTATTTTTCTAGAGCATCCTCTAATTTTTCGGTATGTTTCTTTGCAGCTTTAATTTTCTCTTTAAGATGATATCTGGAAGTGAAAATGTAAATATTAGAAACTGCACATCAATTTAGCATTTTATACATTGAGTCATGTGATGGAGAGCCCATTGGAGTGTCACCGAGACTGTTGCACTCCATGTTATGCCCCAGGTTTCTAAGCAACCTGCAGACTTTATACATCTTATAACAGATCCCCAACATTTAACATCTGAAAATATCCCCTACATTATTATTGTCATTATTTGACTTTATACATTTGCTTTGCTGTTTTCAGAACTCACATAGAAGTGAATAGAGACAGCTGAAAAGCATGACCACTTATCCATTCACAGCCACTGCAGCACCAGGCAGGATGGGGTGTCAGGGGACATTAGTATCGGAGTGAGACTTCGGCCTTACATCTATTAAACATTTATGGTATATCCTGTGTATATGCTATAAACATCTAAAATGGACATACCCTTGTGATATGTCACCAGAGTATAAAGGCAATATAAGCTAATAATAATAGATACACTCATTCCATTTTATAAAAAAAAAAAAAAGCAGGAACAGAGCATTGTAAGCATCTTCAAAATCGGTCATGTGCGTGAGGCCTAAATCCCTTGGGAGGAGGAGTCTTGGAAATGATGATATGGCCCCCACAGAACCCTGATCTCAACATCATCCAGTCTGTCTGGGATTATATGAAGAGACAGAAGGATTTGAGCAAGCCTACATCCACAGATCTGTGCTTAGTTCTCCAAGATGGCAGGAACAACCTCCCAGTTCATTCAAATACTGTCTGCAAGTGTATCTAGAATTGCTAGAAGGCAAAGGATGGTCACAACAAATATTAATGAGATTTAGATTTCTCATTCACTTAATTTTGTTACTTCTGTTTTTAAACCTATTTTTAATTTACAGCGTTTCTACATGGCTGTCTAAAACTGTACAGAGAGGGGGTCTCTCTCACAAGTTTATGCTATGCTTAGATTGGGCAGCATAGACTGGGTGACAGATTTCATTCAAGTGACAAACAGGACATTTCTTACTCCTCTGCAAGTCTTTCATAATCCAGGCTTTTGAAAACATTGGCTATTATTGCAATCCCATCTTGCATAATATTCTGTATAGACTTGTCAGAAGTTTGTTCTTGGTGAGGTTCATCTTGTTGCCAGAAGTAGCGCCCCTGTGCCCCTGCAAAACAAAGAATGTCACAAGAAAGCTTAAGTGGTTGTTCAGAAAAGGCAGGGAAATATGTTATCATGAAAAAGAAGGAGGTGGTGGATGATGCTTATTGCTAAGAGTCTGATGGGTGGCCGTACACCGGTCTGTTAATCTGAGCTAATTCTCATGATTCCCCCATATACATACACTCTTAGTTCGGACAAGTTTGCATTTGTTGTCATTGGGGAGAGGGGAGTAAGACAAATTTACCCCCGAGAACTGTAATGTAGCACTGGACGACTTGGGGCTACTTTGGAGCGTGTTGTCTAAGTGGTCCCCTGATTTTCACCCTTTAACCCCTACACATGGATCTGATCTCTGCAGCAAGAAACCACCAGGTCACTACCTCTCAGACATAGTTGCCAGGAAAATTTCACTTTAGCCACTCCCTCAGTCCCTTCCATGACTGACCAGGGAACCCCGTTTCCCACACAGGAATGCCCACTTTTGCAGCTGGTCACGCGGTATTACCACCTGATTTCCTGGGACCTTTGGCATTTATGGTAGGATTAGGCTCTGTACAGTGACTACTGACCCAGTTAGGTCAAGAGACACTGATGTGGTCAGAGGACGGGCTGAGGTCAGAGCAGTCTTCTTAAAGGGCCAGCACACCCTCCGGGCAGGATCTGAATCACAATGCTCATGGCTAGACAATGCAATAGATAGAGAGAGGGTTGCAGTGGGCACCAGAGCTACAAGAAGAAAAGCATTGGCATTGAAATTCAACATGCCTGACCCTTCCTGACATCATGTCAATTGGTAGTTTTGGGGGAAGATGGACTTTAATTAAAAAAGGCTGGTCTCATAACACAACCCATTCAACCTACTACAGTTTCAAGAAAAGTCTATTTAAATTTTTTTACTTTTTTCAGCTAGATAAACAAATAGTTAACACAAGTTAACATGAAATAGGTGGTTACATTGGAAGACCAGCTTCTTGAAGATTTGCACATTATTACTTACAGGACAGGGCAGAACCCCACCTACAATGAGGCAGACAGCCCCAGCTATTGTTGTGACTCCTGTACAAGTGAATAGAGTGACTCGCACACGCACAGTCCTGTGTCAATCACTTGTGGCCGCAAATGGGGCCGTAGTCTTGAGATAGAGGTGGGTCTCAGAGGTGGTGTCTTATGACCATAGCCATAAATGCCAAAATGTGAGGAATAACCTTTCAAGTATCAAGAATTTTTTTTTTGTTTCTGAATTGTCATATTTCAAGGACCATTACATTTTTTTATATTTCCATCAATATACACAGCCTTGGGTTTTTTTTTGCAGTACGGGTTAAAGGTTTTCTTGGTACTATGTTGAGATACATATAATTTATTGAGTAACTTGTATAGTATTTTTAGAGAGGGTGCATTGCAAAAAGACAACAAATTCCCCATTTTTTGGTGTAAACACTGTTTACTTGGCAGTGAAATTCATAGGATAACATTATTCTGCAGGTCATTATAATTGTGCCTGTATAAAATTATTTTTTGTATTACATATTCTTGTTTTTTTGGGGAAGGGGTGGGACTTAAATACATTTTGTAATACACTTTAGTAATGGATTTTGGCTCCTTTCTGTGAAATCTCGCACTTCTTTATTCTTTTTCTTATTTCTCTATTGAGAGCTAAAATCTGTACACTGTTTTTACTAAGTGTAGGGAGGGGAGCTCTTGTATAATACAGAGAAGCTCACGCTGGGAGAGAGGTCACTTAAAACAGTTATATCTCGGGCATTAAAAAACCTAGAACACTGCTACTAGTGTCATATGAAAGCTGTGATAATACAGGATAGATGACATATGATATAGTTCTAATTGTATTACATCCAGAGATATCATCAGCTGAAAAACACAGACAAGAGTGCAAGCAGCTGTAGCGACATATAAATATGCCAGTTCCATACATGTTTTGAACTGGTGATCTCCCTGGAAATTATACACGTAGAAGTGCAATCTTGGTATCATATGAAAGCTGAGCTATATAGAATGTAGGGATAGGGGGCTTTATCTTAATGCTCATCTTATGCTATAATCTGTTGATGTTTTCTTTGAGTGGTGTTTATGGATCCTTTTTTACTTGATATATATATGCCTTGAGTCTTAGATTAATCTTATTTCTAATGTGTTCACATAATTTTCATCATTATTCATCATATTCATTATTATTCACCATAAGAGGGGCACCATTTTACTTTCCGCCTTAGGCAGCAGAAAAACTAGGTGCAACCCTGGGATAAAGGGACAGTGTGTAATCCTTGTGGGTCTGACCATTGGGCAATTACAAGAATTAGGGATCACAAGTGCCCATGTGAACACAGAGGTGTAGCTTATACTCAGCCACTGCTCTGTTCACTTCTATGTGAATTCCTGGATGACTATCCATCAGTCTATGGATTTGTATGTGTATCACCTCTCTATTCACTTGGAGCACTTGCGGATTCCCAATTTTGTAATCACTGATGTCCCAGCAGTCATAGTGACAGAGATCAGACATTTATCCCCTATCCTGTGGTTATGGGACAAGTGTTATTATTGAGAAAATGACGTTATTGAAGACATCAGGGTTTTTTCTCATTGGTTGAACAATTCTTCAGCTAAAAGATAACCCCCAGTGATCGGCTATTATTATCTGTGGAAATGCAGTACAGACTCAAAATTCATCTGCAGAGACCACTGCAAGAAAGGCCTTATGTACATGTTGGAGCTTAAAGGGGTATTCCTATTAACATATTCATATCTATATTTGTAGATAGTTAAAAGTTAAACATTTTTGCAGATATAAGTAGTTAAAAATTCCGCACAGTTTTAAAGATTTTCTCTAACTATCTTAGTGGTGACAGTCTGTGGACTTGATCGGTTGCCAGTGGATATGACCACAAATGTAGGAACTTTTTATGGTCTGGGACTTGTTAGGAACCCAGCCATGATTTTCTTATTGTAGCTGGGTTATCAGGCAGGGACACTACAGGTATGAGAAGATATCCCGGCCACAATAAGGAAATCATGGCTGATTTTCTGACCTTAGAAAGGCCCTGCATTCATGGTCGTATCCACTGGCAACTGATCAAGATAACACAAGATATTTAGAGAAAATCTTTAAAACTCTGCAAAATGTTTAATTACTTATATTTGCAAAAACGTTTAACTTTTAATTATCTACAAATTTTAAAATGGTTATGTTCATGGGAATACCCCCTTAACAAATGGTGCTGTCTATGTTTCCCACTGATAGCACATGGACCTATTGTTTGTTATCATGGATGTATTATACTTTTTAAAAGCAAATTGCTATACTTTGTATTGTTTTGGGTTTGTGTACAATGACCAGCACATAGATAGTATCCATCCTGTGTTCTGTCCATGGTGAATGCAGACAGTGTATGTCCATAAATGGCTTACATAGGTTACATGTAGATAAGGTCTAAGATGAATGCATGACCATACAATAAAAGTCCTTTGAGCATGGACTGTCTAGTTGGACAATTACAGAGTCAGTGGTAAGTGCTTGCATATAGTACATAAAATTATATGACAGTAAAGTCTCAGATAAGTCTCAGCTATAGTGTACCACAGTATTAATGGGCATGTAAATGTCCCAAGAGTTATCATACCTGTAAAGAAGAGCAGGGCTACAGATAGCAGCAAAACTTTCATGCTTAGACAGACCCTTCAATACACCAGTTAAGTGACCTGTAATAGATATATACAGATAATAATATGTAACTGAAGACTCTGCTAACAGAAAATACAAATTCATTGATATCCATGTTTTCTAAGCCATATGCCAGCAATTAAAATGAAATAACATAGATAGATGACTTACCGAAGTTCCAGATATGGGGTGAACTGTGGATGCTCAATGTCTGGTATATATATAGTGATTCTGCCACCCACTGATGGGCACTGACCCAATCAGATTATAAGGACACGTTCAACACAAAGTTCAAAAATACCAATAATAAAGTACTAGAATATAGAGTGAAGATTAAAGCAGAAGGGGTGCACAAAGGGGAGGGAGGCAGGGGCATAATCCAAAAGGTAAAGTAAGTATCTTACCTTAGGTGCCCTAGCTGGCAGCATGGAGGTATAAAATAATCTTGAAATCTACATATTACCTCAAATGAAAGTTATGTTGTGTTTTTATATCATACCTGAGCTTCCTGAGTACTGACTATGAATAGATAAGAGTGTCAGAGGTTGGTGTGCCTTTTATAGTTTGTTAGTACCCTTCTTCTTATTTCAGGTTTCAGGGGATGGCTATATGTGGAGAGTCTTAGAACCCAGAGAACAGGAGGCCTGCTTTTCCTACCCTTGCCTGGCGACACAATGATGTCAGACACTGCATCCTCAATGGAAGTGGAATGGTGGGCAATGGGGAAGACTATAAATGGCCTACCAGGGTAGGCAGAGATTAAGTGCAATAGTTGAGACCAGAGCTGCAAGTCAGGCCCAGGAGGTTAGCTAAGACAAGGCAGACAGAACAGAACAGCCCTGAAATGGCTTTCTGCAGAGCAGGAGATCCCAGACAATGGGAAGTTGTTGTGTGTAACACTTGAAATACAGCCAGGTATCTGCACCTGGAACTTGCCTAAAGTAACATTAAAGCCGTACTATTCTGTACTGAAAATTACTCATTCTGTGAAAAAAAATGACTCTCCCAAACTTGTTTCCATGTGCTGTCTGTGTCTTATTTCTAGAACCTTACATGAGCACCTTATTTCTGTTATGCAATTCCCAAAAACTAATAATATTGCTGTTTAAACAATTTCTTAATACACAGCAAGTAACTGACTGGACTGGGAAGTAAAGAAACTACTAATAATCCAACACCACTCTGATTTGAAGAGTCTAAGGCTACCCCAAGGTATTCACTAGAGCCAGATTTTTATGCAGCTGGTTCGGACAGAACCATATAGTCCCGTGGTGGCAAACCTATGGCACGTGTGCCAGAGGGGGCACTCAGAGCCCTCTCTGTGGGCACGTGCACCGTCACCCACAGCTGTCCCAGATCCCCCGGCGAGTGAGCTCTTCTTTCAGGTGGGGACCACTGTGGGATTATTGTACTGTGTGAGGGCCCTTCGCTATTTATATCACACAGTATCTGTTTTATGTAGACAGGTGATATTATTACAGGCTGTAATAACATTGCACGGTCACTATAAAACAGATCCTGTGCAATATAAATAGTGAACATTAATTGTTCAAAATTATACCAAATGCAAACTTCTACCTTTCAGTTCAAAGTTGCTTGTTTCATTGAAAACTCTGTAAAGATCCATTCATATGACCGTATTTTCAGGTTTGTAACTGTCCGCAATTGAGGATCTGCACAGTATTTAAGGGGGTTATCCGGGATAAAATGTAATTCCTAACTAATGTAAACACCCTCCCCGTCTACTTTCCCCATCTAATTAAATAATTTATCAAAAATGTATATTTACCCATATCCCTGGGTCGGTTATGTGACCACCTCAGGGACATTTTCTGGTTATCCGGTGACATTCCGTTTCCCCGTTTCCAGAAATGGAACGTCACTAATACTCCCCCCTCCACCCCATCATACTTACCTGTCTTCCTTTCAAACTTCCTCCTGTGGGACGGCTCCTCCCACTTTTCTGACTCTGCTGGTGCATGCAATAGTCCCAGCACTGGGCTACAGCCGGCAATCCACCTCTACTGCGCAGGCGTGGGAGCAGTAGTGGGTTTTGGGTTGCAATTTGAGCACTCGGTCTCTAAAAGGTTCGCCATCTCTATGACAGTGTTTCCCAACCTCTTCAGACTCAGAACACCCCTGAAAAAATTACCTGGGGGCACCCCCTACCAAATAATTTTTATCAAAAGAAAAATTAAGTCCTAAGAACGTAGATAACGTTGCATGAAGGAGATTTTTTTTTTTTTTTTTTTTTTTTTTTTAAAGTTGCATGAAGACATGAGGTCATCTCTCCAACCAGAGTGTTGCAGCCCCCTGGCAGCTCTCCAAGACACCTCTGGGTGCACTTCATCTTGCAAAGGTTTAATATTGTCAAACTTGAAATACCATCCTACTTGTGTTTCTATACAGCTCATGCGCCAAAAAGAAACTTGGTCAACCACCACTACATCAATGTAGTACTACTGACATCAGTGCTTTATTATTGATAAACACTATTGACCATATCTCCCAGATTCCGGGTCCTGTCTCGCTGTCCCAGTCGGTGGGAGATATGTCCCGATTTGAACTGGACAGCAGAGGAGCGAGGAGAGGTGAGTATCAGTGCTTTTTATGTCTGTTTGTTACCAGGAGGAATACATTAAACTGTGGGGACAGATGGAGGGGAACATTAAACTGGAGGGCCAGATGAGGGGGACAATAAACTGTTGGGCCAGGTGAGGGGGACATTAAACTGGGGGGACAGATGAGGGGGACAATAACCTGTTGGGCCAGATGAGGGGGACATTAAACTGTGGGGACAGATGGAGGGGAACATTAAACTGGAGGGCCAGATGAGGGGGACATTAAACTGTGGGGACAGATGGAGGGGAACATTAAACTGGAGGGCCAGATGAGGGGGACAATAAACTGTTGGGCCAGATGAGGGAGACATTAAACTGTGGGGACAGATGGAGGGGAACATTAAACTGGGGGGACAGATGAGGGGGACAATAACCTGTTGGGCCAGATGAGGGGGACATTAAACTGTGGGGACAGATGGAGGGGAACATTAAACTGGAGGGCCAGATGAGGGGGACAATAAACTGTTGTGCCAGATGAGGGAGACATTAAACTGTGGGGACAGATGAGGGGGACAATAACCTGTTGGGCCAGATGAGGGGGACATTAAACTGGGGGGACAGATGAGGGGGACAATAAACAGCAACCAATCACAGCGCAGCTTTAATGTTTTTAGAGTACCATAATAAATTAAAGCTGTTCTGTGATTGGTTGCTATGGTACAGCTTTTCTTTTAAACACATTCATAAATTTCCATCAAATTGACTAACACTGTGTAAGATTTAGACTAAGTGCAGACTTAGGGGAGAATATATGAAGCCATTTGCTCTATTATTCTGGAGTAATTTGGAACTGTACTGAGCATCTTCTCCTATAGGGGGACAAGTTTTGGTGGCTTTTATACAAAATAATTTAGTTTTCTTGTGCAAATTTCCTAATGAGGTTTTACAGGACTTACACATTGATGATCTCATTAAAGGGAATGTCCTGGAATTTTTTATTTTTTTTAATTAGGTTGGGGAAGGTGAAAAAAAACCAAAACAAAACATACCTCACTTGTCCCCAGTGTTCCGCGTTACGGTCCTGCTGTTCTGATGCTTTCTTTCGGCGGAAGTCCCTGCTGCACATGACCACAGAGGCCAATCAGCAGTCTAAGGAAAGGAACAGGAATTTTTTTTTTCTTTTCACCTCCCTGGCTAATTTAAAAAAATAATTTATCCTGGACATTCTCTTTAATATCTGATCAGTTGTGGTGCAACACTCGGGATCCACACAGATCAGCTACTTGAAGCGCCAATCTTGCTTGGGTGAGTGCCCCTTCGGCTTCACAGGCCAGTGTGACATCATATCCATTCATCAAACTGTCAAATCCTAAATGCAGCTCAGTCCCATTCAAGTGAATGAGGTTGAGTTGCAATACCAATAATTCATCATTATGTAAGTCCCGGATAACCCATTCAATACATTCCCCCTAAGTTTACATCACCTATTAGTTTTAGCTTACTTTGTGCCAGAATTTTACTCCAGAATTCTGGCACAATTATGGTGCACATTATCATATCATAAAACATACCCCTTTTTGGGAAGTCACAACCCTTTTCTGGTAAGTCAGGTCCTCTTTTAGACAAGGTAAAAAAAGGCTAGCATATATTAGCTGTTGCAAAGCTATTGTATGTATAAATCATAAGGATATATACACGTGGACAAAATTGTTGGTACCCCTCGTTTAGTGAAAGAAAAACCCACCATGGTCACAGAAATAACTTGATTCTGACAAAAGTAATTTGCCAAACTACATGTTGACAAGCCACAAAGCTTCTGGGAGAATGTCCTATGGACAGATGAGACAAAAATCAAAATTTTTAGCAAGGCACATCAGCTCTATGTTCACAGACGGAAAAATGAAGCATATCCCTACTGTGAGACATGGAGGAGGCTCTGTTATGTTCTGGGTCTGCTTTGCTGCATCTGGCACAGGGTGTCTTGAATCTGTGCAGGGTACAATTAAATCGCAAGACTATCAAGGGATTCTAGAGAGAAATGTGCTGCCCAGTGTCAGAAAGCTTGGTCTCAGTCGCAGGTCATGGGTCTTGCAACAGGACAATGACTCAAAACACACAGCTAAAAACACCCAAGAATGGCTAAGAGGAAAACATTGGACTATTCTGAAGTGGCCTTCTATGAGCCCTGACCTAAATCCTATTGAGCATCTTTGGAAGGAGCTGAAACATGCCGCCTGGAAAAGGCACCCTTCAAACCCGAGACAACTGGAGCAGTTTGCTCATGAGGAGTGGCCAAAATACCTGTAGAGAGGTGCAGAAGCTCATTGACAGTTACAGGAATCGTTTGATTGCAGGGATTGCCTCAAAAGGTTGTGCAACAAAATATTAAGTTAAGGGAACCATCATTTCTGTCCAGGCCTGTTTCATGAGTTTTCTTTTTTAAAAAATTCTGTCTGACTTTCATTTGTTCATTTTCATAGAATTTTTATATATTATTACTTTTGTCAGATTCAAGTTATTTCTGTGACCAGTGCGGGTTTTTCTTTCATTAAACGAGGGGTACCATTTTATTTGTGGTGCATATTGTTTCATTACTGCACACAAGTCACCTATTGATGTAAAAGAGAGTATTTTTGGACCTTATACCAGGGAGTCAGGTGAGGATTTGATTTAAATCTCTATATTTGATTTGAGGTTGTCAGAAGGGGCATTATTACTATTGGGAACATCCTGGTAGAACATTATTACTATTGGGGGCGCTATGAGGGTTATTTATAATAATGAAGGGCATTCTTGGAGAGCATTATTATTATTGGGGGCACTTTAGGGGAGCATAATTACTATTATTGGGGGCACTATTCCTAATGGGGGCATTCTTGGAGAGCATTACAATGGCCCAGTGTAATTACTGATTAATTTCAGACAATAATAGTAGTTGACAATGTTTATTCCCAATGTTTTTTGTAGAGAAAATGCAGATTATACCCTACATTGTGGGGCACATTATCAATACTGTCTATCTTTGCACTGTTTAAACTACGAATATCATTTGTAGTTTTAGACATATTTATGAATCTGTCGTATGGAACTTCATAAATAGTGTTTCTAGAAGCTCCAAAATTCTGACTTACCATGAGACAAAAATTGAGACAAATATTTGGCACAAAACATGTAGAGAAAAACTGAAGACAAAATCTGTAGACAAAAATTAAATTGCAAGCTGTAAGGATCCAGGGTCTCGATAGCATCTGCTACCATTGCACCCCCTATAGCTCTTATATGAGATTTCCAAATCATTGCAGTTTTGTCATTTTACATTTTAAACATCATCCCAACCATTTTTGGAATTGAGGTTGTACCTTCTTTTGATGTCTTCCAATAGCTTTATTTATCCATAAGGAACCTTGCTACAGTATTTTAATAAAGAGCAAACTACTAAAACACTTTGCTCCAGGAATATGCTCAAGAGACTTATTGTCCCATCACCATTGTACCCCTGAATTGTGTGTCAGTAAAAATACCGCTTTCCTGTAACAAGTGAGAGTGTGTTCTTTGTCCTATATTATATATAACCACATCACAGTTATTTCCCTAGGCCGTTAATACAGATGGGGTTAGTGAGCCGGAGTTTCAGACTGCATGGGCATAAAACAAACGTTCCCAATTATTCATATTTCCCCCTATGTCATCCATACTTAGATTACATCAAGGAGGCACTGGAACAAAAGAAAGCAAGGGTAAGACCAAGATAAACGCATCGCTTCCAGCATACACTCTGTACTGGTACTCCAAGACCAGGCTAAAACATCTCTTTTTTTTTTCTTTTTTTTTTTTTTTATATATAAATATATATAGATATATAGACCTGTCCAAAACCAGGAGGGGGGTGGTGAAAGCTAGCAGGGGATTACACTACCAGGAACAGTAAAAGAAAGTGTGAGCGGGGGGGATAAGAGAATAGGTGGAATGACCTACTGATATGCAGTCAGTGTTATCCTCCAAATTAGTGACCTGCACCGTGGTAAATCTTTAACAGCTTTAAACCTGTTGCAAACAATTCTTCAATTTTGGTATATTTTTCTGTATGAACATACATCCTAAAAATTATGCAATACTCTGCAGCAGTTTCTATTTGCATTTGCAACCATTTCCTCCAATATTGCACACATTCTGCTTACCACCTCTTCATACATGATATCCCTGGTACTATTTTAAAACAGTGCTACATTTTGATTTTTCTTTCTGGAATGCCAAAAATAGAGAAAATGCCATCCGATAAGATATGTCTAACTATAAGATGCCCCTCAGGTGTAGGCGAGAAAAATTAATAAAAAACTATTTCATATCATTTTATTATTATACTGTGTCAGGGACAATAAGGGCTATTATATAGTTTGGTGGCAATAATTATATTTTGTGGGGGCTAGAGGGGGGACATTTTACTGTGTGTGGGCAGTGCCGGTTTTAGACAAACTGTGGCCCTGGGCAAAATTAAGAGCAGGGCCCCAAACGCTGATATACCAACAACGCCATTTTATTTCCAGTGGCAGACCCTTTAATAACTCCCCCTTTCTGCCCCCAAAACAGTAATAATCACCCCCTCTTATGCCCACACACAATTCAAATAACCACCTTTGTACTGCCTAATAGATTTTTGTGCCCCCTCATCAGTTATTATATAGTCCCTGCTTATAAACAGTGCCCCATATCAGTAATACTTCCCCCTTATCAATAATAGCCCCCTCATAAATAATACTGCTCCCTTATAAATAGTCCCCCTTATTAATAATAGTCCCCCTCATAAATAATAGTTCACATTATCAATATTAGCCCTCTTATAAATAGCCCTCTAAACAATAATACTCACTTATAAATAATAGTAATAATATATTACTTATAAGTAATAGTTCCCCCTTATAAATAGCCCCTTTAACAATATCCTCCTTATAAAGTATCCCTAAATAAATAAAAGAGACCACATTATAATAGTCGCCCATATAATGTCCCCCTATTATAAATAATTCTTTCCTTATAAATAATAGCCCGCCTTATATATAATAAATTCCTCTTATAATAGCCCCCTTATGAATAGTTCCTCCCTTATACATAATAGCCCTCTTATAACAATCCACCTTATATAATAGTTCCGCTTCTATAATAGCCCCTTATATATAATAGTCTCCCCCCCTATAACAGCCAACCATATAACTAATAGTTCCCCCTTATAATAGCCCCTATATACAGTCATATGAAAAAGTTTGGGCACCCCTATTAATCTTAATCATTTTTAGTTCTAAATATTTGGGTGTTTGCAACAGCCATTTCAATTTGATATATCTAATAACTGATGGACACAGTAATATTTCAGGATTGAAATGAGGTTTATTGTACTAACAGAAAATGTGCAATATGCATTAAACCAAAATTTGACCGGTGCAAAAGTATGGGCACCGCAACAGAAAAGTGACATTAATATTTAGTAGATCCTCCTTTTGCAAAAATAACAGCCTCTAGTCGCTTCCTGTAGCTTTTAATCAGTTCCTGGATCCTGGATGAAGGTATTTTTGACCATTCCTCTTTACAAAACAATTCCAGTTCAGTTAAGTTTGATGGTCGCCGAGTATTGACTGTTCTCACCATTCTTCTTCTCTGCCTTTCTGATATTTTTCTTGGCCTGCCACTTCTGGGCTTAACAAGAACTGTCCCTGTGGTTTTCCATTTCCTTACTATGTTCCTCACAGTGGAAACTGACAGGTTAAATCTCTGAGACAACTTTTTGTATCCTTCCCCTGAACAACTATGTTGAACAATCTTTGTTTTCAGATCATTTGAGAGTTGTTTTGAGGAGCCCATGATGTCACTCTTCAGAGGAGATTCAAATAGGAAAACAACTTGCAATTGGCCACCTTAAATACCTTTTCTCATGATTGGATACACCTGGCTATGAAGTTCAAAGCTCAGTGAGGTTACAAAACCAATTTTGTGCTTCAGTAAGTCAGTAAAAAGTAGTTAGGAGTATTCAAATCAATAAAATGATAAGGGTACCCAAATTTTTGCACCGGTCAAATTTTGGTTTAATGCATATTGCACATTTTCTGTTAGTACAATAAACCTCATTTCAATCCTGAAATATTACTGTGTCCATCAGTTATTAGATATATCAAATTGAAATGGCTGTTGCAAACACCCAAATATTTAGAACTAAAAATGATTAAGATTAATAGGGGTGCCCAAACTTTTTCATATGACTGTATATAATAGTTCCTCTCCTATAATAGTCCCCCTTATATATTAAAGTCCCCCCCTTATAATACCCCCTATATATAATTCCTCTTATAACAGCGCTCCTTATATATATATATATATATATATATATATATAATAATTCCTAATAATAATAATATTTATATTATAATATTATAATAATATATATATATATATATATATATATATATAATAATTCCTCTCCTATGGTAGCCCCCCTTATATATAACGGTCCCACCTTGTAATAGTGCTCCTTACAGATAATAATTCCTCTCTTATAATAGCGCTTATAAAACAGTTCCTCCATTATAAATAATAGCCCCCTTATATATGTCTCCCCCTTATAATAGCCCCCTCATATATAACAGTCTAACCCTTATATATAATAGTTCCTTTATAATAGCCCCCCTTCTATAGAATAGTCCCCCCTTATAATAGTGTCCTTATATATAACAGTCTCCCCATTATAATAGCTCCCCTTGTATAATAGTTCCTCTTATAATAACCCCCTTATATATATAATAGTTCCTCTTATAATAGTCCCCTTATATAAAATAATTCCCCCTTATAATAGTCCCCTTATATAAAATAGCCTTCCCTTATAATAGCCCCCCCTTATATATAATATGTCATCTCTTATAATAACCCCCTTATATATAACAGTCTCCCCATTATAATAGCCCCCTTATAAATAATAGTTCTTCTCTTATTTATAATTTCAACCTTATAGCCCCACTTATTTGTAATAGTTCTCCCCTTTTAAGGGGGCTATTATAAGAGGGGTACAATTATACACTTATTTATAATTGGGGCTATTATAAAGAGGAACTATTATTTATAAAGGTGCTATTATAAGGGAGGAACTATAATATATAAAGGGACTAATATAAGGGGGGAACAATTCTATACAATAGCCCCCCTTATATATAATATGTCATCTCTGATAATAATCCGCTTATATATAACAGTTTCCCCTCATGAATAATACTCCACCCTTACAATAGCCCCCCTTATTTTCCTCTATAAGTATTAGCCCCCCCCTATAAATAATAGTTTTCCCCCTTATCAGGTAATCCCTTTCCCTTACCAGAAAACAATAAATCTTTTACTCACCTTACCTCACTCCCTCTATAAGCGGAGCAGCCGGAGATTCTCCTGTAGTAGTGGCTCAGGTGGCGCGATGCCATGACGTCATCACGCCACCTGCGCCGCGATGTCCTGTGCGTTACCGGCGGTCCTCTATGGCAGATCAGGGACCTTTCAGCTCCTTGTTCTGTCATAGGACAGGGCCCTCGGCAATTGCCCAGTTTGCACCCCCCTAACGCTGGCCCTGTGTGTGGGACACTGGGGAACACTAAAGAACATTATACTGTCTATGGAGTGTTAATAGAGCTTTATACTATGTGGGGGCACTAAGGAACATTATAATGTGTAGAGGGCACTAGTGGAGCATTCTACCCCATTAGCTCCCCCCTCTGTATAATGCTACTGAGTGCCCGCCATACAGGATAATTCTATTGAGTGTCTCTAACAAAGTATAATCCTTTTTGCCGTTTATACAGCAGTTGGGAGAAGCATTCATCTCCTGAACACTGCCCTTATAGCCTTAACACATTACAATAGGAGCAGGGTCGTACCGATTTGTAATGTATTAGGGATAAAAGAACAGCAGTCGAGAGATGAGTGTTTCTTCCAATCACTGTCATTATGGAGGGAGTAAGACAGCGTTAGACTACGTTCACATCTGCATCGGAGTCTATCCAGCATAGTCTGTCTAAAATCATGCATGGCGATGTCTGGGAGAAAAATACATATACCTGACTGCCACTATTATAGTCCCTCAAGATTTATTGTAATCATTAGACAGATCTATCTACAGTATATTGTTAATCCATCTTCTGGTCCTAAGACCCCTTCCAATCTGGAGAATGGGGAGGGGGCACTACTACATTATTTTCAATTGGAGCATCAGAGATAGCCAAGTGCTGTCCTTCAGCTATCTCTATACTGCCCGACCACTGCTCTATTCAGAACGGGGAACAAAATTTCCCCGTGCTTCTGATCAGTGGGAGTCTGAGCAGTCAGACCCCCACTAACCTCCAAGTTATCCCCTATCCAAAATTATCTTCTATATCCAGTTACATCTCACCAACAACTAGGGGGTCCTCACGGTTTGATAAGCAAAAGCATGGGCCATAACACTGTTTTATTATAATGTCACAGTAGTTTATTAGATTTTGCAATGTTTTTCTTGTTTATTTTGTGACCTTTATACAGATGAAACTTGGAACTAGAATTACTGATCCTTCTACCGACCCCTTCCATGTTCTCTGTTGACATCCCACTATTTGGTTTGTAAGCAGAATCTACGGTTCGCCTACACGTTTACCAATATCAATTACGCAATTGCAGGTTATTTTAGCCTGATCTGCACATTTTGCACTTACTATTATTCTCCATAATATGCAGAAATGTTAAAGGATAAGGGGAAACTTATGTTACTTGACCCCTACTTTTGTCATAGGTGTTGACCTAACATTTTTATCTTTATTCATTACAATGTGTAAGTCATTTGACTCCACACTAAAACATCTGTGAACCGAGAGCAAGGCAGGTGGTTTGGTCTCCGCAACCAGAAATGAACGCACACGCGGTAGTTCAACAAAAGAATATATATTTACTATAAGTTAATAAAGGCTATTTGAAGGTAAAATGACAGGGATAAAGACAAGCAAAATATACAATATAGCATGAACAATTTCAAGGCAAATTCTGCAATGGTTTCTACTTTTACTCTGTCCAATTCTGCAGTATGGACACTGAATGAACAATATACTCAAAACTATCCCTAACTGACCCTGACATCACATTTGGGTGCACCCCCTTTTCCCCAGTGGTCCAGGTGGACCGCTTACAGTCTGTAGAAGCGCGCGGTGGGGCCCAAAGTCGTTCCTTTCTTTTATAGCGAAACGTCCTCTCCTCACGGTTATCAGGATCTTGGGAGAAATGAAGTCCTCTTTAACAGGGAAACCCAATGAATGCAATGTAATCCAACAGCAGATTCCACTCAGCACACTGACAGTCCTGCCGAATCCATACACTGAGCTGGGATGTAAGCCGGGGTTTAGCAGGTGCTGTCCAGTACATCAACAGCACTGCGAGTCTCTATCTGTGGTATCCATATACACAGTCACAATGTCAGTCTCACTGATCAGCCACTGAGCACAGTTCCTTTCACGTGGACTCACTAGTCCTGTTGTCTCTTTACACTCTGTTTGTCTCTGGACCAAGATACAGCTTAGCTGTACAGAAAAATCTCCACACCAGTTCAATACAACACTTGCTAAGATGGCTGCTGCTCTCTGTCTCGTCACTTCCTGCTTCTCTGCTCACATTCTGTCTGCAGACTAGGCAAGCTGACATAAAAGGGGGGGGGAAGTCACTCCAGCATCATGTCACAATTACAATGGCTGCTGTCTTAAAGGAACAGAATCACAGAAATACATTCAACATTAACAGTTTATACAGACAAATAAAGCTTAGGACAACATTGGCTGTCTCTTACACATCCAATATGGTGCCCAATAATAGTGCACTTATCAAGCAGTGATCATTTTAAAAATACTGCAATAGAAAGGGTACCAAAGTTGCTGGATGATTATGGGGCAAAATATGTTTGCATATCAATGTATATATATATATATACAGTCATATGAAAAAGTTTGGGCACCCCTATTAATCTTAATCATTTTTAGTTCTAAATATTTGGGTGTTTGCAACAGCCATTTCAATTTGATATATCTAATAACTGATGGACACAGTAATATTTCAGGATTGAAATGAGGTTTATTGTACTAACAGAAAATGTGCAATATGCATTAAACCAAAATTTGACCGGTGCAAAAATTTGGGTACCCTTATCATTTTATTGATTTGAATACTCCTAACTACTTTTTATTGACTTACTGAAGCACAAAATTGGTTTTGTAACCTCACTGAGCTTTGAACTTCATAGCCAGGTGTATCCAATCATGAGAAAAGGTATTTAAGGTGGCCAATTGCAAGTTGTTCTCCTATTTGAATCTCCTCTGAAGAGTGGCATCATGGGCTCCTCAAAACAACTCTCAAATGATCTGAAAACAAAGATTGTTCAACATAGTTGTTCAGGGGAAGGATACAAAAAGTTGTCTCAGAGATTTAACCTGTCAGTTTCCACTGTGAGGAACATAGTAAGGAAATGGAAGACCACAGGGACAGTTCTTGTTAAGCCCAGAAGTGGCAGGCCAAGAAAAATATCAGAAAGGCAGAGAAGAAGAATGGTGAGAACAGTCAAGGACAATCCACAGACCACCTCCAAAGAGCTGCAGCATCATCTTGCTGCAGATGGTGTCACTGTGCATCGGTCAACAATACAGCACACTTTGCACAAGGAGAAGCTGTATGGGAGAGTGATGCGAAAGAAGCCGTTTCTGAAAGCACGCCACAAACAGAGTCGCCTGAGGTATGCAAAAGCACATTTGGACAAGCCAGCTTCATTTTGGAAGAAGGACCTGTGGACTGATGAAACAAAGATTGAGTTGTTTGGTCATACAAAAAGGCGTTATGCATGGCGTCAAAAAAACACAGCATTCCAAGAAAAACACTTGCTACCCACTGTAAAATTTGGTGGAGGTTCCATCATGCTTTGGGGCTGTGTGGCCAATGCCGGCACCGGGAATCTTGTTAAAGTTGAGGGTCGCATGGACTCAACTCAGTATCAGCAGATTCTTGAGAATAATGTACAAGAATCAGTGACGAATTTGAAGTTACGCCGGGGATGGATATTTCAGCAAGACAATGATCCAAAACACAGCTCCAAATCTACTCAGGCATTCATGCAGAGGAACAATTACAATGTTCTGGAATGGCCATCCCAGTCCCCAGACCTGAATATCATTGAACATCTGTGGGATAATTTGAAGCGGGCTGTCCATGCTCGGCGACCATCAAACTTAACTGAACTGGAATTGTTTTGTAAAGAGGAATGGTCAAAAATACCTTCATCCAGGATCCAGGAACTGATTAAAAGCTACAGGAAGCGACTAGAGGCTGTTATTTTTGCAAAAGGAGGATCTACTAAATATTAATGTCACTTTTCTGTTGAGGTGCCCATACTTTTGCACCGGTCAAATTTTGGTTTAATGCATATTGCACATTTTCTGTTAGTACAATAAACCTCATTTCAATCCTGAAATATTACTGTGTCCATCAGTTATTAGATATATCAAATTGAAATGGCTGTTGCAAACACCCAAATATTTAGAACTAAAAATGATTAAGATTAATAGGGGTGCCCAAACTTTTTCATATGACTGTATATATATAGGCCTGAACCTGAAAATGATAGCCGAAGTCCAGTGCTCAGCTATCTGCAGCGCTCCTATTATAGAGAATGGGGGCCACGTGGGCTCGTCCATCCACCAAGCAGAAGATGTGTGAAGTTACTTTCATTGTTAATGCCGTGTTGTTGATCTGATACTGAAGTAATGCAGTAAGAATAATTCTTAAAAACTGTTTCATAACTTTGTGTATTGTGTATATTGTGCGACGATAACAGCATGTGAAGCTAGTAGCATGGAAACTCAATTTTTTTTTTTTTTTTTGGGGGGGGGCGTCTTTGTATAGTCCGCCTCAGGCAGCAAAGAGGCTAGGTTCACCACTGGCCAAGCCACCCTATTGTATTCATTTGAATGGGAGTAGAGCTACAATAATGCAGTCAGGCCACCACACAGTGTATGGAGCCATCTATTTCCAGCTCTGTACACTATGCTCCGAACAGTTGATCATTGAAGGAGCTGGGTGTCCATCCTCCACTGATGTCAAATAAATAACCTATCCTAAGTATCCAAAGACATACTGATAGGGAATTTAGATAATGATCCCTACTGATGACAATATCTGTAAAGGGTTACAGAATATGTTAGCTCTGTATAAGCAAACAAAATCAATAAACCTATTGCATAGAGTTCCAACCACCGACCTTATGTCCTCATGTGCCCACTATCTGTTTACACTTCTAATCTGTGTAACTGTGCATCCAGCTAAGAGGGGGCGTCCAGATCACCGCATATAAAAAGCTGGTGTCAAAGCCCATGCAATGGAATTGATTCATCCCAGGGGTAAGATATTTGCAATGCTGTAAAGTTATTATATGTTTCATACAGGCTTTGTTTTATATACTAAAGGGTTGGTATTTTTTGCAGATACCAGTCATGAAGATCCTGGTTTCATCATTGCTCCTTCTGTTCCTAGCAGGTATAATATACTGTTCCCTGTAAATGCAGCAACTTTGTCACACTAATCCTTCACGTGAACTTTTTCCTGTACCCCATAACTTGGACAATGGATTGTTATGGGGTAACTATATGCAAAGTAAAAGCGCTGAAGCCATCAGTAACACTGGAGGATTAGTAGCACATAAACCCATGTAGCGATGCACAGAGATTTCCTAGAGTACGCAAGGGTTACATTTTAGCAGTAAAATGCTTGCATAGTATGTATATGTATGTATATATATATATATATATATATATATATATATATATATCTATGCACTTACTATTAGATGAGGTAGAGAGTAGGGTGAGAGTCGATGCCCTCAAGCTGGTTGAAAGTTTTGCACATTGACATTATTACATTACATATAAAAGTAATATTATTATTAATTATATTATTGATAAAATGGAACAATAAAAATATCTCTTTGTAGGTTCTAGGGCAGTGACTTTTTGGCTAACCTTTTGTTAAGATTCGTAAAATAAAACCTAGCGTAACTTGGGTGTCGTATCACATCTAATACTCAAATGTAAAGCACCATGGAATTAATGGTGCTATATAAATAAATAAATAATAATAATAATAATAATCTAGAAATATCCATAATTTTGTGATATTTGTAGCTCTAGTTAAAAAAGAGTTATATTTTTGATATATGTATTTGTATTAAATGTATTTGTGTCCCATCACATGGTATATGACCCCCTTTTTTTTAGCCCCCCCACAGTATATGACCCCCTTTTTTTTAGCCCCCCCACAGTATATGACCCCTTTCTTATGCCGCCCCCACAGTATATGACCCCTTTCTTATGCCCCCCACACACAATATTTGACCCCTTTTTTGCCCCCCATACAGTATATGACCACTCTCCAGTCTTGGTCGCCCTCACCGGCCTCCTACAGGGTGTGCTGTAGCCGACAGTAAAGAACGACGGGACGCTGTACATAGTGTCCCGACATTCTCCAGAGTCATGACGTAAGTGTAGCGCCACCTAGAGGAGGCAGCCAGGATAGGAGTGTGGACAGGTGAGTAAAATGTATCGGCCACTGCTTATTGCAATGGCACAATAAGTAGCTGCCGATGTTTGTCACCTAAAATGTCTTGACGTGTCAGCTTTCACACGCGTGTCATAGGTTCTCATCACTGCTCTAGGGGATCGTTGGCACAGAAGCATACCAACAAAAGTGGATATAGAGTAATAAATAATATAATAAAAGTAATGATATTATACAGAGTCAACAGAGCAGGATAACATTGATAAGAGAAATAACATGAACATAATTATCTGAGCAGAGCAATAATGGATAAGCAAAAGTGCCAATGGTTACATAAATATCATATAGACAGTAACAGCAACACCAACACTGACAGACATTTAATTGAGAAACCAACCTAAAATGTAAAAAAAAAAAAATCACACAGTAATAAAATAAAGATTAATAAAATAACAAACAATCGCCTGGACAAAAAAATTAACCTTGAGAAAAATACAGCAAACCAGAATAGGCCTGCAATGGGTGAATATTAAGACAATCATAACCCTAGTAACCAATATGCAATAATAAATATAACTCAATAATAAAGTACTATCAGTATAACTACTACCAAGTTCTGGGCAGAGTTCATCCTGGCTATAGCTAAATATTTCCAAACCTGTTTTTTTCGTATCTATTTTTGGTCTCCCGCTGAGTGTTCCCTCTCCAGTTGGGAGACACTGTGTCTTTCCTTATGACCAAATAACTCTGCTGTTCCCCTCCAATATGTGATAAAAGAATCATGTTGCCATTTCTTCACATAGCACGTTGACACCCAGATCCTACCTCATTGACACATTGAAGCCACATCACACCAGAGGGAAAAGTATATGACCTGGGGCATAACTAGGAAAGACGGGCCCCATAGCAAGCTTTTAACTTACCTATCCGGCCCCCACACTGTATAATGCCACCATTACTGACCCCGACATAGTATAATACCCCCTTTACTGATCCCACCACATAGTATTTTGCCCCTTTATTGGCCCCCATTCTATATGTTGCCTCCTTTATACGCCCCATACAGTATACTGCCCCCATTACAGTCCCCCATACAGTAAAGGCCAATGTTACAGTCCCACATACAGTAAGTGCCAGTTATAGGTCCCCACACAATATTGTGCCCCTCTAAGGCCCCCAGTGAGGTACTTTAGGCCACTACCTACTGGATTACTTCAGCAGGTAATGGTCGATTTCAGTTACCATGGCCACCTCCGTTGAGGCCTGCAGGGAGCACCGCATATTACGTCAGAGTCCCTGGAGGCCTAAGTGGATACCGCCATAGGCCAGACCAGGGATAAGTAAGTATTCCAGCAGGTAATGGCCTATTAAAAAAAAAATGGCCAGGTTCCCTAAGGCTGCAGGCCTCATAACAACCACTAGTGCTGCTATAGCGGTAGTTATGCCCCTGGTTCTGACTCGTTGCAACACATGTAACCAGTAATATCTGAACTTAAATGAAAAAGCCCTTAAGAAGTCCACAAGACTAAAATGCTGCACTTTTTTTTCTATTGAAAATCTGCAAAAGTATACACATCAAATTTTTCTTCAGTTTCAATTTTTAACTGAATATTCAAATTTGGTCCAAATTAAATTTTTGTTTGAATTGGAAATTAAAATTTTTGTTTAATATCACTTTTCAATTTCAATTTGTTGCGGAAAAGACCTTGGCGGAAACACATCACGTGCATTTTTCACAAGAAGTCTGCATAGTTTTCCTCTGTGGACTTTCTGCCCCTATTATACCTATACAGAAAACGCAAGTGTTTCCGAAGGTATAATTGACATGCTGCGATTTTCAAGAACGAAAGCGAGATTTTTTTCTACAATGTGTGGGATTAGTCAGAATCCCATCCACTTTGCAGTTAATGTAAAACCTGTACCTGTTGAGCAGCACAGTTCTCTCTATGATTGTGCAGAGTAACTTAGCCATACTCTGTGTGAGAGCAGACTTTCCCTGAGCAGAGGCAGCCATTGCACAGCTTAAGGGAGAACAGTGTGCATGAGGTACTGAGCCATTCTATTATTTTTCTCTTGCAGATATATGAACACAAGTATATGGATTCTTACATTTCCATGAGGAACAACATTATTTACTGTGCTGTCATTGAGGGATATTTTACTGGTATGCATGTGCATTGACTTTTATCCTGTGTACTGATGTATCTCCCATACTAGTGCATAGAGACCTCAGATACAGGATAAGTCATGTCACACAATTCTGTTGCACTAATAAATTATCATTTATCTTGCAGAAACACACAGTGTACCCATTAGCATGCAGGATGCACAAGGACCTTCAATGCCTTCAGCAAGGGACTCGATAAAAAGTATGTTCCGTAATATATTTGTGTATGGTGCAGAACTAGTAGCAAACTGGGAATCATCAGAAGCCGACAGACAGTAAGTAATTTATGAATCATGGGGCTGCAGTCACTAAGGCTCTGTTCACACTCGTGTTGTTTCAGTGCAGAGTATTTTAGTAGATTGGTTTGCAGTGAATATGCAATCCATCATCCACATACATTATTGTCTACTGCAAGACAAAGTTGGTGATGATTTGGATTTAGCTTGTTTTTTGCAGCCGTAACTTTGATTGGTACCGTTTTATGATACACATGATTTATTGGTTAATTTTTATTTAATTTTTTGGAGGAAATCTTTTTTTTTTAATTCATCATTTCTCACGTAGGATAAATAAAATATGGTCATTTTATCGTTCACTATGATCTGTTTATAGTATAACAATTACAGATTTTTTTTTAAGTATTTTTTTTCATAAATGATGTGATTAGGTAAAAAAAAAAGGTTTTGCATTAATGATTGCCAAATACCGAATTTGCTGGGAATGTCCCAATTTTTTTCAGAAACAATCCTAGCAAATGGGGTATGGCTTTAAAAAAGTGGGTGTTCTCACTCTGTTTGTGGAGTGTCCACGGAGCAGTTTGGGGAAGGTCCAAGACATCCTTATTTTACCTAGGTAAATGTTGGTAAATATGTCATTTGAATATTTCTAAGAACTTTTTTTAATTTTTTTTATTCTTTACAACCCAGAAGGGGACTTGAACATCTCCTGGTATAATACACCGGAATACTTGTATGCAGCACTCCCTGGCAGAACCTGATAGGCTATTACTATAGCAACATGATCATAACACAGGTGGCTGATGGAGTGATAGAGGCAGCATCTTCCTTCTGTCTAACCACTTAGATTGCTATTGACACATCTAAGGGGTTAAACATCCAAGTTCATCTCCAATCTCGATCATTG
Organism: Leptodactylus fallax; assembly: GCA_947044405.1. Classification (NCBI taxonomy): domain Eukaryota; kingdom Metazoa; phylum Chordata; class Amphibia; order Anura; family Leptodactylidae; genus Leptodactylus; species Leptodactylus fallax. Next base: position 2,010,343 of record CAMRHE010000178.1, on the reverse strand, counting down.
CTGCAAAGTGTTGGCTGTAACTACCTGGCACCAGCATTGTAAACGTACAATGGATGGTGCAAAGGATTTTTTTTTTCTTGGGCCTCGGCATTGGTTGAAGTCCATGTCAAAATTAAAAGTAATTGACTTTCACTAATTATTTTTCTACCATTTTCACACAGGGCTGTACTGAACAAGAGAACCGAGAAAATATATACCAGTTATTTTAACCTAGCTTACGGAGCTACTGAGTACTTGACAGGCATCTATACGGAGTTGGCCAAGGAACTCAATGAGACCTACCCAATCTTCTATAATAAAATACCCCCTATTTTTATAGCAATTGTACAGCCTACTTATGAAGGTATACGAGATGTTGCAAAGGAAATCAAGTCCCATTTTGAGAAGTTTGAGGCAGGAGTAAAAAAACTACAGAGTGCTTTCTGGGAAGAAGTACGCCCTACTATCCAGAGTAAAGCCAAGCCGATCATAGATGCTCTAAATACCAACCTGAAGCCCATTATTGATGACGTCCGCAAAGAGGTAGAAGCTGCACAGAGCAAAGAAGAGAGTAAACCGTCATCTGAACAGGGACTTAGATATGCAGATGTGGAAGAAAGTATTAAGCTTACTGAGTTCGTGCAAAAAATATTGATGTTTGACAAGGAGGTGCTGAACAAGATGTTGACAAACCTAGAGGTTTTCAGTACCAATGCTTAGGGATGTGTCCACATGCCTGCATAGGCATAGATGGAGCAGTCATCACTGATAGTAGATGCAATGGTTTAATAAAATAAAATAAAAATCATTTTATTAAGTGTTTTTTTTATCCTGAATTTTATATTCATCTTGTCACATAATGAAAACAGAATTTATGACTCGGGTAGATGTCTTCTCCTGCATGCATAGGGTCGGCCTGCTGCATGGTGCACCATATATTATGGTCCAAGCAGAGCTCGGAAACGAATGTGACAACTGGTTGGCAAATTTTTGTCTCTGAAAAGGGTTTTCACTTAAGGTACATCCAATATTGGCAACTGAATTAGCATTTAGTACAGCGGATGTCAGCAAGGGAGGTAAGTGTTGGAGAGGGATTGGTGGAATTTAGCCGATCAAACGCTGGAAAAAGTCTCATGCATTTTAATACCCATGAGACTTTTTTCAATGCGGAAAATTTCCTTTATAGACATCAATGTTAATAGTAATAGTACCATTGTAATACTATCTTTGATGATGCCTATAGAGGCATTATTGCAAACTCTGTGTATGGGGGATTTGGGAGAAATTCAGCTATTAAAAATATATGAGCAGTGTCAGAATGATAAATTAGGTGTCCTTAGTTGTTATCCTGTCCAGTTCTCTGCCACTTACCAATATTGGTAGGTAAGACTTGTAACAAGGACTCTGAAGGTCCTAATGATGTTACCAATTAAACAAATAAAACTATTTTAGTGGTCACAAACTATTAAAGCAATGTGCAGATAATCATCTTTTTAGGGATATGGAAATCACCCAGCAAATGCATCGCGGGGGTGGGTCCAAGTTTCTAGATTTGCCTACAAACAGCCTCAAGTGCTTAGGCTCTCCTCTGGAATCACTGGCCAATGACAAATAAATTACATTTTCAACCTTTACCACCATTACGACTATCTGTAGGCAAATCTGGCCTCTCCCCCGATGCACTTGCCAGCTGATTTGGATATCCATAAAAAGTTGATTGCCTCTGTATTGCTTCATCAGTCTGAGGCCACAGGCAGGTTTGGACTGGCCCACCAGGTATGCCCTGTGCCTTTAGGGGGCCCTACTACACTGCTTTTTTTTAATAAGCAGTGGAGGTCAGGTAACGGCCCCTATTAACTTATCTATCCCTGCTCCTGCTCACTGCAGTCTTCTTCTTCAGCCTTCAGGAGGCCCCTGTGCGCCACTCATTACTTCATCGCAACATGATGTGCAACTCTCAGGGCCCATTGAAGGCTGAAGTTGGGAAGATTAGGCCGCAAGTAGGAGCATGGATTGGTAAATGAATGCAGCCAGTTCTCCCTGGTTCTGCCGATCTGGTTGTTAAAAATATAACCTGATCACAGAAGCGGGGAGAAGTGGCACCCCAACCTGGTTCTGCTACTGGTAGAGTAGGAAGCCACAGGCTCTACCATTCTCCGACTTGTAGGCCACAGGCCACATTGAGCCTGTGGCCTACAAGGTGCATGGGATGAGGGGCAGGTATCAATACTTACCTGTCTGCTCTCTGGCCCCACCTGCTCTTTCCTGATCCAGGTGCACATGACATCCTTACAGTGTGCCTGGGGCAAGAAGGATCGGGACTTCAGAGCTCAAAGGTAAGTAATGACCTAATTCTGCTATAAGGGGGACCAGTGAAGGGCCAACTGTATGGCCCATATAGTGGCCCCTTCGCTATTCGACCCTTACAGTGGTCAATTCACTGTCCACCCCCCATACAATGGCCACTTCACTGGTCCCCCATACTTTATGGGGACCAGTGATGAGACCACTATATTGTGTGGGGGCAGTGATGGAGTCTAATAATCTATTCTCAGCATAGGCCATAAATACCTGATTGTTAGGGGGCTGACATCCAGGACATGGACCGATCAGCTATATGGAGCCACTTCCTGCACCTGTCCTGTACACAATACAGCCTGGAAGAAGAAAGCTTTAGCCACTGTATAGAGGCCAGACACCTTCACTGCATCTCAGCATTTATTGAAGTCAGTAGGAGCTGAGTTGCAGGGACAGCGCCGTCTGCTATACAGCAGATGGAGCTCTCTGCTTCCAGCCCCATATTGTGTACAGGAGGGGCGACGGAAGTGGCTCTATACAGCTGATGGGGCTGCTTGTAAGCCCCTTACTGATCAGGTATTTATGACCTATCCTGAGGATAGGTCATAAATTAAGCTCGACAATCCCTTTAATATTGTCCCCTAATGTCACGCACACTTTTATGCCCCCCCATAGGATGTTAGCCCCATCACTGCCCCCATCCAATATACATACAGTATGGGGGACCAGTGATGGAGCCATAACCACTTTAAACAGGTAGTCCATAAATTGGAGCGACTCCAGGGCGGCTGCCAGGGAGGTGTAAAATTTAAAAAAAAAAAATACCTGTAATAAAATAACCACCGTTGCCCCCTACTAGTGTCTGTTCGGTCTCATGGCGGTACCTCATTTCTGGAAATCCTGTACCTCCTGTACCTAATTGGTCTCAGCAGTCAAATGAGGTGCAGGACTCCCAACAAGATGTCGGACAAGACTGAATGGACTCTGGTGGCAGAAAGTGGAGCGCTGGGGACAGGAGACTACACTTTTTCTTTTTGTATTTTACACCTCCCCGCCCGGCACATGTGTTGCGCCAATTCTTGGACAACCTCTTTAAAGGGTTTATCCATCTTTCTAATATTGATGGCCTGTCCTTAGGATAGACCATCATCATTACATATGTGGGGGCCTGACAGCCAGGACCACTGCAGATCAGCTTTTTCAGGACAGTGTGGCTACAGGTAATGTTAACAATTCCAAGAGCCACGCTGTTCACTTGCCAGAGTGTAGCGAAGGGTTTAAGTAGTGCAGTGGTGCACATTGTATGGCCACTGGCCACAGGTATGTTTTTGCTCCTATTACAGGCCACTACATGGCATTGTTATTGATTTTGGGGGCATTCTGGACCTGATAGACTCTTAACAATGTAGAGGCATAGCGCTGACCACAAATGACCTTTTGTTATTTGCATACCATTAAATATTCTATAGTATTTTTATCATGACATATTGCAAAACATCAAAACACAGACAAAATCATGTTCTTCCAATGCATTTTATTTTCAGACAGATGTGAAAGATGATAGGGACATGGTGTTGGGAGAGAAGGTAGGTAAAGTTCACATTTTTCTGATATATTTGTAGCAGCTTGTTAATGTATCCTGCTCTACTGAAGACCCTGGAAGCTCTGGATCAGGAATTACAAGGAATTACACCTGGAGCACCATGTCGTCACACAGTCATTGCATAGAAACTTTCTATGCCTTCTGCAGAAGTCTGGCCGTCACAGCTTCCCAAAGTTTGGCGATTTTGGCTTTAGCTTCTTCTGCATGGGGCAACAGACGTGTCTTGAGATCCTCAGCAATAGGTGAAAACCTCTCCTTCAGGTTTTCAATATGCTGGGAGATCTGGGCCTTGTATTCATCTGCCTTGGGACCAGCATTAGCTTTGACTTCTTCCAGTTTCTGGATTATCTTCTGCCTCATCTCATCGCTGTATGGAGCCAGTTTAACACGAAGGGAGTCAACCTTAGAACGCATCTTCTCTCTGAAATCTTCAGCCACTGGCTGCAGCTTCTTGTAGAAAGCTTCAAGGTTGTCTTTGGTTTGTTTCTTCAGCTCGTCTCCAAAAGGTGCCACCCTCTCTTTGAAAGCCTTGACTTCATCAACCCAGTTTTTCTGGAAGTTTTCAACAATGGGACGGATCTTTTCTCTGAGGAGAGGGACGTCTTTCTCTAGCTCTGCAGAAATATGCTCTCTGACTCTGTCCACATATGGGTTGAGTTGTTTCTTCAGGGCCAGTGCGTTACTGCTGAGGGTGTCAAACTTCTCAGTGATTTTCAGACTGAAGGAACAAAAGATATTAAATTAATTCTACTAGAAAAGGTAAAAACAAAAATACAGAATTACAAAAATGACCCCATAATATCCATAAACAATTAGGTTAGCATGAGTCAAACCCATCAATTTTGGCAGGGTTGCCAAAGATGAGAAAGGGGTTGTCTTCTAGGGGAATGTTGGGGAAAGAAGGAAGTTTATATTCCAATTCCTTTTGTTCTCGGGGTACATAAGATGCTGCCAGAAGACAATTCCTTTCTCCATGTTCACAATACATGCACACTTGACAACTATTAAATGGCTACCTTTAAACACCCCTCAAAACCACTGGAGCCCCTAAGTCTTTTCCTTCAATGAAAGTTTCATCATAGCTACTTACTCAAGCTGTTTTCCAAGATCTGAAGACTCCACCTGCGATACAGCCTCTCTACCGACATCTCGTACTTTATTTATATAGCTTTCAATCAATTCCCGAGCATAATGAACATGGGATTGGGGTTCATCCCGTTGCCATGGGTAACGAGCCTGGGTTCCTGATGGTAAGAGAAAGGGTTGTGTGTTATAAGAAGTAGATAGTGACATAGTACATGAGGTTGGAAGAAGACGCAAATCTATCAAGTCCAACTTATAACCCTACAGATAGCAAAGAATACCACTAAGGGTGGTGGAGAATACAAAACATACTGAAATAAAGGAATATAGCACAGATTTAGTTACCTACCTGTGAGGAACAGGAGTGCGAGCACCACAAAACCTCTCATGGCTGCAAAATCTTGTCACCAACCTATGACAAAGACACATTTGTATGGAACATTAGTCACGTTCTAGGTCTTGACTTTTCTAATGTCAATCTCACTTAGAGGTGAGTTACATATTAGATAGAGCTTGCCCAAAGTATGCAAAAATGTAATGGACTTGTATTTGTGGTTACTTAGCATGGGAAGGAGGGAGTATCGATAAGGAACAGCACCTGAGCTGCATATAAGACATCTGATCCAGCTATTCAGTACCCTGCTCTGTACTGATGAGGGGCAAAGGCCCCGAAACAGCTGTCTACAGATGGGCGTCTCTGGTTTGGCTGGTATGTGACTACTTTCAATAGAAAAGATGTAACTGTGTCTACTGCTCATACTTTAAGATACACTTAATAACCTAATATACAATATAATGAATATACACAATATACTGTCAGATATAAACATCCAAACACCCCAGAAATAAGTCTAAGTAACAATAAATAGCACGTTATATCCCAATAGGTTTAGGGACACTGGTTCCAAAGGGTGGATTAACTCAAATCTAAAATATGCTGTAACCACAATGTTACAAAATGTAAATGGAGGAAACAATCTTAAAGGGAACTTGTACTATTGAAAATGCAGACTAGTATTTTATAGAGCAGGAGGAGCGGAGCAGATTAATATATAGTTTTGCGGAGAAAGATTCAGTATATTTTATAATTTATCCAGTTAAATACAGATATAGAACCTGCTCCATAATTTGCCGCTCTTCAATTTGATCCCGACACACAATCACAAAAAGAACAGCTGTGTGTATGGGCCCATTGAAATGTATAGATCAGTACTTTTATCTACAGTTGTGGATAAAAAGTGTCATTGGAACCCAACTGGTTCCACTCTCTAATTGTCAGATGATGTCCAAATTAATTAATTAAATCGCCCTCGGCGAATCAACACAGAGATAGGTGATTCTCTATGATAATTCTCTTCCACTTTATTGAGGCTATGCGCAGGATTATAAAGGAAAATAATGGCTTTATGCCAGTTTACATATCACAGAATACATCACACTAAGCATGCAATGCAATTGGTTAAGGATAAGTGTGTGTTCTGTATGGACATATACGCCATCATAGATGCAGATTAAGCATCTGACCACATAGGCTCTTCTTTGTCAGTAGACCTTGAAATGTTGCATTAAAACATCTTTACTGAAACCTAGCTCCTGTCCCATACATTATATCTTGTTCCCACACAAAGGGAGTATAGGGGAGGCAAGGGGCAAGATGTATAACTGGACACTCTTATCTAATAATCTTGGCTATGAAGGTGAGAAGGGCTTTCAAACAATAGGACATTCTAATGAATAATCTTCTTCAGAAAATACTACATCTATTCCCTTAAAGTGATAGCCACAATATTGTTAATCATTGATTCTCAAGCCATTTTCCAATATTTTTCCACCACAATCGTATAGTCGTGTACATTACTGTTTAGTAACTCCATGTGCCTCATATTAATAGAAGTTAACCCCATCATGTCCCTCACATTAACCCCTGTGTGCTTTACATAAGGGTTATTGATATGTGAGACATGGAGGTAATAATTAAGTAAATATCTTCATTATTGAGGTCCTATATTAGTATCTCCATATGTCTTACATATTAGTAACTCTTATGTGAGGCACACAGGGATTAATGTGAGGGGCATGAAGAGGTTAATTGCTATTAATGTGAGGCACATGGAGTTACTAAAACTAAATTAATAACCCCAAATGCCTGACATTAATAGAAATAGTACCCCAGCATATACCTGTTGGGTTTTTTTGCCTTCACTTTGCTCTCCTCTCTTCCTCCTCTTCCTTCTCCTCCTCAGGGAAGCCTTGGCAGGATGCAGAGCAGGAGCTCATCTCAGCAGCAGGCCTGGTCCTTGCTGTACACTGAGAGCTCCGCCTCCTGTGCTTCCTCACCCCTCTCATTGGTGGGCAGGGAGAGAAGGGGGAGTGTCCTATACCTCAGCTCTAGCAGAGCACTGAAGGGAGGCTCCCTCTTCATTTAATACCTGCAGGTCCTGCTGGCTGCTGTGCCAACCCCTGAGCTATATCATGCACCCTATGTGTATTGTTCCACTTAATATATATAATCAAGAACTTCAACATTGTTATAGGACAATACATACAATACAGTATTCAGAAATAGCAAAGTTGAGTTTACCGTTCAAGGCAATAGACATAATACATTTGATTTAAAGGATTAATATAATGCATCCAGTGTGCTATGACAAAGTCAGCTCTGCTCCATCTATAGACAATTCAAGTCATGTCCAGGTAGGATTGTGCGAGCTCTTACCTTCTCTTTGGTGGTCAGTTGCTCATGAGATCTATGCTAGGCATTGCTCCGGCTTTATACTCCTGTGCGCAGGCACAACCCACAGTTTATCAGTAGAGATAAGTTGTATCTGCATTTTAACATATGGAACTTGAGGAGTAAAGGTCAACATGATGTGCTAGGAAAACACAAGGATTTGCTGTTTCATTCCCTCCTGAGATATACATATAGATTAATGTGTTCTACATATTAGACATATGACCGAATGATCAGATAGGGGGAGATGTGCTGGAATACTTAGATAAATGCTGAGGCACGGGATATACTGTGGGCCATACTTATCAATGGTTGTATAGAGTATACGTATATTCATTTGTACTGAAGCTGAAATGTAAAATGCAGTAAGGAAAAAAAAAAGGAACTTAAAGACATGAAATAAATGATACCCTATGCCAGTGGTGCACAACCCGTGGCCCATGATTCCATTCTGTGAGGGTCTAAAAGGGATTCTTTTAGAAGGCTCACCTGAAGTACCACTTCTGAGACCCCAGGGATCAGTAGCCAGGCAGCAAGTGTTTAGATCCCCTGCAGTGCCCCCACAGAAGAAACAAAAAAGTACATGGTTCCCACTGAAATCACTGAGGGAATATACTATTCTGTCTACTCTGAAAACAGGCATAGATGTGGGGCAGAATATGGGCAGAGTGGGACAGGGATACCTGTCAGAATTACTATAACTCACACCAGAAAACAGGCCCTGACTGGTGTAGAATTCCGTTCTCCCGAGATGTGTCAGAATTAGGGCTTATTCGCATAACCGTGCCATGCAATCGACCATGAAAAAGTACTTGTCGTAGATTTTATTAAGGGATACGTGAAAATGGACCAGGAAATAGCATTTGGTCACAGGGACCATTAAAACGATGGTTGTGTGAATAGATCCTATATTTAGAATGGGGCCGTATGCTATAAAACAGCTATCGCACGGACGTCAAACCCTATTGTGTGATAAAGGCTTATTAAGAGGCCAATTTTAATATAATTCTCCCCTTGTGCAGTATTTGTAATGCATGGCCATGTTAGGTCTTTTAAAGAGAAAGATGTTCTCTGTAGCCCCTCTTCCTCTGGATAAGAAATGGTCCTGAATGGGGTACGTCCCTCCAGGAATGTAGAATTCTCCAATAGGGTTTTGAAAATTGTGTTTTTGTAAACCAGAAAACCACTAAATCCGTATTGTCATCTATCTCTAATGAGCTATGTCTGATGTTAATATTTCACTCCCCCCAACCAAGTCACTGTTATGTTTTTACAGGCTCCTCACCAGTAAGTATAGTTCATTCTTGTCAGCTAACAAAAGTAAGTGAATGGAGAAAAGAGAAATGTAACTCAATATTTGGTGTGACCTTTGCCCTTTGGAGGAGGAGTCCTGGAAGTGATGATATGGCCTTCACAGAGCCCTGATCTCAACATCATCCAGTCTGTCTGGGATTACATGAAGAGACAGAAGTATTGGAGCAAGCCTACATCCACAGAAGATCTGTGCTTAGTTCTCCAAGATGGCGGGAATAACCTCCCTACCGAGTTCCTTCAAAAACGGCACGTGTACCGAGAAGAACTGATGGAAGGCAAAGGATGGTCACACCAAATATTAATGGGATTTAGATTTCTCTTTTCTTCCATCAATTAATTTTGTTAATTGACAGAAATAAACTATTAACACTTCTATTTTTGGTGATCTGGTCTCTAACCATCATACTGTATAAGTAAACTCCTATTAGCCTAATATTGTGTAAATCCCCTGGAAGTTGCCAAAAACCACTTTGATGCCTCTGGTCATTATTAACGGAGGTGGGCTGTGACTTTTAAAATGTTTGTTTTACTGAAATCTACATTGGCATAATTTGCACCATATTTATCACCCCCACCAATTGGCTGTTTGGAGCAAAGCCTATGTTGCTGGAACTAGATAGTCTGAATGGGAGAGGAGTTGCAGTAGTACGCAGGGGTGCACCTCTAATGAGGCGAAGTGAGGTGGCCGCCTCAGGCGCCACTATCCGCAACAGCTAGGAGGGGCGGCATAGAGGAGCGCTGATCTGCGTGCGTCCCGTCAGGTCACATCGCTCTGCAGGTAAATTTACCTTATGTGACGCACCCAGCCTAGGCTGCCCTCCTACACCTAGGCTGCCCTGGGCCTACTGCCTCTGTGGGGCCTACACCGGGGCCGCCATTAATATATGCTTTACTGTTAACTAGATCGGTGTTTGCAAGACACTGAGCTAGTTAAAACTCAAGCTGTGACTCTGTCGTGTAAACTGCAAGCCACTTCAGGCCTGCGGTTTACAAGACACCGAGATCACAAACACAAGACATCTGCTTCTTGCTGCAGGCAGGCGTGATGACGTCATAGCACTGCGCCTCCTGCGCCAAGATGCAGACGTCCTGTGCACGGGTGAAGAAGAGGAGGCAGTGGCTCCATCAAGGGATCGCAGGTAGGTGAGTATAACTTTTATATTTTTTTTTAGCACAGTTGTGGGCAGTGGCGTAACTAGGAATGGCTGGGCCCCAAGGCGAACATTTGACATGGGGCCCCCCCCCCAAACCGGTTACGGGTCCCCAAACAGTAAAATATGCTCAACAGTGGCCCCAGATAGTATTATATGCTCAACAGTGGCCCCCACACAGCATTATATGCTCCACAGTGGCCCCCATACAACATTATATGCTCTACATTGCTCTCCCCACACACAGTATAATATGCTACCCACAGTGGCCCCACACAGTATAATATGCTCCACACAGTGGTCCCCACCCAGTATTATATGCTTCCCACAGTGGTACCCACCCAGTATTATATGCCCCCCATAGTGGGCCCCACCCAGTATTATATGCTCCCTATAGTGGCCCCCACACAGTATTATATGCTCCCCACAGTGGTCCCCACCCAGTATTATATGCCCCCCACAGTGGGCCACACCCAGTATTATATGCTCTCTACAGTGGCCCCCACACAGTATTATATGCTCCCCACAGTGGTCCCCACCCAGGATTATATGCTCTACAGTGGCCCCACCCAGTATTACATGCTTCCCACTGTGGCCCCCACCCTGTGTTATATGCTTCCCACAGTGGCCCCCACCCAGTATTATATGCCCCCCATAGTGGCCCCCACCCAGTATTATATGCTCTACAGTGGTCCCCACTCAGGATTATATGCTCTACAGTGGCCCCCACACAGTATTATATGCTCTACAGTGGCCCCCACCCAGTATTATATGCTCTACAGTGGTCCCCACCCAGTAGTATATGCTCTACAGTGGCCCCCACCCAGTATTATATGCTCTACAGGGGCCCCCACACAGTATTATAAGCTCCCAAAAGCCCCCCTCCGCTTTGGTGCTATTATTATACTCTGGGGTCTCCACAGACCCCAGAGTATAATAATCGGAGGCCCAGGGGAAGTGATTAAAAATAACAAACACTCATACTCACCTTGTCTTACCTTTCCTTGGCATCCTCGCTCCATCCTGTCGTCTTCAGTGTCTTCGGGCCCTCTTCCGACATTGCTGCCGAGGCCTGTGATTGGGCCTCAGTGGTCACATGGGGGCGCACTGACGTCATTACGCGGCCGCGCCCCATGTGACCGCTGGGGCCTAATCACAGGCCTCAGTCATATAACGGAAGAGCGCCGGAGAGAACGCTGCGCCCAGGAGAGGTGAGAATATGTGTTTATAATTTTCAGTCACCTCCCCTGGGTGCCCTGCCCTGCCATCTATTGGAAAGGGGCCTGCAGTATGCCAGGGCCCCTTTCCAATAACAGTATGTATAGCGGTCGGGGAACCAGGCTTTCATAATGGTCCGGGGCCCAGCCATCTCCAGCTGGCCGCGGGCTCCGTATCCTGCCGGGTCCGTTCGCGGTCGCACCCCCTGCGACCGCGATTGTTACTGGTTTGTGGGGTTCGCAGTAGCGGCTGCCACAGGGCTCCGGGGCTCCAAATGTCCCGGGCCCTGTGGCAGCCACTACCGCTGCTACCCCGATAGATATGCCCCTGATAAGGGGGCTTTATGAGTTTAAGAGGTGTTATTTACATAAGGGCTATTAGGGGCATTATTAATACAAGGGGGGTTATTTATATAAGGGGGCATTAGGGAGCATTATATATAAGGGTGTGGTTATTTATATAAGGGGGCATTAGGGGACATTATATATATATATAAGGGGGTGGTTATTTACAGTACAGACCAAAACTTTGGACACACCTTCTCATTCCAAGAATTTTCTGTATTTTCATGACTATAAAAATTGTAGATTCACACTGAAGGCATCAAAACTATGAATTAACACATGTGGAATTATATACTTAACAAAAAAGTGTGAAACAACTGAAAATATGTCTTATATTCTAGGTTCTTCAAAGTAGCCACCTTTTGCTTTGATTACTGCTTTGAACACTCTTGGCATTCTCTTGATGAGCTTCAGGAGGTAGTCACCTGAAATGGTTTTCACTTCACAGGTGTGCCCTGTCAGGTTTAATAAGTGGGATTTCTTGCCTTATAAATGGGGTTGGGACCATCAGTTGTGTTGTTCAGAAGTCAGGTGGATACACAGCTGATAGTCCTACTGAATGGAGTGTTAGAATTTGTATTATGGCAAGAAAACAGCAGCTAAGTAAAGAAAAACGAGTGGCCATCATTACTTTAGGAAATGAAGGTCAGTCAGTCCGAAAAATTGGGAAAACTTTGAAAGTGTCCCCAAGTGCAGTGGCCAAAACCATCAAGCACTACAAAGAAACTGGCTCACATGAGGGCCGCCCCAGGAAAGGAAGATCAAGAGTCACCTCTGCTGCGGAGGATAAGTTCATCCGAGTCACCAGCCTCAGAAATCGCAGGTTAACAGCAGCTCAGATTAGAGACCAGGTCAATGCCACACAGAGTTCTAGCTGTAGACACATCTCTACAACAACTGTTAAGAGGAAACTGTGTGCAGCAGGCCTTCATGGTAAAATAGCTGCTAGGAAACCACTGCTAAGGACAGGCAACAAGCAGAAGAGACTTGTTTGGGCTAAAGAACACAAGGAATGGACATTAGACCTGTGGAAATCTGTGCTTTGGTCTGATGAGTCCAAATTTGAGATCTTTGGTTTCAACCACCGTGTCTTTGTGCGACGCAGAAAAGTTGAACGAACGGACTCTACATGCCTGGTTCCCACCGTGAAGCATGGAGGAGGAGGTGTGATGGTGTGGGGGTGCTTTGCTGGTGACACTGTTGGGGATTTATTCAAAATTGAAGGAATACTGAACCAGCATGGTTACCACAGCATCTTGCAGCGGCATGCTATTCCATCCGGTTTGCGTTTAGTTGGACCATCATTTATTTTTCAACAGGACAATGACCCCAAACACACCTCCAGCCTGTGTAAGGGCTATTTGACCAAGAAGGAGAGTGATGGGGTGCTACGCCAGATGACCTGGCCTCCACAGTCACCAGACCTGAACACAATCGAGATGGTTTGGGGTGAGCAGGACTGCAGAGTGAAGGCAAAAGGGCCAACAAGTGCTAAGCATCTCTGGGAAATCCTTCAAGACTGTTGGAAGACCATTTCAGGTGACTACCTCTTGAAGCTCATCAAGAGAATGCCAAGAGTGTGTAAAGCAGTAATCAAAGCAAAAAGTGGCTACTTTGAAGAACCTAGAATATAAGACATATTTTCAGTTGTTTCACACTTTTTTGTTAAGTATATAATTCCACATGTGTTAATTCATAGTTTTGATGCCTTCAGTGTGAATCTACAATTTTTATAGTCATGAAAATACAGAAAACTCTTGGAATGAGAAGGTGTGTCCAAACTTTTGGTCTGTACTGTATATAAGGGGGCATTAGAGAGCATTATATATATAAGGGGGTGGTTATTTATATAAGGGGGCATTAGGAAGCATTATATATAAGGGTGTGGTTATTTATATAAGGGGGCATTAGGGGACATTATATATATAAGGGGGTATTTATTTATATAAGGGGGCATTAGAGAGCATTATATATATAAGGGGGTGGTTATTTATATAAGGGGGAACTAGGGGACATTATGAATAGATGGGGGCATCATTTATATAAAGGGTCATTAATATAATTATTATTATTATTTATGTCAGGAGGAATCAGGGGCATAATATAAGGGGGCAATTAATTAAAGGGGTTGTCCAGGATAACCACTTTTTTTTAAATATGAGACCGGGAAAGGTGAAAGAAAAAAAAAACCCTACTCCCTTGTGCTCTGATGTCTCCCACTGCAGTCTGGTTCTGCTGCACCGGTGTTTTCTTCTAACAGAAGTCCCCACCGTACATGTCCGCTGAGGTCGCTGACACGGGATGTCACAGTGCTGTGGGAACTTCTGCTGGAAGAAACCAGGGAGCACCAGGACTGGAACGCACTTGGAGACACCGGAGCACCTACTCTTGCCTTATATTAAAAAAGTGGTTATCCTGGACAACCCATTTAAGCTGGCACTTTGGCTTTATTAAAGGGGCTTTCCAGCTCATTTTTATTGATTTTCTATCCTTAGGACAGATTGTAATCAATCATGTAACAATTTTCAAAAAAATATTTGTTCCCAGTTGTTAAGTGTGTTTTCCTGATTGTTTGTACCTTAAATGAATAGAAAAAAAGTTATTATTCCCTGTAAACTTTGCTTTTGTGGTCAGCACAATGATATTTTGAAATTGATCTATTTTTAAGGATATTCGCAATATTTCAAGATACTTAAGAAGCTTCTGGAATTGTGAGAACTATCAAGAAGTTTCTAGAACTGCCCAGAATTATCTAGAACTTTCTGGGACTGTACAGAATTTCTCTTCATATGCAGATGAGGAGCGGAAGCCATACTACCCTAACCAAAAAGACCTCAACGATCTGATCAGAGACCTTGGTCTCACCAAGTCCAACGCTGAGCTTCTGACATCAAGGCTCAAGCAATGGAACTTATTAGATGAAAGCATCCAAGTCACAGATCAGAGGAAGCGTCACCAAGTTTTTTCCATCTTCTTCAGTCACCAAGATGGACTGTGCTTCTGCAACAATGTGGCCGGTCTATTCGAGGCTATAGGTATCACCTGTAACCTGAATGAGTGGCGCCTCTTCATAGACAGCTCATGCAAGAGCCTCAAAGCCGTGCTGCTTCACAATGGGAACAAGTATCCGTCTCTTCCTGTAGCTCACTCGGTGTCCCTGAAAGAGGAATACACCAGTGTCAAGATGTTGCTAGGTGCCTTGAAGTATGATGAGTACGGCTGGGAAGTTATCGGAGATTTCAAAATGGTGTCATTCCTGATGGGCCTCCAAGGTGGTTTTACTAAGTATCCTTGCTTTATTTGCCTTTGGGACAGCCGGGATACTGAAGCGCACTACCACAGGCGGGACTGGCCTCAGCGGACAGAGTTCACTGTGGGGAAGAACAATGTAAAGTGGGAGCCACTGGTGGACCCACGCAAGGTGCTGATGTCACCACTACACATCAAGTTGGGGTTCATAAAACAATTTGTCAGGGCTCTAGATAAGGAGTCGAGAGCTTTCAATTACCTCCAAGATCTTTTACCTAAGCTGTCTGAAGCAAAGATCAAAGCTGGTGTCTTCGTCGGACCACAAATCAAGAAGATCATAGAGTGCAGTGAATTTCCCAAGAAGCTGAATAGGAAGGAGAGAGCAGCTTGGAACAGTTTTGTCGCAGTGGTTCGCGGCTTCCTAGGCAATCATAAAGATGAAAACTATGTACAACTGGTTCAGACTCTGATAAAGAACTATGCTGCAATGGGCTGCAGGATGTCACTCAAAATCCATATCCTTGATGCTGATCTTGATAAGTTCAAAGAGAACATGGGAGCTTATTCAGAGGAGAAAGGCGAGCGCTTTCACCAGGACATTATGAACTTTGAACGCCGTTACCAAGGACAATATAACGAAAACATGATGGGCGACTATATTTGGGGATTGATTCGTGAAACTGATTTGCAGTATAGTCGTAAATCTCGGAAAACCGCACACTTCTGAACAGTTTTTGGTAATCTGTGTAAATTTGCAATGCATATAGTGTTCTTAGTCTGACTGTATAAATGAGAAGATGCAAAATTGTCTGTTTCTATAGTAAAAATGCATAATTTTCGTTGCCGTGGTCACAAAAGCGAAGTTTATGATGAAAGTAAGCAATTTTTAATTTGTTTTAGACATAAGCAATTGGAATATAACATTTAAAAGCTGGGAACAAAATTTGTGTTACATTGATAATTATCAATAAAAGATCAGTGGAACCCCCCTCATCAGCTGTATGAAGGGGCCATGGCGCCTGTTTATATCACACGCTGTCTGTTTATAGTGACCGTGTTATGTAATTCCAGCCTTGTCACATAGATGGGTATAGGACGAGGCTGTAGTTACATTACAAGGCCGCTATAAGATGAATGACACTATGTAAACAGAGAAGGGGTCACGGCGCTTACACAGGTAACATGGTTCATTCACACAGCTGATCAGTGGGGGTCCTGGGTTTTTGAGCCCCACAGATTAGATTATTAATGACCTGGAAATCCTTTTAATTAGTTAACACCTGGGGTATTATTAATAAAGGGCACTATTTATACAGGGTGCACTCGGACATTATTAATATAAAGATACACTTGGGAGTATTATTCATTATGGGGGGTTATATCATGTATTTTATAATTGGGGTAGCAGCAGAATGGGGGCTTTGTGTAGGTGAGGACAATGTGGGTCGGTACCTGGAAAAGTGAGGAGCCAAAGATGTCTGTGTCACAAACTTTACAGAGACAAGTCACAGCTGGAAGAAGTGGTCATGGCAGTCCAAAGGAAAGAAAAGGGAAATGTGAAGGATTAGTCAGAGACGTCACCTGTAAGTCACAAAATGTTACTGCAGTGTATTCACCTAAATGATAGAGGATAAATACCTGAGTGATGGGGGTCTGTCTGCTGAGACCCCCACTGGGCCTGAGAATTGGGTTTTTCCCCCCACTAGGTGTGAATTCAGCGTGACCGCAGCCATATATATAGGTGTGTCACTTGGTGGATGGATGACCCCGTGTGGCTCTCATTCACTTCAATGGGAGTGCCAAAGATAGCCAAAGCACAGTACTCAGCTATCTGCAGGGCTCCTATTATAGAGAATGTAGGCCAGGTGGGCTCGTCCATCCACCAAGCAGATGTGTGAAGTTACTTTCATTGTTAATGCCGTGTTGTTGATCTGAAGTAATTGAACTGTACTGAAGTAATGCAGTAAGAAGAATTCTTACAAACTGTTTCATAACTTTGTGTATTGTGTATATTGTGTGACGATAACAGTGTGTGAAGCTAGTAGCATGTAAGCTCAACTTTTTATTTTTTTATTTTTTTTTGTGGGGGGCGTCTTTCTATAGTCTGTCCCTAGGGTCACTCCTGGTAGTACGGTACGGCCACTATAGGTCATCTACTTATACTCCTTCTAGCTCCATAGACAACTTCAAGCAGCCAGGAGACAGATCCCAACCGTTCTCATATTAATGGCTTACCTTAAGGATAGGTCTTTAGTGTAAGTCTTGTATAACCACTTTAAGTGTTTATTACCTATACACTGTATAGGTGAAAAATGCTAGATCAGCTGGCTCTGCCTTTTGGAGACCCCCAACCAATCACCAGAACAAGGAATACTTGTACCATGTTCTTCTAAGATGTAAGACTGCAGCTAGGTGGCGCATGGATGGAATAGTGGTCGAGCATTCCCCCTATCACGTCTTTCGAGTTCTCTGGCGCTGGCCATAACAGATGAACAATGTGCTTGGCTGTTTTCATCAGTCACAAACACTTTCAATGGAGCAGCAGGTTTTATGACTGACCAATATTCCACTGAAACTCCTCTTGGCCATAGTCTTGTGGGGACTGGAGCTACTGTGTTCTGGTGGTTGCCATTGATCAGACTCTTAATTTAGCAGGTATCACATATACTGTGAACAGAGGATAAATGCTCCAGGCTGGAATTCTGACTTAAGGGTCTAGATAGTGATGACTTGATATAAGGTGGAAATCCCTGTAGACAGCACTCAAACAGGATCTTATAGGCAGAACTAATGTGTGATGTGCTCTAGAGCAGTGCTTCTCAAGTCAGATGCCCTTCGTGAAAAAGTTCAAACCTAGTAACCCCTCAAAGAACACGGAGGTGTCCATCATGTGACAGATCCTGCTCCCAATCTCAAGTGGGGAAGAAAAACTGGCACGCATAGTGTGCCAAGCAAATCCTGCTGCTTGTAGGGAAACTTGTGGCAGCAACACACAAAGTTCTGAGGGTCTTCTTAGCTTACGACCAATTTTTCACTGATCAGATCCAACTTTATTCTGGCACTTACCCTTCTTGGCAATCACTGTGGCTCAATATTTCAAGATGGTGAGTGGTTTGGGCAGCACTAGTCCCCCAAGCCAAAAACCTGCCATTTCCATAGCAGTAGTTTCCAGGCATGGTACGTACTGCCTGGCACCATGCCAACATTTTTTTTTTAATCTTCCACAGTTTGGTAGATTCAGCGTGTAAATGCCAAAGTCCACTGTATTATAGTATACCTATATGGAAGCTACAGCTACATTCAGACATTGCATAGTTGTTGCAGATTCTACACCATGTACAGTACATTGTACACACCTTTGCTGTGTTTGCATGCATTTACTCTGGATTCCTATTATATACCAAAAAGTACTGTATTCAGGAGAGCGGAATACACACTGATAGATTAGCTGGACTTAGTGTATATTGGAGAAATTGGATTGAGAGTTTTAACCTTGCCATATACATTAGACTGATGTTGGCTGAACTTGCTGATATTGGTGAGACTGGCCAACCATGTCATGTGTATTTTGGTGCCCTCATATACCCTTGGCGGCAGAGGAAGGAAAGAAGAATTAGGCTGCTGGATCTCAACACACCCAATCCTTTTGTTCTGGTGTCTGACAGAGCTTATTCCCCGCTCTCCATGTAGAACACATGCAAGCTCTGCTGAGCCAAGTATGCATGTATATGTGGTGGTCAGAAAGAATACCTGTTGGCATCATGCGCACGTAGATGTAAGCAGTCAAGATCTTATGTAACGAACATGAAACAAGATAGAACGGTTTATCTGCATATCACAATTTTATTTCCAGGAATTCACTTCCAAAAATCATTTGTCTGACGTCTCAAAAAGAAAAAAAAAAAAAATATATCACTGAAACAGCCATTTTAATACATCTTTTGTAGTTTTTTTTTCTTTTTTTTTGTCTAGTCCAACATAAATAACAAAATGAAAAATATCAACCAGAAAAAACAAAACGAAAATCATTACTTTGGACATATTAAGATAGAGAGCTGTTTTGTTACATTCAGCGGATTCCTGCGTGTATTGGATGCAAAGAAAATACTGACCAAAAATTCCCAATATATTATACAGGTTCTTCGTAAGAATAGAAGTCAAAGGGCAAAATAAGGGACCAAGTAGCTGTAATGTGCTCTCTTGCTATAAGCTTACCATTCCTTCCAATCACTTGCAGCAAAGGTTTATACAATAAATACAAGATAATTCCAAGTATCACCTGCTTTTTTTGGAAATATATTAGAATGTGTGGCCTCGCAATGCTCAAAACAGTCCGGTAGTGTAGAGTGCATCTCTCCTTATGCTGCATATGTGGCACTGTAGCTATGTCATAGTATCAGATGCGAATCACCCTTGAAATCCTGGCCTTTGTTACAAGTCTGTGCAATGTCACCCATTCTCCAGTACTTTGCTGCAAAAAGTTACAAAGTGGCAGTAAAATTGTTAGAAATAATTCTATTGTTAGATTGTTTGCAATAATTCTGTGTCACCCCCTCTACCTCATAGATTGTAAGCTCTTGCGAGCAGGGCCCTCAGTCCCATTGTGTGAATTGACTATTTCTCTGTAATGTGTCTTTTTGTCTTTACTTGAACACTACAAATTGTACAGTGCTGCGGAATATGTTGGCGCTATATAAATAAAATGTATTGTTATTCTGATGAAACTCGACTATTTCAACCAAAACAAACATTCATCAAGAAGAAATTGGCAATGATCTTTTGGCCTTATTAAAATTTTCTGTCCAATAGTAGATATATCTTTTGTTATTAAAGGGGTTGAGCTTTATCTATAGAATAGTGGATGAAAGGCTGATCAGTGGGGTCGAACTGCTGAGACCTTCACCAATCCTGAAAACTGTAGGTGTTTTACCACCATTGAGAACAGTCAGGGTGAAGGCAGGTACATCCCCGCTCACCTTCACTTCATTGGGATTGCCAGAGAGAGCAGAGTGCCGTACTTCAGCTATCTCCAGTGCTCCTGTCTTCACCATGGCTACATTCACAATGGATGCAAAATGCCCAGTTGTCAGACCCCACTGACCAACAATTTATCATCAATCCTACAGTTAGACGTAGCTGTTGGCCAAATGCTTGTTCTGTTGACATCTCCGTCATGTATGTCAGGAAGGGGTGATTGGAATTTACATATCTCACATTTACAGATTAGTTTTTTTTTTCCTTTTTCTTATATAAAATATTTCTCCAACCCCCTGCTGTGCGTGCTGGATAAAGAAACTGGATTACGAAGCAAGACCGGTGTGATTAAAAGGATTGCGTGGCTCAAAATCAATTTGTCATACTGATGACTTATCCACAGGTCATCAGTAGGTTACCTGGGGGGGTCCAACACCCAGACTCTGTACAGGTCAGTTGTTCTGGCAGTGTCTGAAATATCAAATTAAAATTTGCCAAAAATCACTACAATGCATCTGAGCTGCAATACATGGAAGGGCTTTTGGAAGAATGCAGCCATCTTATACCAATCCTGTACAATTCCGTCCCATGCAATTGGAGAGTAAGGCATCAATTACAAAGATGCTAAAAGTTGGCGAGCCATCAGAGCCGCATGAAGCACAACTCTTTAGTGGAAGATTTGCATCAACTACAGAACTGTGATACATCGCACTGGAAGCAAGATCAGCTTAATGATCATGAGGGTTACATGGATTTCCTGTATTGCCAGTGCTGTGTACCTGCCTACATACATGAGGGTAACTACCTGGAGTCATGTATGAGTTGTCCTATAGGCACCAGATCATGGTATGCATCTCCCATGTCAGTCTTATAGCCTGTTATGGCTCCAATGGGGAAATCTGGACCAGAAAATCTGGCCCATACATCTGCTGGATTTCATGGTCTGAACCTATTCAGGAGACAGGACTCCTTGTGTGGTGATCCATGATGCTGGGAGTCCCTGCCACCTCACAGCTCTACGGTCTGCACTATATACTGTACGGGACAATAGAGCCACAAAGATACAGGGACTCCCAGCCTTATAGATCATGATGCTGGGAGTCCCATTTCCTGACTAGGTTTGGACTAGAAAATCCAGCCGATCACCCCATGTGCATGGGGCCTTACAATACTAGGGCTCATGTACACTTGGGATTTGTGCTGGGTAAAGGAGTGGAGTCAGCAATTATGGCATGGATGCCCTAGCAACGCATCTAGGGAAGATTATATAGGTATTTGGAGCAGCCGCCACCTACAGGTCATTAGAAGGCCAAATATTCAAGCTCTCCCTTAATGATATGTTCATAAGACATTATTTCTCACTTTTATGCTGACCCCTGACATTCAGCATATAACTGAAGGGTTTTTGCCTCAAGTCCTTCACAATCCAGTATCCATTCCCATACTGTGCCTGCAGATCCTTGTGACCTGGCTAAGTTATAAAAGAACATGGTAACAGTGGATCACACTGTAATGGACATTTTTCTCATGAATTTCCGCCTTAGGTAATCGTCTTCAATGTGGAATTGGTTTATTAGGTTTGTGACACCAATGTGAAGCGGTGTAGAGCTCTGGTCATATCTATAGCTAGAGCGACTTCCTGCTGACATAAGTCCATGCACCCGAACAATGTACTGGAGAATGGCAAACCTTAGCCTATAGAAAGTATGTGGTTAAAGTGAAACTCATTAACATTGGCTCTATGGGGAGAAATATAAAATATAGCATATCTATGCATTTGGTTTTTACTAACTTTTCAGTTCCTTTCACTCAGTGCAGATCTTAAAAAAAAAAAATTAATTATGGAACTTGTCAGCAAGCAGTCTACAAACTTCTTGTATTTTATTCTTCTCATACAGGAAGTTTCTCATGTGTTTATGCACACAGTTAGTAACCTTGTGATATTTAACCAATCGGACCATCAGCCAACTCAGAGCTGAGCCCCCTTCTGTACATATTTCCTAGAAAACTGCAACAAAATCTGGCAGCAGGGTGACACCGCTTGTTGACTGTTTCCCAGAAGCAACAGAAGATCCCCAACAAACTGCACACTATAAATCGACTGAAAAATAAGTGAAAACAGCAGAAACCGTTACAAAGATATGCTATTGGTATAAATATGGAAAGGGGTCTATGTCTTCAGATGCAGACTTCATAGAGAAGATTCCATAATGTATTAAATGGTTCCTTTCAAAAGTTGGAGTGATCTGATAATAACCTGTAGGACATAAACATCAGCTCGGCCATAGGCATATGTTATTTTACAGGGAGCGGGGACAATCTGGCCACCATACACATTAGATATTCAGCTGTTCCTGCCAATATTGTCAGGTCCAGCCAATTTGCACTTAATATGTATGGCTGGCTAAAGTATATTTAGCATGTAGCCCATACTTTTTTTTTTTTTTTTTTTTAATACATTGCATGTCACCATTTGACTTATGTCCTATACATGGTAGTCTGTCAATGTCCCAGCACCTGTCCACCAGAGATGAAGTTTTCGTTCCACTAATGGCTCATACAGAGCTAGAGCTGGGAAATTCCTCCAGGGTTCTCATCATATCTTCCTACTCGTAAAAGGAGCCATTCTGATAACTTCTGGACACTGCACATTTCCTTATCAGAAAGCTGCTCAAATCCAGAGTTTCACTTACAATTCACCTGTGTCACATTGTCATTACCCAATCTCTTTGCAGGTCTGTCAATATCCAAGGCTTCCTAGAAAATACATTTCAACCAAGATACACCCCCGCTTTCTAAGAAACTGCACAGCGGCCAAATACTTTCTAATACACTGGTGATCACATAACATTCAGTGTCCACATAAACCCACAAGGGCAAAGATCAGATTTCCCCATGCACGTTGCCATGTACATTTGCAGGGATATCAGTCGATGTTCAGGGAACCGGTCAAATAAGCAATGTGCAAATGATTTATTTTCACATAGGGTGGAGGGTTACCCTGCCATCTGTGAAGGAAAGCAAATAGCAGGAAATAGATCTGACAGGAGCTTGGGGAAGGAAAAAAAAAAAAAAAAAAAAAAAGAGGAGAGAAAAGAAAATTGAAAAATCGAGGAAGAGAAAGGATGCATATAAAAAGCATGCAACTCAAAGATACAGAACATCCACCATTACTCCATGAAGATAGCCAGGAATTACTCAGAGGCGGCTGGAATGAGGCTGTAAGGCACTCAGGATATGTAACCGGGGGCTGCAGCGGCCTCCAGGTAACTACACCCGAATGCTACACCACACTGTAACAGAGTCCTTACACCCACCGCATCCCATCTTTCACTGCACGGCCGGCCCAACAATGCTTCTGAGGCAGCAAAAAACGGAATTATTCGTGCACATGCCAGGATGGAATTGATGGGGTAACTCCAATATAATAAGACTGAGGGAAGGGGCAGGCAAAAAGAACATTTTAAGTATGAATAGGCACGGCAGTATTGAAATAAAATGGTCAAAGTGACAGCTTTAGATTGCTTCTACAAGTTAAAGTTCTGCGCGCTAGGAACACACAATACGCAGGCCTCGGGAAAGGGCCAAAGCTTTGCTAGCAAAACCAATTACCACTAACTTTGTCCTGTCGGCAGCAAGTTGCCCATACTGCCAGAACATGATAGGATCGTATCAAAAGGTCTGTCAAAAGTGTACAGGAAGTTTACAAATCGAGTCAAACAAGCAAAAAGCGGTGTATCACACAAGTATGGAATGATCTCCAGGTATTTATACGTCTATAGTACAGGATTCAATGTCTTCCGATGTCTGCGGAGCGTAGCAAGTCTTCAGCCATAGCCAATTTAATCTGCCCAACCCAAAACTAAAAGTGGCGCAGAGTATGGTCACTATATATATATTTATATATATCTTTTTTTTCTCTATATATAGATCAATATCTGTATTACGCTAAAGGGGCCAGAAGCAAAGATTA
Source organism: Leptodactylus fallax (assembly GCA_947044405.1). Taxonomy (NCBI): domain Eukaryota; kingdom Metazoa; phylum Chordata; class Amphibia; order Anura; family Leptodactylidae; genus Leptodactylus; species Leptodactylus fallax. The sequence goes on along the minus strand of CAMRHE010000178.1, from coordinate 1,986,426 downwards.
AAAAAATAAAACATCCAATGTAGAACAAACAGGAAGATGAAGACCGTGAGTGGGGACCCGCATGCAGACCTGCATATTCTGCCCTCTTAAAACACAAACTTTTTTTTTTTTTTTTTTTTATTACCAATAATAACAATTATATAACAACATTAAGGGCGACAAGAAAAAAAAAACAAAAAACTATAAAATAAAAACAAGGGGGGGGGAAAAAAAACTAAACATTTCTTACGTCAGATGAGAGATATGCGGTGAGAACCTGCTCGGTTTAGCAGGTGCATTTTTTTTTTCTTCTTTCTCAAATATATATATATATATATATTTTTTTTTTATATTTTTTTTTATATATATTTGTGTTTGTAAGAGAAAAGAGAGGCTCTTTGGGCCAAAATTGAAATGAATTGGTGAGGAGTGCAGGGACAACACACACACACAAATATATAAAGACAAATTGTTCCCGACCCCGCACCCCCGCCATGGCACAAGAAATGGCTTCCTATGACACATAGCATGTATCAGCAAGCACAAAATATGTTGTATCCAACATACTACTTTAAACTTTAGTTCAGCTGCCCAAACGGTCATGTGTGATATATGACGGTGTGGGAACTAGCGCAAAAGTTACATGTGCCCCCTCTAGAAAGGAGGTGAAGAGCTTACGAGGCGAGGAATGCGTCGTGTGAGAGGTGACAAGACAGCAGCAAGAAGATATATATGTGTATACCAGTTGGTCATAAAAGAGCTACCGTCAGTCTGACATATGTTTGCAAGGAAATAAAGGGTACTAAATGCTGAGCAATGTGTCCGGGGATTATAACCCGGATCAGATGCAGCAAATTCAACACTGGTTAACAGAAAGCTAACAGAGATGTGGATGGGAAACCTTTGTGCGTGTGATGAATAAGCAGAGATATAGACTGTGTAAGGTTATAGAGCAGGACAAGGTCTTGTTTGCATCAATAAAACGTGAGCCAATTTTATGGCCGAACCTCCAGTGGGGCTTCCATATGCGGAGGGGGTCACAACTGACCATATAAAGATACAAACGTGTGCACCGTGGTCCTGGACCCATCCCTTAGGACAGTCCTGTAACAGGCCAAAGCTAAAACTCATGAAAAGGCTACGCATGACACAACCAGTACCAGCTGCTGATCTATAGGAACAAATGTCTTTATATACACACACGCACTCAGACACAGACATGCCCTCATGATATATACATCCATACAGACAGACATTTATATACACAAATATATGTACACAGTCCCCACACATACTCCACATGAAACACTTTATGATCTCGCTTCAACCATCTCACTGTTAGACGGAGAGAGGACACATTCCCAGCGCACAGTGAGGGGTTAATTCCGATCATGATTAATGACAGACGAAAAAACACACGCACAAAAAAAAAAATATATATAATAAAAAATAATCATATGTAAAATAAGTAGCATATTGCACCAGGCCTAATCTCCCAAGGGCCTCACGTGGGGCACTACAAGGGATCTGTGTCTATGAAAAGTGGATGGGCAGGAGGAGTTGGCACCCAGGGTGTAGGGTTATCCTACCATAGATGTAACTACAGCTGGTACATTAGAAATAAAATTAGAGTTCTTTGTCATCTCATTACCGTAGAGACGGAAAATCAATACAATGATGAGGAAAAGCTTTGTATGGCACGTCATATCACCCTCCAAAGGCAGCAGCTTTATCATGTGCAAAACATGGTGCCAACATGTACTCAAGAGTCCGCTGGGGTCCTTATGAGCACAGCTATACATCCCACTTGTAGGCACTTATGTAGCTCTAATTCTTCTATGCATTGCCATCTCTATGGGTTCCCTACATAATCTGCGTTTCCCCTACTCAGATGATCACATATTCTACAACTTACTCGGGGCAACACAGTAAAAACTGGCCAAGAAAAAAAAAAAAAAAAACACTTTACAAAAGAGTAAGCAAAAGAATATTAAGAAACTACCTATTACAATGGCACAAACTTCCTGCCAAATTTATTTTTAGCAAGTGGGATGAAATATTTTTTTTCTTTGGCTTGGAATAGCAAAGGAAAAAAACTAAAAACAAAAACTACATGCCCTCGGCTACACAGAGTAAATTAAAATAGTGCAATTTGTGAAAACTTTACGTTGCTTGTCAGAGGTCACGATTTGTGACCAGCGTCCAATAGACTACACTTAACCCTGTAAGCCAAGACGGAACAAAAGTATCCAACTAGTGCGTGCTGAGCAACATAGGCGCTCGGTCAGGTGCCAAATTCTCCTACAGTACTCCACCCTAGGTACTAGCTGCTCCTGCCAGGCCACCCTTGGACATCAGTCTTGCATGCACTGGTCACTTACAGGTGCCAGTGTCTCCTGTGTCCATGATCGGGTACAAGCCCCTACTACTTTGAGGCTGCAGTCTCTCTTGACACAGTAGGTGCCATTCTTCTAGATTGGATTCTTTGCTGGTGTTTCTGTATTTCAGCCACCAAATATTTCCCGCCCCCGGACAATGTTACCCCTTTCCCACAGCGCCTTTGAACAAGATTCCTCCATTTCTTGCCACTGCCTGTAAGGGTGGTAAATCACAGACCTATCTTTAAGAAATAATCTCGGTCCCTCCTTTTTTTTTCGTGATGACCCAAACTCCACGATGGAGAAGGGACTTGAAAAAAAAAAATAAAAAATTAACTTAATATGAGGGGCACTTTTAGAATTAGTCTGTGATATGGTGGGCATGGCGAGTCAGTTCAGGGAAGGAATACAGATGAAATTTGGCGCTAAAGCTGCAGATACTGTTGGTGTCAAAGATGGGACCCTCTTGATTCTTGATGGAAACCTAGAGAAAATGAAAAGAACTATGGTAAGTATATAAGGAAACCAAAAATCATTATCAAAAGAAGTAATAATGTCTAGCTGTGTAAAGGACCATTCGGCTTTACCTGACAATTTTAGTAAATACTTGTACCTTCCATGATATAACTACTCTAGAGCATCTCTGCTTACAACTACAGTCCTCTGTAAATTCTCCAGCAAATTTAGAAAATAATGGACAGATGGGGGTTAGAATTTACCATACCCCAATGTTAATGTGCAAGGACTAAGAAAAATTACAGAGGGCCGACACAATGCAACTTTACAAGAAAAGATGCAAAGCAATTGTTCTTTTATGGAGAATACAAATATTATACAGACATGCCAGGAAGGGTAAGAAATCTTCAAGCAGTGTGGTTATCCTGTGTCAAAATTCCCTTTGTTCAGGAAAAGCTGCTCCTGTGCTATTCTCCTTCATGAGTGCATCATCTGATCATAGGGAGAACTGTGCCGCTGCTCTAGGCCACCAGGGATGCCTGCATCCATCTATTTTCATCCCAGGCCACTAGGGATATTGACATTCTTAGGCTAAAGACACACGCTGTTTTTGTAGCTTTTTGGGTGCAGATTTTGCTTCTTTTTTTTTTTTTTAAACCTAAAGCCAGGTGTTGCTTCAAGAGGAATGGGAAATATAAAGTACGCACATATACTTCTCTCTTCTGCCTAGAACGATTTATCTGCACCTTGTGCTACTTGTACAGTGCTGCGGAATATGTTGGCGCTATATAAATAAAATGTATTTATTATTATTACTTGATGCTTTGTGATCAGATTGGCCTATGGAAAACTACTTGGGTGCTATATGTTAATACATCAACATAAACAATGATGTTTTGGATCAGTGTCAGGGTTAGAAGGAACAAGAGTCTAAGGGTATGCTCACACACAGGAATTTGATGCGGATTTTGAGGCAGATGCTGCCTCAAAATTGTGCCAAATTCAACCCTGAAGCAGAGATAGAAGCAGGACACTGAAAAAACAAGCGCCCTGCTTGAGCTTGCTCTACGATTGATCAAGCATTGAACCCATGGCACGAGACACTCAGTTGATCAGTCCCATCCATCTGGGTCTGATCAGCGTGTGAAAGCCGCAGCAGAAACTGCAGGGCCAGAAAACAAAGAGGAATCTGAGGGGGATCAATTCCTGTTCATTTTCTGCTATCTGAATGGGCTCTAAAGTGTTGCTTTTCAAAAAGGGTCTGACTGCTGCAAAATGAGAGAAAGGACCCCCACAAATAAAACTATCCACCAAATCTGGATGTCATACCTCCATTCACACTCCTGCCTGCTCCATGCTGAAATTCAGATCAGTGTGTTTGTACCCCAACAGCATGGTAGTAGGGTAGCAAGAGGTGGAAAGATGTTGTCCACTGTCGCCGATCACCGATAGTTCTGTCTCGTCGGGAGATCGCTCACAGTCTGAAGTGAAGGCAGAGAGGGACAGTGGTTTAGATACAGTAAGGACAATGCAAGATGCATGATGAAAAGCACATAGATATAAGACAAAGAGCAAGGAAGATGCAGAAAACAAAATGTTACTGTGAGAAAAGGAAAAGTGATGCTGAAAAAGGCCACAAATGTGAAGAGAAATTCATGAAGCTATGTTTTTGTGGATAAACCCCTATATATGAACCTCGGAGATAAGAGAAGACTAGGCTATGAGCACAGCGTTTACCTTCGCCCTCTCCATCCTGGAGCTGCTGACTTCCCATGAGCGAAGAGCGGCTCTGAACGGCATCAGACATGCGAGCGGAGCTTAGAGCTTTACCTGCCATTAGACTCATACCAGTCAAATTATCCAGCTGCACCTAAAAATAAGACACCTCTTAGCCATTCCTATATACCATATATGAACCTGCTTTACTTGATATGCACATCAAAGTCAAAATTTCCTTCATAACCCCACAATCCAATATACATACATAGGCATCATCACTAGTTTGGATGGTGTGGTGCCGCTGCAACATCCTGGAACGGGCATGCTCACTGGGAGAAGACCTTGGAGGATAGGGGACACCATTATGGTCTGGAACTTCCATGACGTGAGGAGGGGAAACTCTGTCCATGCAGTTTACCGAAGGTCCTGGTTCTAGGGGGAAAGAGAAACACACATGACACATTATACTCGCTGTAAACTATAAAGGGGCAATCGCACTTGTTGGGGTGCTTAGTGCTGCAGCAAATCCATGTTCACACGACTGGGCTGAGCTGCCATACCAGGTAGTCACACAATCTGGATATTGCTCTGCTGGATATGGCAGTAAAGAAACTGCAAGCAAAAAAATAAAACCACAAAAATAACTATTCAACGTAGTAGCCAAACTGTAGCCCAATGGATATATTATTAAAAGTATTATAAGCAACTAGGATAGGTCACGAGTTGAAGATCCTTGGAGGCCTGACACCCGGGACTGCCGTGGTTCAGCTGTCAGTATCGCTCCCTGAGTGCTGCTTTTGCTTCACAGGCCATATAGCCTCACGTCCATCAGTCACATGACTTGATCACAGCTCAGTCCCATTCAAGTGAATGGACAAAGCTGCAATATCAAGCACAGCCACTGCACAAATGTTAAGCGGTGTGCTTAGTAAGTAGTGAAGATTGCTAGGACCCCTAAGAATCTTTAATTGATGACCTATCCAAAGGATAGGTCATCAATTAAGTCCCAGAAAACCCCTTTACTACTGTTAACCTATCTTTAGGATATCAATATCAGATCGGTGGTGGTCCAATAGCCAGCAACAGCTGCAATCAGCTGCGGTGCTCGGGCCTGTGACATCACATTCACAAGTTACATGGTCTACTTGCAGCTCAGTCCCAATCAAGTAAATATCTACTTTACAATGTCTGACACTGGACCTGGTATTCAATAAAAAGACTGCAGCCTCTTCAACCAGCTGATCTCTAGGAGTGCTGATAAGGAGGATCAGTCATATATATCATTAAGCTGGGGGAAAAAACCTTCTTAAGCTGCAGGAGAAATCTAAGCCTTTAGAAATCTTTTGTGGGTTTTTCTAATCTAGTATTTGCATGCACATGTCAGGGCTGAACAAGACATAGGAACCTCACGCAGCACCCTATCTCCCTCGGAGGACAAGGATCACACATATTGAAATCCAACAGACGCATATTTTTTCTCCCACAACACCCGCTGTCAGGGCATCCCCATCTAATGTCTTTGCATAGATGCCAACAAACCCAGGTACCTGGCAGGAAAAGGACATGGTTTGTGCAAATTCACCCCAAAGTGGACAGTTTATGTGCATTTCATATTTGATCTAAGGTGCAGCGCCCCCTCTGATCCTAACCAGCGAATGCGGGGCAGCGGTTATACATGTGGGATAATTTATGGAACGGTGGCTGTGACTGACACTAAAAACAGAACCAATCTCGATCAATTAAACCTGAAAATAAAGCAGTCGATTCTATTTATGGTGTTCCCAAAAGCAGTGTGCGGCCTATGATCCATCACTTAATGTTCATTGAAAGGACCCCAGTGCTGTCCAGTGCTTATGTCCTTCAGGCCACACGTTATCTATGCTCTGACAGAAACCTATCCACAGTATATGATGCAAAGGAAACTATTCTTGCAAATAGATAGTCTAATCACAGTTAAAAGGAGTTTTCCAGGTTTTTTTTTCCATGGCCTATTGTTAGGACAGGTCATTCAATAACTGATCAATGGTGGTGTTTGGAACTGCTGCTGGGCCCGATCGTATTGAATGTACACGACTGCTGGGCCCAGACCTATACAGTGTACACGACTACTGCTAAGCTCTGCTACCATCCAAGTGAACTGAATCTTCACTATAATAGCATGGCTTGACCACTATACAATGTCCGCAGATATCCGATTCTGGCTCTGTACACTATCCAGCAGTCTTCCAAAACAGCTGTTCGGTGCAGGGGCTAGGTGTCATACTGATGGTCTATACCAGGGGCAGGCAACCTTTTTTTTGATCGGCGTGCCGATTTCAATTAAAAAAAATCAAAAGTTGAGGTACTCGGAGTGCCGGTCTATAATTGTAAGTCTGACGGCCCCTGCACACGGTATTATGTCCCGTAGCGGGCCCTGCACACAGTATAATATTCTAACTTTTATAATATTCCAGTTGTCCCCACTCACTAGCTATAATTATACTGTGGGGTCTCTTCAGACCCCAGAGTATAATAAGCAGAGGGCCAAGAAAGATGACAAAAAACAATGTTAACTCACCTTTTCCTGCGCTCTGCAGCCGCTCTGTTCTCTTCGGGCGCTTCTGCCTGTAGTCAGCGACCGCTGATTGAGTCTCAGGGGTCAAGTCACGTCATTAGGCGTAATGATGTCGGACGTGACTCCTGAGGCCCTGTCAGCTGTCTCTTATGTCAGGCAGAAGCACCCAAAGAGCACACAGCGGCTGCAGAACGCAGGAAAAGGTGAGTTAACATTGTTTTTTATGTTTGTCATATCTCTTGGCCCTACGCTTATTATACTCTGGAGTCTGAAGAGACCCCACAGTATAATAGCAGTTTCGTTTTTGGCTGTGTTTGGTCCAATCAAAACTGCTGGGTGAGGACTCGGGCTGCCCGTGCCAGGTAAATAAGCCTCTCGTGCCAAGCCGGGGGTTGCCGACCCCTGGTCTACACTAACAATAGGCAGTCCAAAAAAAAAAGAGTCACGGAAAACCTTTAAAAAGAAGGATCAGAAATAAGAAGCCCTTCAATTAGACTTAAGAAAAAAAAAAATCTATAAAAATAATTAGGAAATGAGAGTTGATTAAGGCAGTTGTCCAGTTTCAGACACATATTGAAAGAGAAATATTACTGTTTGTATGTGATGGACACACAGGTGCACAGCTCGTTACTAGGCAGATGTCTGATAACTGTGCTGTGACTGAAACGAGCTGTGCACCTGTGTGTGCATCACATGACCATGGACTGTATATCACATGACCATGGGCTGATTTTATCCACTTGGAGTAAGCAGAATGAATGACAGCAAGCAGAGATCTAGAAAACCAGTAGGAATTGCTACAGAAAATATATTGGAAAATTACATAACACTTCATTATACAAACAATAACATTGTTCTCTCAATAGTGGTCTCAGACTGGAAAATCCCTTTAACATTTTTAGGATTTTGAAACTCTAAACTTATAATGCAAAAAACATACAAGTTGGCTTCAATGATCAAAACAGTTTCTGTTTTCTATAGCAACCAATCACATCACAGCTTTCATTTTTCTAGAGCAGTTTAAAGGGTTTATTCAAGACTCCAAAACATGGCTGCTTTCTTCTTCATCATGTCTGTTGGCAATTGGCATCCCACTGAAATGAAGGTGACTGAGCTGCAGCATGGCCATGTGACCAAAAGACATGATGTCCCTTCCTGTTAAGAAAGCAGCCATGTTTTTGAAGTCCTGCACAACCCCGTTAAGAAATGAAAACTGAGCACTAATTGGTTGCTATAGATAAAGTCTTATTGCACCTTAGTAGTATGTGCACTAAAATGAACTACCTTCCCAGGCACCTCTCTAAGGGCAAACAAATATCTGCAGAAACCACCTTGTGTCTGGGACATGAACTCCGACAACCTGCTGTATGCCTTCCATCAACACCATGTCCATATGGGAGCAGGTTAGGACAAGGTCGTTTTATGGGAAAACTATATTACCAGTCCTTTTTATTACCAGTTCTCTAGACAGTGACAACAGGGAGCATGACAAAACACCAAAACTTTCAGTACATCTGGTGTTTTATAGTAGCTGGCGAAGTAAAAACTGCAGTATTCCTAAATAAACACTAACCACAGAAAATGAGCAAAAAATAAAATACAACGTCCCAGCACTTCCTTTCTGTCCTCCTTTCCCTTGTCCTATGTGCTCTCATATTACAATTAAGCCTAAGAAATACATAAAGAAGTCTTCACTCCGTGTCTCAGGAGGTCCACCATGTCACCCTCTGCTCTCGACTGTCCTGTATGTCTGACAACATTATCCTTTAATCTATGTATCCTAACATCTGAATTAAACACCCGTCTCCACAAATCTAAATAATGAAACGGGCCATTTTTCTTATACAGAGCCCTAAATCCCCAGAGTTTACATGGAATCGTAGGCATTGTATACATGCAATAATATATATATATATATATATATATAGACTGCTCCCCCTAGTGGCGGCAAATTGGACCTCGTCAGAAAAAGGATTCCTTATGTATGCAGTTTTGAATGTTCAGAACAACTTCCTGACTGTGAGCAAACTGTGGCGAATAGAAACACAGAAATAAATAGCTTCTTCACAAAAATAGCGGTCAGTAACAGGCTGCAATACCAGACACAGCCAATTGACAAGTGTGGCACTGTCTTTGGAAGAAAGCAGCCATGTTTTCCCAATCTTGTAACAAAACTGTCTAAAAGAGAAACAAATATGGCCCCTGGCACTGCTGATCCATTGAGTGGTTAGTGCAACAATTTTCTATAGTAACACGTTGTTTTTTTAAGACTAAATGTGCCAATCCGGAAGAGAATGGGTTAACCATACGATAGTGGAGTGTGCATAAAGGTTGTGACCAGGTTCTTGATGAAAGTCCAAGAGGCATATGGATAACAGGTCATAAAGATATCAAGACAAGCAGAACACGCAGTAAAAGTGTTGATGACAATGATAGCTGGCGCATGGTAAGCATTTTCAGAATAATCCCAGCTTACCTCTGCTGGCCAGCTTGGTCCGGCTGTACGAGGTCTGTGGCTGATACTGCTGCGTACTCAACTCCTGCTCTCTCAATGTCCCCAGAAGAGACTCTCTTTCATCATGTCCACTCTCCTGCAAGGGTTTGCTCAAACCTCTGAGAGTCTCTCCCTCGCTCATCCTGTGTCCCTCCCCAGAGCAATCCTCCTCCATGCTCTCTGAATGTAACATAGACGGGTGAAATCTGGGGGGTGGCGGTGCATGTGTTGCCGGATGCATACATTCTTGTGCTCGAATCTGAAGGAGATGGTGGTAGGGCTCAGAGGGGTTCTGGTAGGATATGTTGCCTGCATCGACTTGGGTCAGGTGCTGGTTGAACAGTTCATTCAGCTCCTGTTGCTGCTGCTGGTGCTGTTTTATAAGCTGCATGAAATCTGCAGGGGGCAAGCGGGTATCTGCGTGACCCGTCAGAGAGTGCCTTGGGGAGAGCAGACCCTGAAGCATGTGCGGCAGTTGCTGGTGATGTCGGGTATACGTGCTAGGCGTGGGCGAGAGCAAAGCTTGCTGCAGCGCCGATGTAGGGTAATTCTGCTGGGGAGTCGCACTGAACGCAGTATACTGCTCTATCTGAGGAACTTTCAAGGCTTGAGAAAATCCACTGGCACCAGAAGGGGTGTATCCTGCACTTCCTTGGCTTGTGTATCCTGATGGGGGAGGCCTTGGCTGGTCAGAAAACACATGTGGGTGTAGGTGGGTCTGGTCATAGTTTGTGGATGGAGAGAAGCGGCCCATATTCAAGCTGAGGCACAAGGAAAGAAATAATGTGAGTAAATGTGATATAAACCAAACCAGTTGTAAAATAGCAGCCCCCAAACCTTCTGGTATATTTTAGGCAATAATCTGAGCTAATACCAGTGCAGACCCATAGCACATCAAACTGCAAATTCATGGAAGAAATCAGTGTCAGTCATGGATTCCTGCGGCCCTAATGCATCTGCATTTTACTTTTCTATTAGGACCGCTAATTCTGTCCCAGCTGTGAAGCTGAACTGAACTAGTAGCATCATAGGGATGTATGGAGCGGCAAGTCCAGTACATCAGACTCTAGGTCAGGATGGGATTTGTGGCCATAATACAGACATTAAAATGCACTGGCCGGGGGTCTTGGAAGGGGGACTCTGTGATGAGATATGCTCTCTAAAGCTCAAGTAACTAAGAACCGAGCTACAGGCCAAGGGAATCATTTGGACTACAGCAGTGACTCAATAGTTAAAAACAGATACGATACAAAAAGTCTCATCACAGAGGAGGCTCTCAGCACAGACATGCCTGTTACCCCAATAGCCACCACCCCAAAGATTCCGGGCAAACAGTGGATAGATATTTCTGGTGTCTGCGCCTCTTCCCTGCAGTGACAGCTACAGGGAAAATTTAGTATTACATTTCGGACTATAATGTAGGAACCTGCCTGCAAGTCTTTGTTGCCTTCTCTGGGGGAAGTAGATAGGCATGCCGAATTCACAGATTTGTGAAGAGTTTTTAATTTTTTTGTAACTTAAGAGTATATTCACTGCAGAACAATGCAAGGGCTGTGAACTAGGAATCTAGCATAATCATGAGTCCTTACCCTCCATCAGCTGAATGACAGCTTCCTCCCTACGCACAGTGAGAAGGATTGATAAAGCTGCCAAACAGCAATGCAAGACAGAAGCTTGTAGATATGCTGAGCATCTTAGTTATTCAGCACTGGCAATGAATAAACTAAGATGTCCTCACCTCTGAAAACAGGACACCTGTCACTGTTATTGCTGCCCTCTCTGGGCTGACAGGTTCCCTTCAAACACTTACTGGTATAGGTAAGCATAGGCGACTTCCCATAGTAGAAAGCTCATAGCACAAACACCGAATCAAATAAAAACATTGCATGTCCAGTGTTGTACCTGTGCACTTCAGCACTGTCCGCACTCAGCTGCTTGGACAGAGGCCGGTGGGTATAACTTCCCAAAGAAGCCATAAGTGATGCCCGTTGCTGCATCTGTATATGATTGGCACAAGGATTAATAGGAATACCCCGCGCAGCTCCTGACATATCAGATGGCTCTTGCACCTGGATGGTGACTTGCTGTGCTGACTGCTGCTGGTTCTGCTGCTGTATGCCCATGCGTGGCAGTGTAATGCTAGGTGGAGGGGAGCCATTGTTAGAAGGCTGGTATAGAGCAGTGTGAGCTGGCACCCCCTGATACTGAGTGGAAGGTTGGGCCCCTGAAGGTCGAAAAAAAAAAATGGATAAGAACAAAAACATCACAAAATTAAGTCACATGTTGCAACAAAGAATAGGAGTCCTACCATGTGTTTGGAGCATGGCACTGGAAGATGGTGGGGGGCTATTGTTTGGCTGTCTGAAGAGGTGGTTGCTGGCTGGATTTGGAGGGGGACTGGAAGGCTGGATTCGCAATCTGAAATGATACAACAGAAGACATCAATGAGGATACAATCCTGAACATGTTACAGGACAGGATGAGAACAAATTATGCAGTCCAGCAATGTGTATACGCTTTACCTCTGAAGCTGGTGTGTAAGGAGAGCGGGCTGATTCTCACAAGCCGGTACCATGGTTGATGACTGGAGAGGAGGAGAGGGCTGTGCAGGGCGGATGCAATCCTGAAAGGCAAGTAAAAGAAGAAAGGATACCGCGGAGTCAGTTCTCTGATCTGAACTTCACCAGACATAATGGGGGGAAATAATTAAACTGATCAAGTCAGGATTCTGGCATAACACTGGGGCATTTTTTGGCATAAGACCATTTTGTGCCAAATAATTTACCTTTTTTTTTTTTTTTTTTTTTTGAAGCATATCCCAGGTTTGAAAAAAGTGAGCAGAGTGAGGCAAGGTTCAAGGCAGGACTACTACTTAATATGAGAGACTAGCACATATCTATACCAGCACATTGGCCCAACATTGCTTGCACCAGGTAACTGACATGAATTATAGCTGAAATCTATGCCGGTGCCTAGCTGGTATAGATTTCAGTAGCGCTAGTCTCTCATATTAACTAGTGTGTCTATAGTCAAGAGTTCAGTTTACATGTTCTAAATATCACTTGAAAATGAAAGCTAGATTCTATTAGGTTGCTATACAAAATACAGACACATTTAAAGGGATAAGTAAGACCAGGGTCCGACTGCTGGGGTGCCAAGTAATCACGAACAGGGATCGTTGAGCACCATGTGAATCAAGTTATTGTGCACATATGTGACCACCACTCTCTTCACTTCTATGGGACTGATGAAGATAGCCAAGTATAGCACTCCAGCAGTCTGATAGAAGTAAATGGAGCGGTTGCCCTGTGTATGTGTGTTTCAGTTCCATTCTTACTGAGGACTCAGAGACCTTATCTCCATGATTGCAGAAGGTCCAAGCAGTGGTACCCCAGTGAGCAGACATAGGATATACACAAGATAGGGGATAAACATTATAAGAGAGAGAACCCCTCTAATCTAAGAGTCAGTGCTGACAGGTGTAGTTTGTCAGACGAGAAGGACAATGGTAATAAGGTGATGTACCTGGATTTGGTGCTGCAGGATGTGTTGCTGATGCTCCTGCTGGTACATAACGTGCTGCTGTTGTGTGTGCTCCAGGGTCCTTTCATCCATGTGTATACCATATATCTTCTGCAGCTGCTCACACTCCTATAAATCAACAGAAAACCATTAATCCTCTACTTATGTGTGTATTCCCACAAGCAGTAGTGATGGGAAAAATGCCAGGAAATGCCACCAGTTCTTCAGAATAAAGGGGCTGTAGTACGTAGTCAAGTGGTACAACTCAGAAGTGGAAATTTATTAAGCCACTTACACAAATTTACTGGAATAAAAAGTAACATTTATGTATGCAAATCAAATATGCAACTTTTTGCATTTTTCTGCCATGTGGCCTGAAAAATGTACTATAACATAAATACCAAAAATTGCTCCTAGCTGGCACAGATTTGTCTTTCAAGTGCATGAACTGTGAAAAGAAGCACCAAACTTATAATGATGCGTACCTCACTAAATAAATTTGACACCAGAACGCTACAGATTAAGGAGGTTTTCAAGGCTTAATACTTGACGACCTATCTTGACACCCCCATCAAACAGCTGTTTCAAGAGTCTGCAACATTCGAGTGAGTGCTGCAAGTCTTCACAGAAAAACAAGCACAGCACTATACTTTGTGTAGTGGCTGTGCTAGGCATGGCAGCTGTGCCCATTCACTTTAACTGAGCTGCAAACCAGTCATGTGAGCGATAAACACATCTTAAAGAGCACTGATGCCGCATCAAACAGCTGATCCACGGAGGTTCTGGGTGTTGGACCCCTCCTGATCATAGTCTATGGATAGGTTATCAATTAAGAACCTAACCTAAGTCTTATTGAACACCCCCTTTGCTTTTGCCTAGAGTCGCTCCTTCAGCACAGCCAAAGTCACTTGAGTGGAGCAGTGCTGCGGAAACATGCACAGAAGGTGGACAGAAACTAGTAGGGGGGCTTCTGCCCAGCAGTCAAATATGTAGCAAGTCTTAGCTTTATGTCATAACCTAAGCTGGAAATGCCCCTTTAATCACCCAATATAATCAGTCCTTTGGCTGACACTGAGTTACTGTGTGTGATGCTGCCTGCTGTCTCTTTGTTTACATGGTCAAAGTCTATTACCTGTTGTAGCTGTTTGATGCTGCTGTTCTGGTGTCCTGTTTTCTCCAGATGAGCTTTGAACGCTTGGATTGTGGCAGCTCCATCCGAGAACCTGCGCACGGGGGAGAAGCGTTCAGCGGGAAGGTGAAGAGTGTTGGAATCTTTGTACATGGAGCTGCAAAGACAAAAACGTTGTCAAGTTATACAGACTTCAGTGTTCATCACAAACACCTGCATCATACAATACAGGGGGTTCAAAGTTTAGCCTTATAAAATGCAGACCGGTCTAATGTATTTTTCACTTGAGTTCTCCTATAAGAAAACCCTAAAGCCTGCAATGAGACTATCAGACATCAGCATTCGACTTAGGAAGATGCTTAGTATGTGTGAGTGAGGATCATGTCTGCTGGGTCCAAAAAGAGCAGTAATAAACTAGTGTACGATCCTTCTTTAGCTTGGTCCCATTCAAGTCAAAGGGACTCAGTTTCTAAATTAGACACGTACCATGTACAGCACTGTGCCTAACATACAGTGAAGAGGACTCCACGCTTACTAGTGAAGCCAATTATCATCTGATCGGTGAGGGTAACGGGTGTCAGAACTCCAGCGATTTGACAATCATGACTTATCCTTAGTATAGGCCAACAATATAACAGTTCTGGAATACCCCCTTTACGTTTTTTAATCCCCTGAAAGAACACATTAACAGAACACTTGTCTGGCCATGAGTTAGGCTAGGTTCACATTTGTACACGGGTGTCCGAAGTCGGGTCCGCTAGGGGACTTGAACAACAGAGAGCCAGACTGCTAAAACAGCAGTTACCTGCGGACCCCATAGAACATAATGGGGTCTGCTGGGTGTCCACTGTTTTTATACTGAAATCGGGGGAAAGAAAAGTCCTCAGTGCAGATGTGAACCTAGCCTAAAAAGCATTTTCTGCAACACTGATGGATTATCCTTAGGATCAGCTGATTAAAGGGGTCACAGCACTACAGCAAGTGAAGCATCCCCTTCATTGTTACTGAGCTGCAGTATCAGGCACAGCCTACAATGGGACCAGGCCGCAGAGTGCAGTGCCAGGCACAATCACTACTAAATTTATGGAGCGGTGTCTGGTACATTATAACCCAGATTACCTTTACCAATCTCATATAATATCTGACGTATCCATATAGTAACATTTATTTTGAATTTAAGCCCTGAAGTGTCAGTCGAATAGATGTGTAGTCAGGTATTTACTGATGGTATAACATACCATGTCTCTAAATGAATCATAAGGAAAAAGTGAAAGACATGAAGTGTTACGTGTCAGCTGACTTCCTTCAGAAAACAAAGAATTTCCAATCTATTAGCTCCAGCGTGGCAATCACTGAGTGCTGGGCGAAGGTTACATGCTCACGTATGCATTTACTGGTCAACGGTTGAGAGGACACCTGTGGACAAACTTCCCAAGAAAACACTGAACTTTTTATTGTAATCAGTTACATAGATTGTGAGGCTGAAACATCACAAAAGTCCATCCAAATCACTAACATCCTAACCTGCAATGCTCACCCAGAAATACCAAGATTCTGCAGTTGTTAAAGGGAGTTTTTTTTGCCCCATAAAATCTTCAGCAAAAAATATAACGCTCACATTATGAATACAGGTATTGTGGGGGTTAGGGGCACAATCTGGAAAATGAGCATAAAATGCAAATGGCCTAAAATATTGAAACAATCGCTCACCTGTCCAACAGGAATCCAGCACTACCTCTCCTCCGGTTCTTACATACGGAACATGGGAACATGAACGCTACAGTCAGTGGCTGCAGCAGTCAGATGCTGTTACTGGTATAATGGCTCCCTTCTCATAGCCACCGTGCCAGTAACACAGTCACTGGTCACTGTAAAGAGACCAGGAGGAGACGCAGTACAGAATTCCTGAAGTACATAAGCATGATCATTTGTTTTGCTACTTTAGGCAATTTGCAGGGACCCTGCTGTAGCACTGACCAGTTGAAACCACTGCGGTGATCAATGTGTCCAGTGACTGGCTGCAGTGGTCATATATGTGGAAGAGTGAAGAAATCAGGCGATACCTTTTAGAGGCTGAGTATATTTATAAGTAAGCTTTCAGGAGTACTCATATATGTGGCCACCACATCCTTCAAGTCAAGTCATCAATGACCAAGGAAGCATCAGCATAGGAGCGGCAGTGGAATGGAAACGTGAGTATTATAACATTGTTAACAGTTTGTAAAAAATCTCATAGGGTTGGAGAACCCTATAAAACTATAAATACAAGTCATTATAAAGGACAAGAGGCTTCTATGTGACGCATCCAGGAAAAAGCACAAAAACTATATTGGAGATCATATCAGAGTGACACTCTACTCATCTGACCAAGCAATTTTTTTAATGGATACATGCATTTTTTTTTTCCACACACACATTCGACTCAATAGACCCAACAGCGTGATCTGTGATATATTAGTGTATGCTCTCTTTTGCCACAGATCACAGACACCACACAGCTGAGGAAGTCAGACGTTGTCTGGTCATCTGCCTGCTGTGGCTCTACTCACCGATGCTGGTCAGGTATCAGGTGCGGAGGCCACACTCTGTTTCGGAAACCTTGCTGCCCTAACTGGCGCTGTAAGTCTGGAGGGATTTCTGCTGTGGGACTGGTCATTGCCAATGTGTGTCTCTTGGTGCTTTTGGCTAGATACCTAAAATCATGAAAATGAGAACATTAATGACTATATTTCAGATGCAGAATAAAGAGAAGCAGATGAGAAGTAATTCTCCATTAAACATGCCATAAAACCTATCCACATCCTTTACCTTTGTGGTGCAGAATTACTAATCTGACTAATCTGGTCTAATAGCTGGACAGTGTAACCAGACCAGGCAGTCTAAGGATGCACCAGATTTATCACAATGGCTCTTGCTGGATGACAAATTTGGTGCATCTTTAGATACTTCTAACTTAACTATTGGCCGGATCGCATTTGTGCAAATTAAAGGGGTATTCCAATCTTAAGAAATTTTCTCCTATCCATAGAATAGGCGATAACTTGCAGATCAATGGGTGTCTGAATACTCACAGCCTCACCGATCAGATGTATAGTGGGGTTTTGACTCCCATTCTGAATGGACTGGTAGCCAGGTTGATGTGTGCCCTGGTCCATTCTTTTCAATGGGAGTGGCAGAAAACCCAAAGTACGCAACTTTCTCTGGGGCTTCAATTGAAATAAATGGAGTGGTAAGCATGGCTGTCCAACCAGCACTCCATTCAGAATGGGGGACAAAACTATCCCCGTTCTCCTGATTGGTGGGAGTCAGATCACAACCAATCTGCAAGATATCCACTACCCTATGGATAGGGGAAAACTTGAGATTGGTTCAGAATTTTTTTTTATGGATTATCTTTAGAATAGACCATAAATATCTGATTGGTGGAGGGCCTACAGACCCCCACACAGATCAGCTGCACGGGATCACCTCCAATATCCGTACAATACACAGCACAGAGCTGGAAGCAGTTGGCTCTGATCCCTGTATAGTGGCAGTGCAACTCTGCCCCCAATGAAGTCAAAGTTGGGAAAGGCACAAAAATTATTTGTAAAAATGATAAAAGGGATTGAATTAAATTTTAAAAAATTTAGCTACTTTATTCCTCAAACAGCGCCATCTTGTCTATGGGATAAGACTAGTATTACAGCTCAGTCCCACTCAAATGATACAACCGTGGACAAGAGTGACCCTATTTCTGAAAGAAAGCAGCCATGTTTTTCTAAACTCATAAAAGCCCTTAAAAACAAATATGTACGGACATTGAGGTTAAATAGGATTTCCAAAGCAAACAGGAAAAATGGCCATAAAGTAATAAATCAGAAGTTACAGGAACAGGCTGTTTTGTTGCAGAAGCCATTTGTGCAAAGGTGATAACAGACATGACAATGACAAGTTATACTGAATTATTTCTCACAAGACTATATATCAATCTGCGCAGCTCCTCCTGCTCTATAACATCAGACTCCACGCACTGGGTTTCCTTTTATAGAATATGTAGTTTATAGACTGATCCATTTCTGATCTGTAGCATTTATATGCTTCTCTCTCCATAAGTTACATATTTTTCTAAAAGTAGACATAGTCTATAATGTTCTGGTACATCAATGGGAAACTCATCAAACTGATGTTAAGACATGTTACATATCAATGTCCTAAGATGACTGGGAAAAGGACACAGCAATGTCAAGAAAGAGTCCTTCAAGACAATGGTGATTTCCTCAAAAAGTTGTGCCAAGGATTTCCAGTAACCGGAAGGCCATTGTTACCTCTGCACAGCCTCTTGATCAGGTTCCCCATCTGAACTCTCCTCATCTACTGGGGTAACCGCAGGGACAGCCTGAAATATAGAAAGCAAAACATAGTTAATAAAAAGAAAAGACTGCCTTCTCTTTGGAGTCAGAAGGATCAGATGTGTATTCTCACCTCAGCCATTAAGGCCAAGATGGGAATACCATCTGTAAGGTGCACTTTATTTCTCCTTCACCCAATAGGAATCTCAAGTAGATTTTCCTATTCTGAGTCTTTTGATACACATAACAGATGGTGAAGGGAGGCACATAATGGGAATAAAATAAATGAGCTTCTACTATGGTGACATTTAAAGGATTAGTATCACCTTAGACTTTTATGACATCCACAGATGTGGGTCCCACCTGGTGCACTGTGAAAGCAAAGGTGGTAGTACATGCATGGCTCTCTCCATTCATCTGGCTGTATGGGAAACTCCCATAGCGGTGAGTGGATATACCATAAATGTCTAACATGAGTATGTCCATCTAAGTAAAGGAAACAGCTGGATTTGGGCATTTTCCTGAGCCAATGGTACAATGTTATGTTTATATATACAGTAAGCTATACTAAAAGACCATCTTTTCACAGAAAATTAGATCACGCGCTTCTCCTAGTTGTATAAGGTGCAATGCGAATAGGGCTAATCTGATCCACATGATATGACTGTGTCCAAGGGTTAGGGACTATTGGACTGACGTGTCTTCTGGGATCAGAGATGAACTAAAGTGCTCTATACCATTAGATCCATTCATGTGTGTACTGGGGGACAGCACTGGTTTTCATTTATCACCGTTCTTACCTTTAAGAAACAGCTATCTTCTGAAAACCTAACCTGTGAAGAATCACTTCTAACAGCCTTACTGGGGCTTAACACTTCTCCGCTATACAAAAGATAGTGGATAAGTGTCTGATCAAAGGTGTTGGACTGCGGGGACCCCAAGTAATTACAAAAAAGTGAATATCAGAGTGCCCTGTGTGAATGGTGTGGTGGAGTGGCATGGGTTCATTTACTTCTATATGACTTCTCCATCGGTGGTAGCCCTATAGAGGATACTAGAGTGGTAGTGGAGCATTTGGGTAACCACTTCATTCACATGGGGAAATACCATTCTCAAGACCACGGAGGGTCCCAACAGGCAGGCACCCAAAGATTAGACACTTACCCCTATCCACAGTATAGGGGTTAAGTGTTATTAGTGGAAAAGCCACTTAAGTTTAGGTAGGTTATGGCCTACACTATACATACAAGATCAAATTTCATCTGACCCCTTTTGCCTCTCTCTCTTACTTGGGAATGGGGAAAGGTTAAATTTACATTTTTTGGAATTTTTATATTTTTTTTTTTTTTTAAAGGAGTCATCCCAATCCTACATGCCCAATCACTTATTCTGCGGCTGTTGAGACAAGAATAACTGGTTCAAGACTTACAGAAACTGTCGAGTTGCTCTGCTCTACGTCCTACAGAGCTAAACAGTACTGTAGTTCTACAGTTACAGAAACAGCAGAGCTAAATGCTCTACCAAGATGAAAGTGTATGTGAATAAGCACCCCATACACATAAGAGCAAAGTTGGCTGCACTCATTGTCTGGCAGTGGCTTACCCCCCCTATGAATAGACAAAACAAGCATGTGTTCAGCAGAACCAAGCATGCATATATAGTTGTGGGGGCAGATCAGGAGGAATAGCATGTAATATATGTTGTAGCAGCCACCAAAGAGCTGGTGCACTATGCTATTAAAATAGCGTGGGATGGTGCTCTGTGCTATTTATATTGTATAGTCATTACAATACTGACTACATGAGCATCATGAAATGCAAGTAGCATAGGCAGGCTATGTTAATGGTGTAGCATACTGCAGTTGCTCATTTGTCGGCTGCTACACCTGTATCCTTGTTAGTCATAGGAATCATACACTCACCGTTGTCATTGTAACCAATGGTGAAGGACCCCGTGGCCTCTTTAGGAACTGTTGTGCATGTAACTGAATATTAGCCCCTCCATCAGAAGCCCTGCGTCCAAGAGGTCCCATGCCATTTAGGAGCTGAAGTGTGGGAGGCTGTAAGAGGGACTGTTCCTGGAAATAGAAATGATAAAAATTATTTTGCTTTGTACACCTTACATAACGTGGTCAGTCATCTTACCAAAAAAATAGATAACCGAAACCAACCACAAGTGACAAGATGTTAAGGAAACCGCTGCCTAAAATACCAAATGTGAGGCCAGGTGTAAGCACCTATTACTTTTGATTACTAATGAACAGCGCCATCTACTGGTTAAACCAAATAATTCAGTATCTAACATAAAACTGCATTATGTTTGCTCCAGGAATCCATAATAAAAGCTCCAGTGAGAAGTCCAAAATCTATTATGGGGATTGAAAGCAACACTTGAGTGGTGAACACAGACTGTATTGATCAGCTACATTACAACAATAGGCATCTATGTAATTTAATGTTCCTGATTTAACTAGAATTAAATGAAATACAATAATTTCATGGATTAAGTTGCTCCAAAGCATAAGGAGGTACTGAACAGGGAGGAGGCTTAATAGATTTATTACCATGGGCTCACAGACAACAATCCCATGGATTCACAGACAACAAGGTGAGATCCCTTCTACCACTACACAGGCCTCAGAAGCTTCAAAAGCCCCTTAGCTACCAAGACAAATATTCAAAAACCCACAATTTCGCCTTGAAGGGGCCAATCAGAGGTCAGAGAAAGCCCCCTCCCTCTGACTACCCCCCACTCAGATGTTGTGGACACTACTGAACCTCGAGGCTGCCAGTGGATGTCTGCTTTGTAGCACAGCTGACACGAGCCTTAGCTCCTGAGCCTATGCCACATTTCCCTTTCCAACTTTCGCCGCACACGTACATCACATAGAGGAAGATTAAAGGAATTGTCCCTATTCAACAACATCTTTTTACAATGAGGAGACAGGCAATAAAAAATGTCAGCTAAAACCGTCAGTCACCACATATCTGTATGCGAGATTACACACAGCAAATCCTCTGGTGAGATTTTAGCAACAGTGAGTGTGTCTTTTTAACGTACATGTTGGGAAAGCTCCCTCCTTATACGATAAACATAACAGGCCCTCATTCACTACACTATTTCATCTAATCCCACAGTATTTATGTGAGTGTACATACACACATATATTTTAAAAAAAAAAATTATATATTTTTATTTATTTTTAAACATAAAAATCTATGGGCGAAAGATGCCATTGTATTCCTGCTAAAATGGTAGAAAGAAAAATAGCTCATATACGGTGTCACCATAAAACATAGTATATTCTGTAAATATAGATAACACATGTATATCTATATTTATTTTACATCCTAGCATGTGAGCTTACTGCTATGATTGATTATTTTCATCACTTTGATGTTGACTGTACATACCTTATACTCAAGATGGCCACTAGGTGGCATGTTTTGCATTGGTAGCAACGGGTGAAGGGTGTTTGTGTTTTGTGCCACTGGAAGGAATGGAGTCTGTGGAGTGACCCTTGGGAATCCAGGAATGATCTTCTGCAGCTCCTCTGCCCCTCCCTCATTACTGAAAAATACAGCATCTCTAGTCAGGACAAACAGTGGAAATGCGAAAAGCTAACCTAACTTATACACTACCAAGCATATGCAGAGACCCTGTCCAGCTGGGAGGCTTGAACTCCTCATACTTACTACGTTATTCCACTATGGTCACAAGTAAGGAAAGAACAAAGACGGTCACTCACTGTGTGTCCGGCACTCCCACTGTGTGTCTCCTCATTGACAGGTATCGGGCCAAAGCTTCCGGTGAAGGTTCTTCTCCTTCATCACTGTCCAAGTTCATGGTGCCATTAGTCTAAAAACCAGCACAAAAGAGGCACAGGGTGTGAATACAGAAACCTACTGCCACGTCAAAGTAAGGTGAAATAAGCTCAGAACTGTTTACTGGTCCCCCCGGCTGACAACAGCTAACCTGTTTGTGTTAGGTGACTGCTGCAGCCAATCAGAGGCCTCAGTGGTGACCTCCATTTGTAAAGAGGTGACCACTGAAGCCTGTGATTGGCTGCAGCGATGACCTGCCAGAATGGACCTCACACCAGTCAAAAGGAGGCTCAGGGAAAAACAAGATATGGATGTATACGCTGCAGATTACCCATCAAAACTGCAGCCTAATAAATTCAGTGTTTTACAGCAGCAGCAAAATGAAGGAGATTTAAGCCAATTTCACTCCGATGTCGCAAAAAATCTGCAGCGTAAATCAAACTGCAGGGAATATTTTAATATGGCCCATTAATCTAAGCAGCAGATTTTCACTATGGATCAGACATGTGAAACCTCTTGCACTGAAATCAGTTTATTCAGCTAAAAATGATCCAATGTGTATGGCCAGTGCTAGACAACTGCGGATTGACTCACTCACCTCAACAATTTGATTTTCGGGATTGATGAGCTGAACTTGGGGCACATTCATGCTGACGGCACTACCGGCTGTATCAGCCTGTACAAGAAAGCAGAGAAGAGGTCCCATGATATCCACAGTGCAGGCACCAAAATAAAAAGCATTTGGCTCGGTTCACACCTGCGCCCAGTTTGTGTTTGGGGATTCTGTTCCCCATTCCGCTTGAAAAATGCAGAAAGAAAAGACCTGCAAGTAGGACCTCTCTCTCCACACTTTTCAGGCAGAAATTGGGCAGACCCCATTATAGTCTATGGGGTCCGCAGGTGTCCACGGGTAACCGCTTTTTAAATGGACTACGTTTCTGAACCCCGAAAGGCAGGTGTGACAATGTATCAGAAATATATGACATTATGCAAAATAACTATGAAGTACTTTGACTATAACTGGGCAACTCATATTCGCCACTGAGAAGGAACAGGAGGCCGTCAGAGAATTCTCCCTTAGGTCCAATGCACACACAGGAATTCAGACAGCCCGAACAATCAGCGGACACCAGCAGCACCAGAAGTAGCACTGTATACAAAACTGGAACAACACAGCGCCAATCATAATGTAGTGGCCGTGCTGGGTTCCTATGATCTTGAAGTAGTAGTAGGGTAAAACTGTACGACTCTGTTAGATCTTAGTAAACATCTCTCCTAATATAGTGTGGCTCAAAAACCACCTGTTTGGGACTTCTGCTTTACAACAATGTGCATCTTAGGGAATTATCCCATAAAGCAAAGGCTAACCTGTATTGGTGAAGCAGTGTATGATAGCGGACGAGGGGCACTGGGTGGAGTCGGGAGGCGTAGAGTTTTGTGTCTTCTCAGTCGTTCGCACAGCAAACTGTAGATAGCACTGTAGTTATCATAAGCATCTGTCCTTAGAGACTGGAAAAAAAGAAATAAAAAGACAGATTAGCAAAAATGACAAAAAATAGGAAAGAGGATTTCAGGAGATGAAGACTGTTACCTGCAAAGTGCGGTCTTTGTCCAGTCCCATTTCCACCATTGTATGGAGAACTTGCTCATTTATAGGCTCCCGCTGCCTCTCCAATTTTACATGCTGGCATTCTGCTATTAACTGCAATACAACGTGTTCCCACATTAGTCACGCAATGAACAGTAGTTCGCTATTTTAGCTAGGTTATCCTTGTGTGAAGACATCACAGACTGTGTGCAAAAATAACAAACCATTATCTATATATAAGGGGTTGCACAAGAGTAGATCAGATTGTGCTTAATTTTACAGAAAAAGCTGCACTCCTACCTTTGGTACCATTGCTGCATATTCCCTTTATCTAATCCTGAATAATCCTCTAAGGGGATGTTCACACAAATGAATTTGCAGCTGATTTCGAGGTGGATTCCGGCCTGATTCTACCTCTTATTGATTTCAAGGGGAAGTAGCAATGGACGATACTTTTTTTCAGGACGCTGAAAAAACACAAGCGTCCTGCTGTATCTTGCAGTGGCAATTCCACAGCCAAATGGGCAGAACCCACAGCAAAAGGATCAGTCTTAGTCCCATTGTGTCTGGGGTTTATCAGCAGTCAGAGCCACAGCAGAAAGCTGGAGCTCTGCTTCAGATTTCTGCTGCGGGATGCACAGGGCCAAAGTTTGAAGAAGGATCTGAGGCAGAAGACAAGACTAGAAGAACTCAAAATCCTTTTCACTTTCTGCCTTGTGAACCTGGCCTTAAGGCCGAGGCCCAACGTTGCGGAAACGCAGTTTTTTTTGTTGCAAATTTTGCTGCGTTTTTTTTTTTTTTTTTGAGCCAAAACCAGGAGTGGATTGAGCAGAAGGTAGAAGTATAAGAACTTCCTATATATTTCACATTCCTTTTGTAGCCATTCTTGGCTTTGGCTCAAAAAACCACAGCAAAATCTGCAACAAAAAAAGCTGCTTTTCCGCAACGTAGGGCCTCAGCCTAAAAGGTATTTTCCAACCCCAACATTGAATTTTCATACTGATGACCTATCCAAAAGATCATCAGTATGTGATCTTTTGGGCTCTGACACCTAGACCTGGCACTGGTCATCTGTTCTTCAACTAATAGGAGAGGCGCAGCAGTTCACCAGAACCACCACTATGCAGTGGATGGGGCTTCTGCGCCGCTATGATTACTTCCACAAACTGGAGATCTGTACCGGATCCGGGTCTTGGATCCCAACAGATCACTTACTTATGACCTATCCTGTGGATAGGTCATAAGTATGGAAATTCAATTTGGTGCTGAAAAATTCCTTTACAGATGACCTGTCACCTCTCCGGCTATGTCTATCTTTAGTAAATATTCACAATCTTTTATAACATAACACAATTCTGGAGCGTCTTTTCCCAGAATGCTGCACTGTGCTGCTCCTCTGTTATTTCACAATAATTGGGCATTACCATCCATTAATTTAATTCATTTCCAGGGGGGACAACAGAGGGACATAACCATGCAGAGTTCCAAGAAAAGATTCTTCAAACATACTCAAAGAGACGTGCCAGAGAGAGGACAGGTCCTCTTTAACCCTAAATAACAAGGAATATATCCTCTTTCTGCTATTCTATTGCTTTGTACAACCCCTTGACGGTAAAGAAGTGGAAAGTAAACACAGATTCGGACCGACAGCACAAAAGAAATATAAAGTATTCTCTCACCCTTTCAAACTCGAGATCCTGCTCCCCCTGACACATCCACTTGTGTTTACAGATCTGCTCCATGGAGAGGCGCTTACTGGGCTCCAGAATCAGCATGTGTCTTATAAGATGCTCACATTCTGGAAGAAAGATTGAGGAGGATCATCACCACACACAGCACAATGCAGGGCTGAGAATCTTCTCTGGTCTGCTATTCTCCAGAATTCCAGAACAGAATCATGTTATATCAATGATGAAGAAGAAGGACATTGTCTCTCCATCTAAGTAGCCTTCTATCAGTGGCACTAAAGGGACCCTTTTCTTCTTTCTCGCACAGACCCATTCTGTGTACATTTCCTAGATCATTGTATTAGGACCGGTTCACATCTGCGTTCGCTTTCCGTGCAGGAAAGTCCGCTCGGGGACCCCCGAAAGGAAGCCTATACGCAGAGAGAAGTGGTTTACATCAGGAAGCCTGCGGACCCCATAGACTATAATGGGGTCTGTGTGGTTTTCACTCGGTCTCCGCACGAAACATGCGGAGAGAAAAGTGCTGCAAGAAGGACTTTCCTCTCTGCATGTTTCCGCACGAAACATGCGGGAACCGAGTGGAAACCACACGGACCCCATTATAGTCTATGGTGTCCACAAGTTACCTGATGCAAACCGCTTCTCTCTTTGCATAGGCTTCTGTTCGGGGTGGTCCCCAAGTGGACTCCCCTGTACGGAAAGCGAACGCAGATGTGAACCGGCCCTTAAATATTTTATATCAACTAGATCTCCATCCGGAGAGTCTGTAGTTTCCAAGATGATGCAAAATAACGATGTGACACTTATCCCCTACCCTGTGTAAATCTTGACCAACCCACTTACCATTGCCTGACAATGAACAGCAGAGCAGAAGCCCCATTGAATGTGTTCACAACAGAGCTGCATACCGTGCTAGAAGATGACATGTGACATCGGCTACACAACAGCAGGTATAAGGAGGTGGCAGGCAGAATGCCTATAGCTACATATGTGCAGGTAACTAAGGCTGAAGTGGCTTGTGTTGCTTTCCAATAATGGTACGTAGGGTGCAAGTTATATATGGTATCTAGCTCCACTAGATGGCAATCAATAAAAGGAGAAGATGTAGTTTTATTGGTCACTTTCAGACTACAATTACATGATCTCCAATAGAAACCAATTACAAAGTGACAGATCGCCCAAGTACTGGATCTTCTGCAGACAAGGACTGCACTTGGATTAGGGCGCTTGATACACTCCCAAGGCCTCTGCAGTATATTGATGTCAGGTCCATTGTAGCATTCATGGATTTGTATCTGTTTGGTTAGTATGTTACATGGGGAATCTACATGGGCTGATCTTTTGGTGTATATGATGGTGTCCCCACTCTCCCCTGACAGCAGAAGCTAGGGGTAAGAAGAATTTCAACAAGTTCAGTCCTTTTGTTCTCAAGGGAATTAAGCTGCAGCCAGAAGTGTCTGGCAGTAGCTTATTCCCCATTTCGAATTGAGTAGACTTGCTAAGTGTGCATGTCTATGGGTAGGTTTAGAGGATTAGCTGTCGAACAAGACCAATTACTTGAAGTGTTCTGACTGCGAAAAATGATCAGTTCATCCTCTGGATTTGTCAGCTGAATTGAATTCACTTCAGCTAAACTATTTTCCAACAAGACCATTTTTTCCCAACTTGAACATGCCCATGTGAACTTTACAAGGAAGATAAGTCACAAGGAGGTCACTGGACAAACTTTACCTGTGGACATGAAAAAAAGGGATCCGGAATTTCCCGCTCAAGACCCTGGCCCGCAGGTTTTGTAACGTGCTTCCATCAAATGGGAGAGCCCCGCACACCAGCACATACAGGACCACTCCCAAACTCTGCACAGAAAAAAATGCAAAAAATTAAACTGCAGGAAAACATGACAGAAAAATCACACAAACTTACATAAGCGATGTACTACAAGTAACCACACTAGTATTCTAGATGGTGGGAAGCAAAGAAAAAAATGACTTCTGAAAAACTGCAGTGTGAACCTGAACTAAAAGCGCAGCTTTACACACCATGTTATCTGTTCCAGATGGAAAATAAGTGGTGGCAATATCCTGTGTGAATCCAACCTTAAAGGGATTGTCAGGCCTTTTTGAAATATTGTATTATAATGAACATATCAATGGACAACCATGTAATAAATGGCTCAGGTGAGATCCCCAGAGTGGGTGCTAACTGGGGTGTGCCGAGTGCGGATACCATTTTCGCACATTTGTACTAGGACTGTGGCTTTCATAGTAATAGTGACGGTCCTGGTGCTGAGAGCCTCACTGATCCCTGGGCTGGAGAGTTGGTGGTGACCAAATTTTTTTGGGAAAACACGCAGAGTGATGTATAGACCAATAGATAGTCCATACAACACCACTGCTATTCTACGAGGAGGGCCCAACTGAACTGATAGGGCACAGAACTCCAACAATAGCTCTGGCCCCTTTGTTTGGGTATGGATCTTGGCACAAGGACCCCTCCCCCACACTGATCCAAACTTCAGATGTGTCCTATAACATGAAAAGATAGGCAGCCTTTAAAAGGTGTCCCAAATCATACTTGTATTTAATACTGTTGCTGAAGGGCCCATAAACAAACCATTACTCATCTCTCCATAGGCAGCCTTTAAAAGGTGTCCCAAATCATACTTGTATTTAATACTGTTGCTGAGGGGCCCATAAACAAACCATTACTCATCTCTCCATAGGCAGCCGTCTCCAGCGGCAGCAGCTCCGATCTATACAGGTCCCTAGGTTGACATCACCAGTGACGTCCCATCTGTGCTCGGGGACCACTGTAGCCAATCATATGCCTCAGTGGTGACCTTACACAAACAGCTGGGGGTCTGTAACCTGAAGACCGGAGCTGCTGCTGTTAGACACGGAGGCCTGGGGAGAGAAGCAGCACTATTAAATAACAAAAATATGAGTTGGAACATCCCTTTAAACATAACTATTGTTTCTTTATCGAGTAGACATGCTACTTACCCATATATCAACTTTGGGCCCTTCATATTCCTTTCCTTCAAAAAGTTCTGGCGCTGCATATGGGGGGCTGCCACACCAAGTCTTTAATAACTGCCCAGGTGTAAACCGGTTACTAAAACCAAAATCTGAAGGAGGAAAGAAACACACTTCTAGATTAAAGCTGGTCATGTAATGCACTTTGTGCTTTATGACCACATATAGTATCTCAGTTATAAACAATGTGCATAAATGAAAAGTACAGATGAATATAAGAAACGTAATATTTTAAAGAAATATGTCTTCTCCACTTTTCAGGCTGACTCACTTTCTACATATTAGTCTATGAAAAGGGGAGAGGGTGAAAAAGGCTTCTGGAAAAGACACATAATTGCTGCTGCTAATCTCTGCTACTCTGTGCTCTTTTAACACTGATAGGCTTGTAGATAAGAAGCTACCAGTGCACAGAATGAGTATCTTCCTCCACTCCTCCTTTCTCCATAGAAAGGTGTGAGAACTGGATATGGTTATGGAATCTTTGTACAAATTATCTATAAAAATCAAAAGTTTAAAGCCCAACTCTGGCACTATTTATTACTCCTAAGCCCTGTAGTATAGACCAGGGGTAGGCAACCTTTTTAGTTCGGCGTGCCGATTTTAATTAAAAAAATCAAAGATGAGGTTCTTGGAGTGCCGGTCAATAATTGTAAGTCTGACGACCCCTAAACTAAAGTCATATACCACAAACCATAACACAGAAGTGCTGCCATCATATGCTTTAGGACACATGCGTTTACTGCTATTTCCTGGGACGCTCCTGTACTTTCCGATTAGAAGCAATGAAAGTCCATGTGCAGCCCCCAATTAGTGGTAAATGTATGTGTCCAAAAGCACCATATGGCAGCATCCTTATGGTGAAAACATACTATGTATCTGGATGCAGCTATATTCTTAGGCCACTGGAACTTTTACTTCGACGTAAAACTGCGTTCACATGGTGCATTTTTGCACACAAAAAAATCCCTGTGTTTTCTGTGCAAAAACACATCCTTAATACAGAAAACACACCATTATACAGAATAATGTCCCATAGCTGCCCCTGCACATGGTATTATGTCTCATAGTGGTCCCTGCACACAGTATTATGTCCCACAGCGATCCCTGCACACGGTATTTTGTCCCAGTGGTCCCTGCACACAGTATTATGTCTCATAGCTGCCTATGCACATGGTATTATGTCCCACAGCGATCCCTGCACACGGTATTTTGTCCCAGTGGTCCCTGCACACAGTATTATGTCTCATAGCTGCCTATGCACATGGTATTAGGTCTCATAGTGGTCCCTGCACACGGTATGTCCCATAGCGGGCCCTGCACATGGTATTATGTCTCATAGTGGTCCCTGTACATGGTATGTCCCATAGCGGCCCCTGCACACGGTATTATATCCCATAGTGCCCCTGCACACAGTATAAGGTTCCAACTTTTATAATATTCTAATTGTCGCCACTCACTAGCTATTATACTCTGGGTTCTCTTCAGACCCCAGAGTATAACAGGTGGAGGGCAAAGAGAGGTGACAAACATAAAAAAAAAAAACAACGTACTCACTATTCCTGGGCTTTGCAACCACTCTGTTCTCTTCGGGCACTTCTGCCTGTAGTCAGCCACCGCTCAGGTGTCATGCCGCGTCATTATGCGTAATGACGTCAGACGTGACCCCTGAGGCCCTATCAGCTGTTGCTGACTTCAGGCAGAAGCGCCCGAAGAGAACAGAGTGGCTGCAGAGCCCAGGAATGGTGAGTACATAGTTTTTTTTTATGTTTCATCACTTCTCCTGAGGCTCTGCTTATTATACTCTGGGTCTGAAGAGACCCCACAGTATAATAATAGCAGTTTCGTTTCAGCCATATTTAGTCCGATCGAAACTGCTGGTTGAGGACTCTGCTGCCCTGCCAGGAAAATAAGCCTCGCATGCCACTGTTAGCACGCGTGCCGGGGATTGCCGACCCCTGGTATAGAGCATACTAATGTAAACTGAACAATGCACTCACTCACTGGATGTGGCATTCACTGTAGTCAACCTGTGAATGGTTCCCCGACTGGTCATGTGACTGGCAGACTGACCTGCCGATTCACACATCAGTCAGAAGTCCCTGATATCTATGTAAGTCTATGAGAGTGTAACTTCCAGGCTTTCAGAGTTACATAGAAAGTGTGACTGCCAGCTGGTGTGTGAATCTAGGGAAGACAACCATTTGGAGACTGAATAAATTGAAAGGTGCACCTGGTTAGTAAATGTATTGTTCACTTTACATTAGTAGTAAATATTTCTGGGGCTTTATATAAGAATCAGACTACCGCCCTTACATTGGAAGCCATGAAGAAATGCATTAGTGTGTATAGTGAGAATTTGCCAAAAATATGTAAGAATACCAAATGTACAAAAAAAAAAAAAAAAATTACAAATATTATTCATATTACAATTAAAGGGTTTTTCCAGGCTATATATCCTTAGCATAATTAAAGATCAGCGGGGTCCCGCAAACCAGGTCCGAAGCCAATCAGCTTCTTGAAGATTGTCCTGGTGAGAGCAACACCTTCTTCAGTACTTACCAAGCTTAGCACCATACATTTATACAGCAGCTTTGCTTGGTATCGCAGATCAGCCAATTCATTTGAATGGGACTGAACTGAAAACAGGCCACATTACTGGTCTGTAAGGAAGCCAACAACAGACAGGACTATGGCTAATGCCATATTCACACAACTGAAGTACTTTTTTATGGCCGCATGTATACCCAAAGTAACCCGTTTTCATGGATCCCCCATAAACATGAATCTATTGAGGGATGTGAAAATAGGAAATAGTGAGTTCTATTTTTTAATGGATTGGTTAAAACAACGGGTGTGTGAATAGATCCATTAATGTCTATGGGGCCGTGTGCAGGCCATTATTACAACAGATAGCACATGGCCAGACAACCTTGTCATCTGAATAAGTACTAAGAGTGAAGAGGGAATCATAGGAGACACAAAAACAACAGAAAAAGCCTTTGACGTTCACTTCTGTCACATCTGAGGCCTTCACAAATTCGGGGAAAGATAAATAGAAAAACAAGCGAGCTGCATGGAGCAGTCTGACAGTAGATCAGCATTTCCATCCTACTCATCAGATGACGGGGCTGAGCTGCTGCCAAAGCAAACAGCAGATGGGAGGATCTGCAGCGTTTCCAGAGCAGCTCCCAGCCGCAGGATTCCCAGGAACAGTCACTTCCCTCATCCCTCGCAATAAACTCAATCATACCAAAGAGCAGACTATGACATGGAGGGTCAGCCCTGTGACAACCTCACATTGTATAGGCCGGCCTTCAACCACAATCTCCTTCTACTATATAATGTATTAAAGGAACACTAAACACAGAAAATGCACAAAACTAAAAATATCCGACTAACTACCTTCACTTTGCTTTTATTTTGTCACAAACTGCAACTAAAACGGAGAAATATACAATTAAATCGGTGTGTGTCCCAGGAGCTCAGCCATGTCCCCCATGTCTGTAAAACAACTGGCTGGAGCAGGAGCCTTCTCCTCTACACAGCAGGTAAAGATGGCTATACCCGGCCCCTAGGCAAGCCACAAGCTAAAGACGGGGCAAACCAGCAAGAATTAACCCCTGTGCTCTCTGCAGACAAATAGTGAGGGAGGTTGCTTACAGCTGAGTATGTACTTAATGATAAATGTAACACTCTACTTCTAAGTAGCATACCCTTGTTACAGTTTGGCAAGACATTTGGGCGGTCATGGGCCCAAAAAGTCCATTTTATAATCTATTGTCAAATATCAAAGGAAGAATCGACAGCTGGATTTTAACAAATCCAATTTGCAAGGAAGGTGTCTAATAGCAACTTCTCCCCCACTCCCCGTTGAGGACACATATGTATTTGGCCAAGCTGAGTGCGCATTTCTAGAGCTGACAGCTACATAAATTAAATGACCAGGCCTAACAACCTCACTTGTCAGTCACATGCTTGCCTGGATACATGCAGCTGTACCATCTATCTAATGTGTGAACACTCGCATACCCACCTGTGAGCTCTAGTAATAGTATATAATAAAACACAGTAAAAAGAGGTGAGAAGGTTAAAGGCTGCGAGTCAGGCTTCCCTGTAAAGCTACTGCCCTTTCCTAAAGGGATATCACCCCCACCATCCTCTTCCTCACTCAGCACATGACTGTCAGGATCTACAGAACTTGTGAACGTGTCCAGAGGACGACCCACAAGATGCAAGCCGCTCTTTACTCTGTGTGTTATAGGTTACATACACTCATCACATTCCAGCTACGGTGCAGGGAGAGGTGACAATATATCCATCACTGATAGATTAGTCATTGGCGGTGGCTCCCAGTACATGTCACATTCAGACAATCCCAAATTCTAACAACTAAACACAACATTTTTATTATTTCCTTG
The DNA here is from genome assembly GCA_947044405.1 of Leptodactylus fallax. Classification (NCBI taxonomy): domain Eukaryota; kingdom Metazoa; phylum Chordata; class Amphibia; order Anura; family Leptodactylidae; genus Leptodactylus; species Leptodactylus fallax. Next base: position 1,953,311 of record CAMRHE010000178.1, on the reverse strand, counting down.
GGCTGCAGCCAAGATTGAGGAAAATAACTAGAAATCCTATGCTGGACAGGGCTGTGGAGTCGGTACGCCAAAGCCCCGACTCCGACTCCTCAATTTCCCCTGACTCCGACTACAACTCCGACTCCACCAAAATAGGCACCGACTCCGACTCCACGACTCCGACTCCACAGCCCTGGACTGCTAAACCTTATAGGTTCACTCAGAACTCAGTCTCATCATTATATGAGGAATAGAACAGACCTTTACAGGACATTTCATCATTTTCCCAAATTCTTATGAAAATATATTCAGCACATACTGCATTGTACTACTAACTGTACCAATTTATTATATATTTTGGGAGTCGGAGTCGGTCCATTTTATACCGACTCCGACTCCACCAAAATAGGCACCGACTCCGACTCCACAGCCCTGATGCTGGATCCATCTTCACTCCTCCGTAAGTTAGTCTAAAGAGGACAAGGTACAAGGGCCTACTGAATGTAAGGAATGATTCATGTTATTAGGCTCTGTTCACATCTGCAGTCCATCACAAGAGTGTCACATTTGTGAGAAAAATAGAGCTGCGTACTATTCTGTTTCTTCCACTAAATGCCAGACGCCTTGGTGGAACCCAATAGACCCAATCAATGTGGTCCATTAGGCACGGTGTGTGTCAGATGTGACACAGATCCACAATGGAAATGTGAACAGAGTCCTGGTGTACCTGAAATGCCGCTACAGCTAAATCTCGTCCCCAGCCACAGATGCTTCATTTCTGTGTAACATTAATTTCACCCGCATATCATTACAGGCTGTTGGTGTGGCTTTGCTGTTACTGCAAGGCTTGTAATAATATCCAGATGAAATTCATTGATGTATTGGTGGCCGGGTAAGGAATGCGGCACACCATGTGTCAATACCCTTATGGGATACTAATGAACCAATGGCTACTTAAAGGGGTAATCCACCCAAAAAAAAAAAAAAAAAGAATGAATGAATGAAAATCTATATATATATATACATATATATATATATATATATATTTTTTTTTTTTTTTAATTTACACACACACATACGTTATAGAACACTGCTCACCTGACCTGTTGCTCTATCAGTCCTCCAGACCTTTGTTTACAAGTGGCCAGCATATGTAACAGCATTTAGGTGGTGTATTTTAGGACAATTTCAAACAACCGCCTTCAGTCCACGAAATACAGACCATATGTCGGCTATATTTCCCAGAACAAACATAGTGCCAGGACCCAGACTGCCAGCAGCATAGTTATCTATGATGCTAGGAGACCCTGACTCCCGGTCGGACTACTGTCCTACTGAGCTGTAATGATGTTTCAAGAAGGGACATTAGTCTCGTGGGGAGGCAGGGACTCCTTGCGGCATATATAACTATTAAGCTGGGAGTCTAGGTCCCAAAACTGTGTTCATTCTGGGAAATTCAGCAGACACATGGTCTGTATCTCATGAACCGAACATGGCCATCTGAAATCGGTCTTACAGGCATCACTGCTCTGCACCACGCTGTCAGTAGTGTGGCAAGTGACCACTATGGACAACATGCCAGCTACTAGTAAACAAAGACCAGGAGGCTCGTCCAAGCGTCAGCTCCCAATCACTGGGGTAAAGAAGCTGGATGACCCCCTTATAGGACAACTCAAACTTCACTATAACACTATTTCCTCTAAAAATTCACTAAACGTCTTTGCTTCTGGTCTTGTGAAATATTCTATTATATTGCAGTTGTGTAACGGAAACAAGTGCCAGATTAGACAACTCTCTGTATTATCAAATTTGGGAGTGAAGTTTTTTTAATGCACAACTCAACTCCTACAAATAAAAACTTGAATCAATGCTGAACAGAGCCAAGGGCAGGACCAGGGCCCCGCGTATTGGTCCCTAAACTACAGCAGCATACAGACAGGCTGCTGATTTGGGGGCCCAAAGCCTGGTGACCGGTTCCCTTTAAGACTGATTTATACAGGCTCCGTCAAGTCACATTACAGGAAGGAGATTCGAAAGTCGGACCTGAAAATAATATCCTACTTCACTCATCCAATGTCAAGAGCAATTCCCATGCAATGACTTGAAGAGCGCTATCACCATGACGTCCATGTTCTTACCTCCGACGTCTAGACATGCAGTCGTGGAGCAGATCACCACATTTCCATCTACTTACCTGCAATCTTTATATTTAGGTTTGCATCAAGCAACAAATTCTCGGCCTTCAGATCTCGGTGTACGATATTCCTACAGTGACAGAAGTGGACAGCGGTGACAATCTGCTTAAACTTCTTGCGGGCTTCTTTCTCTGCCATACGACCGTGAGCCACGAGATGATCTGTCATACAAAAGAGGACAGTTAGATGGCGCAGTGTAGAGCTGGGCTATTTTCCAAAAAATTTAAATTCCAATTTTTTTTTTAAGTTTATCGGCAATTTTCGATTTAAATCTCGATTTTCTTGTTTTTGTTTAGTTTTTTTTGTCTTTTTATTTTCTCAGTGATCTGGCACTAGAGGAGTCAGATCTATTTGATGCAGCATCCCTGTCCTGTCCGTAATTATAGGTCAACAATTGTGGATAAAAGTACGGACCTATATATTTTAATGGGTCAATACATACGGTCATAGTTTTTGCTGCTGTGTGTCCGTGCAAAGAGCTGCAAATTATGGAGCAGGCCCTATACCTGTCTGTAACTGCGGCCCTTTCATTTGAATGTATGGGTCATTGAAAACCACGGATGACACATTGACGGGTACGCCGTTTGTCTGGTCTGCCGTTGTCACTGACCTGCAGACTGCGCACGGTCTCGTGCATGAAGCCTAAATCAGAAAGTTTCACAGAACATATAATGAAGTGTGAAGACTACTGCCATGTCATCTACTAAAATCTTATGTTTTGTTCTAAGTTCACTTATGTAACACAACACAGATTAGGCAACTATAATAAAATAATCTGAAGACTTCCAAAAAAAAAAAAAAATAATAAAAAAAAACTAAACCAAACACACACACAAACATTAGGCTATGTTCACACAGTTCAAATATATAACAGAAAAATCTGGCATGCATTAGCAGTGAAATCTGCAGCAGAAATCCAAGTTTGAGGCTTCCTGCAGAAATTGCACAGAAACCGCGACTAGAATTGACATGCTGCTTTTTCTCCGCGCTATGATTTAGTATTCACTTATATTCATAGGAAAGTCTGTGCCATATAAAACTATTGCAAAAAACTTCAGGGGCAAGTTTTTCCATGCAGATTCCACTGCAGAAAACGCAATGAAGTCAACTTGAAGAAGAAAAAAAAAAAATGCAGTGTGAACATGCCCTAAGGGGCAACAAAGGCCTGGAACTTAAAAGGGGTATTCCCATGAATATAACCATATTTAGATTTGTAGATAATTAAAAGTTAAACCTTTTTACAAATAGAAATAATGAAAAATTTTGCAGAGTTTTAAAGCTTTTCTCTAACCATCATATTGGTGAGAATCTGTTAATTCATACGACTATGAATTTAAGAACTTTCTATGGTCTGAGACACGTCAGAAACCCAGCCATGATTTCCGTATTGTGGGCAGGTTATGAGGCAGGGACACAACATGTATGAGAGGATAATCCGACCACAATAAGGAAATCATGGCTGGGTTTCAGCGTATAGAAAGTTCCTGCATTCATGATCATAGCCATTGGCACTACATGGTTCGAGAAAATCTATAAAAACTCTGCAAATTTTTTAATTATTTATATCTGCGAACAGGTTTAACTTTTAATTGTCTACAAATGTAAATCTGGTTATATTCATAGGAAACCCCTTTAGTATGAGCTGTCTACTGTACACACAACTGCAAGACTGACATCTAGAGGCCAAAGGGGTGAGCTACACTGCCTACAAACTCATCATTTTCTAAATTAACAAGTTATAATTAGAGACCACACCAAGATATTGCATTGTGAAGCGTGCATTACAAGATCATTGGATACTCATTAAAATAAAGTCATTTGTGGCAAAACCTCTCCAGTAGGGAATATTGAAACAGTGTACTACATGCCCCAGTAGGCCTTACTATTCTCAATCTGACCATGGACAAGCAGGATCCTGGACCTAGTGTCAGTAGTTTCTGCAAATCGTTGCAAAAGACATCCAACGATCAGAAATGTCACCATAATATATTAGAAATCTCTCTCATTCTTATGTATCCAAAACCAGATTTCCTCTACTCATGGGACGAAAAGCTGAAAACGGAATCTGAATATGTCAAACATGTGAAGATCCAGGATGTCAATTACACAGATTGTTATGGCTGCCACTGCCCCATGACAGATGTCAAATCAGGATGACTGACAATCTGATCAATCCTAAATTGGTCACGGACCCCCAAAAGCTAACAGGACTACTGCTTCAAGTTTTAGGGCATATTCACATGCAACAGATTTGATACAGAAATTCTGAAAGTGTCCCAAAATTTTAGCAGGGTATATATAGCTGAATTTCCATCGCAGAAATTTCTGCACCAAACCCGATATGTAAATATCCTTAAAGCGTACCACCAACTCTAAAACCACTTTTCATGAATGAATAGTGCAGGTGAATAAGAAACCTTGTGACAGATCTTATTAATGGAATCTGTTTCCTTCTCCACTTATTAGGCTGCTCTCCTCCTCCTCATCTTCATTCAGTCTGTTTGTTTACATAGAGTCATATCCATAACCAGCTCACACACAGAACTCTATGGAGAGGGGAGGAATTCAGATGTTTTTTTTACATCCGTTTAGCAGATGCAATCTTTTTGACACTGATTTGAGGCTAAGGCCCCATGCAGCGGGGGGAAAAAAAATGCTGCGCAAAAGACTGCGGTGGAAATGCATTGCATTTTTTTTTCTACAGCATTTTTGACAGTCTTTGTGCCTCTATTATACCTATGAGGAAACCGCCTGCGTTTCCATAGGTATAATTGTCATGCCCCGATTTTCAGACGCAGATGTTTTCGCAACGTGGGGCCCCGGTCCAAGGGATCGAACAAACAGAGCCAAACAGAATGACCATTTACATAGAGATCAGAGATCAGTTTCTGGGTTTTTTAGGACTAAAGAAAATGGATAGATATGAATCCAAGTTTTTTTCTTCCCCCTGATCTCTCTGTATACAGATAAACATCCGTTTGCTTCCTTTCTTTTTTCATCTGTTTAATGGATCTGCTTAACAGATGATCCAAATGGACCCCGGTAAGAGGACCCCCACTCACAGTGTAGCAGCTGCAGCTATTGGTGCGCCTTTTCCAGCAGCCTGCTCCTCCCCTCTCCATAGACTAATATGTAAAAAGTAACAGCCTGATAAATGGAAAAGGAAATATTTCTAGAATAGGATACAGTACAAGGATTGTTATATTCACCTGTACTACGCATTTATGGATACTTATATAATTGGAGGCACGCTTTAAAGTCCAACGCCACTATCAGTAAATGTGCATGTTCTACTCATATCCCTCCTCTCCTGTGAGTCTAATGCCTCCTTCTCCCCAGCTGTTCCTCTTCCCACAAGATACATGTATGTCTGGCATATCAATTTGATGTGCTATAAATGTCTAATGAGTGGGGGTCTGTTTGCTGAGCCTCCCACTGATTCCAAGAACAGGGGTACACAATCCCTAGCGTCCACCAGCGGGTTGCATGCTCCAAGACCTATGGGAGATAGTGAGTGAATATCTATGGAGTATTAAATGTATGTGTGTTAAAGGGGTTATGCAGGGGGAAAAAAGTCTTACCAGTGCATTCCCTACACAATCTTCTTGGTTACCAAAAGACACAATTGACACAACAGAGCAGCAGTGATAGTTGACCTGTTCCTCTCTTATTCCTCCTAGAAACTTATGTATATATTAACAGTTGGATGTTACCTTTTACAATGTCAAAGGGGTGTGTCCCTGCACAGCAACAGTCCTGATTGTACAGTGTCTGACTGTGCAAAAACATACCCTAAAATAGTAGCACCAAGCCATCAAACTTCTAGGAGGAATTAAACATAAAATTATACAAAAACATGCTTAAGAATTAGTCAATGAAGAATGGTAGACTCACTTTAAAGGACAATAAAACTAGTGCAAGTGGGGTACACAATGGCAGTGTCCTCGAGATTCGGATCTACGACCCTGTTCTAGCTGTATTGGGTTCTATGCTGATCGTATACAGCACACTTGCCCCACCATGATCCACGGTACAACATAGTATGCCAGAATGAGAATGAGCATTACCCAGAAAACGAACGCAACCGTTAAAGTACTGGCTCTTGGGGGACACTGGGGGTGAAGGCAAATCATATATACATAGAGCAATCTGCAATAACATTATATCATCTGTCTCGTGCTGTACAAGTCATGGCCAAAAGTTTTGAGAATGACACAAATATTATATTTTCACATGATCTGCTGCCCTCTGGTTTTTATGTGTGTTTGTCAGATGTTTTTATCACATACAGAAATATAATTGCATTCATATTATGAGTAACAGAAGCTTATATTGACAGTTAGAATGAGTTAATGCAGCAAGTCAATATTTGCAGTGTTGACCCTTCTTCTTCAGGACCTCTGCAATTCTCCCTGGCATGCTCTCAATCAACTTCTGGACCAAATCCTGACTGATAGCAGTCCATTCTTGCAGAATCAATGCTTTAATTTTGTCTGAATTTGTTGGTTTTTGTTTGTCCACCCGTCTCTTGATGATTGACCACAAGTTCTCAATGGGATTAAGATCTGGGGAGTTTCCAGGCCATGGACCCAAAATCTCTATGTTTTGTTCCCTGAGCCATTTAGTTATCACCTTTGCTTTATGGCAAGGTGCTCCATCATGCTGGAAAAGGCATTGTTGAGCGCCAAACTGCTCTTGGACGGTTGGGAGAAGTTGCTCTTGGAGGACATTCTGGTACCATTCTTTATTCATGGCTGTGTTTTTAGGCAAGACTGTGAGAGAGCCGATTCCCTTGGCTGAGAAGCAACCCCACACATGAATGGTTTCAGGATGCTTTACAGTTGGCATGAGACAAGACTGGTGGTAGCGCTCACCTCTTCTTCTCCGAATAAGCTGTTTTCCAGATGTTCCAAACAATCGAAAAGGGGATTCATCAGAGAAAATGACTTTACCCCAGTCCTCAGCAGTCCACTCCCTGTACCTTTTGCAGAATATCAGTCTGTCCCTGATGTTTTTTCTGGAGAGAAGTGGCTTCTTTGCTGCCCTCCTTGAGACCAGGCCTTGCTCCAAGAGTCTCCGCCTCACAGTGCGTGCAGATGCACTCACACCTGCCTGCTGCCATTCCTCAGCAAGCTCTGCACTGCTGGTAGCCCGATCCCGCAGCTGAAACACTTTTAAGAGACGGTCCTGCCGCTTGCTGGTCTTTCTTGGGCGCCCTGGAGCCTTTTTGGCACCAATGGAACCTCTCTCCTTGAAGTTCTTGATGATGCGATAGATTGTTGACTGAGGTGCAATCTTTCTAGCTGCAATACTCTTCCCAGTTAGGCCATTTTTGTGCAGTGCAATGATGACTGCACGTGTTTCTTTAGAGATAACCATGGTTAACAGAAGAGAAACAATGATGGCAAGCACCAGCCTCCTTTTAAAGTGTCCAGTGGTGTCATTCTTACTTAATTATGACAGATTGATCTCCAGCCCTGTCCTCATCAACACCCACACCTGTGTTAATAGAGCAATCACTGAAACGATGTTAGGTGGTCCTTTTAAGGCAGGGCTGCAATGATGTTGAAATGTGTTTTGGGGGATAAAGTTCATTTTCTAGGCAAATATTGACTTTGCAAGTAATTGCTGTTAAGCTGATCACTCTTTATAACATTCTGGAGTATATGCAAATTGCCATTAGAAAAATTGAAGCAGTAGACTTTGTAAAAATTAATATCTGTATTATTCTCAAAACTTTTGGCCATGACTGTATAAGTCACCTTATAGCTGATTACACAGGTGTATTACACCTCAAAATCAACTCTAAATTCCAGAGAGAATCTGCCACCCACTGTTTTCAATTAAGTCAATGAGAGCTGAGCTGCAGTACCGGCGCTCAACCACTATACAGAGCCCGGCACCAAGTGCTTCCAGTGTACAGTCATATATAGTACGGACATCAGAAGATGCCCCAGCACCGTACAGGAACACTTCCAATTTCTGTGAGATCATACCTTTACCCTGGCCATTAGGGAATACTACTGCCATGGAGGGGATTACTTAGTCTACAACGTTCAGGTAGGTGGTAATTGTCGCAGTAAAATCCACATGAACAGCAGGACCCAAGGAATCCCAGCACAACATTGCCCAGACTACCACACAGCCTCCGCCAGCTTGCCTTCTTCCCATAGAGTATCCTGGTGCCATCTCATGCCCAGGTTTGTGACGCACAAGATTGTTGACATGATGTAAAAGAAAATAAGATACTGATGCTCTTTTGCAGAAGACGTGGCTCAGCAGCTGCACGGCCCCATACATAGCTGACTGTGATGCACTGAAGTCCTTACATCTTTCTATCACAGTCAGCAGTAGCTTTCTTAGCTACTTGCTCTACAGTAGTTCTGAAGAATCGGACCAGACAGTCTAGCATTTGCTCTCCATGGGTACCCCATGACCCTGTCACAGGTTGCTCATCCTTTGACCACTTTTGGTAGTTACTAACCACTGTATCCCAAGGCCTTCCACCTAGGAGATGTTCTGACCCCACAATTTAGCCTGTGTCAAAATCCTTCAGATCCTTCCACGTTTTTCCTGCTTCCAACGCATCAATTTCAGGAAGGTACTCCTCACTCACTGCCTAATACTGTATATCCCACCACTTGGCAGATGTCATGGTCCCCTAATATGTTCTTCGTTTTGCTGTCAGTGGTTTTAATGTTATGGCTGAACAGTGCCATAAAACTGTAAATTTGTGTCAAGTTCTGTAAAACCGCACATGCGTGTAAGATATTCACCTAACATCACCCATCAGATACACGGGCTGCTAGTTTGTATTAGAATGGACAAACTCAGTGCTCCTCCAGCTGCATTGCCGTAGCAAGAACCATCCCGCACTTCGGGAAGGAACGTCGCCCATTAGATTGAGGAGAGGAGACCTATTTATAGGGGTGGCTGCTGTAGGAATGCAAGAAAACCAAAGTGTTTCTTTACAGCAAGAATATTTGGACAGGCAGGAGGAGGGTGCACGGGAGGCAGGGAGCTGTGCTAACAAGAAGGGCTCAGAACAGGATGTTCAGCCAAGTAAAGGGGGGCAATGGGATCCCCGAACACCTCCAGAAATTAGGACATTCAGCTAGCGCTTCAGTGTTTCCTTTTTAATCCCCTTGATTTTTTTTTTTTTTTTTTAATCCAGCAGCAAGTGATAGCTTAATACCAGAGCTGAAATCCGTCACAGTGATAAGACGACAATGCGATGAAGCAAACCCCAATAACGGCCAATTTCTGTTAACTCACTATAGCCCCGATGGAAAGAGATGGGTTAAGTGATATTATGACTCCCACACGCATGATACATCCTGTTTACAGAGTGAGGCTGCTGCATGCACGACGGACCCGTATCTCATTACCAGTCACGCGGCTTAATTAACCCCTTCTTCTACTGGGGGGAGACTGTTATACATACTCCCAGACACGCAGCAGTCACCAGAAGACTTGAGGTATGAGCCTCTTAGATCTGGCTGCGGATAACATACCTGGAGCAATAAAGTTCAGCACAACAGATAGCAGGCGGCTTCCCCTGTGCAAATCTCAAACTCACTACTTGTAGGCATCAACTGCCATGACTAATCGTATACTAAGGGCAGGTAACAGGATTTAAAGGAAGTTTTACCATTATCCACAAAAACGCTAGGCCTGAGCCCTCCCCCTTTTTAAAAGAGCGGCTGTCATACCGGCTGCTGCTCCATTCAACTATATGGGCCTGATAAAGACCATCAAGTACAGCACCTGACTATCTTTGGCAGTCCCGTAGAGCTGAAGGAAGCGGCAGCCATTCAATTCATGTGTGTTCACGTGCGTGTACGGGTCAGCAGTCAGACCACCAATGATCAGACCCCTATCTTGTGGGTAGGGAATGTGTGTTTATAGTAAAACCCATTTAACTGCTCAGACCACCACCATTATTTACTAGAGGTGCAACCGTTCAGTTTATCAGCTTTAGCAGATTTCAATCATTGTGTTACTTACCAAATATCTCCCCTCCGCTCGCATACTCTGTCACAAGGTAGATCATCCTTTCAGTTTCCATCACCTGTAGCAGAAAGAGAAAATACACAGATGTAAGAAAAAGGAGATGCACAAAAATAAACTCAATGACTGAAAGGTTTTCAAACTAACCTCGCTCTTCTCATAGCTTCCATTACTGTTGGGCCACGTCCACCATTTACACTAGAGAAGGGGTCGGCAACCTTTGGCACTCCAGCTGCTGTGAAACTACAACTCCCAACATGCTCCATTCACTTCCATGGGAGCTCCAAGAACAGCAGAGCAAGTATGCATGCTGGGAGATGTAGTTTTACAACAGCTGGAGTGCCGAAGGTTGCCTATCCCTTCACTAGAGGATGTGCTACCTACAAACTTTTTGCACCATAACAGATGCGACAAAGTAAATTATCCTTTGATTTCTTGCCATGCTTATACTAGATCAAGAACCATCATTTGAGATATTATCGCCTTGTGTAAAATGCCTTCAAACAAGACGCAAAAAAAATCAAAAAGGTAGTTCATGTCCACAAACCTCCTCTGTGCACAACCAATGGCTTGGTGCCTATTCAGACGTCCATAGAGAAACAGTCACACATCTCCAAGTCTGCCGATGGCTCATCTGAACTGAATGCACAGGATTATAAATCACGGTTCAGTTCAGACTAGCTGCAATGGGTCCAGGAAAAGCAGCCATCAAATGGATTATGTTTCACACACTGAAAATGGGACAGCTGAATGGGCCCCTTAAAAGGAATATTATAGGATCAGAGAATAAAGATTATTCATTGCAATAATAAAAATTTCCCATTCCAAGATCTCATGGTTTACCTTCAGTGGATAGAAATCTGTCCTGCCATGTGAATATCTGCAACAAGACAGGGCAGATCTACTAGAAGTAAAACCTTAGAAGACAGCCAGCAGAGATCTTGAGGAATTGGTGAGGAATTGATACAGAAGATATATCTGTAACTTCTCATTCGGCAAGGTAATCTTTACTTACTGAAATTGTAATGCCCCTTTCACCTTTACATCAGTGCGCTCCATTGATATAGATGGGAGTTGCCTTTCCTGTAAGAATAGGTTTTTTTTTTCTGTTTCTCGTACAATGTCATCCCCTGACAGAATAGCACACGGTAGAAAACATTGACCAATTCTTTCTATTACACCTGTTGCCAGAAACTTGCTTTCCAGCTCATCAGTTCTTTAGTAAACTCCCGATCTTGCCTTCCCTGCCATTTCCTCACTTTCCTGCTGTCATTTCCAGTACGGGAATGAAAAGGAGGAAGAAGCAAGTAAAAGGGTGTTTAAAGCATTTGGTAAATCACACCATATAAAAGTTTCCAGTATATACATAACATGTTTGTACCATTTTACACTTTTTTAATTGGTTGTCATGGTTACGTCCAGAAACTTCTAGAGACATATAAATAAACTATGTGCGGTGTTTTTTAGTTACTTTTATGAGAACACTACATAAGGCACTATTACGGGATACAACACTGACTTCATGTGACTAACCTATCACTACTGCACTTACTGGGCACTTAAAGTACTGTATTAGTCTAGTAACAGGCACAGGAATGATACACGTTTACAGGGTATGATCATCTACTGTCAATTTTCCCCAGATATGACTCCTTGGCTACGTTCTAGCTTAGCTTTCTTAGGACATATGTGATATGTGACTACTGTCTAGCTACACTGCCTACAGGAAGGAAGTGGTAGTCTTAGACACACCCCCTTTATCATCACTACTTCAAGCTGCTCCCCTTCTGATTGGCTGCTGTGTATAAGCACAAGTCTATCACAGGCTGCTCAGGAAGTCAGGTCTGGGAGAGCGGATGTCTATTATATAGAAGGCAGGACAGATATAAAGGACAGATAGTAAAGCAAGACTGACAAAAAGATTACAGGTTACTGTCACACATATACTTAAGCCTAAGGCTGTCCAGAATCACTACACAAACTTCAGGAGAAGCCACTGGTTTTGGTGGGACCAGACGACCATCTAATGTGTTTGGGGAACGTCCTAAGACTCACGGCAGATGTATTTTGCCACAAGTCTGAGAACGGATCTACCCTTTGTGCAAAAGTATGGGGCTTTGGGGAGATAGCAACCGTATGACCGACAGTTATCCAATGTGTATGGCCAGCCTAAATAAGGGTGAAACACTTTAAATCAGCAATAAATAGTGGAGCACTATACTAAACCGCAGCAAGGGGTCTCGTGTCATCCACATTGACCTCAACGCTGGAGATCGTGATTAGCCGCAGTGGTCTGTACGGTCCGCCAACACAAAGGTAATATAGAGAGAGCAGTATGGGGACAACAGGTAAAGCTGGATTGGTGGTGGGATTATAATATACAGCATTACTCAGTCTGTACTCTCACAAATGGTGGGCAAGAACATTAATTGGTTATCATAAACTTTCTTCTGCAAAGCAATAACTCTGTACTTAGATGTCAAAATCAAGTAGTGATAAGGTCTACTAGGTGACCGGCAAATACCCGATAAACCTGCCGAGTACGTCTGATAATCACGCTGTATTTATTCAGCGATGTCTGATATGAAGCCTATCTATAAACAGTAAGTCAACATGAATGAATCTGTGCTGCTCCGCTCTGGGGAAAGAAGGACAGACAGGAATTATCCATCATATCATGCCTGTCTTGCCCCTCAGAGGTTAGGGGCTTGAACGTCGCCTGTAAAGAGCCTATGTTTAGCGTATGCATCTAGAAACATATTAACAGGGCCTAAAACACTTTCATTTAAGCCCAATGTTAGACCAGTATACCTTTTTTTCCCCTATACAAAATGTATACTGTACAGTACTTTAAGAAAAAAAAAAAATTAAAGGCCCCCAGACAACATATGCTTATAAATGTACAAAGATATATGTCAGATCCTTTTGTCTGAGGTATCTTTTCAACATATAACTAAGATGAAAGGGATAGACACAGGGTACTGACATTATGAGCATTACACACACTCAGACTGGTGCCGCATACACCGCTGTTATTTTGTGAGTAGAAACTGGTGCCATTACTTTCAGAAGCCAATAGACATGTACTGTCCAGTGGACAGTGGAGCACAACTTACTTGACTGTACACTTCTATCAGTAGCAATACCTTCTGAACTGGGCAAACTACGCAGAAAACAACATCAGTGGATTCAGCATTGTGGCACTGGTCTAATACAACGCTTAAAATGTCAGAAAGACAGGACAGATCCTCTTTTAAGAGGCTGCACAGGATTAGAAAACATGGCTGCTTTCTTCATCTCCTTTGGTTACATGGCAAAGCCACAGTTGAGTCCCATCAAAATGAATGGGACTGAGCTGCAGCATGGTCATGTGACAAAGATATGTGATGTCACTTCTTGAGAAGAAAGCAGCCATGTTTTCCAATCCTGCACATCCCCTCTAATGTGTATAGCAGCAAACAACTACCTCCTAATGCATATGGCTAACCTAAGACTGTCGGTGGACAACTTTTTCATTTAAGAGAGTGCAGAATGCGCTGAGATTTAGTTGAATTTTATTTTTTTTCCTTTTCATCAGCGACACTGATGTGTAAATGACATACCTGATACAGTCGGATAATATGGGGGTGGCAAAGCATCTTCATGATCTGTACCTCACGGAAAATTTTCTTTAGGTTTTCATCATCCAGCTTGGTCTTATCAATGATCTTGATGGCAACCTTTGAATTAAAAAGAAAAGAAAAATGCTTAGCTACAACTACTAAGTAGCATACAGATTTCACAAAGACAACACGTACAGCGACTTCTTTCTGCTTATTTTCTGTCTCACACAGAGGGAGTCACAGATCCCATATCAGTCCAGAGGTAATATTATGCGGTCATTTTTTCATATCGTGCACATAAGTCCAAAGTCAAAAATCCCCCTGGACCAGGTAAGGAAATGACAACTCCCTGGACAACCCTTTTAATGATCTTTTTAGGACTCTCTCCTTTTTACAGGTCATGCCCCCTATTTATAGACCACATCAAGCCACTGAATATTGGTTTTGGTTATTCTCATATCAGAAATCCTTACTGGATAGCGTACAGTGAGTGACATATGCTTTAGCCCAAGGCATTGTGACACAGGATGGCATGGAAGAGTGAAAAAAATCAGGCAATACCTTTTAGAGGCGAACTGAGTATATTTATAAGTAAGCTTTCAGGAGTACTCGCTCCCTTCATCAGACATGGTGTGATACAAGAACTGAAAATTAACAGATTTTTATACACATGGTTTTCAAAGCATTTTAGAGTCCTTAAAAAAATTGCAATCTAAGTAGAGAAGCTATTTACAACAGGTCAAAAAAACAGTCTGGAAACTTGTGGTGCGTGACGGAGGGATCAGTAATTCTTGCTGTTATCTGTTTGCTATCAGGAGGTGATTTGTGACCCTCACAGTTCATACATAGTGTGATTTGAAGCTGGCATGAATATTGAGTTCAGTTCATGGTTCAAACATAGTGTGACATGTATAAAAATCTGTTAATTTTCAGTTCTTGTATCACACCATGTCTGATGAAGGGAGCGAGTACTCCTGAAAGCTTACTTATAAATATACTCAGTTAGCCTCTAAAAGGTATCGCCTGATTTCTTCACTCTTCCACTACTTTCAATGGCTAACACGGTACAACATTATACTACAGGATGGCATGGACATTGAAAGAGTCAATGTGAGCAGGTTCACATCCATTAATTCAGATGACTTTTGGTTATTTTTTGATTAACTGTTCAGCCCTACACTGAGGCATCTTATGCACAGGCTGGTGGTTTAGTACCCCAAATCCTGCTGACAGGTTCCCCTTTATTATTAAAAAAATTAAAAAAAATCGGTCACTACTTTCTTTTCAGAAACACTGTCACTTTTGTCTGTGAGATGTCTGACTCTTGAGTGGGGCTGAGCTGCAATACCAGACACAGCCTGTGGACTACGGCGGCACAGTTTTTTGAAGTCTAATTCTTTACACCCTTGTAAACACATAAAAAGATAGACTATAGAGTTAATTCCCGATGTGAAGTGATGACATGGTATGTACAGGAGAGTCAGACAAATCCCTGGAGCGAAGTGTATGGGGCTCCTAGAAATTAGCTATTGGAAACTAACTTCCTGGGATTTCTTCTACTGAGGTCATGGAATATCTTACTGCCTGGTTACTGAAGTCGTCATTATGGCACCTGAAGGATTCAGATCCAATGGAAGGGAATCTGTCCCAGTGGGATGTTTCCTTAAAAATGCAAGCTAAAATAAGCAAAGAGGTTTTCCCATAACAGGATAGGATCCATGATCGCTGGGGGTCTCACCACTGGGTCCCTCACCAATCATGAAATTGGGCTTCCTGGGTCACCTGTGCATGCATGACCACCACTCCATTTACTTCCATGGGAAAAAGGTTTCAGGCATGAAACTCGGTCATTGTGTGTGTCAGACTTCCCATGTACACGATCTCCTAGCATTATCGTTATCTATGATGCTAAAAGTCCTTGCCCCTCCTTCCCAATGAAACACTGTCCTACTATGCAGGGAGACAGGGACTCCTATTATCATAGATTATAGCTCTAGAAGTCCGTCTCTCCACACAGTGTTCGGGCTGGTAAATCCGACACACACGGCCAAGACTATCATGTGAAAGTGTCCATAGAGTGCTGTATGCTGCCATCTCCCTCAGTCCCAAGAGAGTAAATGGGGTGGCGCATTTGGTACATGTACACATGCGGTACACATACACACTATCAGCACAAACATTTTCAATGCCTTTTCATTGGTTTTTGATGTCTTCTGTGATAAGATGATATGTTGCAGCAGTTTAACCTGTTTCATAAGTTCGGGTTAACTCTGCTCCATCTGTATATCCATGTGGTGATGCTGTGATGGGTCACGGGTACTAAGGAGTATTGAAGGGAGTGGTGAGTGAAGGCTACCCTGTCTGAGCTGTATAAAAGAGCTAGTAAGACAAATTGCTGGATAAGTTACAGCTGGCTATGACAGATAGGCTACATATTAGGCTGCACAGGTGGGCAAGTGGTTTTAATGTTACAGCTGATCAATGAAAGTTACAGCTACATAAACGTGATCTGAGACACTTACAAGTAGGTCAGTAAAGGCACATAGGTAGTCATCTTGGTGTGAGAACAGAACCACCTTTATCATGTGACCATGAGAATAACTGCGGTGTGATAAGTGAATTCCTGCCCCCGGAGCCCGACAGGCCTCTCTCCCCACAACATCCCGTCATGGTGTTTACAAGAGCAATGAATGGAGCATTTGTCTAGTAGGGAACGGCCCCTTCAGAGAACAGGAGGGCAGGCCGGGCTGAGCAGGCGTCTCCTGCACATTCTGTGCCCCCTCACCTATTTTCCTTGCTGGCCATATAACCTTTAACAAGACTAATCTGCTAGGGAAGTAAAATGGCCGTTTTATCGTAGTTTTTTTTTTTTTTTGGAACATAGGTGAAGACAATAAGAAATGGAGTATGTCATAGAGGATTTACGACTGGAAACACTAGTATATTTAACCTCCTCCTACCCAGCCTGTCAGTTCACCACAGTCTGGACGGTGAATGCGGCCTATACACAGACTGTCTGTCAGCCCAACCACGGCAGGTCACAACCGTCGGTACCCCATGATCCTGATACAGACATGTGAACAGGAAAACAGAAGGAACCCTACCCTCTGAAAACTGTTCCAACACTATGGTCACTACTGACCGCAGCTATAGACAATCCCGGGGACTTCAGCTGAAGCCCAGCTATCAATTGCCATCAGGTTTCCGCAGCGATCAGGTGGTCCAACTTCGGAGCCCATGCGATCACTGTGCATACCTGTATGTCAAGGTGCTTACATTAACTTGGCACCTTGAAGTACAGTTATGGGGAGGAGCAGGAAGGGGCTAAAGAGAACCCATGACACAGAAAATGCTGTTCTATCTGCAGGCAGCATGTTATAGGGCAGGGGGAGCTGAGCAGATTGATATATAGGTTTGTGGGAAAAGATTCAGTATAGCCTGTCAATTATCCACTGAAATCTCTGCTTATTCTAAAGTTGAGAAGTCTAGGAGGCGGTCCTATCAGTGATTGACAGATCCCTCTGACTGTGCATACACAGATAGCTGTCAATCATTGATAGCACCGTCTCAGACTTCTTTACATAGAAATATCACAGATTAATGGATACAAGTTACACTGAATCTTTCCAGACAAACCTATACATCAATCTGCTCTGGTCCTCCTGCTCTAACACACGCCGCCTGTGGATTAGATGCATTTTTCATGCGACAGGCTCCCTTTACAGTCCAAACTAGAGGAAGAAAAAAAGGTGGTGTGGTATGAAATCCTGACAGAACTTCTAAGACCATGAAAGCCTTGCCTACCATGTCCACATGCAGTGATTGGAGGACACAAGGGTTACTCTCCAGCAGATGTGCTACATTTTAGTGCTAGGAAACAAATGAGTGGGTGGGGCTTCAGAACAGAAAGATCAGAGAGGGGAGGCTCCTGCAGCAGCCAGTTGTCTTACAGTGAGGAGGAGGGTAGACACGGCTCAGCTCCTTGGATACAAATTTAAAGAGAAAAAAAATTCCTTAGGTAAGTTTTAACTGGCACATAAGCCAAAATAGGAGCAAAACAACTGGGGGTAGATCAGGAAGGATGTATTTAGATATTTTTATAATTCTTGTGTGTGCATTTTCCTTTAAGGTCACCATTCACTGCCATAATGTCACCATCAGGGACTGGCCACACTCCCTGCGGCACTTAGTTCCCTTTCACACAAAGAAAGGGAGGAAGCATTTATATCTCCCAGAGATTTACAACCTATTGTAAATTCTTGTTTTGGCAGGCGTCTGATAATGGTGCTGATTAATACCCCCTATAAGGTGCAATTATCAGAATGGCACCAATATTTCTCCGAGTGGCCTCCTTCAGACATTTTCCAGGGCCCTACATTATGATCTGGGCCTCGGACTACTAACAAACTATGTAGGAAACAAAGATCCGAGAAGGCTGATTTTAACCTGTAGAACCCCATTATTTTCTTTATGGTAACCCCCAGAATCAGAGGTGTCTGTCAGCTACTAGTCTACTTCCCTCTTATGGATATAACTGGGGTCTCAAGCTCATGGCAGGATATTGGATATTCATTGCCATTGGTTTTTTTTTTTTTGTAGAACATGAAAACGTTTTGCCAAGTTTTCAACATATACATTTTTTGAAGTCTATGTGAGGCCCGGTTCACATTTGCGTTCGGGTTTCCATTTGGGAAGTCTGCTTGGGGACCCCCCGAATGGAAACCCATATGCATAAAAAAGCGGTTTACCTAGGAAACCCGTGGACCCCATAGACTATAATGGGATCTGTGTGGTTTACGCATGAAACATGCGGAGAGAAAAGTCCTGCAAGCAGCACTTTTCTCTCCAAGCAGACACCACACGGACCCCATTATAGTCTATGGGGTCCCGCTTTTTTATTCATATAGGTTTCCGTTCAGGGGTTTCCCAAGCGGACGCCCCGAACCGAAACCTGAAAACAGATGTGAACTGGGCCTAAAACAGATGCTTTTCCAGGAATCAGTTTTGTTTTTACATGCCGTTCAGTAAAAACGTGATGTGAGCCTAGCCTTACATAGCCTTCAATGATAAACACATAAGTCTCTGAAAAACTTGGTAGACTTTTCTGTACAGCAAAAAATAAATAAATAAAAAAATTACGTCCATTATTTTTAAGTTAAATCTATGTCCTATTCATGGCATCTCTTTGTGTATGTTTTTTTTGTCACACTTTCTTTTTTTCTAAATGTAGAAGTGAGTTATATAGTAAGAACATGATGTAAACCTAGCCTTAAGCTGAAATACCTTCACATCAAGCGGGAAGGTAGACATTGTCTGCATATCTACAATCCGACGGCTTTTATACCGACTTCTTCATGGGTCACTACCTAAACTGCGCCACGTCTGTTTATCCGAATAGTTTGAACCAGGAGACGCAGTTCATGGCACGCAACCCTTCAATACGTGGCCTGGGAAGTTAAACATACAGCACGCAACAACAAAAAAAAAAAACACATACGCTCAAGCATTACTGCACATACAAACATTACCGTGACGCTGAAAATGACACCAAGCGCTTTTTCCGAACTACTGGGTGGTTCTAGGAACACAATGTGGAAAATCTTTTGACCAGAACAAAGAAAAACAAAACATCCATGTAGTTATGTATAAGCGAACCAAGCTGTAGTGTAGAGGTCCAAGCATAGGAAAACCGTATAGAGGAGTTATCTGCTAAAGTATCATGTGACTAAAGGTGCCCATACACAAGTGATCGTGAAAATGGAGGATTAGGCCTTATTCACACGACAGAGCAGTTTCTAACAACCGTGAGAAATCTGCGCAATAGTCTGCTGAAGTCTGTTGAAAGGGCTAATTCATATGAATAACAGACACGTGATGGCGTTTTCTAAAAAGTTGCTTTAAAACCCACGAAAGACTATGGGTCTATTCTCATGGCTATATTCTACGTCCATCTAAATGGACAAAAATAGAGCATGTCAGTTTTTATGATGGCTGTGAAAAACGGTCTGTCAAAAAAACAGACACGTCAGACCCATAGACATTCATGATTTTAAAAACCGCCATCCTAAAAACAGCTGTCACACTGTCATGTGAATAAGGCGTAAAGCGAAGGTCACACAATGCAGAAATACAAGGGGAAAAGAAAAACAGCAAAAAAAATAAAATAAAAAATCTGCCACATTTTTTCCCCCATCAGTCTATTTAAGTTTATTGGGAAAAACACCATTTTCTGTGCTAAAATGAACACATACTATCGCATTAAATAGCAACTTTTTCCTGCAATATGTGGATGAGATGAAATATCATTCACCTTGCTGACGCTAGGTTCAAACCTGCAGTCGGATTTCCGTCATTCAGGTCCACTTGGGGACCCGAAAGACGGAAACCCATCTGCTTACAAAGCAGTTACAAGTAGAAACCCGCAGACCCAAAAGACTATAATGGGGTCTACCAGGTTTCCGCCTCCTTGCAGGACTTTTCTCTCCTCCAATTTTAAGTGGAATGAGGACGGAGTTCTCATATGCTAGTGTGAACCTAGCGTGAGACTTTAAAATGCTGTCCAATAATGCTTCAAGTTAGCCTAAGGCTGAGGCCCCATGTTGCGGAAACGCAGCTTTTTTTTGTTGCAGATTTTGCTGCAGTTTTTTGATCCGAAGCCAAGAATGGCTACAAAAGGAATGGGAAATATATAGGAAACTCTTATACTTCTCTCTTCTGCTCAATCCACTCCTGGCTTTGGCTAAAAAAAAACGCAAAAAAAAAAAGCTGCATTTCCGCAATGCGGGGCCTCAGCCTAAAAGGGTTTTCCCGAACTTCACTGTTAGTGACCTATCTTTAAGATGGCTGGAGGCCCCCAATAAATGGACTACTGGGCCGGCAACGCACCGGAACCTAGTACAGTGATGTAACATTGGCGAACTATCCCACTGACAGGTCTCTCCCTATTTGCATGAAGCTACCTACAGGTTCTCTTTTCCGTCTGCACAATACTGTAAAGTGTACATCAACGCCAAAAGCAAACTCTTGTGTATGCTGCATTTTTGAGGTTGGTGGCATCTATTAGCATTTATACAGACCAGGAAGCTTTCCGCTTTGTATTCGGTCCATTATTTCCAAGTATTACCATTCACTCTGTAGTATCAAAAGCCAGATAGACGAGAAACCGCAAGAAAGATCAAGGACAAAAGTCAGAGGATCCCTTGAGCGCCAACGCTGTGGTGGGTTAGCCGCACTAGAGTGCTTTCACCTTGCAGCGATCAATCTCTGATAATACACAGCTCTTACACTGCAGACTGAATGACACACGTCGATGCACATGCCAGGTCAAAAGGCCTTGTTCACGGTGACGTATGCCTCTTATTACTGCCATTATTTCATTGCCTGTGCTGCTTCTGAAAACAGGCAGAGCACAGACCTCCCATTATCACAGAACATGCAGCAAGGCATCATGGTGACAGCTTCCGCTGAGCAAAGGCAGAGATGAAGTCGCTCCAGGACGGTCATTTACTACCTGTGAATAGATCCCTCACATACAGGTCTCCAAGTTGCTCAGGAACGCAGCCCTTTCTAAAAAAAGGCCCTTTCTAAATACGGCTATAGGTCTGAAAAGTGACGTATTCATGGACAGAGACCAAAGAAAACACTGACTTAAAGGGTCAGGCTGAGTTCACACTAGCGCTCAGTTCAGGGATTGCGTCCCCCATTCCGCACGAAAAAACACGGAGAATATTTTTGTAGATTTTGCCGAGACGTACAACATCAATGTATAATACTGGGTCTGTGTTTTTCTCCTCCAAAATGTTGCATTAAAATTCTGTCTGCTCATTTTTTTTTTCTTCTGGTTTTGCCTAGGTACCAGACTAAGGCCTCTGACTAAGGCCACTTGGCAAGGTGAACTTTCTGAGATTTGTTCACATGGTACGGTGCTGCATGGAGTCTGCCGCTCCTGTGGGGTGGCCCAGAGCCTGGAGGCTTAGTCTGGCAGCAGGAGTGTAGCTGCTCCCCCTATGAGCGCAGGCACAAAGGGAGACACAAACAGAGCTAACTTTAGCAGCACGGATCGGATAGTGTCACAGTAGGCAGGAGCATGCCCCGTCGACCAGGCAACATCCAGCAGCTACTTTCTTCATACATTTCCAGGAAGAGTAACAGAGGGACATCACAAAGCAGAGTTCTAAGTATTCATTAACAAATGTCAGGAGAGATCCTATTGAAGTAGGCAATGCTAAGACTACATTGACACACAGACATATACACAACTACTGGATCTCTACTTGCATGGCAGGTTTTACAATAATTTAATGCCTTATTTCCATATTACTCACTGCCACACCCTGGTAATTTTACAGGACAAGCAGAACCATGTTCAGCGTTCATTACTAGCAATCTGTAGGCGATTTACCTTGGACATTCATGTTCCAGATATTATGGTGTTAATTGTGTTGCCTGGAGTAGTGAAGATCACACTGAGGTAATACACTAAACTCACTCCCAAGTTGGCTTCAGTGTGGAGCAAGAACATGCCAGGATGCTCAGGAATCACCCCTGGGTATCGCAGCTCTGGCACATACACATGGCAGCCACAATGAAGAAATTAGGTCAAACAAAAAAGGGATTATTAAGTAGAAGGTATTAGTGATATAACTTAGTAATACTGAGAGTAAGAGCGCAATACATGGCGAGCCTTCCAACACCCACGGCAGGCTGGATACACATGAAACGACGTTGCAGTGGGTTAGTCACAAATCTACCGGCTGCAATGTATGGTAGTAGCATTCACATGCTGCCATGAAAATCCACAGCACAAGAGGACCTTTGCAATACAAGGGTTGAGACCTGGGGGAAACTCGCAGAGATTGCTGATGGAAATTCAGCATTTTGTCCGTCCCGTCTATAACCAGGCGCAAGTCGTGGAACAATTGTAAAGGACTCCATACTTGTAAGAGCCAAGTCAGTCAAACCAGCTGATCTTATAGAGAAGGATCAAATATCTTATGTGTAATGGGGGCCTCCTAACTCTTCTCACAACAGAGGACGTCAGGGGGAAGGAAATTCTGATGTGAAATTATTCATATACATAAATTATATATATATATATATATATATATATATATATATATATATATGAATAAATTAACATCAGAAATTTTTTTCATTATTTTGGAGTGCTGCCTTTTTTGTCTATTACTGGAGGGATCAATTGCCGGACTCTATTTATGTGAACCCCTGCTGAGTTTCTACATGGAGCTGCTCTAACTTCTATGATATATATTTACCCTGTATATCACAGAGCTCAACTTCTCTCCTGTATCATATAACCCTATATCCTATTCTGCGCTCAGGCCCAGTTCACATCTGCGCATGGGTTTCCGTTCAGGGAGTCTGCTTGGGGACCCCCCCGGACGGAAACCTAATCCGCATAAAATAGCGGTTACCTTAGGAAACCGGCAGACCCCATAGACCAGGGGTAGGCAACCTTTTCTGTTCGGCGTGCCGATTTTGATTAAAAAATCAAAGATGAGGTACTCGGAGTGCAGGTGAATAATTGTAAGTCTGACGACCCCTAAACTAAAGTCATATACCACAAACCATAACACAGGGGTGCTGCCACCAGATGCTTTGGGACACATGTGTTTACTGCTATTTCCTGAGACGCTCCTGTACTTTCCGATAAGAAGCAATGAAAGTCCATGTACAGCCCCCAATTAGTGGTAAATATAAGTGTCCAGGAGCAGCGTATGGCGGCATCCTTATGGTGAATACACACTATGTATCTGGATGCAGATATAGTCTTAGGCCACTGGAACTTTTACTTCAATGTAAAACTGCATTGAAGTAAAAAAAATGCCTGTGTTTTCTGTGCAAAAACACATCGTTATACAGAATAATGTCTCATAGGGGTCCCCGCACACGGTATTAGGTCCCACATCGGTCCCCGCACACGGTATTAGGTCCCACAGCGGTCCCCGCACACGGTATTAGGTCCCACAGCCTTCCCCGCACACGGTATTAGGTCCCACAGCGGTCCCCGCACACGGTATTAGGTCCCACAGCGGTCTCCGCACATGGTATTAGGTCCCACAGCGGTCCCCGCACACGGTATTAGGTCCCACAGCGGTCTCCGCACATGGTATTAGGTCCCACAGCGGTCCCCGCACACGGTATTAGGTCCCACAGCGGTCCCCGCACACGGTATTAGGTCCCACAGCCTTCCCCGCACACGGTATTAGGTCCCACAGCGGTCCCCGCACACGGTATTAGGTCCCACAGAGGTCCCCGCACACGGTATTAGGTCCCACAGCGGTCCCCGCACACGGTATTAGGTCCCACAGCGGTCCCCGCACATGGTATTAGGTCCCACAGCGGTCCCCGCACACGGTATTAGGTCCCATAGCTTTCTTCAGACCCCCGAGTATAATAAGTGCAGGACCAAGAGTAGTGACAAACATAAAAAAAAAAACCACAATGCTACTCACCTTTTCCTGCGCTCCGCAGCCGCTCTGTTCTCTTCGGCGCTTCTGCCTCACGTCAGCAACTGCTGATTGGGTCTCTGGGGTCACATCACGTCATTATGCGTAATGACGCCGGACGTGGCCCCTGAGGCCCTGTCAGCAGCGCCTGCAGATCGCACAGCCGCCGCGTAGAGCAGGAAGTAAGGTGAGCATCATTGTTTTTTATGTTTCATCACTTCTCCTAAGTCTCCGCTGCTTATACTCGGGGATCTGAAGAGACCCCACAGTATAATAATAGCAGTTTTGTTTCGGCCATGTTTGGTCCGATCGGAGCTGCTGGGCGAGGACTCCGCTGCCGTGCCAGGGAAATAAGCCTCGCGTGCCACTCTTGGTGTAAAGCACATACACTTTTTTGGTGCAAATTACCCAGAATTCTGTTCTGCTGTAGTGACCAAATTTGCACATGTGAAACGCTAACATAAAAATCACTATGATTCTGCAAGACGTCAAAAGATAAGAAATACCCTGTCATAAGTAATTTCCCAATAAAATACAAAAAAAAGCCATGTCAAGAGAGATGACATGTTCCCAAGTCCTGGCAGATGAGAAGCAGCGAGCGCTCAGTTTCCACTGTACTGTAAAGTCCCACGGTTATTTGGAGGGAGTATTAATTGTTTGGAATAGGTCGCGGGTTTTTTTAAACATTTTAAGATTTTTACTGTATTACTCCGTCACTTTTGCTGGGAAACTATTCCAAACATGCACAAAGTTTTCTGCAAAGCAGTCAGCTATTCTTACCGCTGCTCCGAGCTGCTTACATGTAATATTCTCTACCACTACATATAGACCTAAACAGAGACTGGACTATGGACAACTAAGGATGGAGATACACATGATGTGAATGCAAACAAAGGATGGAGGGGGCCAAAGCTGAAAATTAAATTTTTGTATTGAGACTTTCCAATTTTAACCACTGAGCTACCCAGAAGAATACAGTATGGGAGATTTACTAAGCTAAAACACACCAGAGTTCTGGTTTAGGCCTCGTGCACACAACCCAGTGTTTAGGCTGAGGCTCCTTCGATGGGGGTTCCATGCTCCATTCTGTTCTCACGATTTTAGAGCAGGTCCTATCCTGACTTTGGAATTGAACAGACCCCTCACTGAAGTCAATGGGAGATGAAAGGCTCTCTGATGTCATCTGAGTGCATTCAGCTTAGAAGGGAATAACCCCTTTAAAGTCATGTACCTTTCAATAGAAAAGGGGATAATACCGTCATCCAACTGCTGGGAGCTCCCGCCGATCTTTAAAACAGATGCAGTACTCCCATCCTGAAGAGGCGGCAGGCCAAGCATGGAGACAGGCATGCTCTGTACTCCGCTATCTCTGGTGCTCCTATAGAGAATGAATGGAGCAACAATATACAGAACTCCATCAGGATGAGAGAATTGGAGCCATGCTCTCAGGATCTGTGTCCCAGAAATCAGACCCCCCGATCATGAAGTTAAATAGGTTGTATAAACCTAGACTAGACAGTGTACAGATGCTCCAGATTTATCATCAGCCACTGAGAGAAGGCTAGCACATATTTAGACTGTTTAGTTTACAGCATGTAAATATTAGAAAAGATTGGCATGGCATCACTCTACAATGTACTATAGCTACTGAAATACAATTGAAATCTTGCAAGTCACTTTGGGTCTAATGCCACAATTTTTGTCATTTGTGATATTCAAAAAATCAGAATTATATAAAAACACACAAGAAAAATAAAAGGACCCATGTAGCAAGCCGCAGCCAAAACGTTGGTGGAAATGCGTTGTGGTGTTTCAAACAGCGTTTTTCTCTGCAGACTTTCTGCCCCATTATACCTATATGGAAAACGTCAGCATGTACGTAGGTATAATTGACATGCTGTGATTTTCGCAATGTGGGGCCTGGCCTTAGGGCTTTTTTTTTTTTTTTTTGTTACCTATGTACCCAAACACTGACTTGACGAGCAGCAGTTTCGCAATCGGCCATAAGAGGTCAGCACTGCAGGCAATACTCCAGACTCTTCAAAAAGTAGCTCATTTTACAGCTTACAGTGAACTTAAAGAGAGTCTGTCACCAGAACCCAGCATATCAACCCAAATCGACAAACTGATTCAGATGACCCTAACCTAATAGTGTCTTCCCCTTGTGAATTGCTGCCTCCACTGAAGACATATCGCCATTTCTTTGAATATGCAAAGGAGATCTTAGGGGGCAATAAGGGTGTTGCCTCTTCCCTCTTTGGAGCAACTGCATCATTGTTGTTGCTCCAGAGAACTCATTTGTAATATTTCACCAAGGGGAAAACATTGTTTGATTTAGGTGGCCCTAACCTATCTATGGGGATGGGCTGATATTCTGGGTTCTGCTTACACACTACCCTTAAACATCGCCATCAACAGTAGAAAGAAGGGCAATGACAAAAAGGGTTTTTATTAAAAAAAAACAAAAAACGTAAAGCACACTCTCTGCTGTAAAGAGAAGCTGGAGTGACATTTCATTAAGGGACAACGTCACATTCCTATGGCTAAAACTCCACCAATCTGATATTGATGACCAATCTTAAAGGACACTATCAGTATCCAGTCTGAACCCTTTAAGAAGGCAGACTTAAATTGCTCCAAATTTATCAGAATGGCTAAGGCCGAACACCAAATCTAAAAGTTTACACCTTGCACCTTACAAAGTCATACCCACTTATCTATGGTATTACCCCCAAGCTAGTGGGAAAAAAATGGCCTAAAAACAGAAAATGTGCCACTTTCTAGTAGCACACAATAGTAAATTTGCCCCAATAAGTATGCAGTATTTGTTGTGTAGCTGTATCCCTATGGGATGAAAATCCTGTGAACAGTCACTTCCCAGTCTCGAAAGGGGCTGCCAGCAGTAAGACCCCCCATGTAAGCAGTAAGACTCCCATGGTTACACAGTCTGGACATGTTCAATAGAGATACCAACAATTTAGAAATCTTTCAAGCAAAGCTGGCCATACACATTAGATAGTAACAAAGAGCTCCCTTTCCCGAACCCCACACACATGCATGCTCGGCCCAGGCTCAGGCATGCCCCCAGAACTGTCAGACAGCAGTTATCTCCCCAAAAGAGGGAAGGTAAAAAAGAAATCTGGGCATTTTGAAATTCAGCCCAGTCTGATTCCCCCTCCTAACCCCCCTTGAACAGTCAGGTGTGTACCCCAGAACCCTACAAGCAGAGGGAATCAGATAAGATGGCACATTGAGCTCAGTTCATCCTTTACAAAGCATCTCCAGCGAGGTACAGATCTTTCCCACGTAATGCTTTCTTCTATCAATGCAAAGAAGCTATTCCTCCCACAGTCTGCATCACAGGGGAAGAGGAGGAGGAGGAGGAGGAGGCCTTATTTACCGTACAGCTCACATGCCTGGGCCAGCACGACGACAGATTGCAGCTTTATACATGTAAGTGCCACACAATGTATCATGAAAATCATAAAATCTGTCAGACACCTCCACGGAGAAGACAGAAATGACAGACACTATGTGGGAAGACACGAAAATACTAACGCTATTAAGAATGCATCCAAATACATTCCACGCCGCTGACAGCGCCTGTCCATCCTACCGCAAAAAATAGAAACGGTGAATTGTCCACCGACTCAGTCCATCAGAAAGTAACTAAATTCTACAGTCAGGGACGATAGCCGCAGCACAGCACTCATGGCGAACAAATATGATGAAATGATATAGTAAATAGACATGTAAAATCAAAATGTGCCTTTTTTCTTCATATACCTATATCTAGGAAAGCTGGGTTACAAATTAAAGGGGCTGTCCAGGATCATCATACTAGGGGCTTCTTGTTAAAACAAGCCATGAATGTCAAATCTGTAGGGGTACAACTCTTGGCATCAGCTGCACATAGGGGCCACGGTTCTTGGCTGAGCAGTATACTCCGCTATCTACCTGCATGGCATCTACTTAGTACAGAAAATGGCAGCTTTGTTCCTTACGCTAGGTTCACACTAGTGTTCGGCTCTCAGTTGTTCGGGTCCGCATGGCGACCCGAAACACAGAGAGCCTGTCCACTTAAATAGAGTTTACTGGCGGACACCATAGACTATAAAGCTCCAACGCAGATGTGAACATAGCCTAACATTTTAATACCCTGCACAGTAATTAGTAAGTAGACAGTGCGCAGTAAAGCAATGAAAAGGCTGCACTGCGCGGCCAAGTGCTGCAAACAGTGTATCGGAGACCATGTCATTCCAATGTGGGTTCAGTGATCTGCAGTCTGTGAAGACAAAGGCTCAGAGCAGAGTTTATCTACAGGCCATCGGTATAAGCATGTGCAGCCTGACAGCTCACTATTATGGCAGACACGTAAACTTGTATGGGGTGCATTGAAGTATGTATACAGTAGACGCATCCATGTATAAGGCTCTTATGAACTATTTTTATTTTTTTTACGAAAATATCCATAAAAATCTACACAGTTGTAGATTCACCATCTGTATAGGAAGCTAAAAAGGCAATAAAAAAAAATATACTGGGCAGAGGAGAACTGCTAAACTGTCAGGGATCCAACACCAATGACAGAAACAGGGGCCCAAATCCTAATTGCATGGAGTGGTGGTCAAGCCTGTGCACTACCACACCATTCTATGGGAACTCCCAAGATGGTCAACCATATGCTTGACCGCTGCTCCATTCTACTGGGGAATTTGGGGCCAGGTATAGGATCCAGACCCCCCCCCCCCTTCCTTCCTTTAACTAGAGGAATAGTAATATCTGGTTGACATTTATTTTCAGGAAAAACAACAGAGTAATAATAATAATAGTCCTTTAATAGTCCCACAATGGGGAAATTCAGTGTGTTACAGCAGCAAAGATAAGATAAGCAGATACAAATACAAATACAACATGTACAGGAATGTTCCAAGGTGAGAGGCATTACATTGATAGCAGACAGATAGGAAGTAGCGGGGGGGGGGGGGGGGGGGATTTAACACAGTTCTCTGTGTGTAATGATCTCCTCTTAGGTCGGTGTTGGTTGTACAGCCTAACCGCGGTGGGGAGGAAAGACTTCCGATAGCGCTCCTTCTCACACTTAGGGTGGAGCAGTCGGTCACTGACAGTACTGCCCAGCGCGATCACAGTCTCATGCATGGGATGGGACTTCTTCTTCTGCATGGAGCTCACCACGGACAGTATCCTTCTGTCACCCACCACCTGCACTGGGTCCAGTGGGCTCCCCAGGACAGAGCTGGTTCTTCTAATCAGCTTGTCAAGTTTATTTCTGTCCCTGGTTGATATACTGCTCCCCCAGCAGGCCACTCCAAAGAAGATGGCTGATGCCACTACCGAGTTGAAGAAAGTTCTAAGAAGTGCCCCCCCCCCCCCGGATTCCAAAGGCTCTCAGCCTCCTAAGCAGGTAGAGCCTGCTGTGGCCCTTCCTGTACAGGACCTCCATGTGATCTGCCCAGTCCAGCTTATTATTAAGGAGCAAACCCAGGTACTTATAGGTGTTGACAATCTCAATGCCCGTCCCCAGGATGTCCACTGGTTTAGGAGGGCTTCTGCCTTTACGGAAGTCCACCACCATCTCCTTGGTCTTCCCCGCGTTAATCTTCAGGTGGTTCCGCTGGCACCAGTCCACAAAATCCCGGTTCAGGTCTCTGTACTACCTATCATCATCATCTGTGATGAGACCCACTATTGCAGAGTCGTCAGAATACTTCTGTAGGTAGCAGCTGGATGAGTTGCACCTAAAATCTGCAGTGTACAGTGTGAAGAGGAAAGGGGCGAGAACCGTACCCTGAGGTGCCCCCGTATTACAGATCACGGTACCTGACACACAGTCTTGGGCTCTCACGTATTGAGGTCGATTTGTGAGGTAGTCTAGGATCCAGTTGGAGAGGTGGTGGTCCACTCCAGCAAGGCCCAGCTTGTCCCTCAGTAACCCCGGCTGTATGGTGTTAAAAGCACTGGAAAAATCAAAGAACATTCTCACCGTGCTCCCTGGTTTCTCCAGGTGAGACAGAGCCCTGTGCAGAAGGTGGATGATGGCATCATCTATCCCAATGCCTGGCCGATAAGCAAACTGGAGAGGGTCCATAGCGGGGCTCACTAGAGGGCGGAGATGTGTGAGAAGCAATCTCTCGAAGATCTTCATCAAGTGGGATGTCAGTGCTACAGGTCTGTAGTCGTTCAGGTCCATAGGGTGAGGTTTCTTTGGAACTGGCACCACACAAGAAGATTTCCATAATTCAGGGACTATTTCCTGCCTCAGGCTCATATTATACATATATGTAATTATACCACACAGCTGGTCCCCACAAGTCTTAACAGCAAACTAATACAAGATTCTTCAGAATTTTTACACTACCGTTCAAAAGTTTAGGGTCACTTAGAAATTTCCTTATTTTTAAAAGAAAAGCAGTTTTTTCAATGAAGATAACATTCAATGAATCAGAAATACACTCTATACATTGTTAATGTGGTAAATGACTATTCTAGCTGCAAACGTCTGGTTTTTAATGCAGTATCTACATAGGTGTATAGAGGCCCATTTCCAGCAACCATCACTCCAGTGTTCTAATGGTACATTGTGTTTGCTAAGGGGGTGTTCACACTACCATTGGTGACTGTCAGTAGTGTCCGTTGCTATTGTCCGTTACAAGATTTTAGTATCGGACACTAGCTGAACTTTCAGAAATCCATTAAAATTTCCATTCATTTCAATGGGTTTTTATATTGTGTCCGTTAATGTCCATTTGTGTCCGTTTACACCAAATCCAATCAGAAGTCCGTTATTTTTTCGAGGACAAAAAATCCTACATGCAGGACTTTTTGTCCGTTTGAAAAAAACGGATTCTTGACGGACAGCAAGTGTCCGTTATTTTATTAACATTGAAGTCTATGGTAATGGACTTATAACGGACAGTAACTGACAGCCATCAGTTACTGTCCATTATTTTATGTCCGTTTTTTTCTTGCGCATGCTCAGAAAGCAGAAAAAAAAAAAAAAAAAAAACGGACAGTGTTAAAAAACGACTGGATCAGTTAAAAAAAAACGACACATTAACATCAGTTAGTGTCCGTTAATGTCTGTTATGATAAGTGCAAGTATGTTAGCACAGCTGAAAACAGTTTTGCTGGTTAGAGAAGCTATAAAACTGACCTTCCTTTGAGCTAGCACAAACAGGCTCTAACCAGAGTAGAAAGAGAAGTGGGAGGCCCCGCTGCACAACTGAGCAACAAGACAAGTACATTAGAGTCTCTAGTTTGAGAAATCGACGCCTCACAGGTCCTCAACTGGCAGCTTCATTAAATAGTACCCGCAAAACACCAGTGTCAACGTCTACAGTGAAGAGGCGACACAGGGATGCTGGCCTTCAGGGCAGAGTGGCCAAGAAAAAGCCATATCTGAAACTGGCCAATAAAAGGAAAAGATTAATATGGGCAAAAGAACACAGACATTGGACAGAGGAAGATTGGAAAAAAGTGTTATGGACAGACGAATCGAAGTTTGATGTGTTTGGATCACAAAGAAGAACATTTGTGAGACGCAGAACAACTGAAAAGATGCTGGAAGAGTGCCTGACGCCATCTGTCAAGCATGGCGGAGGTAATGTGATGGGGTCTGGGGTTGCCTTGGTGCTGGTAAAATGGGAGATTTGTACAAGGTAAAAGGGATTTTGAATAAGGAAGGCTATCACTCCATTTTGCAACGCCATGCCATACCCTGTGGACAGCGCTTGATTGGAGCCAATTTCATCCTACAACAGGGCAATGACCCAAAGCACACCTCCAAATTATACAAGAACTATTTAGGGAAGAAGCAGCAGCTGGTATTCTATCTGTAATGGAGTGGCCAGCGCAGTCACCAGATCTCAACCCCATTGAGCTGTTGTGGGAGCAGCTTGACCGTATGGTACGCAAAAAGTGCCCATCAAGCCAATCCAACTTGTGGGAGGGGCTTCTGGAAGCATGGGGTGAAATTTCTCCAGATTACCTCAGCAAATTAACCGCTAGAATTCCAAAGGTCTGCAATGCTGTAATTGCTGCAAATGGAGCATTCTTTGACGAAAGCAAAGTTTGAAGGAGAAAATTATTATTTCAAATAAAAATCATTATTTCTAACCTTGTCAATGTCTTGACTATATTTTCTATTCATTTTGCAACTCATTTGATAAATAAAAGTGTGAGTTTTCATGGAAAACAAAATTGTCTGGGTGACCCCAAACTTTTGAACAGTAGTGTAGTTACTTATTTTTTTCTACAGTGGTTATGTTTTTGGCTTGTGTGGCATTTTGTATTTGTAAAATGCAGCATGATCTACATGAGGAGTGTTTTCTGGCGTTTTTCCCACAGGCTTCGCCAGAAAAAAAAAAAAAAAAGATACTACAAACTTATAACACTAACAGGAATTAAAGCGAAGGAAATATGCTTGAAACTCACGGCGTTTTTTTTTTACAAGCACTGTGAAAAAAACAAAAACAAAAAAAACCTTAGTTTTTGAAACAGTCCTTAAGGGGTTAAACATGCTAAATGTCAACACCTCAGGTGGGTGCAGAACAGGTTAAACTGAGGCTAATGTACAAGACTTTGCAGCTGCTGCACAGCGAACATGCCAGAGAACGTGGAGTTAATTCTGTCTAGGAAAAAGCGTGCACAGCAATGTGAATGAAGTCCCAGAAGGACAGTGTGAAAACAGACACTTAATTATAAGGTTGTTTAATTAAATAATTCAGAAGTCGGATAATAAATAAGATGGCCTGCCGTATCCTGCGCCCGCAGCGAAGGCACAAGCTCTAATGTGCGGAGATTAATCCAGTGACCATCTTGTCGACTGTACTGGCTAATGCCATTCATCAGCACAGGGACAACCCGCCAATGACTGCCTGCCATGGCTGGAGAAATTATGACCGCACATACATACCCGCAGCTCCTAACTCACTTCAGATGGCAAGGGTACGGTGACATACAGGATCCCACACAGCAGCATGGGAAGGCATGCTGTAATAGCTGCGGCTATTTGAAACAAGTAAAACTCAAATTTTTTTTTTTTTTTTATATTAAGATGAAAGCTCCAGACAGTACTTTGTGATGCCAGTGCTGGGATGGGACGGCACAAGGATTCTCTCTTTGAGTCGGTCTCATGCGCCCGCCACTTCGGAGCCTAATGGGGCAGATTTACTAATCTAGTTGTGCCAGAATATTGGGGATTATGCAGCAACCACACAAAGTGTTTCAGGTACTTTTGTAATATAATTGACAATGGGGTGAGGCTTAGTGGGAAAGGGGCAAGGCTTAATAGGGTTATCTGGAGAGCGAGTGTTATCTGAACTATTCCATGCGCTGGTTCAGCTTTACTATTGGCATACACCCTGTTCCCCAGAGGCCGCAATGCTCTCTCCCCCTCAATGTGGCATCACTGACTATCCTCTGCACGGGCATCAGTCCCATGGGGTAGAGTCGAGACATGTGACTGAGTCATAGCGTCAGTAAGGGAGGCAGAGGAATGGTCTTCTGGCCTCCCCAGCCGCACAGGTAAGGTTGGGGGCAATTGATGGTCCCTTCAATCACCTAATAAGTGGGTGCACTTCTACCTGAAGGAGAGACCACCAATATTCAGCAACATAGACAGGGATTCTTTACTGTAAGAGCAGCGAGGCTATGGAACTCACTGCCACAGGATGTAGTGATGGGGGATTCATTGTACACGTTCAAGAAGGCTCTGGATGCCTTTCATAAATGGAAAAATATTACAGGTTACTGGTTTTAGGTGAAGACAAATTGATTCAGGGTTTTATACCGACTGCCGGATTTGGAGTTTTCAAAGAATTTTTCCCCTGATCTGGGAAATTTTTTATTTTTTTGCCTTACTCTGGATCAACACTGTAGGGTTATAGGATGGACTTCATGGACCCGAGTCTTCATCCAACCTCATCAACTATATTTCTATGTAATATTAAAGTCCCAGAAAACCCCTTTAAATCATATCTTTAGTCCAATATAGGTTACACTGTTTTCCCAGACGCTGACATCTACACACTGCATCGGGAAGCATCTCATTTTACAGCCTGCAGTGAAATTGAATATCCGCTCATTATCACTAGTAGGCAGAGGATCAATGACAGGCCCATTATTCTGCCTCAGACACAAAAGGGAAAGTTTCAATATCAGTCACAGAGCGTAGCGAGGACCAAAGGTTATTCGGTGATGTCACTGCTCATCTCACATTCCAGAATCCATGGACTGGATTGTAAAGTAGTTCTGCCCTGCGGAAAGTAGTTTCACTGAGGTTCCAGGAAGTAAACAGAGCAGAGTACAAAATACTAAGAAATATAAAAAATCCATACCTTTCATTGAATGGATTTTTGCTGTCAATCTCTCTTCAAGGCTCTGTTCACACCTGCACTATGATTTCCATTTATAACAGCAACCAGTGTAGAGAAACCAATGGCACAGAGGGAGGGACGCCACTTACTTATATTGGGGTTTGTCATGTTGTTTTGCACTTGCTGCTACAGTTTCCTTCAAATGTGATGGCATCTGCAATGGAGACTTTGCTGCTAATGTGAACAGTGTCTAAGCTAATGACAGGAGGGAAGGAGAAAAATCTGACAGGACAGATGTCAGCTATTAGCAAAGACTTTACAGAGTATGGTGAAACGTAAGGGAACCAAAGAGCGGCTCCTTGACTAAACAAGTCTGTTCTCCCACTTGGTGCACAAAGTCTAACCTGCGTTTTCCCTTGTGAATGGGTGCCCCTATTGCTGATATATCAGAGCTTGTTGCAACAGTGAGGGTGTTGCAATTTGACTTCTTTGGAGCAACAGTGACAGCCCCATTGTTTCAAACAGCTCATTTGCATATTGAAAAAAAATGTGCCATCTCAGTGATAGAAGCAGCGATTCACAAGGGGAAAAAACACCATTGACAGGAGACCCTAAGCTACCTATCTGTGGGCTGGGCTGATATGCTTGGTTTTGGACTCAGTATCTGTAACACCTGCTATGTGAAATTATTCCTCCCATTGTTTACACATCATTTCCTTGGTCCACGGCCTGTATCTCTCCTTATCTTGCAAACGACAGATGACGTGACTCACTGCTCTCTGGAGGGGAGGGGGGCTGAGTTCGCAGATCACGCTTGCTCTCAGAGCTGTTATCTTCTGCTCTACGGTCTTGGCAATCAGTTTAGCTAATTCCAGTTTGCCGATAAAGGCTCTGACAGTGTAGATCTTATCTATGTAAACACAAAGAAAACATTGCATTTACAGCAAGCCTGTTGTCTGTCCTGGCAGCATGTAAGTGTTCTCCAAACCTGTGTAATGTAATAAACATGTACTGTGCATATTTGATCA
The DNA here is from genome assembly GCA_947044405.1 of Leptodactylus fallax. NCBI lineage: Eukaryota > Metazoa > Chordata > Amphibia > Anura > Leptodactylidae > Leptodactylus > Leptodactylus fallax. The sequence goes on along the minus strand of CAMRHE010000178.1, from coordinate 1,917,691 downwards.
TTATTATAGATTCTTAATAATCTATGGTAAAGGCAACGTTTATAGCCATTACCGTACTTCGTAGTGTTCCGTCCATCAAACAGACAAAGCCCGCCCACCAGCTTGTGGAAGAATACAGGAAGTGAGAGGAATAAATAGCAGGCAAACTGCTGTGAGAGAGACGGGAAAACCCCACATGCTATCAATAGCTATCATCCGAACAAAAGCCCAGCAGCTATTGCTCCTTCCTTCTCGACACAGAAGCACATTTGGTTTAGCAGAGTGCACATGTTTTCTCAGAGAGGAGGGAGTAAGGGGCTGATAACTTCAAGATCAGTTGTTGAAATTTTGGGGGACATAAAAGGAAACCTTTCAGGTGGTTTGGAACCACAGAACTGCCAGCATATGTTAACAACATGTGTAAATTACTGCCACCTGTACCCAATATCATGAGAAACTGACGTTATAAGTCCGCGGAGTCTGCTTCAGTGCATGCGCGCTATGTCTGGTAACGACAAGGTCAGAACACCTTGCTTCATCGCACATGTGTTTAATGTGCAGGGCATGCACAAAGAAACAAGGTGTACTGACGTCTCGTAATCCCAGGGTCTGGCTGCTGGAATTTATGGAGATGTGGAGTCTGGGACTGTTTCAAGAAAAAAAAAAAAAAGTTGCCATCTCCAAAATAAAATGACTTATTTTCCATTATTAATATTGTATAATTAATTATCTGTATAGTTGGTTACATATTTACTTACATAGGAATTCAATGACTGGCTTTTTAAATGAATTAGAGAATCTTTACTGCTTGTGACTGATCATGGCTGTCAGCCATTTGTGAAGGAGTCAGACTGTGCAAAGTCCCTGGTAATTGAGGTTTTACACTCTATGAACACGACCACGTGCTTTGTTAGTGTACTAGCCCTGTTTTTTTACAGATAGCACACTGATCCATTCCCATCTATTGCCCCATACACATGCCCATGTATTATCACAGGCCCGCCTATGCAGTGAGTCTGGGGCAACACTCAGGACAAGTTCTATATCTGTCCGTTTTGTGTCTCCCAGCTCACTAGATGAAGTGGATGGGTTCCTGGTGGGGGGGCACATGGATGTTATCTATATACCATCTGTGTGGTTTTGCAACAGTCCGTCGCCAATTACATAAATACATACTGGTGGTTTTGTGGCCCCAAATGACCCGACAGGTTCCCTTTAAGAAAAAGTTTGCATTAAATCCAGAAGTGGATCCAGCAGGATGGACAAGAACATTTCTTTACAAAGACAGGCGCCCCAGCAGCAGCATATTGCATATTACTGGAGATACTAGAATTCTTACGCCTTGATCAGACCCCCGTCGTGCATATTTGTGACTGTGTAGCCAACAGAAACACACCCTGACGTCCAGAATGAGCAGCTTCTACTATGGATTAGGTTAATAAAAATGGTCATTCTGCAAAATATAGAGCACAGTGTGGACTCAGGCCTAGCTGAGGGCATGTGTGAATCCTTAATATTACAGGCTGACCTCCTCCTAGGGAAGTAGAAGGATAAAGCTTGCCCTGAACCAGGACGGATGACATAAGAAGTGAAGGGAACAGGTAAACAGCCTCATTAGAGCTGTGGGTGGAAGCGGGTACAGCAGCTGGTTGTACAGCATGGGCAGAGAGTGGGTAGACACAGGTTTGCTGGGGAAAAAAAAAAAAAAAGCCATTCACGGTGTCAGTCTCGCACCAGGAATGCAGTTTCCAGGAAGAGTCAGAGCATCTGATCTATGTGTTGCCTGGATACCAAATACACAATAACTGCAGCGAGTGGCTGGCGCAGTGCATCACACACGTACTGTACACGCACAACACATTCACGCTGTGCATCCTCTTGTCTCAAGGAAGGAAAAAAAAATGCAACTGTATTCAACAAAATCCAGAAATCTCCGACAGGAAAAATCCAAGACTCCTCAATATCGATGTACTACATCCATGAGCATATACACCAAATCCACCCCACCTGTATATGGCAGATATTATCTGCTGGCCATAACTGACCACACAACATCTGTTCGCACAACACGCAGTAAAGCGCTGATTTCTGTAAGCAGATGTTGTTACCTTGGGTAGGCGGCTCTTTGATGTGGTGTTTGCAGCAGTGAGGCTCCGCTTTGTGTGTCACACAACATTTTGCAACGTCAGTACAGTTTTGGTAGTCTATCACCTGGCATTGGTAGCACTTCGCATTGTATTCAGTGACATATGTAGGCCATGGGGTGGGCAGGTGACAGCCATTCAGTTACATCGGCCTGTAAATAACATTACATTTCCCAAAATCTCCAGATTTTGCAGCACTAAATTTTTAGCACACGAGCAGGCGGCAGGAAATCATAATGTACATCTATATAGTGGACTGTTCACTTGGAAAAAAATCAGGCCCAACAACCGACTCTGACTCCTATTTTCCTACAGTCCGACTCCTTCATTTGGCTGACAGCTATGATCAGACAGCGGCAGGAAAGTTCCTCTAATTTCAGAAAAAAGCTAGTAATGAGAGGAACAGACTACCAAAAAGAGGCTTCAATGTCCCCCTCCCCCAAAACAGAAGAATCATGAAAGACTCCCCCCAAATAATCCAGTGCAGAATCCAGGACAGATGTCTAAAAGCGACTGACTGATTTTCAGTACAAGGGTATGGCAGAATTTGGCACTGAATCCTGTTTTCAACGGGAAGTAGAGATCAAAGCAGGACATTGAAAGAAATGAGTCGTGCTCGATCTTGCTGCGGATTCTGCTGCAGATTCGGCTGCAGATCCACTGGTATGACCCTGTCCAATTATTAGCCCTATTCATCTGAGCCTAGTCGTCGGGGGACAGCTGCGGCAGAAAACCGTAGGGATGGGAAGTGAAGAGGAATTTGACGTAGAAGTCTGCCTACCATCTTAGCCACAGTAACATGTCAGGACTACCTATAGTCAGCAAGAAAGTAAACATGGCTACATAAAAGGTATTTTCACATCTGGAGACTCCACTGCAGAAACCGCCAGAAATCGGCACAGAGAAAAGTTCTACATGGATGACTTTTCGCCCCACTGTTTTCAGTATGAAACCGACGGACATTATAGTCAATGGGGTCCACGGGCACCTGCTGTTTTAGCAGTCCAGCTCTCTGTTGTTCAGGGCCTTGTGTAGATGTGAACCTAGCCTAAGTATTTTTACATAAGAGACATTTCAGGAACTACTAAAAATAAATATTATATAACTAAAGATAATCTCAATCACACAAACCATCACATAACAAGGCCTAAAGATCATGCCAATGATACTTATTCATACTAAGGAGAGAGCTGTCCATTGTATAGCGGCTGTGCGCGATACCGCAGCTCAAGCCCTTTCATTTCAGTGGGTATGAACTGCAGCTCGGCCATGTGCCCAATGTATGAGATGGAACTGGCTGGAGGTGATCAGCAGGGGTACAAGGTGACAGATACCTACCGATCGGATACTGATGACCAATCCCTATATATCATAGTCAAGGAATACCCCCTAACTAACAGGAGAGAGTCTCCAGGCAACACTATCTATAGTTAGAGAACAAACATGATGTGTGCAGCTTGTTTATTAAGAGTCACTGAACATCCCCCCTCCTTTGCTTTCCCTACATTCCCAGATACCAAAATTCATTAGTTGCCTCCCATGGGCCTTATATTCCAGTTTTCATTTAATTTCAAGACAAGGAACACACTCTGCATATCAGCAAGCATGCCGCTGTAAATCATCCACTCACTGCACTGTAGGGGCTATGTACCAATACCAAGACCACATTGTACAGGCTATGTACCAAGAAGATCACTCAGCAGGGGCAATGTACCAAGAAGAAGATGGAAGAGCAGAGGCAATGTACCAAGAAGATGATCGCAGAGCAGGGGCAAAGTACCAAGAAGAAGATCACACTGCAGGGGCAATGTACCAAGAAGAAGATGGAAGAGCAGGGGCAATGTACCAAGAAGATGATCGCAGAGCAGGGACAATGTACCAAGAAGAAGATCACACTGCAGGGGCAATGTACCAAGAAGAAGATGGAAGAGCAGGGGCAATGTACCAAGAAGATGATCGCAGAGCAGGGACAATGTACCAAGAAGAAGATCACACTGCAGGGGCAATGTACCAAGAAGAAGATGGAAGAGCAGGGGCAATGTACCAAGAAGATGATCGCAGAGCAGGGACAATGTACCAAGAAGAAGATCACACTGCAGGGGCAATGTACCAAGAAGAAGATGGAAGAGCAGGGGCAATGTACCAAGAAGATGATCGCAGAGCAGGGGCAAAGTACCAAGAAGAAGATCACACTGCAGGGGCAATGTACCAAGAAGAAGATGGAAGAGCAGGGGCAATGTACCAAGAAGATGATCGCAGAGCAGGGACAATGTACCAAGAAGAAGATCACATTGCAGGGGCAAAGTACCAAGAAGAAGATGGCAGAGCAGGGGTAATGTACCAAGAAGAAGATGGCAGAGCAGGGGCAACGTACCAAGAAGAAGATCGCAGAGCAGGGGCAACGTGCTAAGAAGAAGACTGAATTGTAGGGTCTACATACCAAGACTAGAGACCGCATTGTAGGGTCTATGTACCAAGAAGACAACCAAACAGCAGGGGCTACCGTACCAAGCTGCAGATTGCCATGTACCAACAAGTAGACAGCATCGCAGGGGCTATGGACCAGGCTCAATAATCCTAAATATTTTTAGAATAGTTCATTATTTGAAGATCGGTGGGAGACCCGGGTGTTAGCTGTTTGAAGAGCCTGCAGCCTCTTCACTACAAAGCAGTGTCGTACATGGGTATAGTGGAGAGAGCGCAGCTGCAGCTTCAAATAGCCAATTCGTGGGGCTCAGACCTATCCTATAACAAGTTTTTATGTTAAACATATTTTTTTTAAGATTTTTTGATATGATATTTTCCATGTCACTGTGTAGATTTAAAAAAAATAAATAAATAAAAAAAAAAACTACTATAACCTGCGATTTTCTTTCTGGCCACCAAGTCTAATAATAGACTGATACTTCTGAGGTTTTCTTTTGCAGCAGTCACCTCATTTATATCACAGGCTGGATCACAATAAAACCCCTAAGATAACACCCATAGCGCCCCATCATTGTATACACTACTGACAATAGAGGATGTCACAGCTTATCTACTCCCAGTGCCTGCACAGGGCATGTCTAGAAAACCTTCCCATTGGCCTCAATGAGCCGGCTCCAGACTGTTGCTGCCTTATAGCCATGACTATGGCATGGCGTATTTGCTATAATTTAGACATATTTTACTCCAACGCAGGGTGAGATCAAGGCTGGTATAGAAAATGCCAGTCTTGATAAATCTCACCCATTGACTCTAATGGGAGAATTAACCATGGACATGCTCCTGGGAGGGGAGGCGCTTCGCTGTGCACATCACTTATTGTGAATACCATGATCTCTCCCGATCTCTCCCTCTCTCTCTCTCTCTCCGATCTCTCCCTCTCCCTATCTATCTATCTATCTATCTATCTATATATAAATAATGATACCATACCTGTCATTGTAATCTGCCATGTGCTGATAATCCAAGATGACTGCTGGGAAGTGAGCTACTTAGCCTCTTAGTTCTGGGTATTAGTAGTGTCCGAGTCCCTGTTTCCCTATCAATATACATGTGAGACAGGAAATATTGACTCCCTTCCCATTAAATGCATTGCATTCAGATGGTCTACGATGGCTGCAGGGGAGCCGTGGTCTGATGTGGAGCTGGGTTGTATAACTAGATGTAAACCTAAAGCCTGCACTGCAGCAGGATCATGATCGAGTGTACTAGTGAGACCAAAAGCAACAACCTCAGCAGTTCAGCCATCAATCTGAATATTGCCTAATAACAGCATCTCCAGCGCTGGAGGCCGACACATCAGAAATACTGTAAACTACAGTAGACAAGTGATATGGAGAAGAAACGCTCACGCATAGCTTTAAAGGGGATCCCCTGCTTTCTATAAATAACTGCTATGGAAATAAGCACATGGACACAAGTAGTAATATAGCAAGTATACTTGGTTCTCCCATAAAAGATCCATGGCCTTAAAGAGGACCTGTCGCCTCTTCTGACATGTCTGTTACTAAATGTATTCACCATGAAATAACTTTGGAGCATCTTTCCTTATAACTCTGTGTTGTGCCATTCCTCTGTTACTCCTCCTAGAAATTCAAGAATATATTGACAAATGGGTGTAACAATTCCCCTTGTCAAAGGGGTGTGACCCTACACAATCTGATTGGATGGTGTCAAAATATATAAGGACATGACCCAAACCGGTAACACCCAGCTGTCAATTTATCCATAAATTTCTAGTAGGAGTAACAGAGGAACAACCTCATAAAGTTATAAGAAATATGCTACAGAATTGTTAGTTCATGGAGAATACAAGTATTTACTAAAACAGACCTGTCAGGAGAGGTTTCGGGTTCTCTTTGGACTGATACCATACCTATATGACTGTCCCATTTTATAAATAGACGTGCAGAATTTCCTGTTATAACTTCTATTAATTCTATGTGAATTTGTATGTCTCATTACATAATGCTCCTTCCCTCGAAACACTGCTCCAGAGACACCATATGACAGCACACAGGTGACCTTCATTCTCATTACAATGCCACACTACAAGCGCCATTCCCAGAGCCAAAAACTTACACCCATAAAAATCTATGGGCCTATCCTTAGGATATCAGATTAGTGGGGTCTGACACCTGGCACCCCTACTGATCAGCTGTTTTAAAGGCTGGTGGTGAATCACCAAGTGCTCCGATCTCTTCAATGTATACATCATACCATCCACCTGTACGCTTTCTATTCAGTAGGGTGAGCGCCATGACCCCTTCAAACAACTGATCGTCAGGGGCGCCAAGTGTCAGACCGCCGCCAATCACGTATTTATGGCCTACCCTAATAATAGTCCTGAGTGGTTAGATCCTCGAAAACCACTTGAACCCTCTAGGAAATGTTTTCCAAGTAATGCTTATTTATACCGCTGCAGAAGAATTACGACTACCCAATTCACAGCATTCTCCAGAGCCCTGTAATGTCATCCCAAGAGCCCGCACTCCATGAGATCTTGCCGTGAGGAGCTGTAATTTACAACGGGAGGAGGATTTGTTAGGGAATTCATGTCAAGCTTCTATGTAAGGGGAAGAGACCTGGGTTACTCCTGCCTTGATCTAACCAATGTATTCAGAGACAGACTGGTTGCTAGGCCATGCAGGCCGAGTGTGGCTGATAGGCAGTATATCCCCTAGCAACCAACCGGACAAAGATCACATGAGGTCCAGACACAGAGGGTCACATATATTTATCAGAGGATAGCATGCCAGGATCACACATGGCCAAAAGACATTTTATACAGCCATTTTTAATTTTTTTTCCTCCACTAAATCAGTCAGCAAAATATTTTTTCTAGTTCGGAGAAATTTCGCACGTGGGGATACCTAACATGTTTGTTTTTATATGTTGTCTGGGATATGGGGTTGACTTGAATTTTTGTGATTTTTAAAGCATAACTTAAACTTTGACAACTTTGGTTTTTGATCCCTGCTTCTCATTTTCTCATTGTGTACGGAGAACGGGTTTGTATGAAATGAAGAGAAAAATAGGGTGGGGGGAGAGTCACTTCACAAGGCTACATCTCAGGCTTTATAAAAACATAGAAACTTGCTTTTGGCGTCATATGAAAGCGGAGATTCTCATCTTTCATATAACACTAAGGATGCACAGATTTACAGAGACATCACTGGTTCAAAATACACTCGGGATTGGGATACTTATATGCAGCTGAGATAAGAATCTCCACTTTCATATGACACCAAGAACAAGTTTCTATGTTTTATATTGCCTGAGATATAGCCGTCCCCTCAATTTCTCTTCACCTCACACAGCCTTATACTCCGTACACAATGAGAAAATGAGAAGCAGTGACACCTCTCAATACAGAAACAAGTAAAGAGTGAAAAAATGCAGGATTTCACAGAAAGGAGCCAAAATTTGTTAAAGTATATTACAAAATGTATTAATGACACAAATACTGCCAGAAAAACAAAAGCTGTCAAAGTTTAGTTACACTTTAAAAAACATAAAAATTCAAGTCAAGCCCATTTCCCAGACAACATATAAAAACAAACATGTTAGGTATCCCCACGTGCGAAAGTGCCCGAACTATGAAAAAATATTTCTGTGAATGCTGTAGCGGGGGGAAAAAAATGGCTGAATAAAATGTCCATCGCTCCATGTGTGACAGGCCTGGTAAGCTTTCAGTAGGCTTCCAGCTGTCATAGTAATCGATTGGGACATCTGATATCTGGTGGCGATATCATGCAATCTGATGGACTCATGTGCGGCTGCTCTTCACATGCCTTGGCCACAATTGACCAAGGCAACTGTTGAGTAAAATGTCAGCATTGCCACCAGCAGAGATCAATAGCTTATGGCTCTTAGTCAGTTTCTAAGCTGTGCTAGGTTTAAAATGCTGACATTCACCATACTATTAAAACAGATGTCAGGAATGTGCTAAATTCCACCCCAAAAATGTATCCCATTTTGGGCATTTTATCATGGCAGAATTTGGGAAGGTCCAATGCTGATTTTCCACAACGGGAAACCATTAGAGGGTAGACAGAGAGCTTGGGGCAAATTCACAAGCAGCATATTAGTAGCAGATTTGTTAGTACTATATACGTGCTTGTTCCTATAGCATGTGCATGGATCCCTGTAAGCCCCATGAAGTTGAATAGGACAGCTACAGACACCTAGCACACCCCAACAGAAAAAATGTCCTTCCTATGAAGTGCCCTACATATTAGTCAAGGTCTAGTCACACTAGTCAGTGCTCCGTAGGCACGAGCAGGCACCGCTCTCCTGTTTAAACACACTTATCAAGAAAAACAAGGCCGCAGTCACTGCAAGAAACCCTGCTTTGTATTTAAGAGGAATGCAAGGTCTTACACCCATGAGATCATTGGTATGCCTCATATTCCTCCCCATCAATGATACTCCAAGTTCACATATCACAAGGCATTATGGGAAAGGAGCTGGGGAGCTCATGCGCCCTCTATTGGATGTAATAAATCCTCAATTTGCTTTTGACTCACCGAGCCTTGAGACAGCAAAAGGGATTTTAGCCAAGCCAATTTCACTTATCTGCATACAGCGCTGTTTCCGGATCGTTGTCCTTCATCAGTACAGAGCAAAGTGAATTGGCTGGCTTAGTGGGAGGCAATGAGTGGGTTAGGGACAAGAATCTCTCACATTGAGGAGAGCACCAGTAAAGGTGTGTAGAGATTTTAATTGCCTTTTGCCCTCTACTTAGCATCTACATATCACAAGGCATTATGGGAAAGGAGCTGGGGAGCTCATGCGCCCTCTATTGGATGTAATAAATCCTCAATTTGCTTTTGACTCACCGAGCCTTGAGACAGCAAAAGGGATTTTAGCCAAGCCAATTTCACTTATCTGCATACAGCGCTGTTTCCGGATCGTTGTCCTTCATCAGTACAGAGCAAAGTGAATTGGCTGGCTTAGTGGGAGGCAATGAGTGGGTTAGGGACAAGAATCTCTCACATTGAGGAGAGCACCAGTAAAGGTGTGTAGAGATTTTAATTGCCTTTTGCCCTCTACTTAGCATCTACATATCACAAGGCATTATGGGAAAGGAGCTGGGGAGCTCATGCGCCCTCTATTGGATGTAATAAATCCTCAATTTGCTTTTGACTCACCGAGCCTTGAGACAGCAAAAGGGATTTTAGCCAAGCCAATTTCACTTATCTGCATACAGCGCTGTTTCCGGATCGTTGTCCTTCATCATGAAGGACAACGATCCGGAAACAGCGCTGTATGCAGATAAGTGAAATTGGCTTGGCTAAAATCCCTTTTGCTGTCTCAAGGCTCGGTGAGTCAAAAGCAAATTGAGGATTTATTACATCCAATAGAGGGCGCATGAGCTCCCCAGCTCCTTTCCCATAATGCCTTGTGATATGTAGATGCTAAGTAGAGGGCAAAAGGCAATTAAAATCTCTACACACCTTTACTGGTGCTCTCCTCAATGTGAGAGATTCTTGTCCCTAACCCACTCATTGCCTCCCACTAAGCCAGCCAATTCACTTTGCTCTGTACTGATGAAGGACAACGATCCGGAAACAGCGCTGTATGCAGATAAGTGAAATTGGCTTGGCTAAAATCCCTTTTGCTGTCTCAAGGCTCGGTGAGTCAAAAGCAAATTGAGGATTTATTACATCCAAGTTCACAGACAACCACAGAAAGCATCCACAAATGAGTCTATGTGAAGTCTGTACAAGGCTCAAAGAGCCGTCAGCTGACAGTAGCTCATGGTAATACACAGCCACAGGCAGCAACAGCTGTAATGTCCGGCCCGCTGCGTCCTCCTAGAGTGCTATGACAGATCTGTGGGATGCCTGGAATTGTAATGAACGCTCCGGTACATACCAGATAGATTGATCCCATATCATACATGTATATAGGGAAATGGGAAGACCTGCATGTACTGAACCCAACATTATTCTATGGGTAGCACAAATAGATGTACAGATGGACCTTGCTTGTATATAGGATGCTACCTCCTTAGTGCACCTGCCTACGTAACCCATAGTGACCAGCCTTAAAGGGGTTGTTCAGTTTCAGACAAATATCAAGAGAAAGGTTATTGTTTGCATAACGAAAAGTTATATAAATTTTCCAACATACATTCTGTAACATTTCCTTATAGTTTTCTAGATCTGTCCATGGTCATGTGATGGACACACAGGTGCACAGCTCGGTACAGGACGGAGCGCTGTGCCTACAGAGGTATAGGGGGTGTCACTACACAGTCTGACAATGCCCAATCACTACTGACATCAGGCTATGTAGGGAAACACAAGGAGTATGACTAAATTGACATCTGGGTGTTACTATTCGCCTTGTTAAAGTGGCGTGTTCCTACATAGCCTGACTATGTCAGTACTAAGTGGACATGGTCAGACTGTGTAGGGACAGACCCCTTCAACAAGGAGAATGGTAACACCCAGATGTCAATTTATTCAAACACTCTAGGAGGAATAACAGAGGAACAGCCCAACACAAAGGAAACGTGACCCAAATTTCTGCAAGCCTCAGTCAGATGAGAGGGTACAGTGGCAGAAATTTCTGCAACAAAACGGCTGTGTATGAATATACCCTTACATTTCAGCTTATGTACAACTTGTATGTTGGCTGGAGATATATATACACTACAGGAGCAATAATGGAGATAGCATCGGTTCACACTAGCGTTGACTGTCCGCTGTTCTAGTCCATCAAGAGACCTGAACAGCCAGTGGACTGCTAAAATAGCGATTACATATGGAACCCGATGGACCCCACTGACTATAACGGGTTTCGTCAGGTGTCCATTTTTTTTAAACTGAAAGCGGTGGATGATAAAGTTGTGTGTGTAGGACCTTAGCACATGCCTATATAAGGCAGACATTGCGACAGTCTCCTATGGAGACTCTGACACAAATGTGAACATAGCCTTACAGATGATATTCACAGTTTATTCATAGTGCCATTCAGGACTTGGAGAGCCAGGTAACCACTGGAAGAATAAGTTCACAAGGGATGGAAATGTTTCGGATCTTACCAGTGGATTAGAATACCAGTAGTGGATGCGCTGTTAGTTTCCCAAATAACCCTGTTGCAAACATCTTTACACTTACCTAGAGATGAGTCTGATAAGTCATCTCTGGTGCTCCCGTCACCTGCGCAGGTGTTCACCGAGCATACGCCTGAGGTGCATGCGCACTGAAGTTGGGGTATGCTCCGGCTTCACCGGCACAGGCGCCAGGAGGAAAGATGGTTGGTTATTTTTAATGCAGACACAGGCAGCTTTACAACTGAGCCATTTAGGACCCTAGACCACCATCCCATAAGGACCTGTGAGTAGATTGGTGTCCCCAATCATCCTGACAAGTTCTCTTTAAGGTTGCTGCACAAGTGCCATTTGTGGACATGAAGGTTATATTCAGCAAACTGTGATTCAGACTCAAGCTCGGTGTCAGTGTATCATGTGTTTCATAGCCATGTGAAATTCACCGCAAAAGTAGAAGAGAGGATACTGACCAAAAGTAAAGTAAATGAAGTGAACTTGCTCCACTGACAAATGTAACCAAGAGCTCCACCTAATATTTTTGTCCTGCAGGAAGTTGGCATAATGGGCGGCTTTGTACATGCTCTATTAGATGAATTCCAGTCAATGCCTCCCTTGTTTTCTTTAGTCTGGCATGGGCTCTGAAGACAAAGACTGGGAAGCTCTCATCCGAGCTCACTGCACCGCTGCTCGAGTCAACCCGTGGCAAACAGGAAAACAAGCGTACAGCTTCCATGACTGTGTCCAGAGGCAGAATACAGACACTGTACTGTAACATTACATAACATGGTACAAACAGGGCACAGTGCTGCCAGCATTACCATATTATCTCAGAGGTCACATCTCATGGAACAAAGCCCTCTTATAACTAATGGGACTTCAGCAAGGTGATAGCAAAAATATCCAATGACACCGCCAATGATGATAACAGGGCACCTCACCGCAGCCAAGTACAGTGCCTTAGATGCCAGTCACCAACACCGGTGCATCACCAGAGACCGTCAGTGCCATAAAGACACAAGGTGGCCATACACTTTATATAGCTGTCAGCCAAACACTCACTCAGCCAATAGCTATCCCCAAAATAAGGCATGTTCAGCTGAGCATGCATGTGTTCTCAATGAGCAGAAAAGTAAGCCGCTGCCAGACACTTCTAGAGGCAGCTTATCTCCCCTGAGAACAAACAGATCAGGCATACTGAAATCCAACATGACTGATCCATCTTCCCTCTTGCCACTAGGAAGACTCAGGACACGGCCATACCAAATCAGTGGGTTTAGCAGACATTCATCTAATGTACGTGGCCACATGGGTAGTCAGGGATGTTGTTGTCCAGTCCCGGTCCTTGTTGATGCTACCGAAGTGATGACAAGCCTGACAACCCTTGGGACCGCTGCAGCAAAGACTGACAGGGAACACCAGAGTGGCAGAGCTGGAACAACATGGGATTTATCAGGTGACTAATGGGCCTTTTATTATTTCATGACCTCATTCGCTACCCCCACACCGAATTATTGATGAACCCTGAAAACCCCTTAAGATTAAAACAAGGCTGCCCAAATTCCAATGCCAGTCAATTCACCTCCTTACTTGCTGCTACCATTGTTTTATATGGGTTGTCTTTAAGACATCTGCTCTACTGAGGCATTTGGATGGTCTCCCCCCTCCATTAGCCACAAATAAAGGGCTATTGAAGGAAAAATACAAGATTCGCCACCAGGTCAGCTTGATGACTAAACACCACCAGCGACTTTTGCTTGCAGCCTCGTGCCACCACAATCTATGACTTCTCTTACACAGTTGTATTTGGAGTCCCCTGTAAAACTATGCTTGTCGTGTTTCACCAACCAAGGCCTGCAGAACCAGACATGGATGGACAAAAAAAGAAAACACATTAACACATAGGTAACAGCTGTAAAATATAACCCAGTCAAAAGAACGCAGCACAGCCCCATAGATGTAAGACTGGCACTGTAATGAACACAAGAGGCTGAAAAATAGATCCACTCGCATACTATTCTAAGACAGCCGCTAAGGGAAGGATATAATCATACAGCAGAGCAAAGCTCAAGATCGCTCTGGTAAAATACCCTTATTTGCTTTCAGCTGCCTTCTCCAAACTAAAAGGTTTGCAGGCATTCACAGACCAGGCCTGTAAATATTACTGACAAAATATAAGTAACTGCAAACCAAAAGCGGTGCAAAGTCTCATCAGCGCCGCTACAGTAAGTAAAACCGCAACCCACCATATAAAGGGCCATGAAAGGGTTTGCCCAAAAGCAATAACATGGCTCACTGGTAAACCCAGCACCGCATTGACGCTCCCGCCGCTCTTCTTTATTGTCCTATAATGGCGCCACGGTGACCACGCACACATGACGTGACTGCTGAAGCCAAATACTGGAGCCAGGACGCCAGCAAAAAGTGTACAGAGCCAGAAGTACATAGCTTTGTACACCGTGCAGTAACCAAGTCATGCACTGTCTGACCACTGCTCCATTCACTGGGGGTCTGAGTTGTTGGACACCCACTGATCCTATGAATAGGATAACTTTTGGGGGAAAACCCCTTTATAAAGGGATTTTCCAGCCTCTCAAGCATGTTTCACCTATAAGTTAGGTCATCTGCATCTTATCTCTGGAGTCTGACACCCAGAACCCACACAGATTAACTGATGATCCATAGGATAGTAGATAACTTGCAGATGGGCTGAAATGAGTGGGTGTCAGACATTAAATACTACACTCCATTCTTTCATCTTGAGCACCAGAAACAGCCAAAGTACAGTGCTCGGCTATCTCTGCGCTCCCAGTGAACTGAAGGGAGCGGTGCATGCGCTGTCCAACCACCACTCCATTCACAAAGTCCCCCTTTCTCCTGATCAGTGGAGATATGAGTGGTCGGCCCCCCACTGATCAGCATGTTATCCCCTATCCTGGAGGTACCTGCTGGGATCCCCACTGTTGGCAAGAACGGGGGGTTCCTGGGTGTCCTGTGTTAATGGAGTGGTAGTGAGCATGGCACATCCACCATTTGATTCACTTCTACAGGCAGAGGTATAAAGTGAGTCTCTTTCTGCCTCCCATTCATTTCAATGGGGTTTGTAAGGCGGAATCTGCCTGAAGATAGGTCATGACACTTTTATCTCCCTAGCTGAAAAAAAATCAGCTAAAGGAAAAAATCTGCTCCAGACTCCCACTGAAATAAATGAGAAAGTTCAGAGGCGAATTCTACCTCAAAAAGGGTAACCACTTTAAGAAATGTCTAAGATGCCATAAATGATTGTGTTTGTGCCAGGGAGCTCTAAACACCCCTTACCCTAACTTTTCACTTTTAGGTAGTGGACTGAGCCGGGGTACAACATGAATCTTGCTGCAGGATCACAACATGGATTCACAACAGATTTTACCTTATGCATTGCAAAAAAAACTGCTGAGAAAATTTGCCACTTTTCCGTACAAACCCGCCCATGCTGCTATTTGCTTAGAAATATTGGATTTTCTGACTGGAATCAAAAAATAAAATAGCCACTTCATGAACAGACAAAATTTGGGTGGACTCTCTGGGTACTCTATTTTCATTTTTCATCTTTACTCTGTGTTAATATTCCTGGGGCTTCCAAACAATTGACGCCATTCTGCAGATTTAAGAGACACTTTACAATGGTGGTTATTGTACAGGAGGGGTCACTTATATAAGGGATGGGGCCGCATGTTATTTTCGTAACACAGAGTCATCTGCTGCAAAACAGGGAAATGTCATACATCCTATGACTTTCCACAAGTAACAAGTCAGTTCTTATACAAGAGGGTATTTTTAATATATTTACCCTTTATTGTGCAAAAAAAAAAAAAAATCCTTTAGGATTCTTTAATTCCCATAAATAAAAAGAAACAGGGTACATTTACTGAAGGGGTGCCCCTTCCAAACCTGCACTGAGTAGCCAATAGACATTACATAGTCACTCAGCTGACAGCTATTCCTCCAGACTACTCACACACACATGCAAGCTCATCTGGCCAAGAATGCACATGTTCTCAATAGGGAGGTGGTAATAAGCAGCTGTCTGACACATTGAGGAGATTTACTATTACTTCTAGGCCAGAAAACTGACATAAATGGGAATAACTGTAGCAGATCTTCGTCGCAAAAAGGCCTGTGCTTCAAAGATGTGCTGCTTCTTCTACTCCGGTTGCCATTTTTTCCAAAAAAAAAAAAAAAAACAGGCAGAGCGAAGATACCTTGGCCTGACAAATTCACTATAACGCACGAACTGGCCGGCGGTGCAGGGAACTGCAGCATGGCTGAACTCCATGATGGCTTACCTAGAGATACGCCATTACTTCTTATGATAGAAAAGCCTTTTAAAGCAGGGATATTCACCAGCTGTCCGGACCACTGCTCCTAGCGGCAGAGAGAAACACTCATCTCCCGACCAATATCCCATAAGCCTTAATGCATTGCAATAACGGCAGCAGGAATCAGCAATCCCACTATTGTAAGGTGTCTGGGTTTAGTTAAGAGCGGTCAGGAGAGGAGTGTATCTCCCAATCGCTGCTAGTGCCCATTCTTTGTGGGGGACACTTAAGAGCGTTATACTGTCGACCAAAGACTGTTGGGTCGATAGCTTTCTAAACATGTATAGTCTTAGCAGGGTTAGGGTAGGGCTACATGACAACATGTGTCACGCAATATAAAGTTGCACTGAAGTCGTACATCAAATATTCCTGTGTATCTCTATGGTGCCACATCACAACATGCAACACTATGCGAGTGCAACGCAACAGTCACAGAAAATCCAAACTTGTTGGATTATGGTCGTAGGTTGTGTACAACTTTTTCTTTTTAACCAGACTTCCATAGAAGTTGCAATGGACTTACTCACATGCAACATGTCCATGAGCTGACTTTTTTTAGCCTGTAAAAGCAAAGTTCTGACCATTAGATTAAAGGGTCAATGTGGAGAGTGTATACTGTGTCTACAGTCAGCTAACTGGTAGAGATGTCAGTCACCCACTGCGCTAACACCAAGCTTTTCAAAGAGCTGCAGGGGGCTCGACCTGTATCTCACATGACCGACCCTGCTCTACCTGAAGTACAAGCTGCAGGAGTAGAGCAGGGCAAGGTCACAAGGCAAAGAGTCAAAGCATCAGAGGAGCAGGCTGGAATAGCAAACTTCCAGTCCTACTTCGTTCCAATGTGAAGCTTTCACATCACTGCGGAGGAACCAGAAGCCTTTCTATTGCAGCCTGCTCTGCTGAAAACTTCGATATGTGACCAACACCTATAAGATTTATCTTCCATACATAATCCCTTAATAGAGACCAAACTTTCTCATTTTGGCAGGACCGACCAATAATCTAATAAATATGAGGTCCTTCTGAAAGCAGATTTTAGTGGAAATAAGGGTTGGGCTATTGAATTTTAACATGTCCAATCCTTCAGTTCTCAGGGGAGTTAGGCCCCTTGGAGATGACCGTGTGATTTTTCAGTGTGGCATCCGTGTTTTTCCTGGATAGCATACTGACCCATTCATTTCCTATGGGCCAAAGCACACTACTTTGTATTCCACGGATCAGTGTGTGGGCTGAGAGTCTGTGCCGCAAAACTCAGAGCAGGTCCTACTCTGCTCAGTGTCTGCGGCAAGGACTCGCCCATAGAAGCCTTTCGGAGACTAAAAACCACAGATGGCACAAGGATGTATTCCATGTGTCATCCGTATTCGTGGAACAGTTACTTAGCTACACACACTTTTTTTTTTTTTTTTTTTTGCTTCAGTGCGGATCCGCAAATACGGATAACACACTGAAGCAATACTGTCCATTTTTGCAGACATACGGCACTGATGCTGAAGACACACGGTCCTCAAAAACTGAACAGTATTTTGCAGACCACAAAATATACATGGTCGTCTGCAAGTAGTCTTAGGCTAACCCAGAGCCTTTACAAATTATGGTGGAAAATAAGTATTTGGTCACCTACAAACAAGCAAGATTTCTGGCTCTCACAGACCTGTAACTTCTTCTTTAAGAGGCTCCTCTGTCCTCCACTCATGACCTGTAGTAATGGCTCCTGTTTGACATTGTTATCAGTATAAAAGACACCTGTCCACAACCTCAAACAGTCACACTCCAAACTCCACTATGGTGAAGACCAAAGAGCTGTGGAAGGACCAGAAACAAAATTGTAGACCTGCACCAGGCTGGGAAGACTGAATCTGCAATAGGCAAGCAGCTTGGTGTGAAGAAATCAACTGTGGGAGCAATAATTAGAAAATGGAAGACATACAAGACCACTGATAATCTCCCTCCATCAGGGGCTCCACGCAAGATCTCACCCCGTGGGGTCAAAATGATCACAAAAACGGTGAGCAAAAATCCCAGAACCACACGGGGGGACCTAGTGAATGACCTGCAGAAAGCTGGGACTAACGTAACAAAGGCTACCGTCAGTAACACACTACACCGCCAGGGACTCAGATCCTGCAGTGCCAGACGTGTCCCTCTGCTTAAGCCAGTACATATCCAGGCCCGTCTGAAGTTTGCTAGAGAGCATTTGGATGTTCCAGAAGAGTATTGGGAGAATGTCATATGGTCAGATGAAACCAACAAAGTAGAACTGTCTGGTAGAAACAGAACGCGTCGTGTTTGGAGGACAGTGAATGCTGAGTTGCATCCAAAGAACACCATACCTACTGTGAAGCATGGGGGTGGCAACATCATGCTTTGGGGCTGTTTCTCTGCAAAGGGACCAGGACGACTGATCCGTGTACATGAAAGAATGAATGGGGCCATGTATTGTGAGATTTTGGGTGCAAACCTCCTTCCATCAGCAAGGGCATTGAAGATGGAACATGGCTGGGTCTTTCAGCACGACAATGATCCCAAGCACACCGCCAGGGCAACGAAGGAGTGGCTTCATAAGAAGCATTTCAAGGTCCTGGAGTGGCCTAGCCAGTCTCCAGATCTCAATCCCATAGAAAACCTTTGGAGGAAGTTGAAAGTCCGTGTTGCCCGGCGACAGCCCCAAAACATCCCTGCTCTAGAGGAGATCTGCATGGAGGAATGGGCCAACATACCAGCAACAGTGTGCGCCAACCTTGTGAAGACTTACAGAAAACGTTTGACCTCTGTCATTGCCAACAAAGGATATAGAACAAAGTATTGAGATGAACTTTTGTTATTGACCAAATACTTATTTTCCACCATAATTTGCAAATAAATTCTTAAAAAATCAGACAATGTGATTTTCTGGATTTGTTTTCTCATTTTGTCTCTCATAGTTGAGGTCTACCTATGATGACAATTACAGGCCGGCCTCAACTTTTTAAGTGGGAGAACTTGCACAATTGGTGGCTGACTAAATACTTTTTTTTTCCCCACTGTATGTGTATGAAGTGGAACAGCTATTAGCCAAACATTAGCAGTAGTGATTGTGATAACTAGCACAACCTGCAATACAAGACTCAAAGCCGTCCTAGGGACATGACAACTATGGATGCCACATGTTACTAAGTACCCAAAGTTGTCACGTCACCAGAACTATCTGCATTTGTATATGCCAAGTCAGAATCCGCACTCTACCTTCAGTCAAGTGAATATAAATGCTCTCTCCATATTTTAGCAACCTCCAAAACAGGGTCAGCGCTTCTAAAACACACACACAGCGATACTTCCTCTTAGGAATAGAACGCTTTCCATTTACTACTGAAAAATTCCTCCAGCAAAGGGGCTAATTGTTCTCCAGAGAATCACTGGGGTATACTAAATCGCTGGAAAAAAAAACAAAACACGAAGGACTCCGTCATTGTCTGTCGTGTATTTTCATCGATATGCAACAACTTTGCTGAAATCCCTCCTTTAAGATCCAGGCACTGGAAACCTGAGGACATGATGCAAGAACATTAACCACAACTCCAGCTCGGAGCCAAGAGCTATTCAAGCTAAGCAGAAGAAAACTCTACATGGCACATAACCACATGTACTTAGAAAGCACACGCTGAAAGCTCGAGGACAGAGGAATGCCGGATGGGCTTTATGGTATGTACAACTCGGAAATATTTAGGAAGGAGTCACATGACAAGTATATATGTCAGGATCCCGTCAAGCCAACCCCATGACGGAACTACTGGATCTAAAGCGCTACCAAACAAGTACTGTGGCCAGTTACTCTGCAGACAAGGAGGAAAAGATCTGATATAACTTGGGGTGACCTTCAATATAAAAAAAAAAAAAAAAGTGACTGCCCCCTATTGTTCAACATGATCACAATCTTCATCCTACTCATTAAAAGTGGTTGCCCAGGATTTCCAAAAATCTGGCTTAGGCCAAGGCCCTACATAGTGATATGCAACTAAAAAAACGCTCTGGAAAAAACGCAGTAAAAGCGCATTGTATTTATTCTCTGCTTTTTTCCTTCCCCTATTAAATCTATAGGGAAAATGCTTGCAATACTGCAGCTAAAACTAACATGCCGTGACCTGAACAAGCAGCTTTTTTGCAGCAACTTTTTGCTGCAATGTGTGGAGGACGACCAAAATCTCATTCACTTTGCCGATACTGTTAAACGCAGCATTTTTTTCCCCACTGTGTTTTTGCAAGAGCCAAAAAACAATGCGTTCCTGCACCGTGGGGCCTTAGCCTATGGCCACGTGTAGAGGTACACTGTGGGGTACCTGCTGCGGGACAGCCACAGCAGACCTGCTCTTGGAAAGACCAAGCTGTTTTTTGCCACAGGATTAACCCCTGCGGCTAGAGAGGTTTTCAACCTGAAAAACTGCTGCAGAATACACACCAATAATTGACATATGCTATTCACAAGGGGAAAGCACTGTGTGGTTCAGGGGACCCTACCCTATTTATCTGCAGGGCTGGGACGTTATGCTGGGTTCTGCTGACAGACTCCCTTTGTAAACAACAAACCATTATAGTGGGATCCACAGAATCTCACATCTATAGTGACAACAGGAAGGCCTAACTATCTTTTCATTCAGACTTCATTCCTGACCCTACCATACACACCTCTATGGGGAGAGTGAAATTAGCCACCGCTGAGAACCAAAGGATCAAACATGTTGAAATCTAGCAGCCCCATCTTTTCCTCAATAACATCTAGAGAGTTAGGACACCGCTCATAAATGTCAGAAAAGTGACCCTTTCCACAGAAATCAGTCATTTTTATAACGTGCATGTCCAGCTGAATTCTCCAATAAAAAGTGAAGCGTGAGTTGGTCTACAACATTTGGCAAAATCCCTATTTGCAGATATAATGTACGTAAACCGTCATATATATCCAGAAAACCTTCTATAGCTACAAGTTCACATATAAGTACCAGTACAAGCGAGTATATATAAGTCATGTGGGTCAGTACGAAGGACATTGTAGAATATACGGAGACCTGAGACATCTCAGGGCAAGGTACAGGTTGTTGTACACAACATTTTAGATGCCACGTCCCGATCCTTGGTGCAGGACTGCCATCGAAGACAACAAAACTACAATAGGATGAGGCATTTACTTAACCAGCTCAGCAGGTTAGAGGGGCTGTTTGCATTAGAAAACCCATTTCCATAGTCCATATTAAAGCATTCACGGGGGGGGGGGGGGGGGAAAGGTCTTAGCTTCAGGATCTCAAGTCTTACCAAAGTTGAAGCCAATTCTGGAGAACCGGTCCTGCAATGCACAATGTAAATGAGAATAGTAGCATTCCTTATGGCGGCAAGCAGGGGAACAACATGTGCCAGTTTTCACAAAGCTTATCGCTAAGGGTAGACACTTTGTGATCCGGAACCCTTGTAATAAACAGGGATTGTACACAGGGCTGTGAATTCTGGTAGGCCAAACCACCAACTGCGACTTCTTCATAAATGGCTGGCCACCATTGTCAGACAAAAGCATAAGTCTCCTCGAATTCAGCAGAAACTAGTGACTGAACGAACATCAGTATGCTGCAAGCTAGCACCTATTTAATATACAATATCAATAATTGGAGAAAATAATTAGGACTAATTCACTTTAATTTGAGGTCAGACTCTGAGTCAGAAACTTTTTTTCCTTCCTACTGATGCCGACTCCACAGCCCGGATTGTACAAAGTGGAGAATGGTGTTCCTCTGTTATACCTCCTGGAAATTTGTAAACAATTTTACATATGGGTGATACCATTCCCCAGGTCAAAGGGGGTGAATTCCTACATAGTCGCGCGCTGATTAGACAGCATCAGGCTGTATAGGAATATACCGTCCAAGTGGTAACACCCAGTTGTCAATTTATTCTAGAAGGAGTATCAGGGGGACAGTATAATACAGAGCTGCCCCAGAACTATTATATGATGGGGAACAGAATAGCAATAAAGTTCCTCCTTAACCTCAACTGCTATTCTCACACCAAAGAAATCTGGCGCAGAGACAAGTAAACCCTGGCCAGGATTTGTCAGCGGCTTTGCCTGCCCCACATGCCAGGCATCTTTGAGCAGACTGAAGACATACCGCCATGTCTGCTGTAGTCGTAACAATACTTACTGCTGTCATCTTCTGGGCCACCCCCGACCACAGTTACTTATTCTTGGATCAGAAGAGACAATACAGTATCCAGGAGCTACACAGTCATTTACATGTGAATGGTGGAGGAACCATTAAATACACTGGAGGAATAGAGCAATAATACATTCATAAGAAAGGATTCTTAAATAAGAAGCTCTGTCTATTCTCATCCATTCATTACACCCACAAATATTGTCTAGAACCTTACAAAAGAAACTTCTCAACCAGTTAAGAAAGCTGAGACGTAACCCATGAGACACGTCACTGAAACGCTCTACATCCTGCACACACAGCCAATAGTGTCACCTCGGAGACCCTGCCAGCCACGATGCTGCCTACTATTCACATATATTGTACTAAACCCAACAGGTCCAAAAACTAGCAGCTGGTAGGAAGAGAACGAGGATGGTACGCTGCGTCCTACAAGGTGCCAACACATCTCGTCCACCTGAACATGGCAGCTACAGGTAGCACTCGTCCTGCTTGCCATATACCTCATAAATATGATCACAGTCAGTAGCAACAGACGTCATTCACTCCCCAAAAATATCAGAAGGCTAAAAACACAAAAGGAAATTTGTTGGTTTTTTTTGGTGTAGATTTTTTTTTTACTAAAGCCACAAGTGGGTTAACAAGGAATTGGAAATATGTAGAAAGAAAGTACACTTTATAGCATAAGTGGTCTAAGCCCTTCTATATATACACCATTACTTATGAATCACTTTTGGCTTTGGCTCAAAAAACTGCATCAGAAATGACATGAGTGAACCCAGCCTAACAGAGTATGGCACTGGCACAACACACAAAAACAAGTAAGTAATGCCAGCCATACAAAGTGATGTCTCACCAACCCCTATGACACACAACGCATCATCGCCCTCAGGCTTCTTCTATGCCAATCATACCCTTGTCTCAGAAAAAAAAGAGAGTCGGAGTACAGATATTATACAGAGTCTCAGACGGAAAGATCATCTCAAGATCCTCATATATGCCTATACACAATCTGAAGATATGAGGCTGAAAAAACACAATGTCTGCCTCTTAGTATATGGCGGCTTCCAGCTTGTCACCAGCCTGGCATCTGTATACAACCTATACCGATACAATGTAGCTATGCACTAGGAAGTACTATGTATACGAAGAGAGGGGGCAACGCACACATCTAAGTGCTGGAGGACAACCTGTATACATTAGTACACGCAGAAAGTAATATTTACATATGATATATTATATACACATACATACTGTGATACCTAATTTAGACAACCACCTAAAGTTGCATTGGAAAGTGGTCTACTACAGGGTGGTCTTCTACGAGAAGATGGCTGCAAAGTATAATATTTGATTGGAAATGCATGGAAACACTGACATGGCAGACGTGACAGCGCAATACGGCAGTCATCGGCAGCACAGAGTTCACCCCAAATACAAAAAGTGAATTCTGTTGTCTGCCGATGACAGTAGCAAGTAGTCCAAATCAACAAGTTTCTGGCAAGTGATATGTCACGGCAACTTGTGAGTCGCAACATGGCAAGAATCAGATTTGTTTTTTCCAAAGTGGTGGGTTAATCCTAGCAAAGTGTATATATATATATATATATATATATATATATATATATAACATATACACACACACACACATACATAGAAAGGGTCCCAAGTATCATGGGCACACATATAGATACAGGGGAACACGAGTATACACGGGCACACAGATACAGAGGGTCCCAAGTAAAACACGGGCACACAGATAGATACGATCATACACGGACACACATATAGATACACAAAGTTACGAGTATACACGGGCACACAGATAGATACACAGGGTTACGAGTATACACGGGCACACAGATAGATACACAAAGTTACGAGTACACACGGGCACACAGATAGATACACAGGGTTACGAGTATACACGGGCACACAGATAGATACACATGGTTACGAGTATACACGGGCACACAGATACACAGGGTTACGAGTACACACGGGCACACAGATAGATACACAAAGTTACGAGTACACACGGGCACACAGATAGATACACAGGGTTACGAGTATACACGGGCACACAGATAGATACACAGGGTTACGAGTATACACGGGCACACAGATAGATACACGGGGTTACGAGTATACACGGGCACACAGATAGATACACATGGTTACGAGTATACACGGGCACACAGATAGATACACAGGGTTACGAGTATACATGGGCACAGAAAGATACAGAGGGTTACAAGTACACATGGGCACACAGATACACAGGGTTACGAGTATACACGGGCACACATAGATACACAGGGTTACGAGTATACACGGGCACACAGATACACAGGGTTACGAGTATACACGGGCACACAGATACACAGGGTTACGAGTATACACGGGCACACAGATAGATACACAGGGTTACGAGTATACACGGGCACACATAGATACACAGGGTTACCAGTATACATGGGCACACAGATACACAGGGTTACGAGTATACACGGGCACACATAGATACACAGGGTTACAAGTATACACGGGCACACATAGATACACAGGGTTACGAGTATACACGGGCACACAGACAGATACAGAGGATTACGAGTATACACGGGCACACAGATAGATACACAGGGTTACGAGTATACACGGGCACACAGACAGATACAGAGGGTTACGAGTATACACGGGCACACAGATAGATACACAGGGTTACGAGTATACATGGGCACACAGATACACAGGGTTACGAGTATACACGGGCACACAGATACACAGGGTTACGAGTATACATGGGCACACAGATACACAGGGTTACGAGTATACACGGGCACACATAGATACACAGGGTTACGAGTATACATGGGCACACAGATAGATACACAGGGTTACGAGTATACATGGGCACACAGAGATACAGAGGGTTACGAGTATACACGGGCACACAGATAGATACACAGGGTTACGAGTATACACGGGCACACAGATAGATATACAGGGTTACGAGTATACACGGGCACACAGATAGATATACAGGGTTACGAGTATACATGGGCACACTGACACACAACAGATATACAGAGGGGGTCATGAGTATAGATGCCTCCTCCTCCTCAGTACTGGGGCTGACACCCGCTGACATAGCAGTGTGATGAGCAGGTGACAGTGTTGTCAGGGCCACCTCTCACAGCTGAGCTCCATGTGACACCAGTGACATGGAGCGTCCTCCTGTGATGATGAATGGGGGGTACACGGCTCTTCACCTGGCTCATACATTGGCAGGGTCACCATTTCCCCCCCGGGATCCCCCTGGTTGTTTCCCATATGAATCGGCCTATTGAAGGCGCCGTCACCCCCACCCCCCGGCTGCAGGGTTCTCCCCCGCTTCTCCTGGCCCTGCTGCCCCCCGATGCAATCCTCGTAGCACCCGCCAGCTTCACCCCAGCAGCCCCTGTCCATGCCCAGCCGCCCCGCGCCCCCTCCCGTGTCACTCGCGGTTACCTTTGCCCGTGTCACGATGTGCGTGGCCAGTTTGACCACCGCGAAGTTGCCCTTGCCGATTGTCCTGTCTATCTCGTAGTATCCAATCCTAGCCGGGGCTGAGCGGTGCGGCGGGAGTTGGGTCCCGGTACCCCCGGGCACTGTAGCCGCCATCTTGTGCGAGCGAGTCCCGGTCTGACCGGCGGACACCGCGGCCTGACGTCACGGGGCGGAGCTTATTGACGACAACTCGAAGGGAGGCGGGAGCCGCTGACGAAGCCAAGACGGAGCTGGCGGAGGAGGGAGGAAAGTGTGAGCGGGAGGGGGAAGTAATTAGCCGGGCTGTGACTGAGGGACTGCTCCCTGTGGTGAAGAGCAGTAGTAATAGTACTCAGAGAAACCGCATAGAATGTGTATATAGGTGTATTATACCTGTATACTGTCTATAATGTGTGTGTATTATACTTATATACTGAATATAATGTACGTATATGTGTATTATACCTGTATACTGTCTATAATGTATGTATATATGTGTATTATACTTATATACTGAATATAATGTAGGTATATGTGTATTATACTGTATATAATATATGTGTATTATACTTATATACTGAATATAATGTACGTATATGTGTATTATACCTGTATACTGTCTATAATGTATGTATATATGTGTGTATTCTTCTTATACTGTCTATAATGTATGTATATATGTGCATTATTCTTATACTGTCTATAATGTATGTATATATGTGTATACTGTCTATAATGTATGTATATATGTGTATACTGTCTATAATGTTATAATGTATCTATGTATATTATACCTGTATACTGTCTATAATGTATGTAAATGTGTGTTATACCTGTATACTGTCTCTATGGTGTATGTATATACTGTAGGTGAGACTACCTGTATACTGTAATTTATGTATATACGACATATATATATATATATATATATATATATATATATATATACATACAGTGGGGAAAAAAAGTATTTTGTCAGCCACCAATTGTGCAAGTTCTCCCACTTAAAAAGATGAGGCTGGCCTGTAATTGTCATCATAGGTAGACCTCAACTATGAGAGACAAAATGAGAAAACAAATCCAGAAAATCACATTGTCTGATTTTTAAAGAATTTGCAAATTATGGTGGAAAATAAGTATTTGGTCAATAACAAAAGTTCATCTCAATACTTTGTTATATATCCTTTGTTGGCAGTGACAGAGGTCAAACGTTTTCTGTAAGTCTTCACAAGGTTGGCACACACTGTTGCTGGTATGTTGGCCCATTCCTCCATGCAGATCTCCTCTAGAGCAGTGATGATTTGGGGCTGTCGCTGGGCAACACGGACTTTCAACTCCCTCCAAAGGTTTTCTATGGGGTTGAGAGCTGGAGACTGGCTAGGCCACTCCAGGACCTTGAAATGCTTCTTATGAAGCCGCTCCTTCGTTGCCCTGGCGGTGTGCTTGGGATCATTGTCATGCTGAAAGACCCAGGCATGTTTCATCTTCAATGCCCTTGCTGATGGAAGGAGGTTTGCACTCCAAATCTCACGATACATGGCTCCATTCATTCTTTCATGTACACGGATCAGTCGTCCTGGTCCCTCTGCAGAGAAACAGCCCCAAAGCATGATGTTGCCAGCCCCATGCTTCACAGTAGGTATGGTGTTCTTTGGATGAAACTCAGCATTCACTCTCCTCCAAACACGACGCGTTGTGTTTCTACCAAACAGTTCTACTTTGGTTTCATCTCACCATATGACATTCTCCCAATACTCTTCTGGAACATCCAAATGCTCTCTAGCAAACTTCAGACGGGCCCGGATATGTACTGGCTTAAGCAGGGGGACACATCTGGCACTGCAGGATCTGAGTCCCTGGCGGTGTAGTGTGTTACTGACGGTAGCCTTTGTTACGTTAGTCCCAGCTTTCTGCAGGTCATACACTAGGTCCCCCGTGTGGTTCTGGGATTTTTGCTCACGTTCTCATTTTGACCCCACGGGGTGAGATCTTGTGTGGAGCCCCTGATGGAGGGAGATTATCAGTGGTCTTGTATGTCTTCCATTTTCTAATTATTGCTCCCACAGTTGATTTCTTCACACCAAGCTGCTTGCCTATTGCAGATTCAGTCTTCCCAGCCTGGTGCAAGTCTACTATTTTGTTTCTGGTGTCCTTCCACAGCTCTTTGGTCTTCACCATAGTAGAGTTTGGAGTATGACTGTTTGAGGTTGTGGACAGGTGTCTTTTATACTGATAACAATGTCAAACAGGAGCCATTACTACAGGTAATTCCTGTGTCTACCGTGCGCAGTGTCATCAAGAAGTTTAAAGCCCATGGCACTGTGGCTAACCTCCCTAGATGTGGACGGAAAAGAAAAATTGACGAGAGATTTCAACGAAAGATTGTGCGGATGGTGGCTAAAGAACCTCGACTAACATCCAAACAAGTTCTAGCTGCCCTGCAGTCCGAGGGTACAACAGTGTCAACCCGTACTATCCGTCGGCGTCTGAATGAAAAGGGACTCTATGGTAGGATACCCAGGAAGACCCCACTTCTGACCCAGAGACATAAAAAAGCCAGGCTGGAGTTTGCCAAAACTTACCTGAGAAATGTCCGACCCCTTTCAGATCAGCAATGGGACCCGCCAAGGCTGCCCTCTCTCTCCTATCATATTTGCATTAGTGATGGAGCTGTTGGCTGAGGCCATTAGACTTAACGTTAATATCACAGGTATTTCAGTTGGGCAACATCAGCACAAAATTGGCCTATACGCTGATGATGTGATCCTCTCCTTGGCCAACCCTATGTCATCCTTGCGAGCTACTACAGATACCTTGGAGACCTTTAGTAAAGTCTCTTATTATAAGATTAACCCGGCCAAGTCCCAGTTGCTCCCAATTGGTATTTCCCCGTCTCTAAAAAGGGAGCTGAGTGCCCAATTCCCGTTCAGGTGGGGGGGAGATAGCATTACGTATCTGGGAATCTCCTTGACGACCCCAAGCTCTAATTTCTTCTCCTTAAACTATGTACCGTTACTGTCCAAGGTGTCCTCGCTCCTGGCCGGTTACTCTAAACCCATGTTGTCCTGGGCTAGTAGGATTGCCATAGTGAAGATGATGGTGCTCCCCATCATACTTTATTTGTTCCGCACTGTGGTTATCCCCCTCCCCAACTCCTACCTGACAAAACTACAAAAGCTAATTTCGGATTTCATTTGGGAGGGGAAGAGATCAAGGATACACATGCGGGTTATGACTAGACCCTGGGCTAGAGGGGGAGCAGGTGTCCCAGATGTTAAGAGATACTATGCTGCAACTGTTTTGGAGCAGTTGAGGGTCTGGTGGGGGGGAGTCACCGGATACCGTTGGTTGGAGGTTGAGGAGTCCTCTATGAGCCTCCCATTGATTTCCCTCTTGCATCCCAAATCATTCTGCCCTTCCAACACTCTACTTCCCCTACTAAGTATAAAGGCATCTGTCTGGGCATGGCGCTTTCTGACCTCATTCACCCCGGTGGCAGAATTAATTCCTTTGATGGACCTGCCATTACGTTACCTGGCCTCATTCCTGCCCGGTCTGAGCTTGAAGCGCTGGTCAGACGCTGGCCTCCAGAGAGTCGAGCAGTTATTCGGGGGGGCCCAATTGAAATTGTTCACTGCATTGATGGAGGAATTTCAAATCCCACAGCAGGATTTCTATAAATATCTGCAGATAAGACATCTCCTTCATCCCCACAATGTCTCAGACCCCGTGTTTCCTAGACTGGCCCTCTGGATGTGGCAGACATCGGCCCCTATTAAGGGTGGTTCCTCAGCTTTCTATAAACTCCTCTCCACCCCCTCAGAGCAGGTTAAACCTCTCTGTCTGATACGCTGGGAGATTGAGCTTGCTAGAAGCATCTCTCTCCAGGAGTGGTATGAAGCGTTCGGGTTTGTTAAGCGCGTATCGAGGGGCGCAGCCCACTGGGAGACGGCGTGCAAGATATCTCTTCGATGGTACAGGACCCCCACTCAGCTAGCACACATAGATCCTTTGTGCTCAGATTTGTGTTGGAGAGGTTGTGGTGCAAGAGGTACATTTATACATATGTGGTGGGACTGTCCCCCTGTGCTCGCTTTCTGGAGTGCCGTCTTCCAGTTGATGTCCGGTCTGGCAGGCATGAATGTCCCGTTATCTCCAGGCCTGGCTCTCTGCTTCCTGGATACTGAGTCTTTTCCAGGCGATATGGCAGTAGTTCTGGGCCAGATTATATTAGCGGCCAGAGCTATGATAGCACGCCAGTGGAAGAATTCACCCTGTTTGACGCTGTCGGAACTAATACAGCACGTCAACTTGGCCTATACACTAGAGAAGATGTTGGCATGTAGAAGCCATAGGTATACTGCCTTTCGCCTGAAGTGGGCCCTTTGGTCTGATTATGTCGGCTGTGGGGGAGTCCCTCTTTCCATACATGATATTCTATTGCTCCACGGCTCTAGTAGTGTGGTGATGTGTATATTATAAACCCTTTTTCTAGATAACTTACTGAGCGGTATGATGTTGATTTCTGTTTCCCTTTTTCCCTTGCTCCCTCCAAATTGTGTTATCACTACAACAATATGTATATGGATACTGTTGATGCCTTATTATCCCTATGTATTATTTCTTTCCCTGTTATGTATTACAAAAAATTTTCTCTCAATAAAAATCTAAATTTAAAAAAAAAAAAAACTTACCTGAGAAAGCCAAAAACTTTTTGGAATAATGTTCTCTGGTAAGATGAGACAAAAGTAGAGCTTTTTGGGAAAAGGCATCAACATAGAGTTTACAGGAAAAAAAAAGAGGCCTTCAAAGAAAAGAACACGGTCCCTACAGTCAAACATGGCGGAGGTTCCCTGATGTTTTGGGGTTGCTTTGCTGCCTCTGGCACTGGACTGCTTGACCGTGTGCATGGCATTATGAAGTCTGAAGACTACCAACAAATTTTGCAGCATAATGTAGGGCCCAGTGTGAGAAAGCTGGGTCTCCCTCAGAGGTCATGGGTCTTCCAGCAGGACAATGACCCAAAACACACTTCAAAAAGCACTAGAAAATGGTTTGAGAGAAAGCACTGGAGACTTCTAAAGTGGCCAGCAATGAGTCCAGACCTGAATCCCATAGAACACCTGTGGAGAGATCTCAAAATGGCAGTTTGGAGAAGGCACCCTTCAAATCTCAGGGACCTGGAGAAATTTGCCAAAGAAGAATGGTCTAAAATTCCAGCAGAGCATTGTAAGAAACTCATTGATGGTTACCGGAAGCGGTTGTTTGCAGTTATTTTGTCTAAAGGTTGTGCTACCAAGTATTAGGCTGAGGGTGCCAATACTTTTGTCCGGCCCATTTTTGGAGTTTTGTGTAAAATGATCAATGATTTGACTTTTTTTTCATTCTCTTTTGTGTTTTTTCATTGCAAGCAAAATAAATGAAGATCTTATTACCAAAGCATTTGTGATTGCAATAATTTTCTGGAAGAAATTGAGTATTATCTGACAGAATTGCAGGGGTGCCAATACTTTTGGCCAGCACTGTATGTGGTGTGTGATGCTATGTTTTGAATAAGGAAAATTCCTATTACGCTGTATATGGTTGCTGGCAGACTGGACTGCTTTTCTTCTTTGTAAGTAACCCCTAATGGGAGATGGGGTTTTGCCGTGCAAATAAGGAAGTGGCTTTATCCCTATTATCTTGAATGCTGTCACAGAACTTTTTTCATATATATATATGCTAGCAGAAGGACCCGGCTTTGCACGGGTATATTTAATTTTTGGTTTGTGTAGTGGCCCCATAAGAATTGGTCAGTTTTGCATTTGACATCCAGTATGGCAGTCCAGTATAGGTACAGTCTATTTATGGCTGTGCTGTTATGAAAACCTGGTAAATTAAATGTGAAATTATATTGGCTGATACACGTCATATGCCTGAATATTTAAGGACCTGCAAACTGCTATTGACTCATACAGGTCATAAATAACTTTGTTGCTATGGAAACCTGGTGTAAAGTTGTGTGTATATCAAGACTGAAGAACCTGAGATTTTCCATTGGTCCATAAGCGTCATGTGAGCATGTGTATTTCAGTTTGGATATCAGTGAAAAACCTGCGATCGGTTGTTATGGAAAACCTGGAGTAAAGCTGTGTTTGTGACCTTGTGTAACAGTGTCATCCACAGCACCCTGCCCCTTTAAAGCTGACCTACAGCAGTGAAGAAAAATGGCTGGGTTGTTATGGAACCATGGAGTGCAGCTGTGTGCATGTGGCTGACAATGCCTTGTCAGATTGGAGATGGGCTTGTGTCTGCTGGGGAGTTTCGCTGTTGTCTGTGACATACCCTGTCAGATTGGAGACGGGCTTGGGTCTGCTGAGAGTTTTCATTAGCTCGAGCAGCAGCCATACATTTTGCTGCAGGAGGTATGAGTAGTTTAAAAACTTTTCAATTTATAAGAATGCTGAAATCCAGTATGGCAGTCCAGTCAGTGGCATAAATACCGGGGTAGCAGCAGTAGCAGCTGCCACAGGGCCCGGGACATTAGGGGGTCCGGCGAGCCCCTGACGTGTGTTTTTTTTTTTTTTTTTTTTTTTAATAGGCCGTAACCTGCTGGTGTAACACGAGCAGGTAATGGGCCCTATTTACTTACCGATCCCCGCTCCTGCTCACGGCCGCCTGCGCTGCAGCAGGAGCGGGGATCGGTAAGCAGGCCGCGAACCCCACAAACACTGCTATCATTATACTCTGGGGTCTTTTCAGACCCCAGAGTATAATGATCGGAGGCCCAGGGGAGGTGAGGGAACATAAAAAACACTGTTACTCACCTCTCCTGCGCTCCAGCAGGCTTTGGGCCTCATTAGTGATGTCCCAGACATCGGTGGACCAGTCCAACATCATTATGCGTCACGATGCATGCCTAGCTCATGTGACGTCTGGTCCAACATTGAAGAGGTAGCGGGAAGTGCGCCGGAGCCAGGGAGGGTTAAGTAACATTGTTTTTTATGTTTGTATCCTCCCCTGGGTCTCCGATCATTATACTCTGGGGTCTGAAAAGACCCTAGAGTATAATAATTGTTCATGGGTGGTCCACAATGGGGCATAATACTATGTGAAGGGGCCACTATGGAGCATAATACTGTGTGCAGAGGCTAGTATGGCGCATAATACTGTGTGCAGGGGATACTATGGGGCATAATACTGTGTGCAGGGGCCACTATGGTGCATAATACTGTGTTCAGGGGCCACTATGGGGCATAATACTGTGTGCAGGGGCCACTATGGGGCATAACAGTGTGTATTTGGGCCACTATGGGGCATAATTGTGTGTTCAGGAATGCAGTTGGGGCAGTGGGCCATGTCAAATGTTCGCCTTGGGGCCCAGCCATTCCTAGTTACGCCACTGAGTCCAGTATAGGTACAGTCTATTTATGGCTGTGTTGTTATGGAAACCGGGTAAATTAAATGTGAACCTATATTGGCTGATACATGTGATATGACTGAATATTTAAGGACCTGCGAACTGCTATTGACTAATACAGGTCATAAATAGCTTGGTTGGTATGGAAACCTGTGTGCCTGTGGAGACTAAGCGCCTGCGAGCTTCTATTGGCTGATAAGGGACATGTGACCGTGTGTATAGCAGTTAAAGAACAGACAGACAGAAACTCATATATATATATATATATATATATGTGTGTGTGTGTGTGTGTAACAACCTCTTTACATGTATACTGTTTATGTAGGTGTGGTCCCATTAGACACTGTCTGTAAAAGTCTATACAAAGGTTCTCAGAGGCTACTTTTGGGTAGCATACCTAATGGTGAGAGATAGTTGACTGCTAGACATGTCTCTATGAAACACTTGAAGGCATTTTGCCCACTTGACAGACCTTGAGAGGGACGGTGCATCATTGGACTGAGAGAATCAGGATTGACAGATCACCAGTAGAGAGGATTGTTTCATGCGCCAACAAACCTGAGCTGCACACACAGTTTCCTTGTCTACTCACAAGTTCATCCGCTACCTATTCAATTATTCCAGTAGGTAGAGGCCAATATTTTACTGCTGCAGAATACTGCAGCACCCTCTGGAGGAAGAATCTGAGGCCGGACTGGACAGGAGTGGGGATCGGTGAGTACAATATCAGCCACTGTTTGTTGGAATAAACCATGGAATAAAAAATGCAGTCCCTCAGTTTGTTCCAGGAGGCGCTGCCTGAGGCTAACACCTCAGGACGCCTCATGGCAGGTGCAGCCCTGCTGGAGAGCCATTGTATGCGACATTCGGTCTCCCTTAGTAGTGATACGAGGGACACTCAGTGATATGTACAGGACATCCTGCGGTCACATGTGTTGCCGCTCATGACAGGGCTTCCAACTGGCATTTTTCAGCAAGCTAATGCTCACCCACACACAACAAGGGTTTCCGGCGCTGCTCCACGCCTGCGCATTAGAAGTGAATCGTCGCTGAAGAGTACAGAGCAGTGCTGGAAAGGAAGGAAGAAGCCTGGAAGGAAGGAAGAGAGGTAAGTATATAATGGAGTCCGGTGTTGGGCTGAGTAGGTTTGGAGGAGCTAGTAGTGGGCGGGATAGCTAGAGAGACAGGGAGTGGGTGAGAGAGAGGAAGAAGGGGGGAGTGAGGTGAGAGGGACCTAGCATGGAAGTTACATAGCAGGAAGCTGAACTATGTGAACAATGTGAGACACCCAGAAATCACTCAAAACACTGCTAAAAGGTATTTGGGTGCACTTATTAACCCATTAATAGCACAAACAGACCTTTTTTAAAAAAAAACATTTTTTGCCCGGAAAACCCCTTTAATGCTGTTGTGTGCGGTCCATTAAAAAAAACGGACGTCACATGGCCATTAATCCCTGTCGTGTGAATGCAGCCTAAGGCTGCAGCCCCACGTAGCGAATCCCATCCACACATTGCGTAAAAATACACGCAGCACAATTTGATAGGGATACACAGGCTGTGAATTCAGGCGTAGCAAAATTGTGCAACCATGTCAGATCTGTGGGTGTCCACAAACATGCATTAAGATACATGGCAGAAACTTTCTATTGCAGGTTGACTTAAATTCATAGGTTTACTAAAAAGAGACTATGTAAGCATCACCATGGTAGGTATGAGATGTCTATTTTGTGGTCCCAGCACCTTTGAAGCAGTTAAAGGGGTTTTCTGGGACTTTTTAATTGCAGGTCTATGGAATCCATGTAGTCCCCATGTAGTGGGCTGCAGGAAGAAACACATCACGGTTTTTCCCTCATCGCTTTTCACAGAAAGTCTGCAGATTTTTCCTCTTATTGTTTTTTCGTGACACATTGTACTTCATCTTAGTGGTAAATTTTGGTTGATATGCTTTGTGTTTAATTATGAAAAAATAGGAAATGTGGTGGAAATTTTGAAAAATATGCATTTTAAAAAGTTTGAAATGATGTGCATTGCATACAGATAGTCATACCACCCAAATTAGATCATAAATCTAATGTACCATATCTCTGCATTATGTTGACATCAAACTTTAATCACCCTTTTATTTTTTACGGACATTAAAAGGCTTACAAGTCAAACAGCAATATTCAAAATTTCCAAAACCATTTTTCAAGTGACTAATCCATTTATGAAGGGGTTTTGAAAGCCCCCTGTATTAGAAAACCCCATAAAGCACCCCATTTTCAAAACTGCACCCCTTAAATAAACCAAAACAGCATATACAAAGTATCTTAGCCCTATAAGGGTTTAACAGGAATTAAGACAAAATGGAGGTAAAATTTACACGTTTAATTTTCTTTGACTAATATGTTCATTTAGCCCTAGTATTTACACATTCACAAGGGATTAAAGGAGAAAATGCTTCCCACAATTTGTTATGCAGGTTCTCCCAACTACCATAGTACCCCATATTTTAATGTAAACTGATATATGGGCACACAGCAAGACGCAGAATGGAAGGAGCGCCAATGAGCTTCTGGAGGGCAGATTTTGCTGTGATCAGCTTCAGGTGTGTTATCGAAACCCAAACTGGGTTCAAAATCCTGATTGTCAAGTGGTGCCAAATTACTTATAATCCATATTGATATATATATTGTGAGCTCACAGAGAAAGAACTAACTTGACACACTCAGTCGGTGTTAAGCAAGTTGTGTTTATTAAAAACATAGCATAAGCTTTTATAGAGAACAGTAAATAATTATGAATTATAACAGAGCATGCGTGAAAACTGGTTAACCTGATTGACCATTGGCGGGAGGAGGGTCTTGACACACCTTCTTACTCATCTCAATAATCAAAGTATATTAGTACTATGAGCTGTGTAATGCAAAGCATGGCTGGGACCATTGCACATCTGAGGGGAGAAACTGCGCAGCTACGTGCTGGGGGCTGTTTGCGTAAGTAGGGTTAATCTCCAGCCTTCTCGAAGGACAGCTCACAGAAAGTTTATAAACAAGTAAGTCCACTAGGACATGCTGCCTTAGACTGGGTGTCTGGCCTTGCTCTCAGTGTATATCCTTATCATCGAAGGCTGTAAGCTTCTTCTACTAAATGCATTTCTATAATTTTTAAGAACAGCAAGCTAATGAGAAGTTAAAGAGACAGACACTTAATTTCTATAACATAATCCCACCTGTTTGTGATTTTAACACAACAGTATGGCTCAATGCCTGTACTTTCAGTTTCCTGAACTGCTGGACTTTTTTAACCTTCTTCACCAGATTCCAGGTCATGTGGACATACTGTTGTGTCAAACATCACAACATCCTGACTTCCTGCACACATTGAGTGGGATATACACG
This sequence comes from Leptodactylus fallax, assembly GCA_947044405.1. Taxonomy (NCBI): domain Eukaryota; kingdom Metazoa; phylum Chordata; class Amphibia; order Anura; family Leptodactylidae; genus Leptodactylus; species Leptodactylus fallax. The sequence goes on along the minus strand of CAMRHE010000178.1, from coordinate 1,881,184 downwards.
TCTGCAGTGCTGGTCATATTCACTTATGTCTCTTTCTTACAGGCAGTACATTTCTCTACAATACATATGATCAGTCTGTACATTGCATAGAAGCATAACAGGATTATGGGTGCAAATCCATCAGTCCAATAGTCTTTAGGTTTTCTTCTCAGGATCCATATCATATCCTTTAACAGTTTATTGTCCCGTTTGTCTTTAAGAACATTATTCAGTGGGGACACCACCATGACAACAAGGTTTTTCTTGTAGTTTCACAGCTGTACTGGTTGTCACCAGGACCGGGAAGGGACCGTTGAATCGAGGCCCTTCTCACGTGGCTCTTTATCTCCATCCAATCTTTGGGTTGTAGCTTATAGGTTCCTTCCACTAACTCAGGATCTGGAAGGAAGGAGGAAACTCAAGAGTGTACATTAGTCAAATGTTCTTGGCAATCAATCACATAGTCAGTCTGCTCACCATACTACATCTGGAACAATTGTGAAAAATACAATCCAAATACTCTAGGGGCTGAGGCCAATCCTTCTGTTAGGAGTGTATCTTACAGAAAGACAAATACAAGTGACAATATTCTCCACTTCTCTGGGGACGGTACGGGTAAGGAACACTTGCTGTATCCCCACGGCCTCCTTTATTATTTGTCTCATTACCTGTCCTGTATAGTGAGTTCCGTTATCACTTTGATGGTCTCGGGGATCCCATACCTGCACACTACTTCTTTCAGTAGTTTATCTGCAGTTCCTTTTGCGGTGGCTTTCTGCACCAGAAATGCCTCAGGTCATCCTGAAGAGAGATCAATACACACAAGCATGTACTCACCTTCCCATCTTTGGTAACTGTATATAGTTAACCCGCAATCTCTGAAACAGGTACAAGGACTTTGGGGTGTGTGTCTAAGAAACCTTTCACCTTCTGGCCTACATTGTGTGTGACACATGTTATGCAGGCTTACACGTATCTGACTGCAGTGATGCTAAATCCTGCAGCTACCCATCATCTGCTCACCAGGTCACACATGGCTACTTCTGAGTGATGCACTTGAGCTGCTTGCGCCATCCTTGGGAACAATGCTCTCGGTAACATACTCTCTTACCACTGGCCATCAGGACTTGTTCACCTTTTTTCTTCCTCCTTGCAGTTTCCAAATCTTCTTTTCTTCTGGGCCATTTTGGTCCTGCAGTATTTTTAGAACCTGAAAAGAGAGCTGAGAGTTTTGGTCCAGTATGGTGACTCTCTGTCCTGAGGCATGTTCCCTAGGCTTTTCTGCAGCTAATTTGGGGGCAGTATCTGCCCACACGTTACCTCTACTTTCTTTTGTATCAGCCTTGGTGTGTGCCTTGACTTTGATTATACCCACCTGTTCGGGTAGCAGCAAGTCCTACAAAACCTACTGACTTGCCTGGACATCCTTTTAGGTTTTAAACGCACAGATTGGACGATAGTCCTGTGCTAAACCGAAAGCCCATCAGGCTTACCCTCAGCCATTTTACACTGTTTCAGTGAGTGCTTTTAGGGGGATTCTGCTTGTTTCACCTTGTGTTCAGGGACCATGGCATAGAATAATGGTGTAGAATTTACCATCCTTCCCAAATCGAGAGCCATCTATAAAAGAACTCAAAATCAAGGTTAGCAAAATCAGGGTTAGCAATAGGTTCATCAAAGTTTTCTTGTGGCATAAAAACATATTGTCAGCAGAAAATACTTGTGCCTTTCTCCCCCCCTGAACCTATTGGTAACAGGTGAAAAGGGATTTTTAGTGACGTGCAACGTGCAAAAGTGACATGAGGAGGCATAAGTAAGGCACACTGTAGTCTGAATTGTCCAGCCACTGGAATATATTTAAGCTGGACCTGGGACACTCACAAGAATGAATTCATATTATAATCCAATATTACCAAAATTCAAAATCTGCATTAACAATGGTTCTTGGTCTTCCACATTTTTTCTTAACCTTGTTATAAACAATCTTCATGTATTAAATTACTTTGCGTTCTGACTCTCAAGGACAAAATCAAGTTATATTATCATGCAAGCAGCAGTTTTAAAAGGCCAGTGGCTTGTGTGTGTGTGGAGTTTTTATTCTTTTTTTTCCTCTCTACTACTTCTACACACTCCAGAATTATAAACAATAAGGTTAGTATATTCAATATATATTCAATAGAATATTCAATAAGGTTAGCAAATTCTCAGAATATATCAACAGAGAAGGCCCCTGTTCACATAACAAAAATTATACACAAAAAGACATTACAGCATAGCAGATATGTGAGTGACTTCTAATTCACTTAGCGTTGAAACACAAAAATTTGTCTTTTTTTTTTTTTCCTTAAAAAAAAATAAACATTGTCACATAACCGTCTTTTGATTAACCAATGTACACATACACATATATGTTCACAAATTTGGAAATATAGGACATGTTATTCATTTTCTAAGTCTTCATGACAATCTTTCTACAACGGGGGACAATTGGGGCATGGTTCATAACAAAGTAACAAAGTGAAACAGATTTTACTGTCTACATCTAAGGCAGGCAGGTTCGGCCGGCTGGTTAACCGTTTATTTAAACCAAAGATGATGCTGAAGCGCTTCCTCCTGCATACAAAACAAACATTGGCACCAAATCCTTTATGTGTTCTCAATTGACTTAAATCAACCCTTGTCCACTTGAGGGACCACGGACGGGTCGTCCATGTTACCATAGGATAAAGACCAGCTCTTGGAGGATGCAGGTGTGGTTGGGGAACTCCACAAGCTGCACAGAATTTTCTCCAATCAGGGTTTTGTTGACCGCAATCTCTGCAGGTCCTTCTAGACTGCTGTTTGCTGGTGTTTTCTCTGGGTACTTAGGAGATTTTACTACTTTTCGTTGCTCTTTCTGAATGACTTTTTCTGAATCACTTTCTTCAACTCCTTCTCCTTAGAATCACTTTCCTCTTTTTCCCTATTATTCTCACTATCAAATCACTGATAATAGTACTTATTACCTACTTCTGTCTCTCTACACCTTCCTTCCTGCACTTCCTCTGACACCTTGTGCCACATACATGCTCCATCTATTAACCAGTGGTCTCTTAACCTCTATGTTGTCTCACTATCTTATCTCACTTTCTTAGTACCTCTCCATTGCATCAGCATCTTCTTTTACTTTTCCAGTCTCTGTAACTGGAATTTCTCTATTCCTGGGATCAGCTCCACATCGCCCAGGCAAATTCTCCCACACCGAGTGTTAATGAGTGCAGCTCCTTGTTCAGAACCTGGAAAGATATATCCCGGACACACACAGTAGCCCTGGGTTGCTTCATTCTCCTCCACCACAATTTGGAGAAGATGGGCGGTGGGGCAACCTATCCTTCAAACTTTTCACATGATCCAGCACGTTAATAAACCAAATGGCAGGCCAAAAACACAGCACAAAATCTCTTGTTGGTTATACATTGCTAAAACACAGAGAATGTGCGATTAGTATCATTAACATAACATGATTGGGTATAAAGTTATAACATAAGTTTTAACACATAACTATTGGATAAAACACAAAGAAGGTTCAGAACATGATGGATAACAGTTTTCTGTAAAGGAGGGGGATGAGCTCTGGGCAGCGCCCGAGAATGGAATGTAAGATGGAGACAGACAAGCGGCATCACTCACATCTCCCACCTCTGTAAATGATATAACCCATACTCAGGGTACATTAGGAGCTGCAGGTCAGATCCTGAGGACTTTTCCAGAAACTTCACCTCATTCCCCATGAATATGTTTATACCATTTACATACCTATCGGTCTTAGAGGCATTTCTTCACCGTCACGTTTGGCAGTATAACCAACCACCATAGTACCACTGTCCCAGGCTTGTGTCTCCTTCTAGCAAATGTCTTTGTAAATCAAATTATGTAGATAATACATGAACACATAGATACATAAACACAGCAATTATATTCAGAATATTCCCTGTAATATTCCCATAATCCCTTTGTGCCTTGAATTCTTGCACTAGGGATTAGGCACCTTAGAATAAAGATTCTCAAACCCCGGTGCTGTAGGCTGCTTTGGCAATGGAGTGGGTGAGGGGCCCTTCTCTTCCCCCCCATACCCATGCTGTGGAGATCCAGAATCTTTCACTGCCACTTTTTTGCTCTTTTAGCAGATACCTTACTTCAGGTGATAACAGGCAAGACAATAAATTCACATAACATAGTACAAGACAATTTCATATGTTTGAATACTTTCTTGAATATTTTACACATATATTACACAATATTAGACACATATATATTGTCATTGTAGCTTACTTTTCCATTTAACCTTAGGCTAACACTTTTATCAAAATATTTTCCCTTTGGGCATAAATAGTCATCATACCCAGGCTGCGGATCCCGGAGGACCAAAGCCAAGTTTCACTTTGTAATAATTGACATTCAACATTATTGGGTAACACAGCATCATGTTCAGTTTGTGATTTTCTGCGTGTCCATCACATCAGATACAACGTCCTTGGAGTTACTTGGCAGTCAATTAATGTTTTGGTTATTCCCTGCAGAACATCTGCAGAGCGCTACAACAGAATACAGGAATACAATTCAAGCAGATAGCAGTTAATACTGACACCAAAATTACATATTACTATTTTTGTACAATTTTCAAATATTTTCCAAACCCCACCTTTTGTCATTACCACAGGTGTTCAAAACCCCTGAGTTGTACTTCAGGTTACCTTAAGGGCAACCTGCCAGACTTTAGAATTTTCTTCACTGGATTCCAACCAAAAGTTGAACCCCTGTGGAACATCACAATATCCTAGTTTCTTCTTTTTAGGGGACATTTTCTGAAAGCGGATTTAATTTCACAAAAAGCATAAAAGTTGAATCCTGGCATTGATATAAACAGTATGAATATTACAAATACAGGTTGACATACATATATATACAGTATAATACATAATCCAATAAACATCATACCGATGGTGGACAGTTTTTCTCTTTGTACTATATCAGATTCTCTGAGTGTTTTGTTAAGGTAAATAATATTTCACACAGAACTGGGAGATAAGATGGGTTATATTAAACAATAATATTGAGAAGGGTGACGTCTCCCTTCAAGCCTGATTCTCGGAGTGAGGTGGGGGTGATTCATTATTTCCTGAATTATCATCCCCTTTGACCTTCCTTCTTGGAGTTCTGCACTGCCTTCTCACATGTCCTGGTTTCCCACAATTGAAGCAGATGATCACCTTTCGATTACCCATCCCATAACAGGGGTCAATGCCAGCCACTGCAGGTTTGCGGGGTCTACTATCCAACTGTACCCCCTGAGACACAAAGTGGCTGGATCCATTGTCCTCCATTCTGGCATGGATTTTTGTACTGCATTTCTTCCTTGCCTTACAAGCCCCTCCATGAAGGCAGAGGCTAACAACCTCACATGTATCTTGTTATCTGCTTCATACCCCATATCTTCCCACACACGTTCCCCTCTGTCCTGTGTCAGGTCTGTCAACTTGACTGATAATTCACTTTGTCTGTATCTTGCCCATTTCTCCAATAGAGCAACATAGTCTTGTCCTGAAACTTTAGTTGTCAAATAGTCCTTTTCCATTAACATAACATCACATAACATGGTACTAGTCATTTTAGTTTCAACTAACTGTTTCATGTCATTCCATGTGGCCCCATAACTTGTCTGTATTTGAGACAGTACTGTTACGAAGGGCAGGGGTCTAATCTCTGGGTCTGGCAAGGTTTTGAGCAACCTCATCATGTCAGTCGGGGACCATTTGTACACCTGATATTGTCTCACTGGAGGCTGAGCCATTTTACACAAAGATTCTACAATCACATGTTTCATGTCCTCACTCTCCCCTCCACTTCTATCAATAATTTCCGGTGACCCCGCTGACTCTTGCATCTCTCTGTTGTTATCCATATTTGTCAGTTCACCTCCCAGTACAGTATACTGGGGAAAATCATCAGAAAACCTAGGTGATACATGTGTCTTAACCCTTTCTTCTTGGGGAGGTTTCATTTCAGTCTCTTGTGGAGAGTCAGAGAAATCAACCTTAGTCCAGTCTGTCTGTCTTGTTGAGCTGTCGGGTCGTCTTTCCTCATGTCTGTCACAATTGTCACAAACTTCTGTCACTATGATTTTTTGGTTCTTATCACTTCCAGACTTTGATTTAGTTCTGGTTGTCACTGTGGCCACTACACCTGGGGATATTTGCTGAGGAGTCACAATAGGATTGTTGGGTGAATGTCCCATCTGTGACAGGATGACCGAATTTATACAATTATCCCTCCAAATGGGATTCTGATTCTGCTGTCCACACGCCAGACACACCCAACCTCCTGCATTATTTACTGAAGATGGTACATCAATATCTACCTCTGATTCTTTGAACACTTTAGACCACATCCTGGCTTGCCCATTCAAGCCACTGTCGTTCAACCACCCCTTGTATTGCTTCTCAATTTGCTCCCATTTCTCTGGGTAAAGTCTACCATCTTCTGGCATACCCACCCCCTTCATGAGCTTATACATATTCTTTATGGCTTCTTTTCCCTCCCTCTGCACTACAATTTCTGCAGGGGTTAAGCCTGGTTTGGGCTCACTACTGGAGGAACCCCCCATCTTTGCTGCTTTTGTGTTTCTATACACAATCACACTCTGGCCAGAGAATTTTTCCAGCAAAGGATGCATGTTAAAGTCAGACCCAAACTTTTGTCCGACCAAATATGGGGGTTCTCTCCCTCTCCTACTCTCTCCCAAGCCCAATACCACCAAAAAAAAAATAAAATCACTTTCAACACTTCACAATATCCAAGGGTGTTTCACACAAATAAAATTCCCTTCTGATCAGGTATGTGGTCTCTCCTGTTTACCAATTTCTCAAATGATGTTTCCTTCCAGTGTTCTGGGTGTGGTACAGCAGTATCAGCATTTAACACTACAAATACAATAAGTCCAGTCCTCAAAAGAGTTTGTCCACCAGCTTAGGCACAGTATATATATAATTCATACATGGCATCTATCCAAAACAAGGAACAAGGATCTTTAACAACCATTTGTTACACTCATGACCTTTTCTGACCAAAACAAACCACCTGACAATCACCTTTCATATCTGAGGGAAAAAACAGAATTCTTTTTACAAAGGACCAACCAAATGTAACTTCCCTTTTACTTACCACCAACACCCAACATCTTGAGCTGACACACAACGGAAGGGACAGAATTTTACCAAGAAACACTCTTACCGTTTTGCAGCGCTGCTATTCTGTCCATTCAGATGTGCCAATAATCTCATGATAGATCTCGGGCTTGGTGGGTTAACGGGTTGGTCCTTGATCTCAGCAGTGCCTCCATCTGTTATCGAAACCCAAACTGGGTTCAAAATCCTGATTGTCAAGTGGTGCCAAATTACTTATAATCCATATTGATATATATATTGTGAGCTCACAGAGAAAGAACTAACTTGACACACTCAGTCGGTGTTAAGCAAGTTGTGTTTATTAAAAACATAGCATAAGCTTTTATAGAGAACAGTAAATAATTATGAATTATAACAGAGCATGCGTGAAAACTGGTTAACCTGATTGACCATTGGCGGGAGGAGGGTCTTGACACACCTTCTTACTCATCTCAATAATCAAAGTATATTAGTACTATGAGCTGCGTAATGCAAAGCATGGCTGGGACCATTGCACATCTGAGGGGAGAAACTGCGCAGCTACGTGCTTGGGGCTGTTTGCGTAAGTAAGGTTAATCTCCAGCCTTCTCGAAGGACAGCTCACAGAAAGTTTATAAACAAGTAAGTCCACTAGGACGTGCTGCCCTAGACTGGGTGTCTGGCCTTGCTCTCAGTGTATATCCTTATCATCGAAGGCTGTAAGCTTCTTCTACTAAATGCATTTCTATAATTTTTAAGAACAGCAAGCTAATGAGAAGTTAAAGAGACAGACACTTAATTTCTATAACAGGTGCCACGTCGCATATATCCAACAATTTCTTACGCAATTTCTCCTGACTACACAAATACCCCACATGTGGAGGATAACCGATGTATTGGCACACGGCAGGGCACAGAAGGCAGGGAGAGCCATTAGGCTTTTGGAGGGCAGAGTCATTTTCATTACACATTTGCCCCTAAGGTGCTAATGCAGTGGAAAGTGCCAAAAAGTGACTTAATTTTGGAAACTGCACTAAGAGTATTAGTGATCATTTTGACCCCAAAGATACTTTCCAAAAAGAAATACGCAGCAGATGGTGCAAAATGAAAATTGACATTTTCCCAGGTAGGCCATTTCAGTGCCCAATAGGCCCTGCCCATATCACAGCACTGGTATTATGCTCTGCCTCCTGATTTTGGAAACACCCTATATGTGGCCCTACTCTTTTGCCTACAAATATGGTAAGGATCAAAAATTAAGAAGCTTCATACTTATTTGAGGCCTGATTTGGTTATTTACACTGCATTGGCAACCAATTGCAGAGGGTCTGAGGCAAAATAATAAAATGCACCCCTTATTTTTCCAGAGCTATCATTCCTCATTTCAGTGCCCAATATGTTGTGTCCAGATTGTGACAGCAGAGACACACACTCGAAAAACTGTTAAGCGGGGATCCCAGGTACAACAGCCTTTGGAGCATTTGTCTCTGACACAAGCTGGGCACAACATACTGTTCACTGAAATGACAAATTCCTGGAAAAATTGTCATATTCACTCTGCACAGCTGATGGTGCATTTATTTCTGGAGACTAAATTAATGCAACACTTTGGGAGTAAAAATGGTCACTGTACCCCTGGATAAATTCCTTTGAGGGGTGTAGTTTCCAAAATGGGGTCACATGTCAGGGGATAGTAGTACAGTATAATGTTGTACTGTGGTAGCCATAGAAAGTAGTGAAAGAGCGATCTAATCAGACGATACCTTTTAGAAGCTGAGTATATTTGATGGTAAGCTTTCAAGAGTACTAGCTCCCTTCATCAGACATGGTGTTATACAAGAAACTGAAAATTCACAGATTTTTTTATACCCTAAAGACATGGACCTTCATAGGATCTTAGAATCCTTAAGAAAACAAAATGCAATATAAGTAGAGAAGTTATTTACAACAGGTCAAAAAATAAGCAATCTGGAAAGTTGTGGATCTGTTTTCTATCTTGAGGTGATTTGTGACCCTCACAGTTCATACATAGTGTGACATGAAGCTGGCATGAATATTAAGTCCAAATTGCAGAGTTTGAAATTTTTGCATTAACTTGTATTCACATTCTTTCCTCTTCCTCTGTGTCTTAAAATGTCCCATTAAAACCACAACCCGCAAATCTTCAATAGAGTGGTTTTCTCCAGAGAAATGTGCGGCCACTGGGAGATCAGTTCTGCTGTTATTAATATTGGATCTGTGTGAGTTCATTCGTTGACTGAGTCTCTGCCCTGTTTCCCCCACATAGAGGCCTGTGGTGGGACATTACACACACATTATGAGGTACACCACATTGGAAGACCTGCAGGAAAATGTCCCCCTAATTCTGTGCACCTGTTGTGACTGTGGGATAGGTACACTGTCAGCAGTGTGGATGTGCCTGCAGGTCTTGCATCTGTTTTGCATGCAAGGTGAGGTGCCATTTTCAGTTGGGGCCTTCAGGGCACTCCGGACAATAATACGCCTCAGGTTTGGTGGTTGTCGAAAGGAAAGGGGGGAATGGAAATATGTCCTTGAGTCTGTTGTCCCTATGTAGCACAGGTTGGAGTTCCTTGGCAATCCTTCGTAGGATCTACAGCTGTGGGTTGTAGGTGACAACTAGGGGCACTCGGGCATCTTTCTGGGTCTCTCTATATGTGAGCAGACTGTCTCTGTTAATGGCTGCCGCTTTGTTTAATTGGTTGTCTGTTACTTTTGGTTTGTATCCCCAGATCTGAGGACAAAATTTCTTTGATTGGGATCAGCACTGGTGTATTCTCCCTCATAAGCTGTTAATATGGGGTATACCCTGATACCCTCGCACAGCTTATACATTTCCTTCTTGCTACAGCCAGTTGTCTCCTAATGATTTGGCGATTTTTGGGGCTTTATTTATTTGTTAATTTCTTAACACGTTTAAACTTTTTTTTTTTTTTTTCTTTTTTTTTTGTCCCAATAGGGAATTGAAGCAATGATCTTCTGATCGCTGGTTCAATAGATATACACTGCTAATAAACACCCCCAAAGCACTTTACTCTTTTTATATATATAAATAAAATGCTAAAGTGCTTTGGGGCGTGCCTTAGCTTGCCTGGGCTTTGGTCTCAGCTCTCGATTCCAGGGCAAAGCATGATTCCTTCATTTAGGCTAAGGCCCCATGTTGCGGAAATGCAGTGTTTTTTTTCCTGTTGCGGAAATGCTTTTTATGTTACCTGCAAAATGGATGGGATTTTGGCTAATCCCTTCCACACATTGCAGGAAAAAAAAACAAAGCAGTAAAGCTGCATTTTCAAAAACACGGCATGTTCATTTTACCTGTGGAAACTATCGCATTTTCCCTATAGATTTAACCGCAGAGAAAAACACTGCGAAAAAAAAATGCAGTGCGTTTCCGTTCATTTTTTTTTCTGCAGCATTTTTTAGTTGCGTTCCACAACATGGGGCCTTAGCCTTATAGATGAATACAACTGCAATTTACATGAAAATCCCAAGCTAAATCAGAGGCATATTTGGAAACTGTAGAATCAGCTCTAAAAGGTACAGTTAGGTTTATAATCAATTTACTGCTGATAGACTCCATTTAAGGCTAGGTTCACATTCGTTGGAGACTCTGCCGCAGAAACTGCCAAAAATCGACGGAGAGAAAAGAGGACTTGTCTCTCTCTGCCATTTTTATTCTGAATCCAGCGGAAACCCAATGGACTTGGTGGACCCCGTTATAGTCTACGGGGTCCACGGGGTAACATATTTTATTTATCTGGCTTACTGTAGTTCGGGTCCCCCACCAGACCACGGAGAGCCCAACGCAAGTGTAAACCTAGCCTAAGGCTGCATTCACACTGTTTTGCAGGGTATAAATAATAGACACTGTATATGCTAGTGGATTTTCGTGTTGTATCAATGTCTGGTCCGTGTACCATCCTTTTTTTTTTTTTTTTGCATCCCCAAAGCAAAACAGATGTTGTCTTTATTAGACTACATGCAGACGACCATGTGTCAGGTCTGTGTTTGAACATCACATAGAAGATAGCCATGTGTCGCCTTTCCCTCCATGGCCACATTCACTGCTCTCAGGCCGCAAAATTGACAGATACAGAACCTGTCCTGAGATTTGCCCCGGCTGTATACACAGGCTGTTGTATGGGGCTATAGAAACAGTGATGTGCCTGAAGCCTTATTCAGCATCACCTAGCAATGAACCCATAGACTTGAAAGGTCAAAGCAACTAGAGAAAAATAGTACACTGTCACTCCGTACAAAAACAGATATGTGATCTGCTCCATTAACAATAATGGGGCTGTGTGCTGTTTTTTCATGGACAACAAATAGACAGAAAAATCATTAGCGTGAGTCTGAGGCCACATTGTGGAAAAAAACTGTTTATTTAGTCACAACCAAGAGTGGCTTCAGGAACAGAACATGTATAGAAAGCTCTTAGGGTGTGTTCACACAGAGGAATTTGCTGCGGATTTGGGAGCGGATTTCGCCCCCCGAATCCGGAGCAGATGCCTCCCATTGTTTTCAATGGGAGGCAGAAATCTCAGCAGGACGCGGAAAAAAAAAGCGTCCTGCTCGATCTCGCCACAGATTCCACGCACGGTGTCCGTGGCTCGAGACTCCCTCCTGATTAGGCCCATTTATCTGGGCTTAATCGGTAGCGGGATGCCGCAACAGATCATCCCGTCGTGGCTAGACTGCGGCGAAAATGAAGAGGAATTCCTCTTCATTTTCAGCCGTGTGAACATACCCTTATACTTCTTTCTTCTGCTTCAAATCCACTCCTGGCTTTGGCTCAAAAAACACAGCAAAATCTGCAACAAAAAACGCTGCGTTTCCGCAGCCCAACATGCGCTTCCGGGGCCCCACGTGGCGGAAAAAAACATGCCGCTTTACAGTCCCCGTGCAGTGGATGGGATTCTAGCGAATCCAATCTCCACAGTTCAGTAAATTATGCACAGTGGACACGCTGCAATTTCCAAAACCGTTGCAGTTTTGGAAATCGCAGCATGTCAATTATATCTAAGGAAACGCTGGCGCTTTCCCTATAGGCATATTTGAAGCAGAAAGTCCACAGAGGAAACGTCTGCGAACTATCTGTGAAAAGCGCTGCGGGAAAAATTGACATGCAGCATTTTTCAAATGCAGCTTTTCTGCAGCATTTTTTTTTTCCCGCAATGTGTGGATGGGATTAGCCAGAATCTCATTCACTTTGCTGGTGCTGTAAAACGCAGGGTTTTTTTCTGCTGCACTTCCACATCGAGGGGCTTTAAACTAAAGGGGTCTTCTCAAAGTCCAGGGGCTAAACTGCAATTTTTTTTGCAGTATGAGTAAATTGTCTGCCATCCCTGTGCCAGAATGGAAATCTACACCAGTTAGAAAGGGCCTTGCACCAAACGTGCGACTCAACATCATCCCGCTATGCCAGTTTTCTTTCAATGTGTTTTACAGTAGCAGCAAAGTGAATGTGAGGTTGTCCAGAAATCACAATTTTTAGCAAGGGAAGGTTGAAAAAAAAAACAAACAAAACAAAACATACACACCTGTCCCTGGTGCTCCGGTGTCTCCCACTGCGGTCCGGTCCTCCTGCTCCTGGGATCTTGTTCCAGAAGAAGTCCTCGCCACACATGACCGCTGAGGCCAATCAGCGGCCTCATGAAAGGACATGGGACGTTACAGGTGACATATGTGAGTAAAAGTAACGTCTGGCTTCCTTTCCTTAGGCCACTGATAACTCTCGACAACCCCTTTAATCTTATCCACACATTGCAAGAAAAAAAGATGCGATTTGAAAAACATGTATTTTTGAAAAACACAACATATTAGTTTTAGGTAGGGGCCACACACTGGCGGCAATAAACACAGCGTTTTACAGTACCTACAAAGTGGATAGGATTCTGGGTAATCCCATCCAAACATTGCAGAAAAATATCTGCAGGAGAAAAGCTGGGTTTTCAAACACCATTATACTTGGCGTCTTCTGTATGAGTATAATAGGGACAGAAAGTCCGCAGAGGAAAACTCTGTGGTCTCTCTGAAAAATGTTGCAGGAAAAAAAACGTTTCCGCCGAGTTTTCTAGCTTTGCCTCGCTACATGGGGTCTACCCTTATAAAATCAGGAGCGTTTTTCCTATATATTTAATAAAGCTAAGGGTCAACGTTGCAGAAACGCAGCTTTTTTTGTTGCAGATTTTGCTGCGTTTTTTTGAGCCGAAGCCAAGAATGGCTACAAAGGAATGGGAAATATAAAGGAAGTTCTTAAAATTCTACTTTCTACTCAATCCACTCCTGGCTTTGGCTCAAAAAAACACAGCAAAATCTGCAACAAAAAAAAGCTGCGTTTCCGCAATGTGGGATCTTAACCTAAGGGATAAAACACAAAGAAAACTTAGCAAAAACTAAATGAAAATGCTGCGCTTCACTATGTGGGGCCTCAGCCTAAATAGGACTTGTCTGCTTCTTGGTACCTGGGGCAGGGGGACAGCTGAGACCACCATGAATGCAGCCATCAGGATTAATGCAAGGTGGCCCCCACCCCATACATCATGTAATAGCTCGGTGTAGACGTCAGTGCGCGAACACTAAAGCCCCAGCCAGGACCTGTACATGGCGAACAAGCCTCCACCTGCAATGGTGAGGAGGCCCTGATGCTGTCTCCCCACGCACTGACAGAGCAGTCATGAGGCCTGAGAGGCCGGCCTTCTAGGCTTGACACGCCCGGGATGTTGTAACTATAGGAACCCACAATGAAAGAGTCTCAGCAGCGATCGTCAGCGCCATGACGCAACGCAGCAACATGGCGTGGGGAGGGGGTGACGCACTGCTGCAGAAGACGAGAGGATGTCACCATGGCGACCGTGACGTCAGAGGCGTGTTGATTGCCGCACAGCGACACCCAGTGGCAGATCACAGGAATGACAGCCATAGTGTGGTATTTTTTCCGCATTGCATTTATTTTTAACCAGTTCAGCTGGTTGTTTTTCTAGTTGTAGATGATTGGCTGTTAAAAAAATAGTAATATGCAGAAAATATGTAATACCTCTAGTGCTTGTGTGTGTAAGACCACTGATATATATTACATATGCACAAAAATGTTCTATGAAGACCAGTTAGTAGCAGGATAAGACTGGTTGGTGTAGACAACGCTCTTTTGGGCTAGGGTTCATGGCTAGCCTGCTACAATGTATTTGGGTGGATTCTGAAAGGGCTTTCTTTCCCCTAAGTGGTATATTATACTGATGAGCTATCCACAGGAAAGGACATCAGTATCTGATCAGTTGGGGTGCTGTACCTGTACCCTGCACTGATCAGCTGAATTGCTCCGTCCTGGTCCCAGAAGCTACTACACAAAACAAGTCCAGAAGCAGCTCTGTTCCTATCCAAGTAATAGACGCAAGGCTGCCCCCCCCATCTACTGCATAGCGGTCGCTCTGGGGTACTACAGCTTTGTTATACACTAGGTTCACACTAGTGTTCAGGTTTTCGTTGTTTTGGTTCAAATGGGGACTCGAAAGATGGTGACCCCGTCCGCTTAAAAAGCGGTTACACATGGACCCCATAGACTATAATGGTTTCCGCTAGTTTTATACAGAAACCGGTGGAAAGAAAAATCTTTCTTGCAGGACTTTTCTCTCCGCCGATTTTAAACAGATTCTGCTGCAGACTCCAACGCAAGTGTGAATCCAGCCTTACTTGAATATGAGCAGAGTTGCAACCTTGCAGTTGTCCCCACAGTTTAATGTCCCTCTCCTACCACACAAAAATAAAAAAAAAAAACCCACTAATACTCACCTCTCCTCCATCCCCTGCTGTCTCGGGTCTGGATTCTTCAGGAAGCTGTAGGTGTGATGTAAGTGACGTCATCACATTGCGCCTGCAGCTCCCGGGGAAGAATGGTGAAGCAGGGAGCAAATTATTGTATGCAACTGGGACAGCATATGCAGGACTTTCCCATTGGGGCCCCCCCGCTACCATAAGGCCCAGTGCAATTGCAATTGCGGCCCTGATCCCATTCCATGTCTACCTGCACAGGTTGGAAATGAAGAAGCTCAGTTGACTTCTGCTGCCAATTACAGGCCTCAGTAGTCACATGTTGGCTACTGCTGACATATTAGTAGTTACGCCACCAATGCCCAACAGGTGATTGGCCACAGCTGTCACCTGAGCTGCTTCATTTCCGGCCCGACCAGTGCAGGCACAAGATGAAAAGTGGGAGCCAAGGCTGCAATGAAGGATTACGGTTAAGTAAGTATCCCCTTTTTTTTTATTTTTTATTTTTTTTTACTCCAACCAAGCCCTCCCTGGTTTTCCATTTTGACGGGAAAATCCCTTTAAACAAACCCTATCCATAACATGCTGAAAAAAAGCCCACAGTGCAAAGTGTCTTGTGCTGCGGGTTTTGAACCTGCACCACGTCAATTATTGCTTCAAGTTCGGCCACATTTTTCAACCTTTGCATTACAAAGGTTTTAAACCAGGCCTGCCGCCTAGGAAATGTCCGCTATAGATTTGCCACAGGGCTCCCATCCAGTGTGTCCTTAACCTTATGCATATTTAGGGTTTTGTACACACCTGTGTTAAAAGTGTGTTAGGAGCCTGACAAAATAGCACAGCCAGCAACACTATTTTGCCCATGTAAAATGTTGGCCTTCCTGACAGAAATCCAACAGACTCGTATTCCATTCTATACAATCCCAAGAGTGTTGTTCATATCCATCATGAAATAGATTCAGTACTTTCATTATTTATATTGATCTGTTAGTGCTATTAAAGGGTTAATAAATGCACCCAAATACCTTTAGCAGTGTTTTGAGTGATTTCTGGGTTTCTCTGTGGGCTCCTGGCATCTTCTGCATTTGTTTACATGGGTATCTTCCTGTTCTGTTTTCCTACAACTACCATGATGCCTTGGGCCACTCAGAGCTGACTCATACCACCTCCCTCTCTCACTCCCTCCCCTCCCTTTCTCACTCACACCCCCTCCCTGTTTCCCTAGCTAGCCTGCCCACTACTAGCCCTTCCTAACTAACTGTAATCCCCCCACCCACCCCATCACACTTACCTGTCTTCCGGACAGGACCTTCTGGGCACCAGACATTACTTAATCTGGGCCCAGATGACGTGACGTCCCGCGCCCAGAAGATTCAGACCGGAAGACAGGTAAGTATGTTAGGGTGGGGTGGGGGGTTAGCATTGGTGACATTCCATTTCCCTCCTTTCGGAAATGAAACGTCACTGGAAAATCAGAAAATGTGCCCCGGTGATCTAGGTAATTATAGATTTTTGGTACAGTAAGTATTTTAGTAGGTAGGCGGAGGGGGGGGGGTTTAGCTTAGAGTATAAAGATCAGTTTATCCCAGACAACCCCTTTAAGGGACATCTTTAGAAAAGAAAAACAAATAAAAAACATATTTATAAATTTAGAAATCTCCAGATCTGCTTATGTTATCTAGGCGGGTAGTCACTGTGGTAATAAAGTGCCCACTGTCCTAATACATGGTCAGAAACTGTCCTAGCTTGTGAACAGGACAGGTTGCTTGAGGAAATGCCACTCGAGATCTGTATGGCAGCCGCGTAATACATTGTTCCTGTTCAGACTAACTACAAACCTGAACATGTACATCCTGACAGGATTTTGGAGGCACAAACTGCAGCTGCAGCTGATGGAGGAGGCCCCAGGAGAGATGCTGTGCTGTGCCACAGTCACTTGCTGATGCCGCATCTGCCATTCTCTCCTCTGACCTCTACTCCAAAGACATTTCCTCGCACAAAGTACTTAGCACTAGTACTGGCTTCTGACAGTGTGACAGGATGGAGGCCATTTGCCCCTCTAGACAAAACAAGCATCTTTTTTGCTACTAAAGGTTTCTATGAATTTATATTAACATGCCTTTTATTTTTCATTTTCTTTTACCGTATTAAAGAGGACCTTTCATGTCCTTAGAGATGTGCGGTATTAAATACCGCTAGAAGGCCGCTAACGGCACCTATATCCCTCCACTGTCAGAAAGGCAGGCCTAGCGTCATCGGTGGGATGTGAGGAGCGCCCCCTTCCCCCTGACAGTACTCTTCTATAGCCTTTCTCACAGCCCAGCAATGAATCTGAGCTGTAAGGCCTTCCTTAGTATAGGTTATAAATATTGAACTGGTGATGGTCTGACAACTAGCACCCCCACCAATCAGCTGACACCTGCACAGCGTATGGTGCTGGAAGCAGACTGCCTCACAAAGTATGTATTGCCATGATGCACTATTGCAGCTAAGTTTCTAGTCAAAAAAAAAGGGTCTTCATCTGAGAGAAACTTCATGATGCATAGGGTGGGGGTGTATGTGCAGTGGTTATCGCAGGGGTGTAACAAGTAACCATGGAGCCGTATAGCAGAACTTGTAATGGGTCCCCACTCTACCATGACCACCTTAAGCCTGGGGCGATAAAGCTGCACTTCACATTACCTGCAAAGTGGGTGGGATTCTAACTAATCCCATCCACACATTGCAGGAAAAAATCTGTAGTGGAAAAGCGGCGTTTTCAAAAACACCTGCGTTTTTGGAAATTGCAGCATGTCAATTATACAGAAACGCTGGTGCTAGGGGAAGAAAGTCTGAAAAAAGCAAAAAAAAAAAAACAACACTTTTTTTTTTCTGCGTCTCACTACGTGGAGCCTTAGCCTAAAGGATTATTTCTGTAAGGTTATATGTAAACTAGCTCTAATCCTCCATGTGGGGCAGTGGGCGGTAATCTTTTGTATTTCTCTGAGCAGATAAAAAGTTCCCGCCACTTAGAGAATAAGAGCTAATTTACACAGAACCTTCCAGGGGCCAAATCTTTTTAAGGGGTGGATATATATATCTATATATATATAGATATACTGTATATATATATAGATATAAATAATTATATTCAGGGGCACAGCAATAATGTATACCACTTGGCGTTTTTCTTGTTTACACATCCTCTGTACCTCAGGACCTGACCACTAGGGGGCACAATATACCACATAGTGATGGGAAATAGCTGATGTACAGTAATAAGCTTGTGTTATACCTTATTATTATGCTTACTTATATAGCACACCATCATATTCCGCAGCACTTTACAGACATTGCCAGTCACTGTCCCATATAGGGCTCACAATCTACATTCCCTATCAGTATGTCTTTGGAGTGTGGGAGGAAACCCACGCAAACACGGGGAGTACACACAAGCTCCTTGCAGATGTTGTCCCTGGCAGGATTCAAACCCAAGACTCCAGCACTGCAAGGCTGCAGTGCTAACCACTGAGCCACCGTGATCATTAGTAGCATACCCTGCACATTATGTACCCAGCTGCCATTCTTAGGGTAAGTTCACATAACGGAATGTTTCCTAGTTGAAAAATTCAGCTTCAGAAAATTGAACCTGAATTTTTCCGCTTGATGAAATTACACGTCAAATTCTGCCCTTGTCAGGCTGTATTTTACCTCCACCTGTTCACTTCAGTGGGAATTATCAGGCAGAATTCACCTGAAGATCGAGCATGATGCTACTTTTTCTCTGCTATCTGAAAAAATCAGCATCTGCCTCCCATTGAAATCAATGTCGGCTGGTTTCAGGTGGAATTTGGAGATGATTTTGAGGTGGAGGCACATATTTTGCTTTGCTGCAGGGAGCCTCAACCAGGGAATGGATGAGGAAGTTTACGGTAGCAGCACACGACCGTGTTTCACCCGTGAAACTCGGTCCGTGTGTTAGCCAGATTTACCAGCTTGAACTTCATGCTGGGAGCGGGACTCCTAGCAGTATAGTTATCTATGATGCTAGGAGTCCCTGCCTCCCAGCAACATACTGTCCCATACCAATTATAGTACAGGACAGTATGTCGTTAGGAGGCAGGGACTCAGCCGTGTGCTGCTATCAGGGGCGTAACTACCGGGGTAGCAGCTGCCACAGGGCCCGGGACTTTTTTTTTTTTTTTTTTTTTTTAATAGGCGGTTACCCCAGCAGGTAATGGGCCCTATATACTTACCATTCCCCGGGGTCCCGCTCACGGCCGCCTGTGCTTCTGATTCTGCGGAGGTGGATGTGAGCAGGAGCGGGGATCGGTATGTGAGGCCGCGGGCCGAACCTCACAATCACTGCTATCGTTATAATAATCGGAGGACCAGGGGAGGTGAGGGAACATAAAAAACAATGTACTTACCTCTCCTGCACTTCTCCAGGCTTCGGGCCTGTTTGGTGACGTCCCCGACGTCATTTTGCGTCGCGACGCCTTGCCCGCATCACGTGGCGCCGGCCTGGTCCAACATTGAAGGCGGCCGAAGCAGCAGCGACTGGACCGGAGCGAGGAGCAGGTAAGCATCGTTATTTTTTTATGTTTCTATCCTCCCCTGGGTCTCCGATCATTATACTCTGGGGTCTGAAAAGACCGCAGGGTATAATAATTGTTCATGGGTGGTCCACAATGGGACATATAATAGTATGTGCAGGGGCCACTATGAGGCAAAATACTCAGTGCAGGGGCCACTATGGGGAATAATAGTGTGTGCAGGGGCCACTATGGGATATAATACTGTGTACAGGGGCCACTATGGGGAATGATACTTTGTGCAGGGGCCACTATGGGGCATGATACTGTGTGCAGGGGCCACTATGGGACATGATACTGTGTGCAGCGGCCACTATGGGACATGATATTGTGTGCAGGGGCCACTATAGGACATGATACTGTGTTCAGAGGCCACTATAGGACATGATACTGTGTGCAGGGGCCACTATGGGGCATGATACTGTGTGCAGGGGCCACTATGGGACATGATACTGTGTGCAGGGGCCACTATGGGGCATGATACTGTGTGCAGGGGCAACTATGGGACATGATACTGTGTGCAGGGGCCACTATGGGGCATGATACTGTGTGCTGGAGCCACTATGGGGCATGATACTGTGTGCAGGGGCCACTATGGGGCATGATACTGTGTGCAGGGGCAACTATGGGGCATGATACTGTGTGCAGGGGCCACTATGGGGCATGATACTGTGTGCAGGAGCCACTATGGGGCATGATACTGTGTGCAGGGGCCACTATGGGGCATGATACTGTGTGCAGGGGGCACTATGAGGCATGATACTGTGTGCAGGGGCCACTATGGGGCATGATACTGTGTGCAGGGGCCACTATGGGGCATAATACTGTGTGCAGGAGCCACTATGGCACATAATAGTGTGCGCAGGAATGCATTTTTTTTGGGGGGGTTGGAGGGGGCGGTCCGGGGGGGGGGGGCGATTGGGGGCAGCGGTTCAGGGGGGGGGGGGGGCCCATGTCAAATGTTCGCCTTGGGGCCCAGCCATTCCTAGTTACGCCACTGGCTGCTACCCTTAAACAGATGAAATCCAGAAAAATCCAGATGAGCTGACATGTCTGCTAACAGCCCAGCAAAAGCATGTAAGTGGTTTAGAAGAGATTTTAGTTTTGCTGGACTCCCTTTAAGGCCAGGGCCCCACATTGTAAAACGCCACGATTTGGCTGGCACGTTTTACAGTACCTGCAAAGTGGATGGGATTTCTTGCTAATCCCATCCACACATTGCAGAAAAATATCCGCAGCAGAAATGCTGTGATTTCAAAAACCATTGCGATTTTTAAATCGCGGCATGTCAATTATGCCTACTGAAACGCTGGCATTTTCCGTATACGTATAATAGGGACAGAGAGTTCGCAGAGGAAAACTCTGAGGACTTTCTGTGAAAAACACAGCGGAAAAAAAACGCAATGTCTTTACGCCACGGTCTTTTCTGCAGCACTTTTTGGCTGCGGCTTGCTACGTGGGGCCTTAGCCTAAATGTGTAATACAAGTGATATATTCAGTGTTCTGCATTGTGTCCTACAGAGGTTTCTTTTTTCATTTTGGAGACATTAAACTGGGAAGCCCAGGACTGCAGGTACTATAGATAACTTCTACCTGTTGGCCCAGGACTGCAGGTACTATAGATAACTTCCACCTGTTGGCCCAGGACTGCAGGTACTATTGATAACTTCCACCTGTTGGCCCAGGACTGCAGGTACTATAGATAACTTCCACCTGTTGGCCCAGGACTGCAGGTACTATAGATTACATTTACCTGTTGGCAGTGGCGTAACTAGGAATGGCTGGGCCCAAGGCGAACATTTGACATGGCCCCCCCCCCCCGAACCTCCACCCCCAACTCCCCCCAGGACCGCCCCCTCCGAACCCCTTCCCCCGCACAAACCACCTTCCTGCGCACACTATTATGCGCCATAGTGGCCCCCTGCACACAGTATTATGCCCCATAGTAGCGCCCGCACACAGTATTATGTTCCATAGTGGCCCTTGCACACAGTATTATGCCTCATAGTGGCCCCTGCACACAGTATTATGCCCCATAGTGGCCCCTGAACACAGTATTATGCAGCATAGTGGCCCCTGAACACAGTATTATGCAGCATAGTGGCCCCTGCAGACAGTATTATGTCCCATAGTGGCCACTGCACACAGTATTATGTCCCATAGTGGCCACTGCACACAGTATTATGTCCCATAGTGGCCCCTGCACACAGTATTATGCCCCACAGTGGCCCCTGCACACAGTATTATGTCCCACAGTGGCCTCTGCACACAGTATTATGTCCCATAGTGGCCCCTGCACACAGTATTATGCCCCATTGTGGACATAACTCACCCGTAGACACAGAGTTGATTCAAATTTGCCGCAGCACACTAAGGGTTTCCCGGACCAAGGAAAAAAAGATACAGTCGATTTCCAAAAGGTAAAAACACCAGCGGCAAATATTCGTATAAATAAAATGTAACCTTTATTCACGTTAAAAAAAAAAGGGACAAAGATGATATAACAACCTGTGTAGACATGACGACTTACATGTTTCAGAGCACATGGCTCCTTAGTCATAGCCAGTCAGGTGAGTGGACGTCCCTTGGTTCTCCCCAGCTTGCTCTTCTCTCCCTTTTCCCGGTAAAGTCTCCAAGGTGAAATGGGACCTCCTGCATCATTCCCTGGCACTGGCGAAGCACCATATCCCCCCATATCATTGATGGAGTGGCTCCAAGAATTCCTTTGCATAAGGAGTTTGTATGAGTTCAGTTACCTGTCCATGATCTGTTGGACACATGCATGCTGGTGTTTTGTCTGAAAATGGGTCTCCGTCTGCCCTTTTTGGATGCTAGTCCTTTTGTCTGCAATGTCTAAACTCTGTCATAGTCTCTGTCTGTCATGTTTGCACATACAGTACTGGCCAAAAGTATTGGCAATTCTGTCAGATAATACTCAATTTCTTCCAGAAAATGATTGCAATCACAAATGCTTTGGTAATAATATCTTCATTTAATTTGTCTTCAATGGAAAACCACAAAAAGAATTGTCAAAAAGCCAAATTGGATATAATTCCACACCAAACATAAAAAAGGGGGTGGACAAAAGTATTGGCACCCTTTGAAAAATCATGTGATGCTTCTCTAATTTGTGTAATTAACAGCACCTGTTACTTACCTGTGGCACATAACAGGTGGTGGCAATAACTAAATCACACTTGCAGCCAGTTGAAATGGATTAAAGTTGACTCAACCTCTGTCCTGTGTCCTTGTGTGTACCACATTGAGCAAGGAGAAAAGAAAGAAGACCAAAGAACTGTCTGAGGACTTGAGAAGCAAAATTGTGAGGAAGCATGAGCAATCTCAAGGCTACAAGTCCATCTCCAAAGACCTGAATGTTCCTGTGTCTACCGTGCGCAGTGTCATCAAGAAGTTTAAAGCCCATGGCACTGTGGCTAACCTCCCTAGATGTGGACAGAAAAGAAAAATTGAGAGATTTCAACGAAAGATTGTGCGGATGGTGGCTAAAGAACCTCGACTAACATCCAAACAAGTTCTAGCTGCCCTGCAGTCCGAGGGTACAACAGTGTCAACCCGTACTATCCGTTGGCGTCTGAATGAAAAGGGACTCTATGGTAGGATACCCAGAAAGACCCCACTTCTGACCCAGAGACATAAAAAAGCCAGGCTGGAGTTTGCCAAAACTTACCTGAGAAAGCCAAAAACTTTTTGGAAGAATGTTCTCTGGTCAGATGAGACAAAAGTAGAGCTTTTTGGGAAAAGGCATCAACATAGAGTTAACAGGAAAAAAAAAGAGGCCTTCAAAGAAAAGAACACGGTCCCTACAGTCAAACATGGTGGAGGTTCCCTGATGTTTTGGGGTTGCTTTGCTGCCTCTGGCACTGGACTGCTTGACCGTGTGCATGGCATTATGAAGTCTGAAGACTACCAACAAATTTTGCAGCATAATGTAGGGCCCAGTGTGAGAAAGCTGGGTCTCCCTCAGAGGTCATGGGTCTTCCAGCAGGACAATGACCCAAAACACACTTCAAAAAGCACTAGAAAATGGTTTGAGAGAAAGCACTGGAGACTTCTAAAGTGGCCAGCAATGAGTCCAGACCTGAGATCTCAAAATGGCAGTTTGGAGAAGGCACCCTTCAAATCTCAGGGACCTGGAGAAATTTGCCAAAGAAGAATGGTCTAAAATTCCAGCAGAGCATTGTAAGAAACTCATTGATGGTTACCGGAAGCGGTTGTTCGCAGTTATTGTGTCTAAAGGTTGTGCTACCAAGAATTAGGCTAAGGGTGCCAATACTTTTGTCTGGCCCATTTTTGGAGTTTTGTGTAAAATGATCAATGATTTGACTTTTTTTTTCATTCTCTTTTGTGTTTTTTCATTGCAAGCAAAATAAATGAAGATATTATTACCAAAGCATTTGTGATTGCAATCATTTTCTGGAAGAAATTGAGTATTATCTGACAGAATTGCAGGGGTGCCAATAATTTTGGCCAGCACTGTATGTCCTTCTATCTGCCATGTCTGATTTATCTAGTCTTTGCATGTATTCTATGTGCCCTGATTTTTGCCTGAGTTCACACTATTTCTGTAGTGTCCGCACCATTGTTCTATCCTGCCTGGTCAGCTGCTACCAAACTGGCAGACTCCCTGTAGTGAAGTATGGCGGTTAAAGGGTGAAAAACGGGGAGTCTGCTTACACTAGGTTCACACCTGCGTTCGGGTTCCTAATCCGCTTAAAAAGAGGTTACCCGCGGTAAACTCATGGACCCCATAGACCCGGACCCCGTAAACCGCCCGAAAAGGGCGAAAAATGCAGAGAGAAAAGCACTGCTTGCAGGACTTTTCTCTCCGCATTTTTCAAGCGGAGTGGGGAACGGAACCCCCCAGCGGAGAGTACGCACAGGTGTGAAGCTAGCCTTAGACAACAGCCTTAGAGGTGGCCCCAAGCCAAATCGGTTTGGTAGCATAGTGGGTCCATGTAAAATACAGTATACTTGGGTGATGATGTAGTTCATATAATTCTTACTCACATATGAGTGCTTCTTGTAAATACATGGAAATTTATTGAAGTCTTCATGGAAAGCAGATACAGGAAAAACTTACAGAATAATAAATATATCAATTAATGTTGTAATTGAAGAAGCCTATAGTTAGCTTTCCTTCATTGTAGAATATTATTAGCCTGGAACTTCTTTCAGTCTTTAGATGTTCATCGGTGTGGTGGTCATCTGTGCTTCTTCACACGACATGTCCCAACCCATAGCATCTTGTGAATGCAAGAGAAGGGCAGACACACCAAG
Organism: Leptodactylus fallax; assembly: GCA_947044405.1. NCBI lineage: Eukaryota > Metazoa > Chordata > Amphibia > Anura > Leptodactylidae > Leptodactylus > Leptodactylus fallax. The sequence goes on along the minus strand of CAMRHE010000178.1, from coordinate 1,856,367 downwards.
ACGTATCAATCATTTATATCAATAGGAGGGGGTGTATCTTAGAATTTATAAACTCTGTGCCACTCTATATGGATAACACCAATATAACATAGCCTTGACTCCCATGTGATCTAAGATAGAAATATGTTGTCAGCAGAATATAGGATTAACTATGAACTCTGTGAACTCTGATAGCGGGCATTAGCTCCAGAGCGGCTGCTATTTTTAAAGTGCCACCATCCACCCTAATAGTACGGCAGATGTCGGGAAGGGGTTAATAAACATTTATTACTTGTGTCCCTAATGCTATCTATATAAAGGTGAAAAGTAAAGTAAAGGCAGCTTTAGTAAGTGAGCAGAAGGTATTACTGTACTTCACCTCTGCAGTGGTGGTGACATTAAAGTGCAAAATCGTAAATGCGATATATCATGTGATTCTCAGTGTGTCCCTGATCAATCTGGCTTTTTAATATTAAAATCCAATTATTGAAAAGATATGACCCTTGAAAGATTTTATATAAACTAGCTCGTATTCACCGAATCGGTGGGAACATTTTGTTTTTCTCACAGAGATTAAAGAGTTCCTGCCTATTTGGTGGTTCAGAACTAATTTACATATCTTGATGGGGTCATATCCAGGGGTGGAATGGCAATGTACTTTACTGGTAATTTTCCCGGTGGGCCAGTTCCTGCGCCCTGCATACATCTATGTAATGTGCAGATCATTGTAGTAAATGACAACTCTGTTCCCCACATACACAGATGTAAGCTGCAACCTCCACTCTTCACTCAGCTTCTTACTGTAACTAACCAGTGGCGTAACTAAGGTCTTGTGGGCCCCGTGCAAACTTTTGTCCGGGGCCCCCTACCCCCTCCCTAGAGCGAATTTTTGATAGTGGCGGTTATGGGTGCTGCAGCAATATCTCAGATATCTAACCCCCCCCTTCCAGAGCCGGTGCTATTATTACACTATGGGGTCTCCTCAGGCCCCAGAGTATAATAAGTAGAGGCCCAGGAAAAGTGAATAAAAATAACAAACACTTTATACTTATCTTGCCTTACCTCTCCTGGGCATCATCACTCAGTCCTGCTGTCTGCGGCATCCTCTTCAGTCGGGCGTCTGAGGTCTCGCGCTCCTGCGGTCACATGGGGCGCGACAGGGGCGCACCGCTAATGAGGCGAAGTGAGGCGGCCACCTCAGATGGCACTGTCCGTCACTGTTTGGGGGCGGCATTTTTACTAATCAATGTAAACCAGCCCAGGACAGGCCACTTTAAAAAAAAAACAAAAAAAAAACTGAGCGGGGCCTGTCCTGGGCTGGTTTACGAGATGATGCATCTCAGCACAGGCGGCGATACAACGTCATCGTGCCGCCTACGCTGAGACACAGACGTCGCAGACAAGAGGAGGCGGCGGCGGCTCCATCAAGGCATCGCAGGTGAGTATAACTTTTTTTTTTATATATAAATAGGCCGTGACCTGCTGGAGTATCCCCAGCAGGTAACGGCCTGTTTATTTACCTACCCCGCGTCTGCTCGTGGCCGCCTCTGCTTCCCATTCTGCTATGGGATGCAGAATGGGAAGTGGATGCCGCTGTGAGCAGCCGCGGGCATCGGTAAATGAGGCCGTGGGCCGCAAATACTACTATTATTATACTCCGGGGTTTTTTCAGACCCTGGAGTATAATAATCGGAGGCCCAGGGGAGGTGAGAGAACATAAAAACATATCCTACTTACCTCTCCTGCGATCGGTGTTACTCCGAGCAGGCTTGAAGCCTCTGGTGACGTCATCAGGTCGCATCACCGGCCTGATCACGTGATGTGCGCGCAATTAAACAGGGCCGAAAGCTGGCAGGGGGGGGGGGGGGGGGGGGGGGGGGGGGGGGAAATTGTTTTTTTTTTTTTTAAACTCGTTTTATTGAAAATTGCGTATCAGACAAAGGAAAAGAAATCAAAACAAATACATAACATGTTGCGCACCAAAAAACGAGAATTTCAATGTAAATTCACTCAACGCACCACATCCCACCTCGCCAGGTCCTCGTCCCATCCGGACCATATAACGTAGACTCGGTACAGAAAGAATATAATCAGGACATGCGTAATACTGTATACATCAGTTATCATGTACAAAACATGCAGTCAATAAGTCAAGGGTAACAACAAGGATACACTCCAAAATGAGAGGTCGTGGATACTCCTGGTGTCTCGCACCCCTCACGGCATGAGTAAATTAATGGCAGAGCGCAATGAGGGAGCCGTATATTGGGTTACCGGAGAATTGCACCATGTTCCCCACACCTTATGGAATTTCTGAGGGCACCCTCTCCCTTTATACACAATCTGGTTATAAGGAAGAACAGTATTAACAAGTTTCTTCCACTGAGATACTGATGGGGGTTTCGGAGCCATCCATCGCAGTGCGATAGCTTTCCTAGCATAAAATAAAGACTCCCTCAAAAGGATTCTAACATGGTGTTGCCATATTTGTTCATCTAATACGCCGAAAAGGCATATCTCTGGGGTTAATGGTATAGGTTTAGCCAGAACTTCCGCCAGGAGATCCACGACCCCTTTCCAAAAACATTGTATGATCGGACATTCCCAAATCATATGCCAAAAGTCTGCCTGTGGACAAAGACACCTAAGGCATCCGGGGTTGGGCAGACGTCCCATTTTGTATAGACGGGAAGGTGTCAAGTAACATTGGTGTAGAATATACGTTTGAATCAGTTTGTTGTTAGCTGAAGGTGACACATGTTGAGGAGATTCAAGGATATCTTGAAACATCTCATCTGTGAGAGTTGGGATATTTATGCTCCATCGCGTCAAGGCCGGGGCGTCCAAAGTGGACACCTTGGCCTGTATCAGATGTGCATATAAAGTAGATATCAAACCCCCAGGGCCCTGTGAGCGAAGTATGCCGATAAGCGGATACTCAGATATATTGTCCAATCGATCCGGGAACTGAGAAGAAAGTGCATGTCTAATCTGTAGATATCTAAAGAACTGCGTTCTAGGGATGCCATAGGAGGAGCTTAGCGAGTCAAACGTTTTAAAAACCCCTTGTATGTACAGGTCACTAAGAGAGGACACGCCATACTGCGACCAGGCCCGGGCGCCAGGCAGGGCAAATAACGTCGGCAGACCAGGGTTGTGCCAAAGCGGGGTCTCCGCAGGTATATCAGAATAAGTGGACACCTTTTTCGCCTGACGCCAGACCTGTCCCGCCAGGGCATGGATGGGCAACAATTTCCCCCTAAACAAGGCCGGGTGTTCCAACACCGGCCACAGATTATGCAGACCCAGGTGGTGAGCCAGATGTGCCTCGGACCTCGGTAGGGGATCAGATGAGAGCCACTTCCTAATAAAACGGAGCTGTCCTGCCAGGTAGTAAAGAAACAGATCAGGGAGTGATGTGCCCCCGAGCTGCTTTGGTCGTTGTAGAGATGACAACCTAAGCTTAGATCTAGAGTTTCCCCATATAAAGGAGATAATGAGGGAGTCCATTTGTTTAAAAAATCTAAGGGGCACGGACACAGCAGAATGGCTTATAGCATATAGACATTTGGGTAGTACTATCATTTTAACTAGGTTGATTCTACCAGCCACCGACAAAGGCAGTGTAGCCCAAAGATTAAACTTAACCCTAAAGTGCGAGATGAGCGGAAAGATGTTCTGTTCCAAAAAACACCTATGGTCCCTAGATATAAAGATGCCCAGATATTTGCAGGTTGAGACTGTAGTCAATCCACATACCACATTCCCCTCAGCTACACTTGACGCACGGCCAATATGCATGTATGAGGACTTAGTCCAATTGGTCCGTAGGCCAGAATAATTACCAAATTCATCAATTATAGCCATGGCTCTGGGCAGAGACCGGGAGGGGTCGCTCATAAACAGGAGTAAGTCATCGGCATATAGTGCTGTTCTCTCCTCCCGGGTGCCTATCACTATGCCTTTATATATGGGGTCATTCCGAAGCAGTATTGCCAAGGGTTCCACCGCCAGAGCAAACAGTAGCGGTGACAATGGACATCCTTGTCTTGTACCCCTACCCAAAGGAAAGTAGGAAGACAACGCGCCATTAATGGACAGTGCCGCTCTAGGGGAACAGTATAGAAGGGAAATCCAGGTAACAAACCCCTCTCCAAATCCGTATCCTCGCAACACCTGCAATAGAAAAGGCCACTCGACAGAGTCGAACGCCTTTGTTGCATCTAAAGAAGCCATCGCCCAGTCATGTGAGGATGATGCCCCAATCTGAGTTATCACCTGAGCCCTTCTAAGATTATCCGATGTGGATTTTCCAGGCATAAAGCCTGTCTGATCCGGATGGACAAGGTCGAGAACAACAGAATTTAGCCTTTTCGCCAACATTTTAGTAAGGAGTTTATAATCTATATTAAGCAGTGATATAGGCCTATATGAGCCACAGTCCAGCGGATCCTTGTCAGGCTTAAGTAACAGGATAATGGTGGCGTCATAAAAGGACTCCGGGAGACTGGGACCCACAAAGGCAGCGTTATAACAGTCAAGCAACACCGGGAGAAGCAGGCCCCCATACTGGGCATAAACCTCCACCGGGATGCCGTCCGGACCCGGCGATTTGCCCCTTGCCATATCTGCCAGGGCACCCGATAGCTCCTCTAGCGTAAAAGGGGAATCTAAAAATTCACGTTGGTCTTCTGACAATGTAGGAAGGGGGATCAAGCCCAAATAGGTGGCAAGCTCTCCGTCAGTGACTCTAAGCTTGGAGAGGTATAACTCACTGTAATACCTATAAAATCTGTCACTAATGGCCAAGCTATTGGACAGTACCTCCCCCGTCTCTGAATGTACTCGTAGTATTGCAGGTGAGGCTGTGTTTTGATGTATCAGTTGAGCTAGAAAGCTGCTCGACTGGTTGCCGAGTTCGTAAAACTTCTGTTTGCTAAAAAACAGAGACCTACGTGCCTTGTCATGCAGTATATGCAGATATTGTCTACCCGTCTGCAACCATTGAGACCTAGCCTCATCAGTTGGATTAGCCACGTATGCGGCTTCGAGCGAGGCACACTGGGTCGCCAAGGTGGTCTCCAACAGCGAGGATTCCCTCTTTACAAAGGAAATGGAGGACTTAATACAACCCCTAAGATATGCCTTCATAGTTTCCCATAAGAGGAGCGGAGAAGTGTTTGGGGAATTAATGGTCAAAAACGTCTGAAGTTGATCAGGTATTCGATCATGTGGTACAAATAGTTTCAACCAAAATGGGTGGATTCGCCAACCCTGTCGTGGCTTAGCAGCCGTACTACTATTTAATTGGACCAACAACGGGGAATGATCAGACACTGCCCTGGGTAAATAGGATATGGTCTGCAACAAAGAATATGCTTTAGTATTTCCAAAAGCATGGTCAATCCTGGACAGAGTATGTCTGTTGGCCGAGTGACAGGAAAAGGTGCGGGCCTCCGGAAACCGGACCCGCCACAAATCCAACCACCCCAATTCACGGATCACTCCGGCCATTGTAGTAGGGCGAGGCAGAGAGGGGGGAACCTGGCTCCGCGGAGAACCGATCCAATGCAATATCCATAACTTTGTTAAAGTCACCCAAACATAATGCAATAGCCCCAGGGAATCGGGTCGCAAACTGCGCAGCCTGCTGGAGCACAGCAAGATCAGACGCCGGTGGCAAGTACACACCCAGGATAACATACAGGACAGAGTCAACCCAGGCCTGGACAAAAACGTATCGTCCCTCGGGGTCCCTTACAATGAGGCCTGGCTCCCACCTGAGTCTACGATGCACCAAGATGGACACCCCCCTGGAATAGGAAGTGTGTGTAGAGTGAGCCGCCCACTGAACCCATGGCTTCTGAAGTCGCCTGGAATTATCTGGAACCAAATGAGTTTCCTGAAGGCATATGAGGTGTGGGTCAGCCCTCCTAATCTGAGAGAAAACCAACGACCTCTTTCGTGGGCTACCCAGGCCCCTCACATTCCAAGATAGTACACTAAAGGACGCCATGGTCGTCTAAGAGTGTAATGTAATCATGGCAATTCAGGACCCCAAAAGTGACCCGCCTATGAGTGTGTAGCACGTGGCTGAGTGAAACACAAAGTGGTGTGCAGCAACCTAAGAACCATATACAAACGAAATGAACCATTACACCCCTAAAGGGTGTGAGACATACTACTGGCATAAACAAACAATATTTGTTAAATTAACCGTGGCTACAATTAACGGGGGAAGAAGTGCACCCACAGTGGTTGGTATACGGGGCACTGTCTTAAAGGTATGGATAATCACTAGGCTAGGAGATATACTATTCAACAGAGCCAGGTTCACATGAGTAAATGAGATACACCGGCGCCCCGGGGTTCGCCAGCCCAGGTAACTATAAGACTACAGGATACTATAATAACAGAACCGCACTTTTCATAAAACTACTTATGCAATAAACAAGAGCATCCCGTAATACATAAGTCCTTATGTATGGTCCGATCGGACCTCTCACCACACGCCGTCAGGATCATCGTCTCGGAGATCGAGGAAGAAGAGATAGCCAGTCCTCCACATCCCTCGGTGAAGTAAAGAAAAGGGACCTGCCGTCATGGACGACCCGAAGACGTGCTGGGTAAATCATGGAGTATTGTATAGCCTTTTCTCTCAACCGCCTCTTAACGGCCACGAAGGATGCTCGGGTCTTCTGGAGAGCCGCCGAGAAATCTGGAAACATGGCCACTGCTGCTCCGTTGTACTTAAGCTCGCCGGCCTGGCGCGCAGCCCGCAACGCCGTATCCCGATCCGTGCTGTTAATCAGACGGGCCAACAAGGGTCGAGGAGGTGCGCCCTGAGGCGGCGGTTTAGCCGGAACCCTATGGGCCCGTTCCACTGCAAATATTGGTGAGAAGTGAGCCTCCGGCAGGACATTTTTCAGCCACCCCTCCACAAAGGCCCGAGGATCTTCACCCTCCGCCCGCTCCGGCAGGCCCAGGATACGGAGGTTGTTTCGTCGCAATCTATTCTCCAAGTCATCCGCACGCTGGGTCCACAAACTTGCAGCTCTCTCCAGCTCCTGGAGTTTGGCAGGAAGTGGGTTAACAGTGTCCTCTACCTGAGAGACCCGATCCTCCACCTCACACACCCTGCCTCGCAAGGTCTGAAAGTCCTGACGGAGCAGGCCCAGGTCGATTTTTACCTCCTCAATTTTCCCGGTCAGCGAGGAAGTGCCGGCATGGATCGCCTCCAGTAGCTGTCCAGTAACTTGCTTTAAAGTGGGCTCGGGGTCCTCCTCTGGAAGGGCAGGAGAGGCTGCCTCAAGCGATGGTGATGTAGAAGAGGATGCTGCCCTGGAGAACCCCCTCAGGCGATCAGAGACAGAGGTTGATTGCGAGCGACTCATTTTAGAGAGTCGGCGGCCGCTCTTCCTGCGTTCCGTACGGGTGGATATGTTGGCAGAGGAGGAGGTGTGATTGTAGCAAGACCTGGCCGGCCCCAGAGGATTATAGACAAGGTCTCTGGCTAATAGCAGTTGCACAGTAGGAGCCTCTATGTCAGGCCACCAGGGCCAATAAGCCAGCCGAGGACAGACAGTAACTCAACAGTCCAATAGTATCGATGGCAACAGACTCTGGATTATAAGCGATGTCTCCAAGAGAGAGCCGTCAGCAGAGTAATGAAATAAATAGATTGCAGGAGGAACTAAGAGGGAACGGATGGCAACTCAGCGATCCAATAGTGCCGATAGCAACAGTCACTGGATTATAAGTAAGGCCTCCAAGAAGGCCAGTAGCGAAGTGATGGAGTAGATAGATTGCCAGGAGGAACTAGAGGAGGACAGATGGTAACTCAACAGTCCAATAGCACATACAGCAACCGTCACTGGATTATAAGTAAAGCCTTCCAGAGAAGCAGTCAGCAGGACGATAAATCGTACAGAGGCACACACCTTCAATGGGTCAGAGACAGTTGATGGCTGCCACAGATATTGCCTTGCACTACTGCCCAGAGGAGCCAGGGGATGGTCCTATCGTGCCCAGCAGCAAGGAGGAGAGAGGAATGCCGGCTCCCAAACTTCCAGGCAGGGATAGAGGGAACCGTCAGAGATAGGCTCAGCTCGCCAGGAACGCCAGACTCAGCGCCCCCTCATCAGCAGATGGCCAAACCGGTCAGGGTTAAAATGGCCGCCCGCCACGTGGAGAGAGGGGAGACCGCCGTCCGGGTGCCAGCAGGACCAGCGGCCCCAGCGGTGCCTGCACAGCCCAGGCCGGCCCACGAGCGCAGCCCCAGAACAGCAGCTCCACCCCAGCTCCAGGCCACAGCAGCGCGGGACAGAGCGGCTCCGGCAGCGGCGGTGGGAGTGTATGGCCGCCGGCCACGTGTAGCGATCACCGACTACTACCCAACGGAGAAGGACACCGGCAGAACGGGAGCTCTGGAACCAGGAGGAGGGCCTCAGAAGTGCGTTCCAGCGGACAGCGAACCCGGGCACCGGTAAGCAAGGATGGATTTCAGGATGGATGAGCGGCTCTAGCCGGAGCTCCGCTCACATGCGACCGTCCATGTCGCGCGCTAGCCCCCCCCCCCCCCCCCCCTTTTTTTTTTTTCTCCCCCCCCCCCCCCCCCCCCCCCCTCCCCCCCCCCCCCAAAAAAAAAAAAAAAAAAACACCACCCCCCCCCCCCCCCCCCCCCCCCCCCCCCCCCCCCCCCCCCCCCCCCCAAAAAAAAAAACCCCCCCCCCCCCCAAACAAAAAAAAAAAACAAGCGCCCCCCACAAAAAAAAAAAACAAAACCCCCCCCCCCCCCACCAACCAAACCCCCCCCCCCGGCCCCCCAACGGCGCAAAACCACACCCCCGGCCCCCCCAAAGGGCAAAAACACACCCCCGCGGCCCCCCCGGGGCCCCCCCCCCCCCCCCCCCCCCCCCGGCAAAACACCGCGCGCCGGGGCCCATAAAGGGCATAATACCCTGCCCGGGCCCCCATATGGGGCGTAATACCGTGTGCAGGGGCCACTATGGAGCATAATACCGTGTGCAGGGGCCGCTGCGAGGCATAATACAGTGTGCAGGGGCCACTATGAAGCATAATACCGTGTGCAGGGGCCGCTGCGAGGCATAATACCGTGTGCAGGGGCTGCTGTGGAACATTATAGTGTGTGTAAATGGGGCGCTATAAACAGGGGCTATGGCGCCTGTTTATATTATACGCTGTCTGTTTATAGTGACCGTGTGATGTAATTGTAGCCTTGTCACATACTGTAGACATGTACAGGATGAGGCTGTAGTTACATTACATGGCCGCTATGAGATGAATTACACTATGTAAACAGAGAAGCGGTCATGGCGCTTACACAGGTACCATTCAAACAGCTGATCAGTGGGGGTCCTGGGTTTTTGAGCCCCACTGATTAGTTTATTAATGAACTGGAAAACCTTTTAATTAGTTAACACCTGGGGCATTATTAATAAGGGGCACTATTTATACAGGGTACACACAGACATTATTAATATAAATATGCACTTGGAGGTATTATTCATTATGGGGGATTATATCATGTATTTTATAATTGGGGGTAGCAGCAGAATGGGGGCTTTGTGTAGGTGAGGACAATGTGGGTTGGATGCCTGGAAAAGTGAGGAGCCAAAGATGTCTGTGTTGTAAACTTTACAGAGACAAGTCACAGCTGGAAGAAGTGGTCATGGCGGTCCAGAGGGAAGAGAAGGGAAATGTGAAGAATTAGTCAGAGACGTCACCTGTAAGTCACAAAATGTTACTGCAGTGTATTCACCTAAATGATAGAGGATAAATACCTGAGTGATGGGGGTCTGTCTGCTGAGACCCCCACTGAGCCTGAGAATTGGGTTTTTCCCCCCACTAGGTGGGAATCCAGCCTGGCTGCAGCCATATATATAGGTGTGTCACTTGGTGGATGGACGAACCCGCGTGGCTCTCATTCACTTCAATGGGAGTGCCAAAGATACCTGAAGTCCAGTACTCAGCTATCTGCAGGGCTCCTATTATAGAGAATGGAGGCCACGTGGCCTCGTCCATCCACCAAGCAGAAGATGTGTGAAGTTACTTTCATTGTTAATGCCGTGTTGTTGATCTGATACTGAAGTAATACAGGAAGAACAATTCTTAAAAACTGTTTCATAAGTTTGTGTATTGTGTATATTGTGCGACTATAACAGTGTGTTAAACTAGTAGCATGGAAACTCAATTTTTTTTTTTTTGGGGGGGGGGGCGTCTTTCTATAGTCCTCCTCAGGCAGCAAAGAGGCTAGGTTCACCACTGGGGCGCGATGATGTCATTACGCCAGCGCAACCCATGTGACCGCTGGCATGACCTCAGTTGCCAGCAGGAAGAGCCCCAGAGCGGATGCTGAGCCCAGGACAGGTGAGTATAAGTATTTTTTTTTTTTTTTTTTTTATACACCTCCCCTGGGCTGGCAGCCATTAACAATATGTATAGCGGTAGGGGAACAAGGCTTTCCCCCGACCGCTATCATGGTGGTCCGGGGCCCCGGCCATTCCCAGCTGGACTTGGGCCCTGTACCCCTCCGGGCCCAGTCGCGGTCGCACCCCTTGCGACCATGATCATTACGCCACTGACTATAACCATAGGACCTTTGAAAACAACCTCACGTGACCAGACGGTCCTTGAGTCACTGTTACATCAAAAACTTCAGACAGAAGGAGAAGGAGCCTGTGTAAGTTAAAGAGGACCTTTCACGTCCTCATGTATATGCTGTTTTACATATCGCTAGAAAGCAGACAGCGAGCTGAATTCCCCATTATGTGGTCCAGGACTGCCTCACTACATCAATGCCGGTAGTTCTGTGCCCCATCGTCAGAAGGGCGTTTCTGACAGTCTAGCTGCGCTGTGAGGAACGCCCTCCCTGACAGTATTAATCCAAAGCACTGTACTGAGGGCTATGCACTCAGTACTCTGACTGTACAACCTATGGATGAGTACAGAGAGGGGGCGTTCCTTACCACCCAGTGATGATGCTGAGCTATGAGGAACGCCCCCTCAGTACAGCGCTATGGAGGAATACTGTCGGGAGGGCGTTCCTCACAGCCCATTTAGACTGTCAGAAACGCCCTTCTGACGGTGAACCATGAAACTACTACCGCAGATATCTCCAGCCCCGGGGCACATACTGGCAAAGCCGACAGTGTGCTGAATTCAGCGCGCTTTCAGCTTTCTAGCCAGTGGCGTAACTAGGAATGGCTGGGCACCAAGGCGAACATTAGACATGGGGCCCCCCCCCCCTGAACCGCTGCCCCCACCCCCCCCCGGACCGCCCCCTTCATAGTGGCCCCTGCACACAGTATTATGCCCCATAGTGGCCCCTGCACACAGTATCATGCCCCATAGTGGCCCCTGCACACAGTATCATGCCCCATAGTGGCCCCTGCACACAGTATCATGTCCCATAGTGGCCCCTGCACACAGTATCATGTCCCGTAGTGGCCCCTGCACACAGTATCATGTCCCATAGTGGCCCCTGCACACAGTATCATGTCCCATAGTGGCCCCTACACACAGTATCATGCCCCATAGTGGCCCCTGCACACAGTATCATGCCCCATAGTGGCCCCTGCACACAGTATCATGTCCCATAGTGGCCCCTGCACACAGTATCATGTCCCATAGTGGCCCCTGCACACAGTATTATATCCCATAGTGGCCCCTGCACACACTATTATTCCCCATATTGGCCCCTGCACTATGTATTTTGCCCCATAGTGGCCCCTGCACACACTATTATATGTCCCATTGTGGACTACCCATGAACAATTATTATACTCTGGGGTCTTTTCAGACCCCAGAGTATAATGATCGGAGACCCAGGGGAGGATAGAAACATAAAAAACAACGTTGCTTACCTGTTCCTCGCTCCGGTCCACTCCCTGCTACTTTGGCCTTCTTCAATGTTGGACCAGGCTGGCGTCACGTGATCTGGGCCGGCGTCGCGACGCAAAATGACGTCCGCTGACGTCTGGGACGTCACCAAACAGGCCCGAAGCCTGGAGAAGCGCAGGAGAGGTAAGTACATTGTTTTTTATGTTCCCTCACCTCCCCTGGGCCTCCGATTATTATACTCCGGGGTCTTTTCAAAGACCCCGGAGTATAATGATAGCAGTGATTGTAGTGTTCGGCCCACGGCCTCACATACCGATCCCCGCTCCTGCTCACAGCCGCCTCCGCAGAATCGGAAGCACAGGCGGCCGTGAGCGGGACCCCGGGGATCGGTAAGTATATAGGGCCCGTTACCTGCTGGGGTTACTCCAGCAGGTAACGGCCTATTAAAAAAAAAAAAAAAAGCATCAGGGGCCCGCGAGGCCCCGTAATGTCCCGGGCCCTGTGGCAGCTGCTACCGCTGCTACCCCGGTAGTTACGCCCCTGTTTCTAGCGGTATGTAAAACAGCATATACATGAGGACATGAAAGGTCCTTTTTAAGTGTGTTTGTCTATCTATCTATCTATCTCTCTCTCTCTCTCTCTAAAAAAAAACAAGTAGAAGCTAGAGCAGCACCATGTATAAACCTTTGTAAAAGCGGGTGCAAATCCACTGAAATCAGGCATAAGATCTCTCTATGACCAAAAAAATACAAAGCAGGCAGCAAAATAGTGAAAAAAAAATAGGGTGTGGATTCATTCCAAGAGCAACGTTTCGGTCATAGGAATACTGGACCTTTCTCAAGCTAGACATAAGTGCACGCTACAAACATTTATAGTGCATCACAGCGCAACATTAATCATATCAATTAATAATTAATATACATTTATAGCACATCATATTAATTCATAAATAGTGATATACATAAAATTCAATAAAGTTCCGAAAATATTGCCAAACAGTGCATATAAGCGCTAAATATCTACTCATTTATTGAAAGGACTTGTTATTTACAACATAGATAAGAAAACTAATTACGGTAAATCTACTGTAGACAGATATACCACATATACTAGAATCACTACAAAATAATAAAAAAGTATATTAATGTGCAAATATATAAACATAGACTGAGGGACCATATATTGAAAAAATAAATAAATAAATGAAATGCATGGATTTACCAGTTTCACAATATTTGTCCAAGTTGAGACATAATAAGGGTGATTTGTAATTTAAGATGATAGATTTTGTTCCCATTCCGCATAGGGTAGGTGATAGAACTAAGATCCTTAAGGCCAGGGCTGGCATTGGGTGGGGGGGGGGGGCAAACTGGGCAATTGCCCAGGGCCCCCATCCCCAAAGGGGCCCCCGGGATCCAGAGTCTGATGACTCCGGATCCCGGAGTCAGGCCCGGCCATATCAATAAAAGAAAGGGCCCCTTTCCGAGTTGAGTAAAAATAAACATTTTTACTCACCTGTCCTAGGTGTCCGGCGTCATCTTCTGGACTTCAGGTGACGTCACACATCCCGAATGTCGCCGCTGAGGCCAGGCCCAATCATAGGCCTCAGCAGCAATGTCCAGAACACGTGACGTCAGCCACAGAGAAGAGGAAGGTAGTGGGAACAGCGGAGCGGCTCGAGGAGGCCCAGGAAAAGTAAGGCAAGGTGAGTATAACTGTTTGTTATTTGCCCTTACCTCCCCTGGGCCTCCAATTATTATACTCTGGGGTCTGAAGAGAGGGAGTCTGTGGGGCCACTGTGGAGCATTATACTGGGGGGCCCTCTGGAGAGCATATTATACTGTGTGGGGCCACTGTGGAGCATTATACTGGGGGGCCCTCTGGAGAGCATATTATACTGTGTGGGGCCACTGTAGAGCATTATACTGGGGGGGGGGCCTCTGGAGAACATGCTATATTATGTGAGGCCCTCTGGAGAGCATATTATACTGTGTGGGGCCACTGTGGATGATTATACTGGGGGGGCCTCTGGAGAGTGTGGGCTTTTTTTTATATTTGCTCACCTCTTCTGTGCCCTCACTTATAATATATAAGTATAATAATAGCAGTTTCGGTTTGGCCGTGTTCAGTCCGAAGGAAACTGCAAATATTATAATATCAGTTATCCTGGTTGATGTTCGGTTTCAGTTATTTTTCAATGAATCACCCAGCCCTAGTTTTGTTTGTAATGTGTGATTTATATGCCACAGTACAATTATATGTTGTCCTGTATATAAGCATGGGCTGTATATTGTCCAACTTCTTGGCTTCTATATGATATGTAGTTGCACTCCAGAATCTAGATATGCTGCAACTAGAAGTAATGCAGAAATGGTTTACATTTTTTATATAAATCATCTTAATATTGAAAATGCTATTCTTTTTCCCTCATAAACACTGTATTTTATCCGTTTTGTTTTTTTTTGACATAACAAAAATAAAAAATAGCCAAGTAAGAGTGGAGCATCAAAATTGGAGTGGAGAAGTCCGGTCCTTCTGCTGAATGGTCTCTTCCAGAGTTCCATTAAAGATGGAGATTGGCCTCAGCATTCACATGACCACTGAGGCCAATCAGCGGCCTCAGCAGACCTCAGGAAGAGACCCGTGATGTCACAGGTAGTGACATCGCAAGCCATTCGCTGATTGGCCTCAGTGGTCATGGAGGACACCGGAGCATCGGGGACAAGTGAGTATGCATTTTTTTTTTCCAATGCCCCCGGCTGATTTAAAAGTTAAAGGGATTGTCCATTTTTGCCTGGACAACCCCTTTTAAACACATTGCTGCATTCATCCTACTTGTGCTCGCCCCGCCTTTAACTAGTTTGGTCCTGCCGACAATGTGGGGCCATGTCTTTTTCTTCTATAATGTTTGGTGCACTTTTGTACTTTTTGTTTATTACTTTATTCCATAGGTGTTCCTTCAAAGTTTTCTTGCCTGCAAAATCAATCTGCGATATTCAAAAAAATAAAAAGAACAATGTAATGAAAGCTGTATGAAAACTGTACACTAGTACTGTATGAAAACACACATTACCTGTATGACAACACTGTATGAAAACACGCATTACCTGTATGACACTACTGTATGAAAACACGCATCAACTGTATGACACTACTGTATGAAAACACGCATTACCTGTATGACAACACTGTATGAAAACACGCATCACCTGTATGACACTACTGTATGAAAACACGCATTACCTGTATGAAAACACTGTATGAAAACACGCATCACCTGTATGACACTACTGTATGAAAACACGCATCACCTGTATGACACTACTGTATGAAAACACGCATCACCTGTATGACAACACTGTATGAAAACACGCATCACCTGTATGACACTACTGTATGAAAACACGCATTACCTGTATGACAACACTGTATGAAAACACGCATTACCTGTATGACAACACTGTATGAAAACACGCATCACCTGTATGACACTACTGTATGAAAACACGCATCACCTGTATGACAACACTGTATGAAAACACGCATCACCTGTATGACACTACTGTATGAAAACACGCATCACCTGTATGACACTACTGTATGAAAACACGCATCACCTGTATGACACTACTGTATGAAAACACGCATCACCTTTTTTTTCATCACATACTCCTTTTTTACTTATCTTTCATAAGCGCACCTTTTTCAGAGATTTTTGTGTGGTATATTTATGAAGTAGGTGCACTTTTATGTCAAATGTTTTTGTTATATATTGTGCGCCTTTTTCCCCGTATGCACTTTGCGCCTATATTATTAAAAAGGCGCACTTCCATTATAAATCTTGCACAAAATTCACCACATGGAATCATGTTTCCAATACTGTCTGACATGACGGCCTTTTTTACACTGCTTATGTACTATAGTCTATTTGTGCCCTTTTTAGCACTTTTTTAAAAAAGCACCAGTAATATTAGAAACCACACTTTATTTAGACCACTGCCACTTACCTAAACAAATCACACAGAAGAATTTGGTGCTGCATTTGTCAGAAAATTTCTGTTTCAGGAATTCAAAGATCTTGGAAGTTGATTTTGATGCTGAATCAGTGAAGCCAACAAAACATCTGGAAAAATGTGCAAATGTATCATAGAAAGCGTAGAAAAAGGCCAAAAAAAAGGTGCAAAGAACATAATAAATAACCCCCACTGTATGAAAACACTGTATCACCTGAATGTAGCAGAAAATAATGTAACTCTATGTAGTGTACAGATACAGACTGAACAAGTAACACACAGGGCTCCCTCTACTGAATAAAATGTGAATTACATTGATTGAAATACAAAGCTAAAATTATAAAACCACTTTTCATACAGTAAATCAGTGATTCCCAAACTTATTAAGGCGGGATCCACTTTAGTATAAGAATTATACTGGAAACAATACTTAGCATTTGAAAAATAAATATCCCTACCTGTATTCTGCCTCCAATTCCGCTGTAATCTTCCTCTTATTCTGGACATTCTGACATTATACTGTATGCAGGGACCACTATGTGACATTATACTGTGTGGAGGGGCCACTATGGGACATTATACTGTGTGCAGGGGCCACTATGGGACATTATACTGTGTGGAGGGGCTGCTTTTGGATATTATATTGTGTGGAAGGGGCTCTATGGGACATTATACTATGTGGAGGGGCTGCTATGGGATATTATACTGTGTATAGGGGCCACTATGGGACATTATACTGTGTGCAGGGGCCACTATAGGACATTATACTGTGTGGATGGGCTGCTATGGGATATTATACTGTGTAGAGGGGCCACTATGGGACATTATACTGTGTGGATGGGCTGCTATGGGATATTATACTGTGTGGAGGGGGAACTATGGGACATTATACTGTGTGGAGGGGCTGCTATGGGATATTATACTGTGTAGAGGGGCCACTATGGGACATTATACTGTGTGGAGGGGCTGCTATGGGATATTATACTGTCTTGGAGGACACTTTGGGACATTATACTGTGTGGAGGAGCTGCTATGGGACATTATACTGTGTGCAGGGGCCATTATGGGACATTATACTGTGTGGAGGGGCCACTATGGGATATTATACTGTGTGGAGGGGCTGCTATGGGACATTATACTGTATGCAGGGACCACTATGTGACATTATACTGCGTGGAGGGGCTGCTATGGGACATTATACTGTATGCAGGGACCACTATGTGACATTATACTGTGTGGAGGGGCTGCTATGGGACATTATACTGTATGCAGGGACCACTATGTGACATTATACTGTGTGGAGGGGCTGCTATGGGACATTATACTGTGTGGAGGGGCCACTATGGGACATTATACTGTGTGGAGGGGCTGCTATGGGATATTATACTGTTTGAAGGGGCCACTATGGGACATTATACTGTGTGGAGAGGTTGCTATGGGATATTATACTGTCTTGGAGGACACTTTGGAACATTATACTGTGTGGAGGGGCCACTATGGGATAGTATACTGTGTGCAGGGGCCACTATGGAACATTATACTGTGTGGAGGGGCCACTATGGGATATTATAGTGTCTTGGAGGCCACTTTGGGACATTTTAGTGTGTGTAAATGGGGCTTTATACTGTGTGGAGGCCAGGAAAGGGGGCGCTATGCCGAGGGTGGGGCCCCCAAGTTAAAAGTTTCCTATGGAGCCGTCTTTGCTAGTTATGGCCCTGGGCACAGTGGTTAGTGCAGTAGGAGGTGTATACAGTATGGCGGTCCTAATGAACATTTGTTAGGTTTGTTATGCTGTACATCTGTACAGCAGCCCTAACATGCCACTGTACCGCTCTAATGAACGTTTCTAGGTGGGGGGGCTATAGTTGGGGGGGCAGTGGGAGACCTCAAGCACTCTGACACCATGTGGAATTGTTTGCACAAAACAAATCCCAAAAATTTTAATTTCATTGGAAAGTGAAAAAACTACTAGTTTTTCAGGCAGAAACCTGGTAGACCCCATTATAATCTATGGGGTCTGCGGGTAACCACTTTTTAAGCGGATTAGCTTTTCGTTTTTCAGGTCCCCAAGCAGACCCGAAGAACGGAAAGCCGAACACTAGAGTGAACTTAGCGTCATCTGCGCCCAGAGGAGGCGGATGAGTTGGAGTCGAAACAGCACTCTAAATGCACAGCTGTCCCACAGGGGCCCCTGCTACCATGTGTACAGGGATGATGTCACACATGGCTGCACACTGTGCATAATATAGGACGAGCCTAAGGGAGAGAGGGTGATGCTGTGTACATGGGACTGTTGTCGGATGGGGCTGAAGGGAGTGACAGGAGTGGTTCATGTGGAAGAATTTGGTGCTGAATTTTTCAGCCAGAAAATTTCTGCTTCAGGAATTTGAAGATTTTAGAAGTTGATTTTGATGCTGATTCTGAAAATCTGCTTCAAAAAACAGCTCCAGAATCTTCCTCCCATTCATTCCAATTGGAGTTTCAAGCAGAAAAAAATGCCTATGCCTTACACTGAAATGTGATGCGGATTTCAGGTGTAATTGGAATCTCCAAACCTCTCCGTGTGAACCATCCCTTACACATTAGACCTGGACTTTACACACATAAGAAGACTTCAGCCCTTAGCCCCGCCCACACGGACGTCCCCGCCTCTCTAGGCGTCATTGATCTCCCTGGCGCTGGGGGAGAGTGTCGTTCACGTCACTTCCGGGAGCTGTCATTGGTCCAGCCATTCCCAGCCAGAGCAGACGGAAGTGACGTAGAAAGCGGCGGTAGCGCCAGCAGGAGTCGAACCGGGGGACCCTTAGACCGGAAGGGGTGGAGTTACCGGAGAACCGAGTGAGTGACGTCACCAGAATACGTATATTCTGCCCTTGTGGATGAGATGTATATATGGGTATACTTTGGCCGGGTAGTAGCGCGGGAGCTGTGGATTGGCCCATTGTGTGCAGTGTATGGGTGGAGGAGCCCCGTGGTCCCTGCCCCGCGTTGTGACTGGATGTGTTGCAGGCAGTGAAGGGCAGAGGCCACGGATCCCTCCTCCATTCTCCGGCCTCATTCATCCTGGTGTAGCCAGCACTGATTGTTATGGCCCGGTAGAGGCCTTGAGGTTCAGTATGGCTGCTGCTATATGGCTGCCGCTATATGGCTGCCTCAGACGTGTGGCTGCTGTATGTGATGTGACATGTTGTGGCTTTGTGCATGGACACAGGGATCTTGTCACCTTTACCCCCTTCTTGGCACACTGCCCTAAGGGAGGCTACCTGATTTAGTGATGTGATGCCATATTGAGACCAACATACTGCAGCCTCCATTGTAGTTGTATGGGGGTGACCACTGCCTGCTTCCATAGGGCTACAACTGAAAATTAGGTTGTTGCCTGCTCGGGAGTGGAGATGTAGGGGGGCCGAAGTAGCAGTTGTACTTGGGCCCTTGTTCCACATAAGGCACACTGATATTACAAGTGGCACAGGGTAGGGGGGAGCATTTATGCCCCTGCAGCTGCTCCGGCACTGTAAAATATGGCGGAGGGTGGAAATAAGAGGTAGGTGAGAGGATACAGGTGGGAACACTGAGGACTAGAGGGGTTTCCCATAGTGCACATTTTTCTACCTGCATTTAGGATATGGGATGAATGTCTGTCACCAGGTCCCCATTGAGGAGGAAGCGGTTAAACAGGTGCCTCTTCATTAGTGTTTTAAATACCCCTATAGAAGGCCAGTCTGTAGTCTGGATTTAAAAAAAGAAAAAAAACTGTACAGTGTTTTCTGGTACGTGTAGTTCTTCACTGAAGTCAGAGCGGTACATCTCAGCCCTCAGGGGCACGAGCGGTGAAGCCGAGGTGTATTGCTCCTTCTGAGAAGTAATGCACAGGCCCCATGAGATGGTCAGTATTGACCGTTACATGCACATATTTATCTCATATTCTGTTGACAGAGGATAAGTGTGAGATTGCTGGGGGTGTGATTATTGGATCAGGAGAATGGAGGCCCTAAAATTCCCTTGGATATTCCATTCATGGGAAATTTCAGCCCCTCATTCTCCTGATACAGTGATTGCATCCTCAGCGATCAGACACTTATCCCCTATTGGGTAGATAGGCGATAACTGTCTTTAGTGGCACAACCTCTGTTAAAAAAATAACCTTTCACCAACTCCAGCACTTTGCATTATATAATTGTTCTTGCTCCACTGATTCCTGCGCAGTTGGAATTTTTCTTCTCTAGCACCTGAGCAATAAGTGCTGCTAGTTTTGGTGAAACTTTAACTAGACTCCCTAATATCAAGTGGGTGGTGTCAGCCAGCATCAGGCAAGGGGTATGATGCTGAGCTGCAGTCACAGGCTGACAGTGTAAGAGCTCAGCATCACACCCCTTGCCTACTCCTGACTCACAGTAGAAACCCTAAGTCTTATATCGGATATAAAAACTAACTGTACTTATTACTCAGGAATGGTGGGGGGCTAAAAAATTCCAACTGTGCCAGAATCGGAGGAGCAGAACCTATTATATGATGAAAAGATCTTGAAGGTAGTGTAAGGTCTTCTTTAACGCATGGCAGAAATCGGTGTCTGTCACATACATTTGATGTACTTACTACCATTGCAACTCCATTCAGGTGATGGAACAGATTTTCAGTTGCAGAGATTTCTTCAACATATTTGTTGTATGTGAATATAATTTAATAGACAAAATTGTAGTTGTCACTGCTGTTTGTGAATTACAACAGAAACAACTAGCGGCCATACCGTAGTAGTGGGACTTTACACCATGCATCATATTAAGACTGCTTGCACACCCACGTAATACAACTGCTATAGAAATGTGTATAGCTTCCAGTCCAGGAGAGGAAGAAATGTGTTGGAGGTATTATACACAAGAAGAATTGCTTCTAGGGGTGAATATGGTGGTTGGTGTACATATGGGTGCTGACCTTGTGTGTCTACACATGTCATCATCGACTAGGATAGGCCATCCTTAGCATAGGTCATTAATATCGGATCAGTGGCTGCCCAACAGATCAACTCTTTTTCAGCACAGTATACGAAGCTGGAAGAAGTCTGCTCTGTACACTGTGCAGTGGTCCTGCCGCATTATTGCAGCTCAGCTCTCATTCACTTGAATGAGAGTTAAGCTCCAGTGACTCAGGTCAGGCACTGCACAGAGAACAGATCTGTTTTCCGCTCCATTCTATGTGTATCAGCTAATCGGTGGGCGTATTGGGGGTCAGACACCCACTAATCTGATATTAATGACCTATCTTAAATCCACATTGCTGGGCCCTGGCCAGCTACTTCTACTCCATCAAGGGAGACCAGAAATGATGAAGGTATGTATGCCTACAACTATATGGAGGTGTGTTCACCCTGGTCACACTCTAAGGGGTATTCGTATCTCTACTTTTATGTCTATATCCATCGGATGTGCTATAAATACCTGATAGATGCGGGTCCCAGCCTTGCCTATTTTAAGAATGGAGAGATGAACACATGAGGTGGGACCTGCATCTATTAGGTCTATCTATTTATGGTGTATCCTATAGTATTGCCATAAATGCCAAGATGGCATTCCCTTTTTAAAGGGAACCTATCCGGTGAACTTGGGACAATTAGGCAATAACGTGTCCTCGTGGACCATTGGTATAGTGCCCCAAATATACGTTAGGTGTTTGTGCACCTGGTGTTTTAAAAATAAGCCTTAATAATTTCTGATTTATGTGCCCCGTGTACATTTCCTCAATGTAGTCAAAGTATATTGCTCTGGCTTCATTCCACAAATGTGCATGTACTGGGAGCGCCAGAGATAAGTCTGAGAAATCAGACTCCTCTCTAGGAAAGTATTAGGTTGATGCTCCACGTTGTGGAAACGCAACTTTTTTGGTGCAAATTTTGGTGCAGTTTTTTGAGCCCAAGCCAGGAGAGGATTGAGCAGAAGGTAGGAGTATAAGAAGTTCCTATATATTTTCCATTCCTTTTGTTGCCATTCTTGGCTTTGGCTCAAAAACCTCAACAAAATCTGCAACAAAAAAAGCTGCATTTCCACAACGTGGGGTCTCAGCCTTTGGGTGTTTTTTTTTTTTATTTAAACACTCCTTAGGTAGAAAGCCATACTGCAGGCATATTTGGGACACCAACCTCCCGTCTATAAGAAGATGCTGGTGACTGAGTATCGCAGTTTGAGCTGAAAGGTTCATTTTAAAGTGGAAACACACCTTCAATGGCTGTCGGCCAAGTGTTCCTTCGTGTGATAGATGTTTCTTTTGACTCGCCAGTACACATGAATGCTTGGTTCAGCTGGTATGCATGTGCTTTCAGTGAGGCTGAAGAATAATTGGTGGTGGCAGTGGTTATCTCTTCTAGAAAGAAAGGATCGTGCATGTAAAATTCAGCATGGCTGATCCTTTTTTCCCTTAACCTCATCTGTTGGGGTAGTGAACCCCATACATATAAATAGGTGTCCGATCCCGCTAAAATTGGCAGTTTCTGCTGAGTTTTCTCTAAAGTGTATGGGACCCTTTAAACAGTCACCTACTAAATATAGTAACTATGGCCATACTAATCCACCATTGTGGTATCCCAGTACAAGGATACAGACTAGGTATTCTGCTGTGCACACTAAATATTGCTTTATAGCATCTTCACTACAAACTTTCTTTTACTTTTCAGCCTTTGCCGCATTAATGAATAGATACGCTTCAGCTAAGTTCCCTATAGAGCTAAGAACCTTTAGCACGTCTTACACGCTGATAGTCGTGTGCCAGAGTTGACTCTGTACCATGACTGAGGCTGTGAGTGACATTATGATGAATGGTTCCATAGTTGTGCCACCTCTTCTGACATGACTGTTTTAGTGAATACTTTATTTCTCATAAAATGACAATGTTGAGACGCTTTTACTCTGCTTTCTACGTTATTCCTCTGTCATTCCTCCTGGAAATGTGTGAATAACTTGACAGCTAGGTTTTACCATTGCCCTTGTCAATGGCCAGTGTCCCTGATCAGTCTGGCATGGTCAGGAGAGATGACACATCCTCTAACCATTATTTTTCATCACACTCTCCTTGCTTGTGATAGAACATCATTACATTTGCTCATTATTCTACTTTGCTTCTTGGTCTACACTAGATAGATAATGTAAACTTACACAGTCTGTTTTAGCTATGGCTAACACGGTACAACATTACAGTGGGGAAAAAAAGTATTTAGTCAGCCACCAATTGTGCAAGTTCTCCCACTTAAAAAGATGAGGCCGGCCTGTAATTGTCATCATAGGTAGACCTCAACTATGAGAGACAAAATGAGAAAACATATCTAGAAAATCACATTGTCTGATTTTTTAAGAATTTATTTGCAAATTATGGTGGAAAATAACAAACAAAAGATCATCTCAATACTTTGTTATATATCCTTTGTTGGCAATGACAGAGGTCAAACGTTTTCTTTAAGGCTGTGTTAACACGAAGTTTTTTGGCAGCAGATTTTGATGCGGAACCCGCCTCAAAATCCGTCTGAAAAAACGCCTCCCATTCATTTCAATGGGAGTCAGTAGCGTTTTTTTTTTTCCTCTAGTGGCTTTTTTCTGCTAGTGAAAAGAAAGCGACATGACCTATCTTGCTGCAGATTCCGCCCGCGGTGTCCGCGGCTCGAGACGCGCTCTTGATCAGGCCCATTCATCCGGGCCTAATCAGGAGCGGGATGCCACGATGGAATGCTGATGCACTGCATCGGCATCCCGTCGCGGCAGACCGCAGCGAAAATTCCGGTGGTGGAAAATGATTTTCATTTTCCGCTGTGTGAACGCACACCCTAAGGCTTCACAAGGTTGGCACACACTGTTGCTGGTATGTTGGCCCATTCCTCCATGCAGATCTCCTCTAGAGCAGTGATGTTTTGGGGCTGTTGCTGGGCAACACGGACTTTCAACTCTCTCCAAAGGTTTTCTATGGGGTTGAGATCTGGAGACTGGCTAGGCTACTCCAGGACCTTGAAGTGCTTCTTACGAAGCCACTCCTTCGTTGCCCTGGTGGTGTGCTTGGGATCACTGTCATGCTGAAAGACCCAGCCATGTTTCATCTTCAATGCCCTTACTGATGGAAGGAGGTTTGCACTCAAAATCTCACGATACATGGCCCCATTCATTCTTTCATGTACACGGATCAGTTGTCCTGGTCCCTTTGCAGAGAAACAGCCCCAAAGCATGATGTTGCCACCCCCATGCTTCACAGTAGGTATGGTGTTCTTTGGATGCAACTCAACATTCACTCTCCTCCAAACACGATGAGTTGTGTTTCTACCAGACAGTTCTACTTTGGTTTCATCTGACCATATGACATTCTCCCAATACTCTTCTGGAACATCCAAATGCTCTCTAGCAAACTTCAGACGGGCCCGGATATGTACTGGCTTAAGCAGGGGGACACGTCTGGCACTGCAGGATCTGAGTCCCTGGCGGCGTAGTGTGTTACTGACAGTAGCCTTTGTTACGTCAGTCCCAGCTTTCTGCAGGTCATTCACTAGGTCCCCCCGTGTGGTTCTGGGATTTTTGCTCACCGTTCCTGTGATCATTTTGACCCCATGGGGTGAGATCTTGTGTGGAGCCCCTGATGGAGGGAGATTATCAGTGGTCTTGTATGTCTTCCATTTTCTAATTATTGCTCCCACAGGTGATTTCTTCTCACCAAGCTGCTTGCCTATTGCAGATTCAGTCTTCCCAGCCTGGTGCAGGTCTACAGTTTTGTTTCTGGTGTCCTTCCACAGCTCTTTGGTCTTCACCATAGTGGAGTTTGGAGTGTGACTGTTTGAGGTTGTGGACAGGTGTCTTTTATACTGATAACAATGTCAGACAGGAGCCATTACTACAGGTAATGAGTGGAGGACAGAGGAGCCTCTTAAAGAAGAAGTTACAGGTCTGTGAGAGCCAGAAATCTTGCTTGTTTGTAGGTGACCAAATACTTATTTTCCACCATAATTTGCAAATAAATTCTTTAAATATCAGACAATGTGATTTTCTAGATATGTTTTCTCATTTTGTCTCTCATAGTTGAGGTCTACCTATGATGACAATTACAGGCCGGCCTCATCTTTTTAAGTGGGAGAACTTGCACAATTGCCACCCCAATGCTGCACCTTCTTTAAAGATCTGATTCCCAGGGTTCCAGGTGCCAGACCTAAGGATAGGCCAACGTAGGACTGGGCGATTATGACCTAAATCAAAACTGCAATTGATCTGGCATTTTACGTCGATTACGATTAATGGTGATTATTTAGGCCACGCCCCTTTTGAAAGCCAGGTGGGTTATATTACGAGCAAAATAGGTTGTAGCCCGGTGCCCCATGACAATTAATTGCCCATTTGCCCCCATTATAATCCGACCTTGTAATCAGCTGTATTGACTTCTGCTAATACAATGATCACTGTTGTGAGGCACAGGAGTCTACTGGAGGTCTACTCAGCCCCCAGAGTATAATAGATAGCAGAGGCCCATGGGAGGTGAGCAAACCTAAAAGCCAGTGTTATGCATCTCTCCTGTGCTCTGGCGTTGGTCCTGCTCCTCTTCAGGCTTTCTGAATGACATCAGGGACCATTAGGGTCTATGATTGGGCCTCAGTGGTCATACAACGGCATGATGCTGGCGTCTTTATGTCACAACGCCACATGGTTCTGAGGCCCAATCATAGGCCTCAGCCGTCCCTGACATTATTCAGAAAGCTTGAAGATGGCGCAGACCAGCACTGAAACACAGGAGAGATGCTCACCTCCTCTGGTCCTCCGCTAAGACCCCAGAGTATAATAGCAGTACCGGTTCGGACGTTTTCGGTCCAAACAAAACTACAGGTAAAAGCTCATGAATACTGTAATGACCAAACCGAAATAACTGATGTACACAAAAACATGTCGGTTATCCAGATTGACTTTGGTTATTTTTCGATTAATTGTCCAACCCTAGGCCAACTTATCAATTTCTCTGGAGTCCCCTTTAAATCTGACGAGATGTATAGCTCATAGACATGGCCAGAGGGCAACAGCCCCCAGAAACATGATAGGTGTTGCTGCAGATATGTAAATTATTTTAATCTGGATGTAAAGGTGTCTAAGTTGTTTTATATGTTTTGGAAATTATTGGATGGTCAGGTCAACCTAGATACCGTTTAATTGTAAGGGTTACTGAAATTGGGGAAGGCAGATCAAATTGCATTATAATGCAAAATATGCTACTGTTACTTTATGTTTATAGCCAATGGAAACAAATGTGTCTCTGCTCACTCTGTTCAGTTATAGACTATATAATATCCCTTCTTCTCTCTGCAGTCAGATTTTCTACATAATGAGTCAGGGGGACACAAACTCTGCTGCTGTCCCTCATGCTGCTGAGGATGTACAGGGTGATGACCGCTGGCTGTCCCAGGTATGACATGTGCACATAATCGCAAGTTATGAGATGGAACCAGTTGATATTTATTAGACCCCATGCACACGACCAAGTGTGCATCTGATGTGGGGCAAAGTTTGCAGTGAAATGCATTCAGGTGACACCCAGCGTGACATTCAAGTGTCATCTGAGTGCATTCTGTGATGCATTCATTCTTTAGGGGCTTCCGATTCATTGTGTTCTGATGAATTGGAAGCCCCAATAGAGGTAAATACATCACAGAATGCACTTGGATGTCACTCCGAGTATCATCAGAGTGCATTCCGCTGCAAACTCAGCCCCACACCACATGCACTCATGGGTGCCAACACAATTTTCCTGGATGGTCTTGGACTACTGTTGCCATATTGTTAATACATATATACATGACTGCTGCAGAGATCACATTAACAGCTATTAGCCTCTAGTGTAATCCCAGTAAGGAAACAATCTGAGTGCTTAATATAACTATTCATGTACAGAGGCAGTCACTTTAATAGACCTACTTTATACCCATTCAGTTAAATATTTGTCAGTGTACACACTTAGAAAGTGCGGATCACTATTAAACTGGTTAATTTTCTCACTTTTCCAGCACAACAGGTTTGTCTTAGACTGTAAGGACAAGGAGCCGGATGTTTTGTTTGTTGGTGATTCCATGGTGCAGATACTGCAGCAATATGAGGTGAGAGCTGTTTTTTTATTCTGTAAATGCAGTCATCTTCATTAAGTTTTATAAAATCACAAAATGGAATAAAACAGATATCATTTTGTCACTTGCAGAGCACTGAATGTCTTAAAGGGGTTTTCTGGCCCCAAATTGAGTTTTTATACTGATGACCTATACACAGCTGATCTGTGCAGGGTCTGGGTGTCGGACCCCGACAAATCAGACACGGATGACCTGGATAGGTCATCAGTATGAAAAATCTAGATAACTCCTTTCAACATCCAACTGGTCCACATATATTTCTGCAGAGATGGTTGTAAATATCTCTGCAAAGTCTGCAGCTTGGGAGAAGAGGGTCAGACAGCCAGACTTCCCATAGAGGAGAGATGGTTTATTACCGCCCCTGCCTAGATGCGTGTCATACAGTGCAGGAAGCAATTCATTGCTGCAGTCCCAGAGGTCACATGATTGCCCAGTGCCAGTTAGCTGCAGGAGCTCCTGGTTCTTAGCAGATGCAAATGAGTGCGCTCAAGAGGCTGGTTTCCCCTGTATCTTGGGCTAATATGTCAGCCCCAGCTACAGGGGAAATCTGCAATAAAAACATGTCCTGTAAATAAGCCCTCGAAGGGTCTCTGACCTTATGAGGGACACATTGGGGAAGGATTCATAAACAGTGGTGTATTGTATGCTGGTCTTAATTCTTCTGCATCAGCATAAGGAAATTCATAAGTTAGGCACATTCTCCCAGTGATCGGTGCAAATCTACACCACTTTTGTTGTGTAAATGTTGATGATGAATATGGTCCGGGGGGCATTAAATAGTCTTAAATCACTGATTTGGAATTATGTTACGTCAACGTCACAAATGTCGCGTAAGCATTATAATGAATCCAAGTATAAAATTCAATTAAATAAAAAAAACACCACTAGCACGAACTGAAACTTTAGCCTTGCCCCGGATTACCCAAAACAAAGTATCCCTAAAGGGGGACACAAATTATATATGTACACTAGTGGCACTTTGAATTGTTTTAGAAAATACATAAAAAATAACTATAGACCCAGGGATCACAAAAATTGATAGTTTTCACACCCAAAAGTTCATGCTGCATGTGCCAAATTCTGTCCTATGATCTGGATTTGTGACTATCATCCACTGTTTTGCATTTGCCCAACCATTTGGTGGACCTACCCATTATTAAAGGGGATCAGATCAGACACTCATATGAAATTGCATCTTTTACCTTCTCCTTTCCCTCACAGATTTGGAGGGAACTATTCTCTCCACTTCATGCACTGAATTTTGGCATTGGTGGAGACACAACCCGCCACGTCCTTTGGAGGCTTCAGAATGGAGAACTAGAGAATATCAAACCTAAGGTAAGATGATAAAGAATGGCCCCTGCTTAGAAGGATCACTTATAATAAAATTTCAGGGGCTGAACAGCACTTTCTGTCCTGACATTTTATTTTTATAAAATTTAGCAGTATCACAGACTGACCTATGGCCATGGCTTATATAGGGTGTGTTTACATGGTGCAGATCTGCCACAGTCAAACTGTCCTTGTTAACACCATTCATTATTCTGCTAGGATTTTCTTCTGGCACATGTGAATGTATAAAATTTTCGTTTCCTGTAAATGCCAATGGAATGTCACCATTTTTGTCAGGATTTAGGTGTGGAATCTGCACATAAATCCAAATATAATTCTGACTGTGTAAACATGAACTAATATGGTCCATGTGACGTTTTCATTTTTAAGCTCCTTTGAGCTGATCTCACAACATCATAGAGATCTGTGATGCGAGTTGTGTCTTCTGTTTGGAGCAAGGAGATTATTAGTCTGTTCACCTTTGCTGAAGTACACCAGCACAGTCATACTATTGCTCATGCCGCATGGCTAGTATAAACTTTCGAAAGAGCGACAAAGCCACACCCTTCATAGAAACCTGTGTTGACTACCTAAAGGATTCCACAAGAATACATGAACCAAATATAGTGTGTGCCTTATTTTCTGATTTTTCTGTTAGTGCGCAGGTCATACACATTAATATTGGCTGAACTTGCCAATATCATTTGGACAAGCCGAGCATCTCATGTATACGGTGGTGGCACAACTTTACACTAATATGATGTCATGGAGAGAAAGATCGGGTATCTTGAATTTCAGCGCCTGCTATTTATGTTCTCAAGGGAGACCCCGCTACAGGGGTGTCTGGCAGCAGCTTTCTGTGCACGCTTGGCCAAGTAAGGCTAGGTTTACATTCGTGTTGGAGTCTCTGTATGATTCTCCGCCGCAGATTCCACTTAAATTCAGTAGAGAGAAAAGTCTTGCAAGGACGACTATAGTCTGTGGGGTCCACAGGTAACCCTTTTTTTAAGTGGACAGAGTCTCCATCTGTCGGGTCACCATGAGGACCCAAACGAGACCCGAACACCAATTTAAAGCTAGCGCAAGTCTGGTAGCAGTTATCTACTAAAGTTTAATGGACAGCTTTAGAAAACAAAGAATGTCTAGATTTTTTTTTTTTTTTTTTTTTTTTTTTTTTAGACGTCTTCCTAGAAATACACTAGGGCTAATATTTCCACTCAACTTTCACACCGAAAGCGAATCTATTACACTCCAAATTGATAGGTAGACCTCAATTTTAATCCAGTAGACCCTTCTGCTGCTGGCCTTAAAATAACAGAGAGAGGCCCTCTTGCTAGCCTGTCATTGGCAAATCGTATTGGGACATACGTCGTGGCCAGTGGTGTTAACTACTGTGAGTATTACCCACTCCCTTTAAGCTAGTGTTAAAAACTTAAGGCTATGGAGCAAGTGCAAACAGTAACTGTGGCTACTATAACTATTATAAGGATGCTGGGGCATTTGAGCAGTGTCCTCAGTATCCCACATGACTCTCAGAAGATCACACATAAATGAGACTCTACAAAAAGTAGACCCATTGTCTTAAAAAGCTTGGATGCTCCTTATGTAGAACACACTGTGGATTCCCAGCATGGGGTTTTCTAAAACTTTCTCCATTTTCGTGTGTACTGAGGATTACACAACTACACCAAATGCAATTGATTAGATAAAATAGAAATGTTTGTGTGCTTTACTCTACAGGTTATTGTCTTGTGGATTGGCACCAATAATCATGAAAACACAGCTGAAGAAGTTGCTGGTGGAATAGAAGCCATCATAAAGCTGATCAACACACTGCAGCCACAGGCGAAAACTATAGTCATGGTATGTAAGAGCCACCCATGTGTTCTGTCTCACTAACAGGTTTTCCAAGGAAGGACAACTGATGACCTGACAACAGGGTCATGGGTGCCCCAGGTTCTTAGATGTGTATGTACAGTGAAGACTAGCCCATCTGATTTCATCCCAAAATTGTTTTACATCTATAAACACAAAAAAAGGAGAAAATTGTTTTAAATTTCCCAGTCTGATTCGGCATCTGTGGGGTGTCCTGGAAAACAGATCCAATCCATGAAGGCCATACCTCACTATACACAGGACATAAATGGATTTTCTTAAGAGCGTAACCATGAGTTCCTTATTGTGTATAGGTTATAAGGCAGGGACACTACATGCATAAGAAGATAACCCGGCCACAATAAGGAAATATTATTACTCATCCATAGACTTGTACTGGGGGGTGCGTTCCTCACAGCTTAGCGTCATTGCGGGAGCACCAAATTGTCACTCCATGATTCCAGGATGTCATGCCAGTAGTTCCAAAGTACCCTGCAATCCCAGAACATGTGTATCACTGTTCCAGCCTCTGCCTGTAGGAGATCTACCCATAGCAGATAACCAGGCAGGTGTATAATAGATCCTGTGGAGAAACTTGATCTGTAGTAATTTGTCCCGGGCACTGAGCAGAAGCAAGGAGGCCACTAGAAATATCAAGGTCCAGATCCATGACATCGGACATTCACGTATGGATGGTCCTGCCCTTCGAGTTGTGGGATAATACCCCTACATCAATTGTCTGTAGGTATTACTGATAGTCTCCAACGTGTGGTTCTGCAGTTACTGCGAAGCTGTGGCCACAACATGTTCTGATGACTTGTGGCGGGCATTTCACAACAGAGCCACAAGTTGGAGATCACTGTCCTCAGTTATTTCAATAATATGTTTTTCTGCCACTTTTCCTCAGCAATATTCCTACATGTTTTTGATGAGTGAATATTCTCCTGCAGGGATTACTACCCCGTGGAGAGAAGCCGAATCCACTGCGTAAGAAGAATGCACGGGTGAACGAGTTGCTGCGCTCTTGGCTTCCACGTCTTCCTGGAGTCCAGCTCCTGGATGTAGATTTCGGATTTGTCCACTCAGATGGCACTATATCTCGACATGACATGTTTGATTTCCTCCATCTCACAGCCGCTGGTTACGCCAAGGTCTGTAGGCCTCTTCATGAACTGATTATGCAACTCCTGGAGGAAACCCCAGAGGAAAAACAAGTCACCCTGGCCTGATCAGCACATTCCTCTTCACCCTGTTGTCAGTGTTACATCATTGGCTGCACCCCTCGCTCACTACTATTGCCTCAGCTGTATATCTACATGCTCAGTGTATATACACAGAACTCATATACATCTGCCGCAACCCAGCTTTTCCTGCAATTCCCTGTTATTGTCTCCCATATTATTGGACTCTTATGTCCCCAGTATAGTCTGAGGTGCAGAATGCTATATGGATCTTAAAGTGGGAGCAGCATGAAGGCTAAAATCTCTGAACAGACTGTAAATCAATGAGAAATCCAGTGTACAGCGACTGTGACGCCCTCAGCAGGATGGAGTGATGTGGTGTGTAGTGTATATGTAGGAGCTGATGTTCAGGACAACACTCCAGAAGTGACGGCTGGCTGGCCCGTTGTGTATTTTTGTCCCTTTTGCTTAGCAATGAATCTGATTGGTATCTGCAAGGGTTTGCATAGGTAATTGGTGAGGCTAAGAGGTGTGTAGTGGGTACCCATGGCATGAGAATGTTAACCTGTATAAAAACTGGAGCAAAATTATAAAGCCTAGCATTAATAGCTGTGAAGTGTTTGCAAGTTAACTTCTTCCTTGCCAGAGCAACCTACACCATATTGCAGTTTCTCCTAGTTTATATTTTATGAATTGGTAAATTTGTTCTTTGACTGTCCTCTCGCTGTGCGCTATATGCACAGCCTCGGAAACATGTGAATATAATATATAAATGTAATGCTTGTATGAATGCTCAATAGCTTCGGTCTGGCCAGGGACCAAAGCAGGAAAATGACCCTCCTTATCAGAAGTAAGATTAGGGCATTATGGGTAACAGCATGCAGCTTAGAAAAGAAGCATAGAGCAATATGTAACATAGCCATAACACAATAAAGTATATGTTTGGTGCAGAATTAGGGCCAAGACAAGCTGCAGATAGCGGGGATACCCTATAGTGTGTAAGATTTGTCTGTACAGCTTTAAATCTCATCCGTAGATCTCACATCTCTAGAGCTTATGCTTCTATGTATGGTATAATGAATCGATCGTCCCTTCTTGTTGTCGTGTGCGTATGGAGCGGAATTATAAAAATAATAATGGAAATACGGTCTCTGTCTTTATGTTGTGAGCAAACATTCCATCTCCTACATCTAAGAGAGTCGTACATCCTACATGCTGGTAAGTCACTAGGATCATGTACTGCAGTAGGTGTATCTTCTAATAAAGATGGGAAAGACAAATGGAGTGTGATACATGATTGATTTTTACCAAATCTGAGTCCTTGGCATGTTTCTGGTATATGAAGTCAGGAAATGTTACTCCTATTCTTTTCAGGAGTCAAGACTACTAGAATAGCTTAAAGAGGACCTGCGGTTTTATATACCGCTAGAAAGCCAACAGTGCGCTGAATTCAATGCCAATAAATAGGTTAGGGTCACCTGAACCAAACTATATTTTGCCTTGTGTATTGGTGCATCTGGTGCCGAGATATCACTGGTTTTGTCAATATGCAAATGAGCTCTTTGGAGTAATAAGATCATTGCCGTTTCTCCATAGAGGTCAGCTTTTTTACATATTGACAAATGCAGTGATGTCTCTGCAATGGAGGCATCAGTTACCATGTGGAAAACACCATCTATCTGCAGGACTAGGACAGACTCCTACCCATGGGCATGTATCATATATCCACAGTGTAGTAGACAAATTTATCACCAAAGGCCTCATGATCATGAAAAAGAGGGTTTGAGGCCTCTCATTAGATCTTTCTACATAACCACAGTGAGGATTTTCAATGCCCTAATATTCCATTTAATGCCTATGAGGCTGATAGAAATACAGTTAGGTCCATATATATTTGGACACTGACACAAATTTAGTTTTTTTAATCCTGTTTACTGAAACATATTCAAGTTATAGTTATATAATGGACATAAAGTCCAGACTTTCAGCTTTCATTTGAGGGCAGCCACATTAAAATTGGATGAAGGGTTTAGGAGTTTCAGCTACTTAACATGTGCCACCCTGTTTATAAAGGGACCAAAAGTAATTGGACAATTGACTCAAAGGCTGTTTCATGGGCAGGTGTGGGCAATTCCTTCCTTATGTCATTCTCAATTAAGCAGATAAAAGGCCTGGAGTTGATTTGAGGTGCGGTGCTTGCATTGGGAAGATTTTGCTGTAAAGCAAACATTCGGTCAAAGTTGCTCTCCATGCAGGTGAAACAAGCCATCCTTAAGCTGCGAAAACAAAAGCAAAATCTACAATTTGGTACATCCTGAGAAAGAAAGAAAGCACTGGTGAACTCATGAGTGCAAAAAGACCTGGATGCCCACAGAAGTCAACAGTGGTGGATGATCGCAGAATAATTTCCATGGTGAAGAGAAACCCCTTCACAACAGCCAACCAAGTAAACAACACTCTCCAGGATGTAGGTGCATCAATATCCAAATCTACCATAAAGAGAAGACTGCATGAAAGTAAATACAGAGGGTTCACTGCTCGGGACAAGCCACTCAAGCCTCAAGAATAAGAAGGCTAGATTGGACTTTGCTAAAAAAAAAAAAAAAAAAAACATCTTTGGACAGATGAAACCAAGATCAATCTATACCAGAATGATGGAAAGAAAAAAGTATGGTGAAAGCGTGGTACAGCTCATGATCCAAAGCATACCACATCATCTGTAAAACACCGCGAAGGCAGTGTGATGGCTTGGGCATGCATGGCTGCCAGTGGCACTGGGTTACTAGTGTTTATTGATGATGTGACAGAAGACAGAAGCAGCCGGATGAATTCTGAGCTATTCAGAGACAAACTGTGTGCTCAAATCCAGCCAAACTGATTGGTCGGCGTTTTATAATACAGATGGACAATGACCCAAAACATAAAGCCAAAGCAACCCAGGAGTTTATTAAAGCAAAGAAGTGGAATATTCTTGAATGGCCAAGTCAGTCACCTGATCTCAACCCAATTCAGCAGCATTTCACTTGTTACAGACTAAACTTCAGACAGACCACAAAAACAGCAACTGAAAACCACTGCAATAAAGGCGCAGAGCATTAACAAGGAGGAAACACAGCGGCGTCTGGTGATGTCCATGAGCACAAGACTTCAGGCAGTCATTGCCAACAAAGGGTGAACATTTTATTTACAATTATTTCATTTGTCCAATTACAGGTGCATCTCAATAAATTAGAATATCTTTGAAACGTTCATTCATTTCAGTAATTCAGTAATACAATCCATAATCAGCGTCTTCCATGATTGTGTGTCCTACTGAACCAGACTGAGGGACCATTTAAAGGCTTAGGAAACCTTGGCAGGTGACACACTGAATTTACAATACTGAACTGAACTTACAATATTCTAATTTTCTTAGATTTGGGTTTTCATTACCTGTAATCCATAATCAACATTTACAGAAATAAAACACTTGAAATAGAACACTCTGTGTGTAAAGAATCTAGAAAATACAGGTCACTTTTTTAATTTAATTACTGAAATAAATAAATGTTTCAAAGATATTCTAATTTATTGAGATTCACCTGTACTTTTCAGCCCCTGAAATGAAAGGATTGTGTGTAATAAATGCTTTATAGTCCTCACATTTTTATGCAATCATTTTGTTCAACCCCCTGAATTAAAGCTGAAAGTCTGAACTTCAACTGCATTGTGGTAATGTCCAGGACCAAAACTAGAAAGATGTGTCTGTCCAAATATATATGGACCTAAGTGTAGCTGATCACTGTACTTGGTTAATAGACATTGAATGGACCTGCACATGCTTGACTGCCCCGTTAGAAAATATGTAGTAAATGATTTAGCCATGGTACCGGATAGCGTGTTTAGCGAAAGTGAAAGACGACATTTCACCAGTACAACCAGGTATCATCTGTAAAGCATGACGTTGAAAATGTTCTGCATTGGGTTGTTTTTCTGTATCCAGACTTGGACAACTTACCATCATGAAACACATGATCTCTTCATTGTACCGGACCAATAAAGAGTCCCAAGTCATCCTGACAGTTTCACTTTAAGCTTTCTCAGGATTTATTTGTAAGAAGTGCTAAAAAAATAAAATAAAAGCTTCACTGCAATTGTTTTGTGTGGACGGCAATGCCAGTTTTTCTATAAGCTCGTTGACCGGTTTCATGACAAATGATAAGCATTGGCTTCTAGTGTTGCCAGGGATCAGCTTTATGACATCACAGGACTGTGGTTTCATCTAAACATTCCATCACTTCTATTACTTCAGTCTGGTTTATTCTGTGGATTTGAGAAGAGCTGCTAAGGAAGGAGAACCTAAAGTTTGGAGCGCTGGCTACTCCGTAGATCCATTTTACAATGGCTGCCAGTGACAGTCTGAAGCTGGGCAAGATGTGGACATGTGCCTAACTGCTGTCAGAGTGATGACCCACAAGCTGCTCAGAGCAGAATCTTGTGGTCCATGTTAGAATATAACAAAGAAAGAGAAACCAGGGAAATAGGAAAATCTGAATGAAGACGACATTGAGCCAAAGATGCCTAAAGAAGAGGCTTGTTAATACACAGCAAGAAAGACCAAGCATAGATGATGGCATCAGTTTCTAGATAGAGAGTAAAAGTAAAAAAACTTGGAGTGTCTAGGAAGCTGAGGTAAGGTAAAGGTTTATAAAGTACCAGATAGGCTGTGGTCCTCATTGTGCCTGTGTATTCTTTAGCTGTCAAAAAAGCATGGAGAAGGCATTGACCAAAGCCAATATAGTGCTCCTCTATAATGTGATCAGGGCGTGCATGTTCCAGAGTGGCCCTTTAAAGGGTCACTTACTTTTCAACAAACTTTGTATAAATCTATACTACAAGTGAACATAAACATTGGAATATATATTACCATAAAATAAAGCTGTCTTTTTCCACTTATCTGGATTTTTTTCCCTCTCTCTTATAAGCTGACATTTACACTGCACTCTCTGCTGAATCCATCATGGAAGACCAAGATGGACTGTTGGTCACCGAAATATCAAATTACACATGCTCATAGATGACTATGGGGAGGAAGGAGGAATCAAGTGAGAAAGAAGCAGAAACACTTTTCATGGTGCTGCAGCTAATAGTAAGTTTTCATTCTCATCCCAATTACTTTATTAACATCTATACCAGTCAATATATCTCTATAATGTCTTATACGATTCTTCTGAGTGAATTAGAAAGAGTTATGTAGCAGAATCTCCTGTTTCTTCATGTGCTGTCTATGGGAGACATCATAGCAGCTAGTCTTCACTCACTAGCTTGGGGATAACTGAGACTTAAACTGGTCATACATGTGAGCTGAAAGTTGACCGTGATACTGCCAAATGATGGATGGTGGACTGCCTGACCATGGGGACAGTTTAGGAAAAAAGTAGCAAATGATAAGTCATATACTTATATTCCAAGTCTGTCTTCAGCTATAGTGTACTTGGCAATTTTTTAAACTGTTGTCTGTCAAAATGTTCAAAATTGGCAGTTTTGGTTCATTTTACCTTGCGTATAGCCAGCTTTAGAGATACACAGGACAACTTATCCTGAAAAGTCATCCGAAAGGTAAAGTTGATAAGTAAAATAAAAATGCTTAATTTTTGTTTTATTAGGTTCTTTACAAATGTGAAAAGATCATTCTTCAACTCAAGAGGCACCACACTAGCTTCTTCACGTCTTTTACTAGATAGCATCTTACCACCTGCTGCACAACTAGATCCAGCTGTCATCATAGCTATCACAAGTACAGTAGGTTCCTTTACTTACATCTTTACATTATCTCTGCGGGGGCTGATGATGATGATGGTGATGATGTTCTGCCGCCTACAGACGCATTTATTGTCGTATACATTTTTGTAAATGTCAGTATATTTCTCGAGCTACAGGAAACTATGTACACACTGGGCTTTAATTGTATTTTATCTTATTTTAGGAGAATCGGTGACAGTTTTTCCTGAGCAGTACAAAGGCAGCATCAGCTGCAGGCTCTGGCTTTAGCCTCAAGTTTTATGTCTTGGAAAGAAACAAAAGCAACAAAAGATGTAGATTTGGAGCTCAGTATTCAGTCTGTCACATACAATGTGACTTACAATGTTACTCATCTTGACACCTGACTTTTATATCTGACTTTGATACATGAGACTGGCGTGTTACTCTGACACGTGACATAAATAACTATGAACCCCTGATCCAAATATGACTTTGAAAACTGATTCAGATACCTGACACTAGATCTAGACCTCTGACTTTAACCTATTACTGACCCCTGACTGTAACATCTGATGTTGACAACTGACTGTGATCTCTGATACAGACATGTGACTTGTCCCCTAAGTGTGACATCACTCTGACACCTATCGTCATTACAATGTAACTTTTAAACAAATTGCTCATTGTGACACTTGAATCTTATATCTGCTTTGACAAATAACTCTGGGATGTGACTCTGACCTCTGATCCTGACGTGACTTTTAAACCCAAATCTCATATCTGATACTTGACGCTAACTTCTGACTTTGACCTATGACTCTGACCTGTGATGCTAACAACTAATGATGACTACTGGCTCTGAACCCCTTGACCCTGACATGTGACTTTGAAACCTAATTTGGATACTTGACTCTGACCACTGATGCTGATAACTCCTGATCCCGATAAATGACAGAATCAAACACCTCACTCTGATCCCAAACATTTGACTTTGATAAATGACTCTTGACACCTGACACTGACACGATTCTGATACTCAACCTAATACCTGACTCGGACATTTGACAGTGACCCCTGATGCTGATAACTGACTAAAAACTAATATTACCTTGAGAAATTGACACCTGAAACTTTCAACTCTGACTCTGACCTATGACTCCAATAACTGACCTCTGATGCTGACATCTGATTTTAGCAGTGAATGAATCACATTTCTTAATTGCTGCAAATTAAAACTCCATTTCCTTGCTTCAGTTCCCTTTCATTTTTCCTATTTTTACTTGGTTCTGTTAATTTTAGAATGTTGTAGTCTTCTGTAACCGTCAGTGGGGCAGATTTATTACTGTAGTGTCAGACAGCTTGAAGAGGACCTTTCACCACCACCAACAAGTCCAGCCCTTTATGTCATTTAATAGTTGCTGCTCCACTGATTCTGACAAAGTTGGAATTATTTCTCTAGTCCCCACCGTTCCCAACCAATAGATGCTGTTATCTTTGGTGCCTGGCATGCTATTTAGTCTCCGTACTGTCAGGAGGGCAGGGTCAGGCAGGAACAGACAAGGGGTATGATTTGAGGTCTGACACTGGCTGCCTCTGATTGGAGCTCTGATTCACGCGCCCCTTCCTGACACTGCCCTTCTGACATTACAGTGCTTAGATAGCACGCCAGGCATCAACACTAAATGTTGCTCAGGAATAGTGGAGGCTAGAGAAAACCTGCCCCTTAAGGGAAGAAAAACTAAGTCCTTGGTCAGACCGGACTGGAGAAAAGCCAGAAGAGAAGAGAAAAGGAGAGGGAATGGAAGTGATGACTCTCACACCACCGTACGTGGACTCCCATGTGCAATGATAGATCTTTGCAGACTGGGTATTTCGGGCCTTGAGAATGGTCTGGATAACAGGCTCCGAAAAACTGCAACACTTCAGGACCTCGGCTTTAACAGCCATGCCGTAAATGCAGCTGAGGTAAGGTAGGGGAACAGCGGTCCTTGAGACAGATGGACGACTTGCAGAGGAAGAGACCTAGGAGTGTCCTCTAGCAGGAACATGAGATCTACGTACCAGCTGGAAGAAGAGGAAACAGGTAAAGAAGGCGGAAGTCTGTCCAGAGAATCACAAGAGCGTCGGTGGTGATGTCCCGAGGGTCCTGGGACCTGACCACTTAGCGGGGGAGCTTGTGGATCAGACTGGAGGCGAAGAAGTTGACATCCGGATTGCCCTACCGGAAGCACAACTCGAGAAAGATCTTCTGGAGAAGTGACCACTCGCCGAGTTTTTCTCGGCTTAGGCAGCCCCTGAAGGCTTCTGCAATCCAATTGCCCACGGCTGGAATGTGGACCTCCGATAGGGGTGGAACAAGATGATCCGCCCAAATTAGAGAGCAGGAGGCTTCTAGCATGGTCCCATGGCTCCTGTTGCCCCCCCCCAGAATGGTCAAGTAGGTGATCGTTGAAGAGTTGTCGGTCTGGACTCTGATTGGACACCCTTGAAGGAGAGAGTACCAACGAGATAGGGCTAAGAAGACAGCCTTTAGTTCCATTAGGTTGATCTGGAGGGATGTCTCAGCTTTGGACCACAGACCCTAAGTGGTCCAGGCACCGAAGACCACTCCCCAGCTGGGAGAATGGTGCCAGTGGAGATAACCTGCCAAAGGAGGGAAATAAGAACTTCGCATGTGAGAGTCCTGGGGAGGAGGGTCAAAGAAGCTCTCGGCGAACCAAGGGAGGCAGGAGAAGCAGGCAGGAGAGACTTGTCTCAGTCAGCCAGAATCGCAGGTCAGATGGTCCATCTTGGAGGTCGTCCAAGTATGGTATAACAGCGACTCCTCTGGAACAGAGAATGGCCATGAGAGTCGTTATCACCTTGATAAATACTCGGGGGGCAGAGGCCAGCCCAAAGGGGAGCGCGACAACAGAAAATGACACGAACCCACCGCGAAACGAAGAAAACACTGATGGCACAGCACGTTGGGAATGTGAAGGTAAGCGTCGCAGATGTTGATGGATGACAGGAGTTCACCATTCTCCGGGGATGCCACCACTGACCGCAGAAACTCCATGCAGAACCTGCGGACATATACGAACCTGTTGAGCCCCTGCAGGTCCAGAATGGGGCCAAGAGAGCTGTCCTTTTTGGTGAACAGCCACTCGAGCAAGGGAAGAAGGCAATGAGGAGAAGCCGACGACACCACCTCTCGGACCCAGGCATTGACGCTGGCAAGCCAGACGTCCTGGAAAGAGAGCAGCCGACCCCCCCCACCCAAAAAGCCCCAAGTGGTGGAAGACCCCATGCAGAGGAGAGCTTGGAAGAGGATGGCCTGGTGGACTTGGTGTGGCACTGCCCGAAGGAGTTGGCTAGAAAGAGGGCTACTAGGAGCCTAAGTCCTGGGAAGACTGCCCTCCAGAGCGAGAAGTGGAGCTGCGAAAGGAGTGAAAACACTGAAACAGATGGAGGAGGGAGGCTGGTGCTTAGGAAGCCTCTGAGGGAGTTGAGAGCTTTTAACTCCTGTAGCTTCAGAGTTGAGCATACTAAGCCCTTACCAAAAAGCCATCCCTGTTCATCCCAAGAGAAGGGAAGAGCCATGACCTCCTTCTCAGCGTTCCTCGACCGGATCCAAACAATACGGCGGGTTGCCACTGCATTGGTGACCGCCTAGGCAGAACGGTGAGCTGCTTGCAGGGAAGCATCGCACAGGTACTTGGAAGCATTCAGGATTAGAGAGACAAGCAGCTGATTGTCCTGGAGGGGGGCTTCATTGGAGAGACTCTTCTGGAGCTGTTTGGTCCAGGAAAAGCCAGCCTTGCTGGCCCAAGAGGCAGCAGAGGAAGGTCGCAGAGAGGAGCCAGCCACTATGAAAGCTGCTTGGGTGAGAGAATCCGCCCTTTTGTCCGAGGGATGGCTGAGGGAGGTGGAATACGCAAGGCAGAAAAGTAGCCTGGACTGGGACACTGGCCACTGGGGTCACTGACATTCTGGCAGCCAATGAGGCGGGGACTGGGTGACCGGCAAAATGCCCTTATGCAGAGCACTCCGCAGAGAGGAGCCAGCCGCTATGAAAGCTGCTTGGGTGAGAGAATCCGCCCTTTTGTCCGAGGGATGGCTGAGGGAGGTGGAATACGCAAGGCAGAAAAGTAGCCTGGACTGGGACACTGGCCACTGGGGTCACTGACATTCTGGCAGCCAATGAGGCGGGGACTGGGTGACCGGCAAAATGCCCTTATGCAGAGCACTGTGCCCTGAAGACCCTCCTGCACCTGAAAGAAAAAGAAAAACATGTAAGGCAGAAAGACCTGAGTCAGGTCGTGTCTGTCTCCTACTGACACTAGGTTAAAACTGGTTAGCATAGTGTCTGTGGAGAAGGTATAGCCCAGAGGCGGAGCCGACAGCCTTTGCTTTTCCTAGTGTCAGCCTCCTAGTGGCCAGGTCTATACCCATGGTGCTGTGTCCCCCAATGAAATAAGGGATAAAATAGAAGTTCCATTTGGAACGTGTTCAATTCGAATAAAACCCCTGGGCTAAACTCACGAGATGAATCTAACAAGGTTTGCCCAACAAATACTTTCAGTGCCGCCATCTCAGGGACTCAGCAATCTGCTGTCTGAGGCAAGATACTCATATCACCTGATGGCAGATGCATCCCTACCTTGACCCTCTAAGAAGTTCGCTCTTTGATCTCAGCATGATTCATAATTCCAAGACTCGTAAATGCTGCCTTTCACCCTATAGACCTGAATTGTTACAATGATAAAATACATATACTCAACTGATTTCATACTCTCAGTGCATCCTACAAGGGCTGAATCTATTCTACACCCAGATAAAATATACTTTTTAAAATCCTTGGGGATTCTTAAAAAGACTAGGAGAGGCTGCAGATGGGGTGTTAAAAAGAAAGCATTTTTGCCCGCTCTCAAACAAGTTAGCCATGGAAAGGGTTCTGGGTAGCCTATTATACTGTGTGGGGGCTCTGGGTAGCCTATTATACTGTGTGAGGCCACTATGGAGCATTTATACTGTGGTGGGGGCAGGCTCTGAGGAGTATATACTGGGGAGGCACTGTGGGGAGCCTATTATACTGTGTGGGACCAATGTGGAGCAGTATAATGTGGGGCAGCTCTGGGAAACATATACTGTGTGGCACATTATACTGTGTGGGGGCTCTGGGGAACATATTATACTGTGGGGTGTTCAGGGGAGCATTTTATACTGTGTGGGGCATTATACCGTTGGGGGGGGGCTCAAAATTCCTGATGGCAGCACTGTGTGCTATGCCTGGATCACAACTCCCTCACTTGTCATTCTCTATACAGTACTATACATGAACTGGCCATGGAGCTATTGTGGCATGCACAGTACTATAGAGGATGATACTGGGAAAATACTCAGTAACACTGGATAGTCAGCACATATGTAAGATTTCACTGAAGGAGCCATTGTGTAGGCTATTAGCAGGATGCTGTTTGGTGGGCCCCTTAAAATAAGTTTCTCTGGTGAGCCCTAGGCCCTTCAGTCCGACACTGGTTACAATGGCAGCAGTTTGTTTGTATATTTGGTAACCAAAAAAAACCTTAAACTGAGATTTTTCAGATTAGCAGGGTGCTTCACTGTTTATTCGGTGAGATAAAAACAAAACATAAACAAACAGATTTTTCAGCTTAGCCCAGGCTGCAAGACTGTTTATTGGGTGAGAAAAAAAAAACCCTTAACAAACTGAAATTTTTCAGATTAGCATGGTGCATCACTGTTTATTGGTTGAGCAAAACACCCACCTTAACAAAAGGAGATTTTTCAGATTAGCACAGGCGGAATCAGTGTTTTGCCATTAGAACAGCAGTTTGTATGTATTTAACAAAAAAAAAAAAATTAAACATGCCCAAAAAACGAAAAAGATTTTTTTCACTAACAGGACTGACTTTGTCAGTAAAAACTATGTAAGCCTGAGGCCCCACATTGAGGAAATGCAGCTTTTTTTGTTGCAGGTTTTGCTGCGTTGTTTTGAGACAAAGCCAAGAATGGTTACAAAAGGAATGGGAAATATATAGGAAGTTCTTATACTTCTCCCTTCTGCTCAATCCACTCCTGGCTTTGGCTAAAAAAAAAAAAACCAGCAAAATCTGCAACAAAAAAGACACACTCCGTGAACAGTCAGAGACCAAACTGCTCTATTGCAAAACAGACAAAATTAGATTATTGGCAATGAATGATCTATTTGTTCATTGTTTGTATTCCTGTGGCAGTTTGGTATACAGCACAGACAGTGTAGATATTCTCTCTCACTCCTATCTATGATTTTTATTACTATCTGTAATTGATTAACCCCTTCCCGCTGGAGGAATTTTTCGATTTTCGTTTTTGACTCCCACCTTCCAAACCCCATAACCTTTTTATTTTTCCGTTCTCAAGTCATATGAGATCTAAATGTTTGCGGGACAAATTGTTCTTCATGATGCTACCATTTATTATTCTGTACAATGTACTGGGAAGCTGGAAAAAAATTCAGAACGGGGTGAATTTGAAGAAAAAGTGCATTTGTGTGACTTTCTACGGGCTTCATTTTTATGGCGTTCACTCTGCAGCCAAAATGACATGTCACCTGTATGCTATGTTTCGGTACGATTCCAGGGATACCAAATTTACTGTATATGGTTTTATTTACATTTTAACCCCTTAACAAAAATCTAAAACTGTGCAAAAATAACATGCATAGGGCATCTTTCTTTGCGGGGCCAGGTGTACTTTTTAGTTATACCATTTTGGGGAATTGCTATTGCTTTGATCACATTTTATTCAAATTTTTATCAGAAGCGAAACAGCAGTTTGGTACTTTTGATTTTTTTTTTCCCACTAGTGCATTTACCGTACGGGAAAAATATTTTTATAGATTTGTAGACCGGACGTTTTTGAACACAG
Source organism: Leptodactylus fallax (assembly GCA_947044405.1). Lineage (NCBI taxonomy): Eukaryota > Metazoa > Chordata > Amphibia > Anura > Leptodactylidae > Leptodactylus > Leptodactylus fallax. The sequence goes on along the minus strand of CAMRHE010000178.1, from coordinate 1,812,355 downwards.
GGATACCTAATGTGTATGTGTTTCACAGTATTTAAGTACTTTTATATGTGTTCTAGGAAAAGAGGGGTTATTTGAATTTTTTATGTTTTTTATTTTTTTTATGCATTTATTAGACACCCTAGGGGTCTTGAACCCCAGGGGGTCTGATCACTAATGCAATGCATTACAATGCTAATGCATTGCAAAATATCGGCACTTCTATTGCAGGCTGCATGGAGCAGTCTGCAATAGAAATAAATGGCATACAAGCCTGAGAGCCTTCAAAAGGCTCACGGCTGTTATGCCAATGGGACGCCAGGCCCCGGAGCTCGCTCCGGGTGCCGGTGATCCCCAGCAAAATGGAAGCACTGCCGGCAAAATGGTACCTCTGTCAAAGCTGACCCCGGGGGGAGCGTTAATTAACCCCGGGGGGTTAATGCCCACAATGTTTTTTTGTTTTTTTAATAGGCCGTTACCTGCTGGGGTTACTCCAGCAGGTAATGGGCCCTATTTACTTACTGATCTCCGCTCCTGCTCACAGCTGCCTGCGCTTCCCCTTCTACGGAAGTGGAGGTGGCTGTGAGCAGGACTGGGGATCGGTAAGTGAGGCCGCGAGTATAATGAGATCCCAGAGTATAATGATTGGAGGCCCAGGGGAAGTGAGGGAACATAAAAAACAATGTTACTTACCCCTCCTGCGCTAAGGCAGTCTTCGGGTCTGTTTGGTGACATCCCAGACGTCACGTGGGCCAGGCCAGCGTCATTATGCGTTGCGACACTGGCCTGGCTCATGTGACGTCTGGTCCAACATTGAAAAGGGCCGAAAGTAGCGGGGAGTGCCCAGAGCCAGGGAGAGGTAAGTAACATTGTTTTTTATGTTTGTATTCTCCCCTGGGTCTCCGATCATTATACTCTTGGGTCTATTATGGCGCATAATAGTTTGAGAAGGGGCCACTATTGTGCATAATACTGTGTGCAGGGCCACTATGGCGCATAATAGTGTGTGCAGGGGCCACTATGGCGCATAATAGTGTGTGCAGGGGCCACTATATGGCATAATAGTGTGCGCAGGGGCCACTATGGGGCAAAATAGTGTGTGCAGGGGCCACTATGGGGCATAATAGTGTGTGCAGGAATGCGGGGTATGCGGTTTGTGCGGGGTGGGGGGGTGTTGGGGGGTCAGGGGGGGCCATGTCAAATGATCGCCTCGGGGGCCAGCCATTCCTAGTTACGCCACTGGACCCACTATAAAGAGGTCGCTGTGAAGTGGCTAGTGGGCTTATACACCTTGATCAATATGTATACTAAGAACCTCATGTTCAGTACTGCACATTTTGCTGAGAAGCACAAGATCAATGTATAAGACTGGGATGTGCGGTCCATCTCGTTTTTAATTCTTGGAGATTTTAATAAACAAACAACCCCGACATGCTCCCATAACCCCCATCCTCCGCTCACTGTATTGTTTGCCTACAAAATGGAGAATAATTTTTAAAGTTTACTTGATGACTTTCACGTCCATAAACAACTTAGGCCCTGACTACTTAAAAGAACTTCTGAAGCCCCATAATCCTTGCCGACTTTTCAGATCAGCAGCACAAGGATCCACCTGAAATGTTATAGAGCCAGAGCCTTCTGCCATGCAGCCCCCACTCTTTGGAACATATTACCTGGACCGATCAGAGAGGTCTCATCCTTGAAGAATTTTAACCCCTTCCCTGCTAGTTAAATAGTGGGCACCACTATTATAGTTTTGGGATGCCTCCCAGCCATGGCATTTAGGTAGTATAAAGAAAAAAGAAAGAAGATCCTGGCCTCAAAAGGACGCTCAACCTATAAAATTACAAAAAATATAACAAATCTTTGGAGTTTTGGGTAAGGTAGGGAAATATAGTATGTAAGTTTATACAAATACCATATCTGTATACCCACTGTATATGAAATATATAATGAGGTGTATATACACATACACCTCATTATATATTTAAATGCAGCAGATGTCGAGTATTTAAATATGGCGGCCACTCAGCTCCTGCAGCCAATCACAGCTCACCCTTTATGCAAATAAGGGCTCTTGAAATTAAAACTGCGCTGTGATTGGTAACTGTGGGCATAAAAGACAGATTTTCTTTTAGACAGTTTCATAAATCCGCCCTCAGGACTACATTATTGAGGACATTGTTGGGGGTCCCAGTGGTCATACATTAGACTTTGACGGCACATATGTCTCTAAAGGACACCCCTTATATTTAATTCAAATACATTTACTAAGAAATCAAAATTAAGAATTTTAGATTCATACAAGCTTGTAAAGAAAAATAAATTTTGCGTCACCATGGTAACCAGTTATGTCAATGAATGTATTTAAGAGAGTAATAGAGAAGTAGGTTCTGGGCTAAAAGTGAATAACATGAACTTTTCAAAAAATAACAACTATTACACTATATAAATGAAAGAAAGGCAACATAATGAGACACATAAATCATTCCCAAATTCCCACATACCTTCCCAGTTGGATACACCAGTGCCATGTAGGATGACGCTGTAGGTTGCATCAACCTCCATGTAATGTCTCCAGCGTTACATAAAGCATCAGAGTAGGATTCGTTGTAGCATTTCTTCAGCAGGAGCTTTATAGCTGGTAAGCATATTCAGCATGGGCCCAATCTCAGGTGTGGAGCTAGACTGCTCAGGATTACCCTACAATACGTCCTGGCTTGTGGGCAGCTATCCTGCACAGACTTGGCTATAGCTGGTGTTGCCCTATCTGTGATACCTTTTCTTCCAGACAGGAGAAACTCTGGGCCCATTCTACCCACCAAATATGCTAAATGTCTGACTGTGGTGGGTCTCACTGTGCTGTTCTTATGGTAGAGTCCTCCTCTATTGGTGCTGTTAGAGCTCGGCCCTGACTGACATTATACACCATTGAGGAGCGGTGTCTATTGCTTCCCAAATAAAGGTGTTGGCTTTCTTAGCATTGTGTAACAACACCCCGATAGTCTGGTGGAGGCCATAGTCCATGTGTGCCTGCAATGTGGAGAACATCATGTCAAGGCACTTGATACCTACTAGGTACACTGCAGCTCTCAGGTTGGTCACTTCCTTCATTACTGTGGGTCTGAATTCTCCTATTGTTAGTATAGCAGAGTCAGAATAGTAGCTTAGTTTCAGGTTTTGCTCTAATAAAAAAAAAAAAAATCCCACTTGCTGCCAACCAATTCTGTCAGGGATCCGTGCACCCTATTCCCTGCACAAGCACATGTGACCCTGGATGTGACCATAAAAGGGGGACTCTGCTTCCACACTCAGTGATCACACAAGGCTACAAAGGAGTAAGGTGCCCCACATCACACATCCACACAAATAGCTGTCATTGATATACTTGGCAAGCAATGCCAAATGCTTTGACAAGTCTGGGCATACCAAACACGAAGCTTAAATCATACTCCATTCCACAGATAAACAATTTGGTGAGGTTTGGAAGTTGTATCATCCCCCTGTTTGATGTCATAGCTATAGGTTTGTGTCCCCCAACCTTACTCATCTACCCAGATGGTTATGAAACATGAATTCTGAAATATATGTTGATTTTCTTTTCTCTTTTGTTTGAGATACAGTTTTGGATGCTTCCTGCCCCAAAAAAGTAGTCAGAATGTAACGTTCTTGCCTGTCCGGGCTTTGGCGCCGTCCTCCGGGCGCACGCTGCGGCGCAGGAGGCGTGCCCGGTTGTAATTTCTTTCCTTTGGGTTTTGCTTGTATTGTCTGAACACTGTCCTATTCCCTCACCTCCTTAATTGATTTTCCACCACGCCCTTCTCCTTCACCTTGCTCTCCCCCTGCTCCACTAAGAGTTAACTTTAGTCCTGCCTTTGTGATTGACATCCTGTCCTCCTATCAAGTCTGGGGCGGGTTCTTTCTCCCTATTTATTGTTTGCTCACTTTCCCATTGGCGCCTGCTATTGCATTTCACTTACTGGCTATACTCCTTGTTCCTTGTTACCTGCTCTTCTGATTTTCTGACCACTGGCTTTCCTTTGACTAATCTCTTGGATTTTGATTCTGTACTGCATTGCTCGATTGTTACCGACCCCTTAGCTAGCTGACCTCCCTTTGTTGTTTGTGCGTCCTGTCTGCGTTCTGTGTTGTCACTTATTCAGAGTAGGGGCCGGCTCCAAGTTGTTCCTGTCATTAGGACAGTGAGATAAGTAGGTAGGGACAGGGTCTGGGTCAACTTTAGGGCTCACTGTCTCTGTATTCCCTTCCTCTCAGGTTTTTGCAGCAGCACTGGAGAATTGCTCAACTGGCAATTCCCTTACACAGAACCTTTGGTTACAATCCACCTACAAACACTTACTAAATAGAATAACCACAAATGAATTAACACCTGAGATTTAGTTCCCCATCTGTAGCCTGAACTGTATTACCATAAACAGGAAACCCTCAGACTTAGCAAACACAATTACACAAAGGACATGACCTCGCCACTACAATGAATGAAATCCAGAATTAGACCAAATAAATAACTACACAGTACATTATATACACAATTCACCACAGACAGCATGAAGAAGATGGTATTTATTCCTTGAGTCTTTTTTTCCCAGTCTTTAGGATCCAGTAGTCTCGCTGGTTCAGCAATTGCTATTATAGTCTCTTCATATGTTTATCTGGGCCACCTTCTGGTTTTGGATTTTCTGAAGACCTGATATGATGGTCCTATAGGTGGTAACACTGATGTATGCTTTGTCTCAGGTGCATGGGACTAACAGGCATTATTTTATAAAATGGTTTTGATAGATATGTCTGAACAGTATTCTCCTTTTAGGTTTTTCTCCTGAGGTAGTCCAGGGTCTTGGCCACTGCTGCTACTTATTATCTCCTTGGCCAAAGTCTTTGGTGACCTCATTGTTTTGGCCATCTGGGTGGTTGCCATGAATGCAGAAAATTTCTATGGTCTGGTACTGGTCAGAAACCCAGCCATGATTTCCTAATTGTGCCCAGGTTATATCAGACAGGGACACAACATGCATGAGAACTCGGCCACAATAGGAAAATGATGACTGTGTGCCAGACAATAGAAAGTTCCTGCATTCATGGTCAAATCCATTGGCAACCGAACAAGACAAAAGACTGTCACCACTAAGATGTTTAGAGAAAATCATTAAAATTCAACAAAATTTGTAATTATTCATAATTGAAAATATGTTTATGAACAACTTTATATAAATGAACAGTGCATTTAACTATAAGAAACTTTGTAATATATCTTGTTAAGGAGATCTGTTTCCTTCTTCACTTATTAAGTTGTTCTGCTCCTTATCTTCAATTTGACTGCTTGTTTCCATTATAGTCGTCTCGGTATTCAGCCTCACACATAGAGCTCTATGAAGAAGGGAGGGGTGGAGTAGATTTATTGCTTCATTCTGTGCACTGGTAGACTCTTATCTACAAACCTAGCAGTGTTATAGCAGAGTGTAGAGGCAGCAATTATAGAGTGTCTTTTCTATCCTCCCTCCCCTCTTCATATACTAATATATAGAAAGTAACTCAGCCTGAAAAGTGGAGAAGAAAACATATCTCTTTAATAAGATATATTACATAGTTTCTTATATTCACATGTATTATTCATTTATGAAAAGTTGTTTATAACTGGAGGTATGCTTTAACTTTCAATTGTCTACAAATTTATATATGGTCATGTTAATGTGAAAACCCCTAGAATTTTCAATAAATGCAGGTTCACCTGGAGGAATCTGGGGAGGGGTTTGAGGTGGTCTTAATAGAAAAGAATCAGTCAGAGTGCTATCTGTTAAAAAAAAAATAAAACATAGAGACCAATTTCAAAACATGTAGGTTGGTTTCACCAGCTTACCATTCTTTCAGGGGATGCCCTCAAATATATGATATAGTTGAAAAAAAAACAGTAGAGGAAGGAGGAGCAAAAAAGTTCTCCCAATTGATGTCAGAAATTGTTAGACAGCTATACAAAATACCTGCTGTAAAGGGCCAATACTACATCGACACATGACATATCTGTAAATGATTTTTATCACAAATTATTGCACCCAGTTTATTGGGGAACTGTTCAAGTTCATCACCTTTATGTGTTTGAATGAAGATATTTTTATGTTCACATATTTTAAAGCAGAAAAAAGAAATTACATGGACTGTTCCTATTATAGATGGAAGTATATCGGGCTGAAATCATTGAATGAGGAAGGTATTGAACATGGACCATTCAGATTATAATGCAACTGAAATAGGACATGTCTTATCGATGTAATAAGGTCATGACCCTTTGTGGGCCAATTGACCAGGTCCCCCATGTAACTGTCGTCCTAATTGATATGAGCTAAGTGCTAGCGGCGAGGCATTGACACCAGACACAGAATGTTGGTATGAATCCTCTTTCTTACCTGAATACAGGGGCGCACTGACATACTTTATTAAGGCAACATAAGTTCATATAGCAGCAATTATAGGAAAGGGTTAACATAGCAACGTAAGTCCTCATGTTCAATCCTAATTGGTGTAGTATATCTTGAATGCATAGATAACAGATATAAGCAGTTCTGTATATGGTCAGCCATCTCCTGTCTTGTGCAGTGACCCAGGGAGGTGTCTTCTGGCAGCAAGCCAAGCACATGTCTTCTTGGACACAAAGGATTCTCACTTTGGTATGCAGACACTATCTGGTAGTGTAACATTACATTACACTCAGTTTCAAGCATAAACAACCACATCTAATATTCAGTTTTAAGGATAACGATGTTTTTTACACACAATACGGCTTAAGCAGATATGAAAACATAAAACAGATTTATAAGTATAAAAAATATAAAAAGTTCATTATGATCCTTCACAGATGTGATATGACAGGGTTAAAGTCTTACTGATCAATCACTATGTATTACTAACTGTCCTGATATCGCCAACAGGAAGCCAATGTGTTACTGACCACTTGCTACAGATTCCAGCAATTTCCTTGTCTTTCATAAATGGTCATGTTATGACCAGACAAACACTGTCCTGGAAGCCCCTCACCTCCTCCTCCCCCACAGGTACTATAAAACACTATGGTACTCTACATCCTGTGGACTTCGGCTGGGGCCATGAATGGTGTAGGTGCCCAGTAACTTTGGCACGTCACCGAACGGAATGGGTGTACATTAATATATAAAATACAAGGTAGCTGTAAGGATCTTGCCAACCGTAGCAATACCCTGACAATACTGCAGGGGTCTGGGAGGAAGGACAGAGACAAGTGAGCCCTAATCTCACCCCAGCCACTGTCCCTTCCTATTGCCACAGTTACGCTAAACGGTAAAAGGACAACTAGAAGACAAGTCCTACACTAGGTAAGTGACACAAAGAACAGGACAAGACAAACGACAAAAGAGAGGTCAGGAAGCCAAGGGGTCAGTAACAAACAAGCAATGCAGTACAAAGTCAAAATCCAAGAGAATGGTCAAAAGGCAAGCCAAAGGGTCAGAGAATCAGGTAACAAAGTAGTAAGGTATATCACAAGGAGAGCAGGCAAAGACAGCGCAATAACCAGCGACCATGTGAGGGCTGACAAGCTGTTTATAGAAAGTCTGGGACCAGCCCCCGGACCTGATAGGTACACAGGTTGTCAATCACTCAGGCCAGGAAGAGATTAACTCTATGCAGTCCAGAGAGAAATGTTCAGAGCACGGGTGGGGGCGGAAATCCATTACACTGACTAGGACCATGTTCAGACTGAGTAGCAAGAAACTTACACAAAGAACCAAACTGAACACGCCTCCTTCGCCACAGCGTGCGAGCGGAGGGCGGCGCCAAGACCCGAAACGGCAGAGACGTTACAGTACCCCCCCTTTATGAGGGGCCACCGGACCCTCACCAGATAAACCAGTTTTAGTAGGACCCAGTATTTTCTCTGCCTTCAATTCAGGGTCTTTTTGCACAACCACAGACACTGGTGGGCCAGGCAAACATTTTTTATTCACCTGGTGTTTCCCACCTTTAGCAGCCGAGACAGTCTCCTCCGTAACACAATTTAAAGTGTGCAGAGCAATCATATCAGCAAATACCTGGTTGCCTGAGTGGTTCTTCTGATTACCACTCAGGCACTGAAGTTTTTCTGCTGGTCTGCGAGGTCTGGTCGAGCAGTCATGGATTAAATGACCAGAAGCACCGCAGTACAGGCAGAGGTTGTTCCTGAGACGATGCTTTCGTCGCATCTTGGCGTCCATAACTCCTAGTTGCATGGGTTCCTCACCAGCAGTCATGGAAGAAATAACAGGTTTCTCAGGAGAGAGTGAGGGAGAGACAGAAAACTTGAAAGAAGCAGACCCTATTCTCTCTTTAACATTTTCCCAGATCCTACGGTCAATACGGACAGCCAAAGTCATGGCCTGCTCAAGAGTGAGAGGATCTGGGTGACCAACCCAGAGCTCCTTAACACGGTCACACAGGCCTTGTTTAAAGTGGGCCTTTAGAGCTGACTCACACCAACCTGCAGTCACGCTGCACTTGCGGAATTCTGCGCAATATTCCTCAGCAGAGCATTTGCCCTGCTGCATGGTGAGAAGTTGCGATTCTGCAAGCCCAATGTGGTCTGGCTCAGCATATATAGACCCCAAAGACAAAAAAAATTTTTCAAAGTTAATCCACTCCTCAGCCCCTGGAGGGAGTTTAAGGGCCCAAGCTTGTGGATCCCCCTGTAGGAGGGATATAACTACTCCCACCATTTGGGCCTGGGATGCATGTGGATTAATCCAGAAATACAAGCGACAAGACTCCCGGAAAGTCTCAAATTTTTCACGATCCCCTGAAAAACGGTCGGGGAGTAGCATCTTAACCCTGAAAGAGGCAGAAACAACTGGGGATGCTGCAGCGGCATCAGTAAGGGTCTGCACCTATTTAGCAAGCTCAGCTACCAGGCCTGCCAAACCTTCCAACTTGGCTGCTAGGCCATGAATAGGATCCATACTGATCCTATAGGAAGAAATGGCAGAATGTTATGGGCCGGTTATTCTGTAAGGGTCTTGCCAACTGTAGCAATACCCTGACACTACTGCAGGGGTCTGGGAGGAAGGACAGAGACAAGTGAGCCCTAATCTCACCCCAGCCACTGTCCCTTCCTATTGCCTCAGTTACCCTAAACGGTAAAAGGACAACTAGAAGACACGACCTACACTAGGTAAGTGACACAAAGACCAGGACAAGACAAAACAAACGACAAAAGAGAGGTCAGGAAGCCAAGGGGTCAGTAACAAACGAGCAATGCAGTACAAAGTCAAAATCCAAGAGAATGGTCAAAAGGCAAGCCAAAGGGTCAGAGAATCAGGTAACAAAGTAGTAAGGTATATCACAAGGAGAGCAAGCAAAGACAGCACAATAACCGGCGACCATGTGAGGGCTGACAAGCTGTTTATAGAAAGTCTGGGACCAGCCCCCGGACCTGATAGGTACACAGGCTGTCAATCACTCAGGCCAGGAAGAGATTAACTCTATGCAGTCCAGAGAGAAATGTTCAGAACACGGGTGGGGCCGGAAATCCATTACACTGACTAGGACCATGTTCAGACTGAGTAGCAAGAAACTTACACAAAGAACCAAACTGAACACTCCTCCTTCGCCACAGCGTGCGAGCGGAGGGCGGCGCCGAGACCCGAAACGGCAGAGACGTTACAGTAGCTCCCCATTTTATCATGTGAACCACTCTTCATCTCTTATTATAGTGTTACCCCTTATCATTTATTAAGCATCTTTTATTGTATTATATTCCAGTGTGATCATAGTCATTCTTAGACCGTCTTAGAATTAACCTATTATAAAATCCTGTTTGCCTACAGTAACCATGACACACAGGTATCTATAACACAAACTACTGATAGTACATAACTGTAGGCCATGTACCGGGGTGGGCTCCCCAGGATGCAGCGAAGTCACGAACAAAGGAAGCGACTCCAAATCAATTTAGTAAAAAAACAAGATTTTACTTTGTGTAGTACAGAGGTTCCCAAACTTTTTTTTTCTTGTAGACCACTTTCAAAATTTTACTGGTTTCGGTGGACCCCCTGCTGCTACATTTCTACCATGTTCCCAAAACTCGTCAAAAAATGTGAATATTAGATCTAACGTAGACCCCCGTCGAGTCTCCTGTGGACCCCTGGAGGTCCACCTGGACCACTTTGGGAATCACTGGTGTAGTAACACCTATTTACCAGAAAAAACACTCCCAACTATTTACATACACTCAGCCAGTAAGCTGAGGCCCTGGTGTTGTACAGCGCGGTGCCTTCTCATGTGCAGCTCAAAAACACTACCAAGTTTTTACCTATCTGCAGGCTGCAACTAACCAGCCGCTTGTTACCTTTTTATCACCCTAGTCACAGGAACAATTCAGTGAGTGTGATAGGGGCATCGGCGGTATAACACAAGAGCTTACAAACTTATCAAAATACCCCTATTCCCCCCAAACAAAGTATAACCGTGTAAATATAATAGTAGGTCAGCTTGCAAGCCAAAGAAATGTGACAATGTATAAAATGTCACTTCTAGACTTCCTCAGAAGCTCCTCTCTGGGAGTTACAAATCTATAGAACTCTCTGAGTCTTAGTCCTTACTACCGAACAGGTAGATAGTAGTAGTGTGGCCTGTGAAGATAAGTATGCCTAACTAGTCTAACTACAGGCTCTTACTTAGTCCCAAGCAAAACATTGTAATGCGGTGCGTGCACGATTACTTGTCTTACTGATCCAGCTGTGTTGTGTACCTTTTAGCCTTGGTCTGGAACAGCTGGAAGCGGGGCTCATCCAGAAAACATGTGATCTCACTGACAGGGCCACTTCTCAGCCGAGTCCTTGATAGCAATCTTCAACTTAGGATGCTGTCTGAACAAACCCTGGAACAGTCTCTGCTTCAGCACCCCCTTGTTATATCTCTTATCCCTTAGGAATCCTTTTTCTCTCACTTCAGTCCTTCTTCTTCTAAAAGCTCAAAAGAACACTCCTAAGATGGCTGCCACACACACTCTACTCCTCCTTCTAGTTACACCTCTGCAGAACAGGGTCTCCACGTCACTACTCCAGGGAATTACAGTCTCTTCTATTTCTGAGGTAACAGTGGCCTCTTGTGGTCAAACAAACAAATGTCAGTTTATAAAAAAAAATAATAACTCAGTGTTATAGATAGCTGTACTATAGTCACATTTTAGTATCTGGCCGCACGACCAGGGACTTCTACCCCTTTCTACTGAACTTAACACAGATCACTGTAGGATCTTGTGGTGATTGGAGTTGGTTCAGTATAACTACTGTATGGTGGTCTAAGAGCTAATACACACAACAGTATAGACAGTATCCTTGTCTATAATATGTACTGTGTGCCAAACCTACAAATGATTCAATTCACAGACTCACGAATAGTCAGAGACCGTAATATAAAAAAAAAAAATTGTTTGCATCATTGAATTACTGTTTATGGATGAGAATCACGCGTAGAAGTCAATGGAGGCTTCAAGTAATTGCATCCATTATACAGTGAAGAGATTGTATATCAAGAACTGTATTATCAAGACCTACAAAAATAGATGCAATACGGAGCTAAAGGGACGTTCACACTGCAGTCATTACAGTCCATTGTTCTCATGTGTCATAGGAGGAGAGCAATAGACTTTACCAGCAATATAGAGTGATGGATACAGATAGAACCCCCTTCTCCCGCGTCCATTCCCATTCACTCTAATGTAAAAAAAGATGACAGAAGCTTGCAGTCCATAATAAAAAATAAATAACATAATGGAAGACAGCGTCTGTCATGTTTTTTTTACATTAGAGTGAATGTTGGCAGACAGTTCTCTCATCCTATGTAAAATGAGAGCAACAGACTAAAATATCGGTAGTGTGAACGTACCCTAAGTCTGTTTTCACTCTACTGCTGTGGTTTTTACTATTACCATGAATCATGACATAGTGCTGGATCACTCACACAATTGACACAAGTGACCCAGATGGATCCCTTTCACTTATAATGGGTACTCCGTCATGGTCTTCCTCCAGCCATTCAGCAGCCTCAGGAAAGGAATCGGGACGTCACTCACATATGTCACCTGTGATGTCCTGTGTACTTTCCTTAGGCTGATGATTGGCCTCAGCGGTCACGTGCGGCGAGGAGCAGACCTGGACCACGATAGGAGACACTGGAGCACCTGGGACAGGTGAGTATCCTGGACAACCCTTTTAACCCACCTACACCAGTTTTACGCATAGATAGTGGTTAATGTGGCGCATCTTTGGCACACAGCACCAAATATGCTCCACAACCATTGCTTGCCAATTTTTAGGAAAGCAGGCATAACAGACCATGCCTCATACACCACGGCCAGACAAATAAATCTACGCCAGTTGCTGTTTGGTGCAGATCTACACTCTGGCGCACGTCTTGCATCTGATTTATTAAGGAGCTTCTTGATAATTGGGACACACCGCACACCATTTGTAGAATTTACTAAGATCGGTGTAAGGAACGCCAGTCTTGGTAAAATCCCCCGACAGAGCGTCCTCTGCACCACTGCTGCTATCATATACTGACCTCCTCCCATGTATACAACATGAGGACCAGGATATATTATGGACCTGCTAGTCATGCTATTCTCTCACACCCCATACATAACATGAGGAGGGGTCCTCTCTTAGGTTACATTCCTTCAACCTCCCTACACTCACACTCCAGCTTGCAGCCTCTCATATGACAGTCATACGCTCAGAGACTGCGTGGCGTCACCACTACTCCGCCCCCGTGTTCTTCCGTCACCCTCTCGGAGGCGGTGTGATGTCATCCCAGCTCCGCCCCCTTGTTGTTCTGTTCTTCCGGCTCCACACAGCCAGTGTCTGGCCGGCAGTTCAGGGGACAGAAGAGCCCGGAGAGAGGAGGAGCGGGGCCGGGGTGCCGGTATCGTGCTGGAGGGGCGGATGGGAGGTGGACGGGGAGGAAGATCGCGGAGGATACAAGTCAGGAAGGGTGTGAGTGTTCAGACAGTGCGGCTATGTACAGTGTGGGCATTGTGTGGACCCTGCTTGTGTTGTGCCATCTGCTCTGCTCTCTGCTTGTTTACAGCTCACACTAAGGGCAGGGTTCACACCTAGCGGTTCATCACAGATTTGTCCTACTGTACCAGTCCTCTCCCTGTGACTATAGATCACTATTTTTGCAGTAAATGTCCCTGTGTGTAAATGGTCAGGTCACATTATGAGCTCCATGATGAATATTTGAACATATATTGCACTGCGCTTGCACCTGCAGACTGTCAAATGATGAAACTTGTCATACAGTCACTGTATAATAGCTTTACAACCATTGCTTTGTTGCTTGTACCTTCTCACCCAGGACCGGACAAATCTCCTTCCTTCTGGTGTAGGCTGAGCTCTTGTTTATGGAGATACATTGTAACAAACCCTGCAGCTCTGCCCACCCTGGTGCAAGTAAATCACAAGAAAGCAATTACCAAAGGCTGATCCCAAATTCACATGGGGACTCCATCAAAAATCCCAAAACCTGGAGTAACATGCAGAGCACCGTGACATAAACCAAATGCACTCCATTATAGTCAGTGGTGGTTATTGGGGCCCTGACTATTTGGAACCATACAGCAGAGCCCAGTGTGCGGAGTCTGTAGGGGTCCTGTAGTGCAGATCCTTGATATACTGGGGCAAAGGCTCCATTTTCACTGTGAGTACAGATATCAGTAGGTTATGCCATTGGTTTATGATCAGTGGGGGTCTGATCACCAATCCAGAGAATACAGGGGCCACAATGCTGGAAAAGTGCTGCATACCTTTCACTATTTGCTGTGCACAGCAGAGCCCCTGCCTCCCACTGTGCAGGGGGACTGCAGCCTAGCCCCATTCAGATGAGTAGTTCCCTGCACACCTGGGTGATTGGGAGCATTGCTGTACAGGGTAAAACACTGAATGGTGCACTACACCAGCTTAGTAGCCATATTCACACATTGTGGTCTTGCTGCAGTTTTTCAAACTTTTTAAAAAAAAAGTACAGAGCAATGTATGTGAATGTGTACAAGTCTTGTCATTGTGACTGTTTTTGTAGATTGTGCCAGGTTTATGCGTTGTCCTGTCATGTTGCACGTCTTGTATATCTCACTTTCCTGTATATTACACAGGGTATATTGCTGGTGACTCAGATATGCAGCCCTGTGATTGCCTAAGGTGTGGTGTGAAGTCCTGCTGATGTTGGAAGGTGCACAGGACGGCAGGGACTCTTCACTCCTCCACAACTTGCTGCTGGAAAATGTTCACCGCCGGCTTGGTCCTGCTTCTGGCATGGACTGTAGAGGGGCTGCGAGACTCACCAGCCAAGGAAATCCACCAGAAGAACGCCGAGTTCAACCAGGATTATAATGACACCATCAATAGTGCAATACAGAATATATACGCCTTCAATCACACCATGCTGAGGAACAAGGTAAGAACAGCCCTGAAAACATAGACCTGGACCATGTGCATTTATTAACCATGTGCCCAGTAAATACTCTGGACATGCCTGGCATTAATGTGGGCAATAGGTGTATAGGAAGGATTGCAGTAGGGACTGTTTCTTAAAGAGGTCTTCCCAGAAAGAACTCTTACCCTTTTTCCACAGGATTGAAGATAAGTGATCATTTAGGGTCTGACCACCGGGACTCTGAGTCCTCTGTATGAATGGAACAGTTGTGCACCTGCATATGCTGTGAATATGCCATAAATGTCTGAGACCTCTGCGACCCATATTTCCCAAATGGAGCCCCCCACCCTGTCCCATTGAAGTAGCCACTTCATCCAGGATGTGCATGTATGTGGTGCTCTCCATTCACTTCTATGAATCCACATACTCTGTGTTCACATCTGAGTTTTCATTTCTGTTCTTCTGGATGACCAAACAGAACCTGACGGACGCTGTTGACCAAAAATGGCTGACAAAAAAGTCAAGCTTGCAGCACTCTTTTGTCTGGCCCATATCCGGCAGAATTCGCCACACTGTGCATGCCTGGCCAGCTCACTGTGTACAGCAGCTGCAGGAGGGGGGCTCCCGACTTTTTTTTTTTTTTTTGGTTACATAGGTGCTGATCCTGGAGATGGAGGTTTTGCGTCCTAGGCATTTCTTCAGGACTGCTCCCTAGCGCTATATATACAGACATGTTAGTCGCTACAGATTTTGACACTTATTGGAAAACGTAAACCAATTTCACTTCCAGGAACTTCTTCTTAGGTTTCACATTTAGAAATAGGATTGTTATGCAATGTTACTTTGGTTACAAAGTGGAAACTAAAGCCCTGTTCACACTTGCGTAATAATTGTGTGTTATTGTAGCACCGCAGTATTGCAGAACTGAATGCAATGTATAGAATGTCATGTAATAATTTTAGAAATAGTGACATGTTTTTCATACCGCAGTGAGAATTAAATGGCTATAGATGTATTCCGGTGCACCCTGCTGACTGGTTATGGGGTCTTCCGTGGTTTCTGGTATTTATGATGGCAAAAATAGTGCTGAAAAATAGCGCAGCACACCTGCCGATGGGTTGTCTTTGATACGGCAGTTTAGCTTCATTGAAGTGACTGTGGCTGAACTGCAATACCATATATAACTGTTGTGCAGGTGTGGCGCTGTGTTTGGTAGAAAGGCAAATCGTTAGGGAATGCAAAGATTGTAGTAACAACTGGGCCCTGTTTTCTGAGACTGTATCTCTGCCTCTTAAGAAGACCCGAGTATTATAAATGGTGCATGAGAGGTGAGGGGCGATGTTCTAGATTTTTGCGTTGGGCCCAGCACCTTCGAATAGGTCACTTTTGGGGCGAGGGAATGTCTGTTTTGTAAATTTTAGAAATGTTGCTTTGAGAAACTGATCAGTGTTATACAACAGATTGCTCCGTGGATTAATCCTCAGGGATTAGACTACAATCATGTATTACAGGAGGGGAATGGCTGTCCGAGCTATAGGAGGTCTATTTCATTTATTGAACGTGTTAACCACTTGCAGACCGCCCTACATATAAGACATGGAGACAGTATGCATATAAGTGCAGAGACGTTTCTATAGTCACAGGCTACAGCTGTGATGAACCCTTTGGTTTCCCTCTCATACCACATCGTGTACACGTATTGATAACCTATAATTTTTTTTTTTCCATATAAATATTCAATAAATATATCTTAATCCCATGAGTCCCCCACACCAAACATGAGGAGGTAACCCCCCCCCCCCCCCAAAAAAAAAAAAACTAAAAATACCTAAAGCATTTCTTAATATCAGGAGTTGTATTTTCCCAAACGTTTCATCTCTTTCCAAATTTTGTAACCATATTTTCATTTTCACAAGCGTCACCTCCCCAGATGTATATACCTATAGACCTCCTCCATTCCTCAAAACTAGGAATATTCACAGTTCCCCAATATTTTAATATACATTTTGTAGCCCCATATAAACTATGACCTTATATATAATCTTGAAATTAATATTGCCCCCAATTATAGCTATAATAGGATTCATCAGGACATGACATTTATATATCAGACTCAACTCTATATCCAATATTTTCTAAGTTTTCCACATCAGCTGTACAAGATCTCCATTTAGGACCTTTTTCTGAATTGCCGTTACCCATCCTTTTAATCTTTTTAGGAGCATAGTGTACCCTATGGGCCAGAAATAATTGAGAAATCCTTTGAGATGTAAAAATCAAAACTCAAGAATTTTTTTAACACTTTTTCAGTTGCCCCTTCATCACCCACCTACTTGTTTTAGACAAGCAGGACATATATTACAATTTCTTATATAAGCTTTGGTATTGCAGCTTGTTCACATTCAGGTGAATGGTAAGAGGCTGCGATATCCTGCACTGCTGCTGTTATGTAGAGTCTACATTGTAGACTGCATGAGGTTATATAGACAGAGGTCAGGGGTGCCTAATGTTACACCCCTCTGATCTGATGTACATGGCCTATTCTAATGAGAAGTCCTATATCCTTTTTAGTTATTTTGAGTGGCTTGGTCAGTAGCTCTGGTTCTGGAATCACTGGGTGCTTATTCACACAGCAGGATTTGCCGTACCTGAGCTAGCTTTCTTGTGTTTTAAAATAAAAAAAAAGAAATGTAAAAGGAAAGGGAAAACCTAGAAAACCAGAAAGACTAAACAAACAGCCTAGTGTGTTCAAGGTCAGGGGGCAGAGTGATAGGTAGCAGACTCAGTTCCTGGAGTAAAGACATTGTAAATACTCAGTGACATCACATTATAGGCAAGAAACATCAGGTGTGAGCATGGGGCACACAAGAGATCGAACATAACCATGTACAGGTACATGAATAGTTATAGAGGTCTTGGATACTCCTGTCCATCTCCCGCTTAGGTAAGGAGTGACTATCGCGTTGTCCTATAGCATGGATCCATATATAGAGTTACCGGCGACTCACACCATGGCCCCCAGACTTCTGTGGACAACCTCTTCCCTTGTATCTCACTAAATTATAGGGAAGAATTGGAATTAACCAACTTCCTCTTCCTCCACATGGGGCAAAGGAGGAGAGCGAGGAGCTATCCACGGTAAAGCTATCGCTTTTCTAGCCAAGAGTAGAGATTCTCGTAGAAAATGACCTTATAGCCAGTAGATCTAGAACTGTACTTGTATGATATGGAAAATTACTCAGCGATAGCTCACCCATCAGCCGTTCCTCTTACAGGAACTTTCCAGCCGCATGTAATGTGTTGTTTATGGTCTGTAGGGATACTTTTATAGAGCTCTCTTCCTTGTATGTGTTTACTTAGTTGTCTTTGTTATGTTGGCCTTGATACAACTTGGCAGCGTGTGGTATAAAACACCTTCTGTTCAGTGTTTGACACCATATTCTACAGACACCTGTAGTAGTTTCATCCTGAACTTCCTGGTTCATGAGCAGCATGTCAAACAATGATAAGGATTGGCAAACAGAGAGAGAGGAACAAGAAGGGCAGTTTGATGGAAAAATTCATGTAGCACCTCGGAAATGGGGTTTGTTATTCTCCGTGCCCCCAGCATTTCAGAGCTGCTGAGTGTGCAGGTCCAGATCAGCTCTGCTAGTGACTAAGCCACAGCAGGAGGTTGTCTTCTCTGTAACTGGGACTCATATGGATGCTCCAGTTAGAGTGGAAAATGCCTAATAGTAAAGAAAAAGAAATATAAAGGATTTCCTCCACAGGTCTCCTATGACATATTAGAAAAACAACAATTTACGTCAAGGAAATAAAACAAATTTTAGTAGTCGAAGAAATCAAAAGTTGAGTACACAAATGCAAGAAAATGATTATTTAGTATCAAGGCACTGGCTGTGTTAAGGGGTTAAAATTGCAGGTGTAATATTGTGCAATGTTATGGCTTGTGGTCACTCGCCTTCAGTACAGTCTCAGAGCTGGAAGTCCTCTCCGACAGTGCCCTGTGATCTCGCAGCATTCCCTGATAGCCACAGGCTGTGCAGTAATGCCTTAGGCTAGTTTCACACCTGTGCTGGGCTCTCCGTCGCTCGGGTCTGCTGGGGGACCCGAACAACAGAGAGCCGGACCACCAAATCATAGACTATAATGGGGCCCACTGGGTGTCCGTTGACTTTCCACCGTTTTTTTTCGCTGCCGATTTTCGTCGGTTTCTGCGGCAGAGTCTCCAACGCAGATGTGAACCTAGCCTCAGATCAGTGTTTCCCAACATTTTCATATTTGGAGCACCATTCTTTGTGTCCTGTAGACATAACCAGAGTTACATTGATACTTACTGCCATCTTGGCACCAGAGTGTTGCGACGCACTTGGCAGATTTCCACAGCAACCTGGTTGGGAATGGCTACCCTAGAGCAATACTTTCCAGACGTTCCAGAGAACACTTTTACATAGATCATTGACAATGGAAGCCATCCTGCTGTTAGTGCCTGAGGTCATGAGTTCTGTATGTTCAAACACTAGGAAACAAAATGCGCCTGCCCTGCGCTGTGCACCGGTTCAGACTGTAGCATTAGGCATCTATTATTAGTAAAATAGTTTTCAGAGATTTATAAAATTTTAGCCCAGAGCATGGAAAGGGATGAAATGAATAAACCCCTATACTCACCTCTTCATTCCCCTTCCAGTCCTGAGCAATCACGCCTGCTTAATTAACAAAAGAAATCTAAATGACATCTATATTTGCTGTGACCATCCTTTGCCTTCCATCAGATCTTCTCAGTACACTTGCACAGTTTTTGAAGGAACTTGGCAAGGAGTTTGTTCCCGCCATCTTGGAGAACTACAGTATGCACAGATCTGTGAATGTAGGTTGGCTCCAATCCTTCTGTCTCTTCATGTAATCCCGGACAGACTGGATGATGTTGAGATCAGGGTTCTGAGGGGCGGCCATATCATCACTTCCAGGACTCCTCCTAGTGGTGGGCAGTCACACAAAATATTGATGTGATATAGATTTCTGTCTTCTTTATTTAGTTAATTTTTTTTTTTTTAAGCCGATTTCCTGCTCTGGGCTCAATTTTTCTACATAAATCCAAGAAAACTCCTTTAATTCTTGCATCATGGAGGAACTGGCTAATCTAGTTTCTACATTATGTCCAGGATAAGAAAGGTGTTTCTCTGGGCTGGAACTACTATACCTATCCAATGCCATGGGTGTTTATAGAAAATTATGTCTTATCTTCACCAAACATGTAGGAAGTTTTGCCAGGAGAATAGGTGTTATCTGACTCTCTAAAAATTAGCCAAGCAAAGGTAAATGGCACATGTCTCTTGAATGGGAACTGAGCTGCAGTAACCTGGCACGGCCAATACACTGTGTATGGTGCTTGAAGCTTTCCACACTGTACTGTGATGCTGCAGCTGCTTCAGTTAGCTGATCAGTTGGGGTGCCACGACCACCACTACATTTAAACAAGGGACTTGGGACCCACTTTTGTCATAGTCAGAGTCCATGCAGTTGGACCACCAGTGATTATACATTTTTCACCTAGATGCTAAATGTTTTTCTTTGGTCATCCCCTTTAAGGAACTTTCTTTTACACTTCTTTAAAGGGTTTTTCCACACTTAACATGTATGGTATAAATTTGAAATCTGTCTGAGAAAGGAGGTATACAGGCCTGTACCCGGGAGATAGTTAGGGAGACATGGGTGGTCACTGTCCATTGAACTCCATAGGAGATACGAAAATGATTTTAAAAAAGTAGTGGATTTAGGAAAACACAACATGTAATCCTGGTCTACCCCTTTAACCATTAATAGGTCACCAATCCCCACATCAACACTAAAGTCAAAAATTCCTTTTTCTTGCTACTGTAGAGCAGAGTATTAGAATGTCAGATGACAGGCACACATGGCTAAGGTGTCACATCACATGTCTGTTTACAAGTACTAAGAACTGTAGGCATTGTGTGCCGCCATACAGTGCCTCTATGTAGCACTATATTATGGAGATACTTTTCCCTAGAACCAGTGGTGTAGCTATAGGGGTTATATTTGTGACCGGGCCCCTAATCCAGGGGAGCCTACAAGCCCCACTTGCCTCACTACCCCAGCCTTCTGTAATGAATTGTGTAATTTCCTTCTCCCTACAGAGAGCTGACTCTGCTTCTATTGTCCTCTTGACTCCTGTGCCCCCTACTCTTTGGTGTCTCTGGTTTTTAGAGTAGGAGGACCGGGAAGCCTGGAGTAGTCTAGAAGATACACGCTGCTATTCACCATGTTCTTAATGTGCATGGCGAAGGTAATTATACAGCAGCCAGCGGTAGTGTGTGGGCTGCGACTGCACTGTATGTGAGCTGGGGGGCCTAGAGAGTGCATGGGAATAGGGGAGGGGAGCATTACCTATGTGGTGGGGGGGCCTGGAAGGTATGTAAGTGGGGAGAGGTATAATTAGCTGTAGGGGAGGGAACAATGACGTGTTGGGGGCATCAGTAAGTATGTGGAGGGGGGAGTATTATCTCTTATTTGAGGGATAAAAAAGGATACTGTTCCCTATGTGGAGCACAAGAGGGCACTATTCTCTTGTGGTACAGCAAGGGGGAGCAATGTTATCTTGCTGTGGGCCAAAAAGGGGCACTGTTACCTTGTAGAGGGCACTATTATTTTGCTGGAGGCACAAGACACTGAAACCTTGCGGAGGTCAAAGGGGCTCCATTCACTTGTGGGAGACAACGTTAACTTGTGGGAAGCTTAAAGGGTACCCCTGGCTGTTAGTGCTGTATCAATTGCTCTTTTAAAGAGGACCTTTCACCACCCGCACCAATTAAAGTTTTTTTCTCTAGCTCCCATTATTCCATTATGCCCACAGGTAGCTTTGATGCCTGATGTGCTATTTAGCTCTGTAATATCATCAGGGCAGTGTCAGGTGGTGGGGGGGGGAGCATGATTCAGAGCTCCAATCGGAGGCAGCCAGTGTCAGAGATCAGAATCACACCCCTTGTCTACTCCTGTCTGACACCGCCCTCCTGACAATACAGAGACTAAATAGCATATCAGGCACCAAAACTAACAGCATTGATTGCTTGGGAATGGTGGTGGCTAGAGGAAAAAATTCAGTGGAGCAGTGACTATTAATTTATATCTCTTTAAGAGACCCAGCTCTGTGGCTGAAAGCCACAGATTCGTACAGTAGCCTTTAAATATGTTGTGACAGGAGTGGGAACCAATCTGAACTTTCGCACCAGGGCCCATGAGCCTTTAGCTAGGCCTCTTCCTAGAAGCACAGTTTCTTGGAGACAATAGCTTTGTAATGGGATTTCTATTGGGACTCAATTCCTATATAATATCAGTCATCTTATAGACTTCTACGGCTAGCCTTTACGACTCAAGGAATCAGCTGTGCACGTGCCCTTAAAGGGGTATTCCCATGCACATAATCATATCTATATTTGGAAATAGTTAAAAGTTAAACATTTTTGCAAATATAAGTAGTTAAAAATTCTGCAGAGTTTTAAAGATTTTCTCTAATCTTGGTGGTGACAGTCTATTGTCTTGATCGGTTGCCAATGGATATGACCACAAATGCAGAAACTTTCTATGGTCTGGAACTTGTCAGGAGCCCAGCCATGATTTTCTTGTTGTGGACAGGTTATCAGACAGGGGCACTACATGTATCAGAATATATCCCAGCCACAATAAGGAAATCATGGCTGAATTTAGAAAGTTCCTGCATTCATGGTCGTATCCAGTGGCAACCGATCAAGACAACAACTTGTGACCACGAGATGTTTAGAGAAAATCTTTCAAACTCTGCAAAATGTTTAATTACTTATATTTGCAAAACTGTTTAACTTTTAATTATCTACAAATTTTAAAATGGTTATGTACATGGGAATACACCTTTAAGCTTATGACAGATGTTTTTCAGCCAGGCTTATTATATTACACATGAAATATGGATGTCTAGTTCTTTTACTTCCAGTCTTATAATATTTAGTTACCAGACACTGATGCTGGGGTCAGATGCTGTGTCTGCAGGAATAGCGATGTTCATTTATGTAGGTTGTTAGATATGTATACATCCCATCCATAGAACAGCAAAACCAAGACGTGATGTTGGACACTTGCAGCACTTTTTGATAAAATTTGTGTGTAATATACATTAACAACATACTAATTGTTCATTATTAGTTGTTATGTTCTTTTGTTATATGATACAATTTTTATATGTATCAGTTTTATATAGAACTCGCTATGACTGTGACCTCTTTTGCATTTAGACTGAAGGAGTCAGAGTGTCCGTCAAAGTGCTGTCCGACCAGAAAGGACCACCGCTGCTCTTTGTTGTCCGGCAGAAGGAAGGTGTCATGTCTTTCCAAGTACCGCTGACTCTAAGGGGTTTGTAAGTAGTCGCCATTCTTTTGATTATGTTTGTAGAGTAGCGTATTAACCACATACAGTATAGCATGGCATTGTGTTTGATGTTGTGGATTGTGTCTTTGCTTTAGGGCACATTGACACATATGTCAGATTTGACATTGATTTTGGCAGGGTTTCTTCATTGAAATCCACCAATAATCTGCATCCATTGGTTGAGAATTGGGTTTCCATTGGTTTCAAACATACCGTATGCCATGTATTCATCTTCAGAAACCTTTCTACTTTCCTCAGGTACCAACGTAATTACCAGTATCAAGATGTCGGACGCACACTGTGCCAGCCACCCACTCGGGCGGAGTCAAAAACTGAGTCTTTCTTTGTGGACGTTTCTACCTTGTCTGAGAAGAACGCTACCTACTATTTGCGTGTCACACACGTAGATAGCTTTGTGTTGCGGTGAGGAACAATGTCCTGTATGACTTTTTAGCTCCTAGCTGGCGTCTGTATCAGAGTGAACTTCATGAGTTTTTTATCTTTGTAGGACAAAAGAACGGTTCAGTTTTAATGCAACTCCTGCTCAGCCTCAGGTATAATGTGACATGAGGTGACATGTTTTGTGAGGGGACAGTGAGGTCTATGTGTGTGTGTTTGCTCTTGTCTATAACTGTTGTATAGTGTATATGTACCTTTTAAGAAGAAAGTCATCAAAAATGATTTCTTAGATATATGCTGAGATATTTGAAGTTACAGGCCCAAAGCCTGAGGCTGTACTATTGAGATATTGTGAGAACAAGCCCGTATATGGAACTGTGATATTACACGGGAGTGTGTATGGGGCCATAGAAAGTAATGGGTCAGTATGCTAGCTGTGAAAAACACGGCTAGCACACTGACAAAGCACACATTCGTGTGCATGGAGCCATATTCTGATGACTTTTTTTTATTTTTTTATTTTTTTTTTCTTGTGCCTTTTCCAATGGCAAATACTTTTAGTAAATTGTTCTGTCTTGTGTTTGCATTTGTTTTTACAATTGTTGTAAAGGTAATTCTTCAAGACTACACTGACAGCTAGCGGCTTTCTCTTTTTCTGTGTCAGAAATCATATTAGCTGCATCATAACCTGGTTTTGCAGTCCAGAGCGTGTCCCTGGATTTCCTATATTATGTTCTCTTGGGCTTTCTCAGCTATTTGTTTGCTATTTTACAGTTACTCCTGGCAGAATTACATATAACGGAACCAGTAGTAGTAGTAATGGATTGGGGAGGCAGACTTCTCTGTATTGTACACTGCCCTTGCCTCAGAAAGAAATGCAATATGTGCTGTAGCCATAATGGGCCTATTGGCAGCAGAAAAACTTATAGGAAGCCATGTGTGAAAGCTTAAGCTAGATTCAAACCTGTGCTTGTTTCCGTTCCACTTAAAAAGCGGTTACCCGCAGAAACCCATAGACTATAATGGGGTCCGTCAGGTTTCCACCTGGTTTCTGTCCAAAATCCTGCTTGCAGGACTTTTCTCTATGCATATTTTAAGTGGGATGGGGGAAGGAATCCCGAATGATAGTGTGAACCTAGAGTGAGTGAGGTAGAGAACAGACTCTCCTCCTGTTATCTCAATGTACTGTCTATGGTGTGCATACATATAGGTATATAGACTATAATGGGGTCCACCAGGTTTCCACCCGAAAAATGCGGAGAAAATAAAGTTCTGCTTGCAGGATTTTTCTCTATGCATTTTTCGAGTGGAATGGGGGACGGAATTCCCGAACGGAAACCGAGCACTGGTGTGAACCCAGCCTTACACAATTATAGAACAAACTGCCCAGCAAGATCCTGCAGATGTTTGTTTCATGTACCTTTTATTGGGTCAGCTAAAAACAGATGCTAGTAGACTGTCATCTGTATTACATAGAGTTCAATGTATGTCTTTTTTTTTTTGTTTTGTTTTTTTTAAAGTGTACCTCCAGTTCTTAACAACTTTTCATAAATGAATAGTACAGGTGAAAATAAGAAACTTTGTAATATATCTTATTAAGGAGATCTCTTTCCTTCTCCAGTTATTAAGCTGTTCTCCTTATCTTCAATCTGACCACTTGTTTACATTCTATCCATCTCCATATTCATCCTCCATCATACAACTCTAAGGAGCAGGGAGTGGCTGAGTAGGAATCTCCTGCTGGCTGGTTAAAGGGAACCTGTCACCATGAAAATGCAGTCTAATCTGCAGGCAGCATGTTATAGAGCAAAAGGAGCTAAGCACATTGATGTATAGGTTTGTGGGAAGAGAGATATCTGTCAATCACTGTTAGTACCGCCCACCTGACTCAATTACTCCTACTATGCATAGAAAGAACAGAGAAATAATTGACAATTTCTACTGAATCTTTTCCCATAAAACTATATATCAATCTGCTCTGCTCCTCCTGCTCTATAACATGCTGCCTGCAGATTACACTGTATTTTCATGGTGACAGGTTTCATATATTAACCTGTACTGTTCATTTATGGAAAGTGTATTCTCTTCCATTGGTATCTGTTTGGATCCACTGAGCAGATGATTGAAACATAATGGCTGAATTTAAGAAGACAGTAGAAAGGCTTCAGTCTGTACACAGTTCTGACACTTTCGACTGACTGACTGAGCGCAACTCGCAGCTTGGATTATTACTAGTTACATCAGTAAATGTCTTCACAGGTTTATAGGCTACAGTATCCGAGATTTTGCTCTCTAGCTCTTGGATTCTGTTTGTAAAGCATCTCAGTTGACAATAGTATTTGTGATAAATCATTTATTAGTCCTTTATCTGTCCCCGGGCCTGAGCAGTATGACTTAGGCCATGTAACAGATACTGCTGCCTGCTGTAAGTGCAGCCTGTAAAGGTTATCACCAGTTGCTCCTACATTATGTATAGGTTCAGTCAGCCATATCCTTAAGCAATCTTTGCCGTACAAGTCTGTACTAGAGCCAGAAGTGATCTGATTGGCTGATCATGGCTGAATCACCCTGTGGGCGAACCTTTTATACCACCTCATCAAATGTAAGACCTTGCCCTTGGTGATGCCTGGTTTGTGTGGTCACCCATTGCTTGTAAATCTAACTCCCTTTTTTTTTTTCCACTATTGTTTCAGAGGGTGTTTGGTAACCATTTTTGTAATATACGTTATTAACCTAACCTATAAAACAGGCTGCAACATTTTCCTTAAGAATCTCAGCTTTGTTGTGATGCCATAACCATTCTAGGTAGTATAAAACCGGAGATATAGCCATTTGAAGTGACCTTCCCACTGGGTAAATGTTTCAGCTCTATGTACTACATTGAGTACTGGTGTATGGACAGAGTCTCTCTGGTAAAGCTTAGTTAGATCATTGCTAATGGGAACTTTACAGCCTGTTTTCTATTAAAAGGAAGTTTGATAGGTTAATAACCGCACACCCCCCAACACAATAGCAAAAAATAAAATATAAAATAGGCCCTGCTTATAGATGACCGGGGCAAAATTTTTTCCGATCCCATTACATTGTCACATTGAAAATCACCAAGTGCTCTAGCAACAGTTGTCTGTATGGAAATTACATGACTGTGTGCTTGCTATTTTTTTTTTTCACCAGCGACATTCATTCTACTTATTGATCAGAGTCCTAGTAGTGACACCCATTGACCATCCATTGATGGTCTATCCTAAGAAATGAGCATCAGTGTAAGATCCCAGAAATCTGATGCCTATATGATGATTACTGGATTTTATTTCTTCTCTATAGTCTATAGATGTGAGACAGTACATGTATGTAAACTGTGGATGCATGTTGGGCGCAGAGTGCGGGTGTTATGTCACTAGCTCATTCATTGCAAACTTGTCTTCAGTGTTTTATACTGTATCTCTTATTGTCTGTTTGCAGTACTTTAAGTATGTCTTCCCACCGGAGGTAGACTCTGTGATTGTTAAAGTCACTTCTCCTTCTGCATTTCCTTGCTCTGTCATCTCAATACAAGATATCCAGGTATGTGGGATCGCACATTGTATGTCCTCAAAGGTATACTATGATATTTCTAATTGAATGTGATAGTTTACCTTCACCATGTCAGTGGATAGTAGGACGCCATTGGTGGTAATACGTGGTTAGCTGACCAGCAGGGAATAGAACCTGCAGCTTATATTGTGGCATGTGACTGTGTGCCCCTGTGAGAATTGGGGTGCACAAGGCTCTGGGTAGGAGCCCCCCATGTGAAAGGTCTGAGTACATTTATTTTAGACTCTGCAGGCATAGCTGTGACCTTCACATCACAGGATTGGGAAGAGGCCACTCGTTATTAAGGTTTTGATAATGTTGTTTGAAGAATTGTTCAATGAATTCCATTGTGTTTGCCAGGAATATCCCATTCTCCTTTTTTTTTCTTCTTTCAGTGCCCAGTATATGACCTTGATAATAATGTCGCCTTTATTGGCATGTATCAGACTATGACCAAGCAGGCCGCCATCACAGTTCAGGTACATTGGGTTTCCTGTGATATAACCATATTCTATCAGAGGGTCAGGTTATTAAATCTTATACGGTTTGTCTCGCCTGCATGACTTCTTTCCATATGTCTCCTAATGGCATATGGAAATCATAGACTAACACTAACACCGTAACGCTTCTTGTCACCTGCCCAATCTGACATGTTCAGCCCATTCATGTACTACATGGTTGGTCATGGTTTATAATGGCCAGCATAGAAAAATCCATTACACTGTTTATACCAGAGAAAATGCCTGGTCATATGGAGGTTTTCAATCCAGGCCTCTCATGACTGAGCTGCTTTTTAGAATCTTTTTGTTTTAGCCTCTCTGCATTCTGTCAGCCATAACCTTCTTATTTTGAAGGTCATGTGGCCTTATTATGACAAGTTTTTAATTGTATTAACATTTGTGTATCTTTATGTCTTTTATATTTTAATTCCTTTAGGGTACTTTTACCTTTATACATATATATTATACTATCCAGGCGGAGGAGACAGCCATTTTGTTAGGTCAAACGACACCATTTACATCACTATTCCTGCACGTAAAATAAAATATCACTAGATGGCCCCAGTGGCCTAGTTAGTGGGCTATGCTGTTTCGGGGAAAAAGGCAATATAGAACCATGGTTGTGTGTCTATGTAACGTCTCGTTTATACTTTTTATGTGTAATACTATCAGATTTTACCGTCTCTTTTCACGGTTTTATACCACATGTATTCTTTTGTTAATTCCAGAGAAAGGATTTCAACAAAGGTGGTTTCTATGTTGTGGTTGTAGTAAAGACTGAGGATGAGGCGTGTGGTGGGGGTCTGCCTTATTACCCACTGAATCCAGGTAACCTGTTGTGTACTGTTCTAGCGCTCGCTCTCAGCTTCTGCCTTTGTCCAGATCCCTCTTGTAATACTTGCACATTATATTACAGATACACCCGTGGAGCATGGCGATCGTCAAAAGACGTTGGACGTCTTGGTCAGCCCAGCCACAAGCAGTAAGTAGTGTATGGATACAGACTGGTTTGGCTAGTCAGCCCCTATCCATGTTTATGACCCATTATAGTGTACCCCACTTTACCATTTGTTTGCACTGAATGCTTTGGAAAAGGCTTTTCTGATCATCGAGACAGGGTCCAATTCTGTTTCTACCTTTAGTTAAATGGCTCTTCCACTGAGCCATTTGGGGCAATTCCCACTTGACTGATTTGTTGCAGGAATTTCTGTGCCCAGAACGGTAACACGCACATGGATTTATGTAAGCCTTATTCTAATAAATGGGACAGTCGCAGCAACAAATCTGCTGTGTGTGAACTGGCCCTAATACTCTGCATGCACAGAAGTTTGTGGGAAAATGAAACTAAAATCATAAGGAAAGTAATACATAAATACATAAGGAAAGTTATACCTAAAATCCTATTCAGTGCTGATTAAAATACAAACTTCATTTACCAGAATGAAACATTAACTCAACGTTTGTTGGTTTGGGGGCGCTGCTGTAAAGAGTTGAATACTTTTTTATATTCAAGTGTGCGCGTTCATACAACACAGTTTACAGGTGTTCTGCACACTTAGCCTTAAAGGGGATGCCATATCAGGACATCCCCTTGCCATGTACCCTATTAGGCTAAGGCCCCATGTAGCACAGTTTTCCCTGCAGTGCTTTTCACAGAAAGTCCGCAGAGTTTTTCTCTGCGGACTTTCTGCTTCCATTATACCTATAAGGAAACGCAAGAGTTTTTCAAATCACAGCATTTCCGCTGCGGATTATTTTCTGCAATGTGTGGATTGGCTTAGCCAGAATCCCATCCACTCTGTATTTAATGTAAAACGCCATGGCCAGATCGTGACGTTTATGCTACATGGTGCCCCAGCCTTAGTCTGTTTTATATACCTTCAAGCATAACTAAACTTTCGGCAAACTTTTCATTTTCTGGCAATATTTGTGTTATTAAATAAATTTTATTCAAAATGTTGTCTCTTTTCTGTGAAATCCTACATTTTTTCACTCTTTCCCTTGCTTCTGTACTGAGAGCTGTTTCTGCCTCTCACTGAATGTTGCTGTGAGAGAGGTAGATAAAGTGCAGGTAGGGGAGGGTCACTTCAAACAGTTATATCTAGGACATTATAAAACGTACAAACTCTTCTCTCATATGACACTACGGCTGCAGTGCAATCTATATTAATTCCGGAGATATCACTGGTTGAAAACACAGTCGGGATTAGGATATTTATATGCAGCTGTATAATATATGATATAAAAATCCCAACCTTGACTGTGTTTTCAACCAGTGATATCTCTGGAAATAATTCAGATAGCGTTGCAACCTAGCGTCATATGAAATAATAGAATCTCCTCTTTCATAAGACACCGAAAGCAAATTTGTATGTTTTAAAATGTCTGAGATATAACTGCTTGAAGTGACCCTTCCCCACCTGCCTTTTACACAGCCCCGTACTCCATACACAGTTCCTCAGTGAGAGGCAGGAACAGCTCTCAATACAGAAGCAAGGCGAAGAATAAAGAGATGCAGGATTTCACAGAAAGGAGCCAAAATTTGTTAAAGTAGATTACAAAATTTATTAATGCAAATACACAAATACTGCCAGAAAATCAAAAGTTGCCCGAAAGTTTAGTTACGCTTTCATTTACACCAATAATTCTTCTGTAGAATATGACAAAACTTATTCTATATAGCCATCAAAGCTAATGTCTTAAAGGCAGTGTCCCTCAATAACTGCTATTATAGTGTCTCATCACTGGGGGTCCCACTGCTAGGAAACCTCACAAGAACCATGGTTCCGTGTCCCCTCTTTGAATGAGGTAGCGGAGCACGTGCACTGCCACTCCCTATGGGCCTAACAGAGATAGCGGAGTACGGTGCTCGGATGTCTTCATCCATCCTGTAGACTGTAATGAAGTTGTGTTTGTGGGACTAATCCTATAACTTTGGAGTCTCTCTCAACAGATAATCACTGTTTCCTGTGAAGATCCCATTTTAAGTGATTCCTATATATTTTTTGCCAGATTGTAGCTGTAATCTCTCTGTAAAAATGCAGCACATGTTAAATTGATGTTTAACGTATTACCTACCATTCCCTTCAATGACATGTAGCACGGTGAAAGTCATGTTGACCTTTGCTGAATGCACCGTTACACGTCTGTTATATGCCGCTTGGGATAGGAGTAGATTAAAATGCTGGTCCCTTTTAACCATGTGCTGCTCATGTGTCTCTTTCCTCAGAGACCACTTACGTCGGTGGGATGCTCTTCTGCTTGGGTGTCTTTCTGTCCTTCTACCTGTTTGCACTTCTTGTATACTGCTGGGAGCAGTGGAGGTAAGAAACCAAAGATGGAGCCCCCTATATAATACATTTCTATAAGTATGAATCATGACAGGCAAAAACTACTAAATATTACTATTCAGTGAATTATGCAAGTGTAATCTCTGTTTCGTGTGCACTTTTTATGGACCAGAGTCTTGACCCAATTCAACCATTGATGTGAATGGGTCAGTGGAAAACCAGGTACCACACAGATCTATGAAAACCACAGCCAAGAATCGGCTTGTGGGTGTGAATATAGCCTTACTATGACTGTAAAAAGCCCCATGTCTCAGGGTTGCAGTAGTTTACCCATCACAGAGGTAACAGATACTAAAGGATGTCCATCCGGTTAACTTGACATAGATTTTTAAAAAAATTAGATCAATTTTTAAGAAGGGCAAAAAAAGTAGTATACAAAATTTAAAATTAAAAAAATGGACAGAAATGGATTTTTTTTTCATTGATTTTTATGTAAGTGGATTGCCATACATTTGTGTCTGTTTTTTACATCTGTTAAACAAATGTAACTGGATGGAAAAAAAAAACCCTAATGTGAATGTACCCGTAGCCAGTTAGAAGTATCCTTGCATAGGAAAATTGGAGAATATTTCCAAATTGGCCCACCAGACTGCTTTTCTCTGAGGCTGATCAGAAAAGAGTCTCGGCCGTAACTTCATTGGTTGCTATAGCCAGCATAGGATGAATATGTTACTATAAGGAGTAGGCAGAATGCCCATATCTTATATGTCTTCTTCAACAGAAAGAACAAGAAAGAAGCCGGTTTACTCCATTCTGTAGGAACCTTGAATGATGAAACAGGTAATATATACAATATCCCAGACAAAGTTACAGAGCGTGTGACCTCAGTGGTGTATGGAAAGTGATATTTTATACTATTTGTCTCCATTTTCTTTAGTTCTGACCAGTTATAGTACTATATATTCCCTTCATAGTATTCAGTTTAGGGATATAGCAGGGTCCATTTATTAATGGTATGCACATAAATCCTGCCTGATATGTCTTGTATTCCCCATAAAATAGCAATTCCAGAGCATCTTTTCTTATAGCTCTCACTTGTGCCATTCCTCTAGGTGCTACTAGATGGGGATTTGTCCCCACACACTGTGACTTAGTCCAGGCAGTACTGACAGTGATAGACTGTCAAAAAGGTCTGTCCCTGCACAAAGGGAATGGTAACATCCAGCTGGCAATTTATTCATACAATTCCAGGAGGAATAACAGAGGAACAGCATAAGATAAAGTTCTAAGAAAAGACAGAATTATATTATGGCTAATATAATTAAGTAAAACAGAATTGTCCAGTGACTGGTCCTCTTTACTGAGGATGTTTCATTGCATTTCGCCATGGATCAGTACTTACATTGTTCTATGAGATCTCTTATATGTTAAGTGCATTGGCTTATTGTACTGCTATACGTTAACTATGTATTTTTCTGCTTTTACCATTTATTGCTTCCAGCATCTCTGCTCGGTAAGAGATTTGTGGGGGGCATCTCTAGTCAATGAGTAGAACCGTATGCAGTGTACTATACTTGGCACAGTCCCATGCCAGCCTGAAGCCAGGTTACCTGTGTAACGTATTTCTGCGTATGGGGAACTTTCTGTTGTCATTTGTACTGATATTATGCACATCTTTCTTGGTTTATCTCTTGAGCCTTTTAGGTTGGACTTTATTTAATATACTAACTAACATTACACTGAAAACCTCTTGCTCAGGGCTGCACGACCGTCCCCGGTCCAAGGGCCACATGGTCCGACTGAATGATTCCCAAGGGCCTCATTAAAACATAAAGGGATATTATTATACGCGACATATGACATATCAAAATGTTTAGTAGGTGTTGGTCTCACTTCCAGGGCTACCACCTGTCAGGACGATGGGGATCCCCTTGTCACCACTCCAGAAGGGATAAGACCATGTGTGCATGTGGCTCTCTCCATTGTACTTTCTGTATTCCCTGTAAGGGTATGTTCAAACAGAGGAGGAGAATATGAGGTGGATTCTGCCTCAAAATTACCTCGAAATTGCGCCTGATATCCGCCTCCATACATTTCAGTGGGAGACTGACACGTATGTTTTTTCAGCTAATGAAAAAAATAAGTGCCAGTGGATTTGACCTGAGAACTGCCACTGAAATGAATGGGGGACAGAAAATTACTGCCCGACCTGCGCAGATTTTGATTGGAAATTTGCAAACTCCACTGCAGATTCTGCGGCGATTTTGGTAAAGCAGAAAAACTCTGCTTCTGGATTTTTCAGCTTCTACAAATTTCAGTGAGTGAACTTGCCCTAAAATAAAGTGAAGTTAGCCCAGAGATGGCACCATTAATACTTGCCATCCCATCTCCTGTGTGGTGGGCCACTCATCTTCACTCCGACATGGAAAATACATGTATGCGGTCACACACGGACAGGCATAGAATGCCATAGCCCCTGGGCACAGGTTGTGCATTCCTGATCTAAGTTCTTGCATGGTTTGCTCACATTATTTTCATTAAAACGAAATCTAACCATGGTACACGCCACATCCAGAACTTGCCACTAGTGGTGACAGGTCTGGCCTTTGCCTCTGGATGACTTCCAGTAGTCTGACGTTACTGAAGTGTGGAATATTGGAAGTTTCCAGTTTAGTCTTCTGCACTTTCTGCTGCTGGATTTTTATCTACAGTCTTAGAAATGCTACAAAAGCTGCAGGAAATATAAAGTGACTATAAATATTATAAATGTTATGGCAGGAGCCCTGTCCTTTTTAGATTGGCTTCTGTGCAGTCTGAGCAGATCTTACTAGACAACGGAGCTGTACTTACAATTCTTATACATTATGGGACCGTTTCCTACTAAATGTAGTCCTGCAGATTGGAGAAATGTCAGCTGATATTAGCAGGATCAGCCGACTATCTGTATTGATGTCCCAACTCCTTCCTGACGTTGGGGAGAAGAAGGCTCGCACTCCTAGCTAAGATGGAGTAACTGGGGTGCCAGCTGTCCGTCAGCAGCTGTGTAACGTTTAGGGCGTTTCTTAGAATGTGGATAACAATCCAGAAATCCTATTGGGAACGTTCATTAAGACCCGTGCTTTATATACCGATATTAATGTTTGGTTTCGCTGGCGTCAGATGCGCCACGTTTATAAGGCACAGGTCTCTTAACATTTGTGTCTCCTCTCCGGAAGTATTCTGGCCTATGTAATGTCTTGAGCCATGCATGCTGTATATTGCCTCATTCTTGTCTCTGTTTTTAGGGAAGTCTTCTATCGATCAGAGATATGATGGTTGTGGCTATGGCTCCATAGGTAAGTGGACCTCACTGCTACATGGTAAAAATCTAAATTATATAATGCTGTATTGTATTTATAGGGTTAGTGACATCAGTTTTATGGTAATACTGTCGATCCACTGAAGTAATAAAACTAGTATATGATGGATATTGTCCTGGTCCTTAGTTTGCAGACTGCCTTATGGAATTGCTGCAAATGCATTTCCCTACAATAGAAGTATTAACTTATGTTTTAAGGAAATGCTTTTCTGCAAAACCTCATTTTGGTTAAAATTGCAATACTCTCTATTTCGGAAATCTAGTTTATGTCCTTGAATCCTACCATAGATATTTTTTGCCGATGCTCTTGTTTATCTTGTGCAGCAGAGAACAGTTCAGTTGCGAGTCCCGATGGTACTGAAAGTCTGATGTCCTCAGCAGAGGCCTCGTACAGTTATACAGGTAACGTACAAGGAACTGCAGCAATCTGCCAATTTTATTTCTTTGATTCAAATAAGTGTCCTTGTATAGCTTTTCTTAAATTATAGTACAGTATACAGTATAGTATCGAATATTAAGATATATTACAAAGTTTCTATTATGTAATCAGAAAAAAATCCCTCTATATCTACTTATCTGGCTCCTTTCCTCCTCCCACTCCTCTTGTAAATCGTTCTTTCAAACTAAATTCATTGCTAAATCCGTCTTGAGAGATGAGACGCACTGTCTTCTCACTAAAGGATCAGCTTACACTGCTCTTAGAAGTCTATGGAGAGGGAGGTGTGAGGGGAACAGTAAGAGAGAAGTAGAGAGGCACACAGACATGGTGCTGCAACGAATAGTAAGTTTTCAATCTTGCCCCAAGTAGTTTATCATCATCTATACTGGTCAGTACTTTTCTACAAGGCTACATGTTTTATGTGTCCAGGAAGTCTTCTGGCACGCATGTGAAACAGACCCATAAACCCCCATTCAACGAACAGGGGTTAAAGGGAATCTATCCATATGGACCTGGAGTTTAGTGTCCCAAATCACCCTGTTATAACGCAATCCATGGCTGCATTAAAAATAAAAATGCTTTATACTCACCCTGCTGCTGTAATCCCCGCGCCTGCGCATGTTCTTCATTGAAGCCAGAGGAGTACACCTCGGCTTCAGTGTGCATGCCCCGTACCTCGGGCAATTGTGCAGTGAAGCCCGGGTGTCCATCCTTGGCTTCACTGAAGAACAGCGCAGGCGCCGGGAGCACCAGAGATGACTCATCGGACCCTTCTCTAGGTAAGTATAAAGGTTTTTTATTTTTAGTGCGTCTGTGGATTGCATTACAACAGGGCATTTTGGGACACTAAACCCCAGGTCTATAAGGACCTGTGGGTGGTTTAGTGTCCCAAATTGACCTAACAGGTTCCATTTAAAAAAAAGCCTACATTCAGGAGGTATTTTTCAGGGTTTCTACTCTTTTGCTGCATGGAATAAATGGTGTCCATTTAACATATGTGCCGTGAGCTTTTCCAGCACATGCATTAAGCAGACATATGATGCAGTGTGAAAGCTGATATCCTATGGTGCTGTTTGTAATACTAGATTCACACTAGTGTTCTGCTTAAAAAGGGCTTACCCACAGAAAGCCGCGGACACCATAGATTATAATGGGGTCTGTTGGACTTCCACCTGTTTTCTGTGCATATTTTAAGCAGAATGGGGGAAGGAATTTCTGGATGCTAGTGTGAACCTAGCGTGAGTGAGCTAGAGCAGAATCTCCTGTTATCGCAATGTACTGTCTATGGTGTACATACATGACTGCATCGTCTGAAAAGTGACCAAAACAACAGGTATATATTAAAGAGAACCTCTAACCTCTCCTGAAATGTCTGCTTTAGTAGATAATTGTAAAACTCATAATTTTATAGCTCTGCCCTGTGTCGTTCCTCTGTTGTGTGTTGCCAGTTGTGGATGGCCTATCAGAGCGTTCAGTGCCAGACTGTGTGAGTACACACCCCTTTGACAAGTGGAATGGTAACTCCCAATTGTCCATTTATTCATATATTGCTAGGAGGAATAACAGAGGAACAGCCCCAGATTAATTATATCATGAAGAATACAAGTATTTTCTCCAACTGACATGTCAGGAGAGGTGACAGGTCCTCTTTAATCCCGGGGGCTGCATTGTTTGTGTATTGCAGTAATGCTGTTGCGTATTGCGGTAGGTTTACCTGCAGTTCTGTGTATAACATGTGGATATCGGGATACCATGTGACAAGGTCACCTCCGGGCATGTCTTTATGCTGTTTAACCATTTTATTCATGACTACTTTTTGTCAGGTTGTTCTGTAAAACAAGGCCGTATCTGCCAGTCCTGTATACACAAGGATTATCTTGTTCCGTTTTGAGGGGATCATCCAGATTCTCTCAATTTATACTAAAGATATAATGGGAAGATTTTGTTTATCTAACACATCGTTTCTCATTTTTAAGGTCAGGAGCAGTTCAAGCGCCGCTACCTGTTTGCTCTCCAGCGGCCTATGAATGCATTATGCGGTATTACTAAAGGATTACAGAAAGCTTCCTTACCTAATAAAAACTTTTATTGTCTCAATCTCTAAAAAAAAAAAATCAGAGGCAGTCTGAGCTTAGAGAGAGTCAGTCTAGAGGATTCTGAGCGTTCACTGTGGTCTTGTAGAACTGGTACCATGATATTATATCACCGTCATGTTAAAGGAGCCCTCTGCTTCTCAAGAACTTTCACATTAAATGTATAGCTATGGTGCCTTCTGTTCTGATCTTTGCAGTGCAATTCCTCCAATTCATAGTCCTGTCTTCATTTCTGTAAAATAGCCACAAGGCTTCTCCGTGCATACTGTGCTTTGGTAGTCTTAGACACTCCCCCCGCCCTGGGCTGGTCCATTCAATAGCAAGGTGGGGGGGGGAGTCTTAGACTAGCAATGCACAGTGAGAAGTATGGGGACCATTTTACATAAATGAATTGGGAACTGAGAATCAGAAAGATAAAAAAGATATTTAGTGTCAAAAAAGGTTTCCTAATTCCTGAAGCAGATTTTTAAGCCTGCTAAAAATGGTTTGTGAACATACCCTTAAAGTGGACCTTTCACAACCTCCACCAATTCTAGTTCTTATCTGCTAATAGTCGCTGCTCCACTGATTCTGGCACAGTTGGAATTTTCTGTCTAGCCCTCACCGTTCCTGAGCAATCCGTGCAGGTAATTTTGGTGCCAAACTTGCCATTTAAGCTCTGTACTGTCAGAAGGGCGGTGTCAGGCAGAGGGCGTGATTCAGAGCTCCAATCAGAGGCAGCCAGTGTCAGAGCTCAGAATCACACCCCTTGCCTGCTCCTGCCTGACACCGCCCTCCTGACAGTACAGAGACTAAGTAGCATATCAGGAACCTAAACTGACAGCATTGATTGTTCAGGAACAGTGGGAGCTAGAGAAAAAATTTCAACTGTGGCAGAATCAGTGTAGCAGTGCCTACGATGCTAAGAACTGGAGTTGATGGAGGTGGTTGAAGGTCCTCTTTAAATTATTCTGGAGCATATTTTATAGGATATTTTACTGTTCCACTTCAATTTAATTTTAGTAGGCGTAACACATCTTGTTCGGATGTGTCCCTGCACAGTATGGCACGGATTAAATAGTGTCAGTGACACCCCACCCAGAGGCATAACTTGAAGCTCTTGGGCCCCAATGCAAAATAGGTAACGAGGGCCCCACTTACCATATGCTATTTATAATACTCTTCTTATTGTTGTAGAGAAACCTTTGGGCCCCATGAGGCTCCTGGGCCTGGTAGCGATTACTGCATCCTACCCCTATAGCTACGCCCCTGACCACGCCCACCCCAACTGCTAACACCCAGTTGGTAATTTTACCCATATATATCCAGGAAGAGTAACGGAGGACGCAATACACAGTTCAAGATGCTCTAGAATTGTTATTTCCTAGGGAATAAGACCTGTCTTATGTCAGGAAATAATAATATTTTTTTTTTTTTGTTATAAAATAGCAATAAAGGGGGTGGGGGCTGTAGTTTGACAAGCGTGGCTATGAAGTGACTGCCTCTGCTTTTCTTTAGAGATTGTCCAATCCGCCATGTCCTGCAGCAATCACATTAATATTGAGTCATTTATAAAAACTAGTACAAAGGAAGAGGCCAGGTCTGTCCGCCTCAAGCAATACTGCCATCTCCACCCTGTATGCCCTATGGGCGTCACCACTCTTCATTTGGGCTAGTTTTGTGAATACTCCTGTATCTCATGAGAGTGGCAAAGTGTCCGTCACAACTACTACAGAATTGCATCACATTGTCCAAAAGCAGAGAAGGACAATGATTAGTTATAGCAGACTGGCATTTGGTATATTGGATATGGTGACTTTCCGTGCCCCATGGAATGTGTGTCACGTGTATCCATGTAGCACTGTCTGTGGATTTGCTGAGTGCAGATTCATTGTACTTGGTATGCCTTTGTTGACTTAATCCAATAATTTTGGTGGGACTAGCCAACATCTGAGGTATGTGAGGGTGTCACAGCTGTACCCCATCAACAGAAGTTTGGGGGTAAAGAAGGTTCTGACAGCTGAAATTCAACATGCCTAGTGTGATCTTGCAGCGGCTTACTTCTTCCCAT
The DNA here is from genome assembly GCA_947044405.1 of Leptodactylus fallax. Taxonomy (NCBI): domain Eukaryota; kingdom Metazoa; phylum Chordata; class Amphibia; order Anura; family Leptodactylidae; genus Leptodactylus; species Leptodactylus fallax. The sequence continues at coordinate 1,773,808 of CAMRHE010000178.1, read as the reverse complement.
TGAGAACACATGCACCTTCAGCCAAACAGAGCATGATTGTGTATAAGGAAGGATCAGGGCGAATAGCCGTTAGCTGAATGTATGCCCAGCGACCGCTATCTGTGCTGTATAAGCACCTTGAATGGTTATTCCCATCTCGGCCTATTATATGACTGGCTGCAAGTCCTGACCACCAGCTGAGCGGTACTGATCTACGCTTTTTCCCTAGCTCCCTTTCGCTATTTGTTACAGAAATGGTGGAGAACAGTGCTGTTGAACCATTTCCATATGTCCCCGATATGTCCATAGATGGCCAAGATGGAAATAACCCTTTAAGTGTGTATATGTGCAAGTATGAAGTTGCCATACAATGCACACTATTATTAATGGTCACGCAAGCCTGACTGCAGGGTCACTCACCTATGCCATAGCCTTTTCCTCTTTTTTTCCGAAACACTGCCACTTCCAACCTGCAATACATATTAAATTGACTACAGTGCAATTTTTGACAGGATCCTCCAATCTCATATTGATGGAGACAGCCTGAGACCACTTGTCAGAGCTTATTTTTGAGATAACTGGTATGAAAATAGTTGTCGTCGTCCCCCGTCCCCCCGCTCCATAAGAATGACATGGAAGATCAACCATGTCACATCACATGTTCATAGTAATGGGTTGGGAAATTAATAGAAATAGGATAGGGAATGTGGTGGTCAGCGAGTGATCAGTCCGTGGCCAGATGTAGCCGGAGTGCTGTAACTGTGACATTACCAGATGTGAGACACTTTTGCCACAAGTCTCAGGACTATCAAAAATCAACTCAACTCATTCTGTAATTTTTGGTAATTGGATGATCTTTATTGTAATATTTGCTATATCTGCCTATGGTGTGAATTGCCAAATATGATATACTGTACAGTATTATGCGTAGTTATACAGACCTGATGCAGAGTCTACACAGGGCAGTGAATACGAGATGCCATATGATGTAGCACTACACAGCGACTTGTGGCTGAACAGCATTAAGATCACAAATTTTGCCCTGCCACTTCCAACTAATGTTAGTGAATGGAGTCAGGTTTCCGCAATAACTTGTAGGCTGTAGCGACATGACCACATTTACTATCAATGGTTGCGATGTAGCAGTGCAACATTGCAGTCGCCATGTAACCCTAGCCTTATAAAGCAATAGCTGTACATCAATATTATATATTGCGCAGTATTTCATTAGACTACATTCATATGGCAGTATTAGAGCCATATTACACGCTCTGTATTATGGCCATAAATCCTGACCGCATGTCAAATAACCCAAACCATAGATCCTTATGGTGTTGCTAGTTCAGGTCATTAGACCTATAGTCAGGACAGGATTGCGGCTGTAATATGGACCATATAATTTATACAGATCACAGTCATCTGAATTAGTCTTTTATGATCTTTAGGTGTAAATTTTTACTTGTTTTATTTTTATTCCCTGCAGACAAATCTCTTGAGAATTTTGTGCCTCGTCCACGGTTGGAGTCATTGAGCTCTGTAGAAGAAGATGATTACGATACACTGACTGACATAGAATCCGATAAGAATGTTATTAGGACAAAGGTGAGCGAGAAGTAATAACCTCCTGTATAGTTGTAGTATACAGATCATCAGGTGCCCTCCATGTTGTGTTCTCTTAACCTAATACCGCTCACAATTGTCTTGTGTGTTTCAGAAATATTTATGTGTTGCTGACTTGGCAAGAAAAGACAAGCGCGTGATGAGAAAAAAAGTACCAAATCTATTTCTGGTGAGGAAAAAACCTGGCATGTTCTGTTCACATATCTTCATCACTAATCATTTTGTGCACTTGTGTCTCCATGGTTACAGACTACAAACAAACCCTCTGTAGTCTGATCCTGAAACCATACTACCATCCGTCTGTCCATACCTAGTGCATTAATGCAAGCACAAGATGACTTTAAAGTGGTTGTCTCTTGAGACATTGATGGCTTATTTCCATGGTGAGGGTTTGACAGCTGACTAAACAATATCTGTCATGAGACAATCCCTTTAAAGCTACTTCTATACAAGGTATCCTCCTTTGTAATCCACTGCCCACAATGTGACAACATCCCACCCATTACCGTTATATAATTTATTACATAAATTTTTTGGGCTTTACTCCAAATTACCTGTAGTCAGAATTGTCACCTTATAAAATAGGGATAGGTGACACACAGGCGTATGGCTCACTACAAGGCACAGCTCTGATAACACTATTAAACCGTGCAGCCATGTGTACATCACATGACCCAGGCACATTTCTATAATTTTCTATTAAATGACAGCAAGCAGAGATACCACAAGGAAGTGATTCAGGAAACTGGAAAATATTCATTATGCAAAGTATAAAACTTTATTTGTTGAGACTGAAAAACATAATGGGTTTTTAATCTGTTTTGGTCTTTTTCCAGTTTTGACTAAAAACTGCATCAAATAAGTGTGAACTGAGTCTAAGATGCTGTAACATAAACTGTTGTTAGATTTTGTTGTCACCCATGACTGACCGTCTTGGCCTATTTGTTATACTGTATACTGCCTAAGTCTCTGTTTGCATGCTTTTTCAGTAAAGCTCCTCCACCTGGACTTTGCCAGAAATGCAGAGGTCCTAACTGCTTCTTATGCTTTGTACATCCCTTAAGGACCCTTTAAGTTGAATATATATTTGCTTGTATCTCCTGTACAGGAATATCTCCACTATAGCGGTGTTCTATGCTTTGCCGGTCGTGCAGCTTGTTATAACTTACCAGACGGTGAGATAAGAGAAGTATGAGTGTTATTTAACCCACCCACACTCCTTTGTATACGTCTGAATGTAATGTACTCATTCTCTTCTCTTTAGGTGGTGAATGTAACAGGGAATCAGGATATTTGCTATTATAACTTCCTATGTGCTCATCCCCTCGGATCTCTGAGGTATATAAATACAGCAGCAGTTTAGTGGTGTTTGAGGCAATTGCATTGTGAAAAGCAATAATAATAAATTAATAATAATTTTGCTAATAATCCAGTAGTATTCACGAACTGATCATTCATCGAGCAACCTCATATATACAAATATACTTTCATTTCCTGAATAATGGGTCCAGTTGTATCAAATGTCCTATTTTGTACTTCCCACACATGGAGGTGGAATTATAGGGATTTTGTGGGGTTAAAGACTGATGGCATTTTCTTAGACTAGGCCACCAATGGTCTGTTCATATCTGACAGCATCACTTTAGTCCATGGGAAGTGGCTAGCACTACAGGTCAGCCCCATTCTTTTTTATACAAGTGTTCTGTAAAAGGCATAAGCATACTTGCCGACATGTGTAGCCAAAATAAGGGCAATTACACCTGCCCCAAACAAAGCAAGACCACCCACGTTTGATGCCATTCCTTTTGTGATAAGTTTCCCAGCAGGAAAAAGAGACAGGCAGCCTAAATCCTATATGCTCCGCACCAGGGCTGACTTGCTATACTTGTATTCTGCTTTTGTAGACTGTTATTGATGGGTATGTTGTACAATGTAACGCACCCATACGCTTTAGACATTATTGTGGCAGGTTTATCTATGGCTACGCAGTCTCCATCAGAAATTGCAAGTTCAAAAAGTCCTGCTTAATATTCTGTTAATATTCTGCAGGTGTTGGGATGAAAAAATTGGGCGTGCTGGGTCCTTATTTCTCAATAGCATGTTTTTTTTCTCAATGGCAGCCGTTTATTCCTCTATTCACATTTGAAACATATATGCACTTCACTTGGCTAAGTGTCCGTGTGTAGGGGAGGTCAGCTGACCATTATTGAAGGTGTACGGCCGCCTTAACAGACCACAAATTAGTGCTAAACATTTCAAGACTCTCTTGAATCTGCTTCCTTTTTAACATACACACCTATAGGCATATATCTGTATGCCTATAGGTATATGTATGTGTGTATCTGTATGTGTATGTATATATAAATATATTATTTTTACTATATATTTGTCTTATGTATGTCATGTTTTTTCCTAGTGCTTTTAACAACATTCTCAGCAACCTAGGATACATCATGCTGGGGTTGCTTTTCCTCATCATTGTGCTACAGAGAGAACTCCGGCACAACCACATCCGTATATACACTAAGGGGCAGATGGAGGTAAGGACAAGTCACACTAAATCTACATTGATCTGTAAATTTATTAATGAAGAAATCATTCAGCACTAAGGCTCCTGATGCTATTTTGAGCTCTTGGGAAGCTATGTGACAACCCATGTGCTAGTTGTACTAAAACCCGTATTAATTGCTCAGTGGTTAACACTGTTGCCTTGCAGTCCAAGGTTTGAATCAGCCAAGGACATCTGCAAGGAGTTTGTATGTTCTTCCCGTGTTTGTGTGGGTTTCCTCCCATACTCCAAAGACATACTGATAGGGAATGTAGATTGTGAGCTGGCTAAAAGCTGGCGCAATGAGCAAATGGTTATGTTTTTATAGTTTTCCATGTCCACTGCTGAATATTGAAGAGGTATTCCCATCTTTTATGGCACATGCGCAGGATATGCCATAAGTGTCTGATAGTTAAGGGTTCTGTCTCTGAGACCTGCATCCATCTTTAGAACTGTGGTCCCTCAACTTCCTGTCTGGTTAGGGGACTTGTATTCTGGAGAAAGGTGTGGGACCTTAATCTGTTAGACATTTATCGTATGTCCTATAATATGCAATACGTTTTGGATACAACTACCCCTTTAAGTGTTTGTCACACACTTTTTGCTATATGTTTTGGACATAGGTACATATATATTAATTTAATATTCTTTATGTCCTCAGGAATGTGGGATACCCAAACACTTTGGTCTGTTCTATGCCATGGGCACTGCCCTGATGATGGAAGGTCTGCTCAGTGCGTGTTACCATGTGTGTCCAAACTACACCAACTTCCAGTTTGGTTAGTACATTAGCCACTCCTTGCTATCTCTTTTCATACAGCCTGCTATTCATCCCCCCCCCCTTCTTACAATTTTTCCCATTATAGATACTTCCTTCATGTATATGATTGCCGGACTCTGCATGTTGAAGTTGTATCAGAAGAGACACCCAGATATCAATGCCAGTGCTTACAGTGCCTATGCTTGTCTAGCCATTGTCATCTTCTTCTCCGTCCTTGGTGTAGTAAGTAAATTATATAGGATTTTTTATGTTAGTTATACGCAGTAGTTTTGTAGGCAGGTCCATCTCAGCATGTACGATCCTACACAGCTCATGGTATAGACATTTATGTATTCACTTCCTTAACACTCCATATCCAAAGTGTCCATCTGCACCTAAAGGTGACCATGCTACTGATTTCAGCAAGACCATCTGACATCTAATGTATTTGGGGACCTCTTGACGCCCCTGTGAGCAAATGATGGGGGACAGAAGATTTAGGCATGTTGAAATTTAATATGGAGGATTCTTTAACACAGGAGATACACGCTCACCAGAGATGAGTGGCAGGGGCTCAATCCCCTCTCCTCATTGAGAACACAAGTGCACTCAAGCAGGGCACAGCCCATCCTCTCTGTCCCCATCTATGTCCCTGCCTACAACTGTGCCAGCTGTATACATCCACATATGTCTTATGGTGCCCATACACTTTCAATAGCAATCGGCCAAACCTGGCTAACTATCCCCATATATACTTAAATCGACAAAGTGTGCATGTGTTCTGAGTGAGGAGAGCGGAATATCCAATTCCAGACTCTTGTAGTGGCTTTTCTACCACAAAAAGAAAGGATCAGGCATGTTGAAATTCAGTACTCCTGATCCTTCTTTTTCATGACGTCATCAGTCGAGGGAGAGTTGGCACACCCCATATACTTAAGATAGTTGGCTGGTCCCACCAAAATTGCATGGCCACTTATTGTCTAAGAATATCTTAGTAACCATTTGTTTTCTTGTCTCCAGGTGTTTGGGAAAGGAAACACCATTTTCTGGATTGTGTTCTCTGTGATTCATATCGTGTTTACTCTAGTTCTGAGCACTCAGCTCTATTATATGGGGCGCTGGAGATTAGGTAATGGTCAAGCTGGTTATAGATCTAGATCATTTTACCAATCGCCCCTTAACAATAGTTTCCTGATGTCTTGCTTGTTCTATCTCCAGACTCGGGGATCTTACGCCGTATCCTGCAGGTTCTATACACAGACTGTGTGCGGCAGTGTAGCCCCCCTATGTATGTGGTGAGTAATATCCGGTTTCCTATACCATTTGTATAAACCTTGGGGTATACATGTAGGTGTCTCATCATATTTCTTTTCTCTCTACATGTGTGTGTATATGTATTTTATAGTCTGGGATGTGAGGGTAAGTGACTAGGAGATCTTATATATGCATGTCCAGGGCAGGTGTCTGTTCTCTACGGCTCCTTTCTACAACATTCTGCCTCCTCTCAGCCAAAATGCCAGGGCAGAAGAGAAATTTACCTCCAGGAAAATGGGACAGTAAAACAATTTGAAGATTTATATTGATAAATCTGTACGATTTGCATTAAACAATTTTGTATAGCATTGTGGAAAGCCTTGAAAGTTGGAGGAAAGTGCATTGGCAATTTGATTTTACTGTTTTTTTTTTTCATTGGTGTCTTCTATTTCCCTATCACTTGCTATTACTATGTTATAGATCTTACATGCATATCTTTTTATAGTCTTTTCTCTTTACCTATTTCTATAACCTTACTTTGACTTCATTGCCTTTCTCTCCCTTTAAACTTTAGGTTAATGTCAGCTGAGTCTGCCAATTTTGGCAGGATCAGTGGACCATCGAATGCGTTTCGGGGCTGCCCAACTCTTCCCTGATGGCAGATGTTGGTGGAAATAAGCATCAGGCAGTTGGATTTCAACATGCCCAATCCTAATGTTTCAGGGAAGATGCACTACTTCTAGAGGAGTCTGTCAGCTGCTTACTCCCCTGTCTCATCTGATAACACATGCACACTTGGCCTAACCAACCAGTGTGTATGCGTAGGGTGGTCAGGAATAATAGCTGTTGGCTGAACAAGCATTCGACTGACAGCTTTCTGTAGGGCTTAACTTTCATATTCTCTTCATATACTCCCTGTAATTTCCATGTTGCACATTAGATTGAACTTCCATCCATGTATTTTCAGGACCGCATGGTGCTGCTTGTGATGGGGAACATCATAAATTGGTCTTTGTAAGTATTTCTCTACATAGTAGAATGAAATCCGTAAATGAAAAAATACAGGCCAAGTGCACACGTTGCATCTCAATGCAGTTTTTATAAGTTCTAACCATTATAGTAGAAATCTGTATAATATAATTTTCCATTCTGGGAAAAAACTTAATTACAGGAGGTAAAATTAAACCAAATTGTAATATCCTTTCCTTAGTAATTTGGTACCATTCTCACGTCTGACAGTCCCTGCCACTCCTCAGACCTTCCTGTTTGCTATCTGTGATTTGACATCACATTATCACAACAGCCAATGAAGGAGGCCACGATGATGTTCTGTCCAGGGGTGCACATCATATTATGGTCCAGGCGCAACATTATGCTAATACAAATGGATGGAATTAAACTTAAAAGGGTATTGCCATATAAAACATTTATTCTATATCCACATTTGGTGCGGGTTCCATTTCTAGGGCTCCCACCTATCTGAAGAGCCACCAGACACAGATAATGCATGTATGTGAGCAGATGGCTGAGGGCTGTGCTAAATAGCATTGCAGGCCACTTGTGACCCTCAGGCCCGAGCATGTGCTCCAGATTATTCAACTCCATGCTAAAGGAGAAAAGCCATTTCTTTCTGTGACATTGGTGTGAATGCAAGGGGTTAACCATTTCTTAAACATGTCTCACCTGGTCATTGTACTGTATAATCATGTATGGCCTCTTTCTTCAGGGCAGCGTATGGCCTCATTGTACGACCTAATGATTTTGCCTCTTACCTTCTCGCCATTGGAATCTGCAACTTGCTGCTTTACTTTGCTTTCTACATCATCATGAAGGTAAGACATGAAAGATTCTGAGACCTTTTTTGACCTGGTTTTCCCTTTTATCATCCACAATGACAATGTCTGTTTCCCATCTGTACTATTAGCTTCGCAGTGGAGAAAGGATCCTTCCCCTCCCTTTACTATGTATTGCCTGCACATCTGTGGTCTGGGGATTCGCGCTGTTCTTCTTCTTCCAAGGACTCAGTACCTGGCAGGTAAGACTAGCTGAAGAGACCACAGAGTATAATAGTAGTTCGTGGGTGGCGAACCCATAAAGATTCGGGTTCGGCCAAATCTGAATCAGATCCCAATCGGGAGCCCAATGTCCAAGACCCTCACTGATCAGCTGATCTCAGCAGCCGCTATATGGAGAACTGAGTCGGAAACAGATTTTTTTTCTCTCCCAAGTGGCCATATTGATGCGCTGTATCTCAGCTCCTATACAGGTAAATGGTAAATGACACACACAACAGAGCTACTTGGTTCTGTTCTCCATTTGTCTCCATGGAGAAGGATGGGTTTTCTGGGCTGATTGATAACCTCTTTAATATCAATGACCAGTCTCTAGGAATAGGCCATCACGTATTGATAAGAACATTAATTTTATTTATATAGTGCGAACATATCCTGCAGGTTACATGAGCAGACAGTATCGGACATTACAGTGTAACAAAATGGTTAACATATCAAATAAGATCTTACAATCTGTGAGGAAATAGGAGTGAAACAAGAGGTAAGAAAACCCCTCTTGTGCTGTATAGTCATACACTTGACAGGTTAGACTGTTCTACTTTTTCACATCTTAGGACCACACATATTGTGATGTAAGTCATTTCCAATGGCCACTTATACTATATAAAATATAAGCAGTTTTATAATAATCTTGCATTCATGTGGTTTTTAGCATCCCTTGACACTGACATTTATCTATTACGTCTCTTTCGTATGCAGAAAACCCCAGCCGAATCTCGAGAGCACAACAGAGATTGTATCCTGCTTGGATTCTTCGATGACCATGACATTTGGCATTTCCTCTCCTCCATCGCCATGTTTGGTTCATTTCTTGTAAGTGCCCTTAGTACTGGATGACTGTAGGGTGCTGGGTCTAACTATACTCCTGTAGAGCAGAGTCACATCAGCATTGTCCTAAAATAAGGCTTACAAAATGGCTTATTTTGCACGTCTCTTTCTTTCCTAGGTTCTGCTGTGTCTGGATGATGATCTGGATGATGTACAGAGAGACAAGATTTACGTGTTCTAAAACCTGGAAGTTACTAGCGAATAGTAAAGGTCTGAGCTGTCGCCTCAGCGCTGTCATGGGGTAACAGAGATTAAACCAACCTGGAGAAAGATTATCCGTCCAGTTACCCATACTTGAAGATGACTTCCGAGGAAACTTGTAGCTCAGATAAGGGGATGTGCCGCCAATTTATGCCAGGACATAGAGGCTGCCTTTTTGGCCTAACATTGTACTTTGCACACTGGCCACAGGGTGACAGTGTTGCATTTTCTGTTGCCAAAACTGAGCCTATTGTGGGCCCAGCCTCTCGGCCATTATATGGCTCTATGCTGCAGTGCTGAAATCATGTCGAAGAACAGATAGCTGGCCTCCTGCTGGTTATCTGTGACTAGTGGGAGAATTACTATGCGCTCTTACAACAGAGGTAGTGGATGGCAGGATCTCGTGGATCAAGCCAGTTCTTCTTATTGCCAACTTTTATGTAACAGGTTTGTGTCCTTGTCGCTGCGTTTACTTGCTTAAGTTAAATACTGCCCAAAGGATTTACTAGGAATATTACTCTTAATATTATTGATCTCCACTGCTTCTGTTGGAACATGTACAGAGTAACGTGTATTCTGCTGATTCTCGCACATTCTGTTGACTGGCCCTGTTGGGTCTATAGATATAGGATCGGCCTCTGTTGTTGCTTATCCTTGCAAATGTCCATGACAGTCCATGGAAGTTGTCTGATACTGTACAATGTAGAAGCCCCTATAGCCAAAAATATAAGGTTATAATATTCCAGTTACTGTATTGTGGCTCTTTCAGATGTAGGTGATGTCAGCATTGTGCGCAGAGGCTCGTAAATGCAGTGAAATGGCAGATTATGGTAAGATAACACAGGGCCACATGTCTTTATTAGGTTTAGGCTACGAGTTAAGTCACACAATGATTTTATGTTGCAAGTGTGCTGCGAGGTGCATGGGATTTTGGATTTGCAACACTTATTAGACCGTAAAAAAAAAAAAAAAAATCACTGACTTGTCCCAAGTAAGTTGCATTTGCATGTGACTTACAGTAGAGGCTGTACTGGCAAAGTTGCATGAAATCTGCAGCCAAAGATTTTTTGCAATATGTACAGTGGTGTTGTGATACAATATGGTTACATTTACATTCATTACTTATGATGTTGCCAAAATCGCCATGTAGCTCTAGCCTTAATGGTATTGTGCCTGCTCTGTGTTGGTATTGGTGTACAGATATCCAACTACCTGTTGTGCTCTTAGTGTCCAAGACTGGAAACAGCACTAGTCTTGTCCATGGCATGTCTGGTGTTGCAGCTCATTCCTATTTATTTCAGTGGGGTGAACTACAATACCCGACAAAGTCCATAAACATGAGCAATGGTGTTCCTGGAAAATGCAGAGTCTGGATTACATAGGGAGAAAGAATTAATACAATGATCAGATTCTGTAGCCTCCTTTCTTTTCTGTTGTCTTGATGTTGCAGAGATGAGCTTCAATAACGTATCTTGTAGGATTGCTAAAACTAGACGTTTGCTCGAGACCCTCAGACCATACAATGTTCCTCAGTTACTAGCACAGACCTCTTTGCGCCAAAGCCTCATGTGATGGTTACAGATTTATCACCAAAAATTCCCGGCTGGATAATTTACGGTTGTGACTTTTATTGTTAACAATGTCCATTATATAAAATAAATATCTGTATAAAATAAATATCTGTATAAAATGTAATAGTTTACCTTGCCTGGAAGACACCCACAAATGGTTGAGGATCTGTCAAGCACATTTTACTTGTATGCTGTACATTATGTATTATATGTAAAGACGTTATGTAGATGTATATAGGGGTTCCTATATGGCTTGGTCATCCAGGTGGAAAGAGCCCTCACCCTCTAGCATTTTGCTCACTTTCAAGCAGTACAGGGCAACGAAATACCCAGATTTGAGCAACCATGTTAGGAGCATATTTACACGCAACAGATTTATTGCAGAAATTTCTGCAACTGTCCCTGAATGGGGTTTGCAGAAGTCAGTGTGCTTAACACCAAAACTGTCCCATTCAGGAAAATATAACAGCCCCAACGATTTGCAGAATTTTCTGCAACAAGCCTGCTCCGAGTGAATATTCTTTAATTTGTGTTCTACCTTCTTCCAAGACATAGAATTTCCTCACAAGGATCAAGTCATTTATACGTGCAGTATGCTTCATCCTGGAATATGGAGTGGATGTATATCCTATGTAGTCTAGGGCCCAAACTAGGAGGGAGCCCTATTGCTACAGAGTTTTAAACAAGTATCCTTCTGTTGTTCCCTGCCCTTGTTCATACTGTCCAGTTTCTCATAGATCACACACACTGCATCATCCCTCAGAGATTCTGAGCTGCTCTGTGAGTGGCTGATATCTGATGATACAGTATCATTGTGTCTTTACAAACTACACGCTCACATGGAGGAGTCCTCCAGCCTTCTGCTAAAATCTTGTGTGCCCAGCCTAGACCACCAGAACACGGATGATATCTGCCCTAGACCAGCAGAAATGTTATGGGATATTATCAGAAACCTTTAGATCACCATGGATATTACCCTTGACCTCTAGACCACCAGGGATATTTTCAGTAAACTAGACCACCAGGGATGTTATCAGCAAACTATATACTACCCTAGACTCCCAGGTATGCTATCAATCATCTGTAGACTACCAGGGATATTATCAGTAACCTGTACACTACCCTAGACTACCAGGTATGCTATCCATAAGCTCTAGACCACCAGGGATATCATCTGTAACCTATACTTGACCCTAGACTATCAGGGATGATATCATTAATTTCTAGACCACCAGGAATATTATCTGTAACCTATACACTACTCTAGACCACCAGGGATATTATCAGTTAACCCATACACTGCCATAGACTACCAGGGGTCTTATCAGTAACCTATGCACTGTACTAGACCACCAGGGATGTAACTGTAAACTCCTTCCTGAGATCTTAAGGGATGTTTCCCATTGCTGTGCGGAAAAACTACATTTACAGTCATTATTTTAAATATAAGACCAGCAGGTTGCAGGTAGACCGGCTGAAGCAGCCCACACAGTTTTTGCACAGCTGCCCTGTGGTGTCTTAGTCAATCCCTAGAGCAACATAATGTACTAACAAGGGATAACTTCCTGCCAGAAGAACAGAGCTCTGTAGAAACTCCGATTTTTAGTTTGTATGAAAGTAAATAAACTTTATAGAAGATAAATTGAGTAAGGACCTTGCTGACAGGTTCCATTTAAAGGGTCATTCAAATATGAAACTTTTATCATCTATCTATTTAAATGGTGATAAATAGCAAGTTGTGTGGGTCACCCACCAGCTCACAGAATGAGTGACCCCAATTACATGTTCCCTCAAGCCATAAGACAGCATTTAGAAGGAGTTTGAGTGGAGCATTAAAGCACATGTATGACTGTCACTCCATTCAAAGTGTATGGCGCTGATGAAAATGGCTAATTGCATCCCTAGGACCTTTGTTCAAGGAATTGGTGGGGGTCCCAAAGATCAGACCCCGCTGATCTACCATTGGATAAGTGAGTGGTAAACACATTAGGCAGGAATATCCCTTTAATGCAAGCTGTCCAAAGATAAATGGATGATAAATACTTGCTCCAATTCACCACAGAGGAGCGCTGTAGACCCCGTTGGTTTATTGTCTTTATTGATAAAGAGAACTTGTCACTTTGATTGTTGTGTACATATTATAGTATTAGACAGTATTTATACACATTGGGTTTTCTAATATAGCAGTGTGACCAGGGACGTAGCTGTAGGGGGTGCAAAGGTAGCAACTACTACTGGGCCCAGGAGCCTCAGGGGGCCCAAAGGTCTACAGCCCAAAACGACATCAGTATTTTAGATAGCACATGGTAAGTGGGGGCCCTGTAACATATTTTGCATTGGGGCCCAGGAACTTCAGATTTGACTCTTGGACACAAAAGACTGGGCAGGAGGCTTCATGCTACACACTTTCTGCACTAGGGTAGAAGTCGAATGGGCAAAGTGAGTGTGTCTAGTCAAACTGCCCAGAATTGGCAGAGTTACCCATAACCAATTGCAGCGCAGCTTCCGAATTTTAATAGGAGGTTAAGGTTATGGCTACACAGTGATATTGGCCACAACACACATCACTCACCTGGTCATGGTCGCAGTGTAGCCCTAACCTAAGAAACTCCAGCTCCGATTAGTTGCTAGGACAGTTGTGTTTGGATAATGGTGATAAATGAGGCTTAATATGGCAGAATTTTATGTTGCCCAAAGCAACCAATCCCAGCACAGCTTTAATTTTCCCAAAGAACTATAAAAAATAAAAGCTGCATTGTGATTTGCTCCTGGGGGGCAACAAAGAGCTTTTACTGTTGCTCATCCAAAGATTTCCATGTTGTCCTACAACATCTGAAGTAATGTAATTGAATGGGGGTCGCATTGTCACAATAAATAAAAATATATATATATATTTATATATATATGTGTGTGTGGACCAGCAGAAGATTCTGCAAATTCTATCAGAGATATCCCTCTACTCCTCACACAAAAATAAAATTCTGACCCCTGACCTACAGGTTGAGGCAGGCTTAACAAGTTCAGGTTTTTTGATGCAGCTTTTGAAGCCAATATCAGAAGTGAATTATAAAACTAAAGACACCCTAAGGCTAAGGCCACATGTAGCAAAACACCGCTAAAAAAAAAAAACTGCAGAAAAAATGCTTGCTTGTGTTTTTCATGTTTGACTCCCCTTTATAGCATTTTATTTCCCGGAAGATGGGGATGAGATTAAAATTCACATTGCTGGGACTTATAAGGCTAATGCCACACGTGAAAAAGCTGCGTTTTTTTTGTTTTTGTCTTTTTGTTGCAGATTTTGCTGCTTTTTTTTTTTTTTTTTGAGCCAAGAATGGCTTGATAAGGAATAAGAAATATAAAGGAAGCTCTTTTATACTTCTCCCTTTTATTAAGTCCTCTTCTGGCTTTGGCTTAAAAAAAAAAAAAAAAAAATCTGCAACAAAAAAAAAAACTTTTCCACAACGTTTCTGCAACTTGTGGCCTTAGCCTAAGAGTGTGTTCATACACGGCTCCGTCCACCATCAGTGGCCAGTGACAGAATGATTTTGAAGGTCAGTCTTATTCAGCTCCATAAAAATGATCATTCTGCCCTATAAATATCACAGAAAGTGACAGGATCTCTTGCGGCACAAACAGGAGAATGTATTTTTTACTTTCTTGGAACATTTTTGGTTTCTTACTCTTACCTAATATATTTATTAACAGACATGAAAATGACTTTTTTTCTCCTCTACTAAGAAGGTGAGTAGTTAATAGTCACATAATGGACCTACGTGAGCTAAATGCACTGGTGTTGGAGACCTTGTTGAAGCAAAGTTAAATTCAGGTTAAGTGTATTAGAGTTGTGTGAATACAGGACATCCACCGGACATCTGTCCCCACGCTTATAAGCACATGAACCTCCTCCTGTTACCTTCCTTTTCTCCCTGACGCTATTATTGTCCATTGTTGTTTTAACCGTTTATTTCCATGTTGATTTTATACTGCTGAAATGAGAAGGCAAATATATATGTATAAAAAAGTGGTCACTACTCATTGTCTGTCTTTATTTGACCTGCACACACGTAGGATAAGGAGCGGTGGAACAGATTTACTAATACTGTCTAAAAGTAAGACGATGCAAACCTAGACCAGGTGTTTCAAAGAGTCTAAGCCCACATTCACACGACGGAGTTTCATCCATGTTGGCTGTATTTACCAGCCTGAACAGTGTTCCTGGAGAAGGACTCCTAGCAGTGTAGTTATCTATGATGCTAGGAGTCCCTGCGACATACTGTCCCATAGTGATTATAGTACAGGACAGTATGTGACTGTGAGGCAGGGACTCCTAGCAGCATAGATAACTATTGCTAGGAGTCCTTCTCCTGGAACACTATTCAGGCCGGGAAATCCAGCCAATACACGGACAGTTTCATGGGTGTTGTGTGAATGCGGGCTAATGCTGAATGATTTCTGTTTAAGTGCACTGAACCCAAAGGATGTGCCTAATTTTGAGCGAGGCATGCACCTTTCATAAATTAGGTACAAGCTTCGGCAAAGATTATGAAGAGTGGCATGGAAAACTCCAGTCTTTATAAATCGGCCCCTATTTCTGTAAAAACTCTACAACTATTTAAAGGGGTTGACTGGGGAGTTAAAATTACCTTATTTGATTGGGCGGATTTTTGATGGTGAACCCAGGGGTTCCAGCCTGGTTCTGACCCTGGGGTAATGTGATCTGAACCCGCTATAGTAAAGTTAGCCCCCATAGCCCAGGTAATTACCCTTGAGATTAGGAGAGGAGGGGGAAGAGCGACCCGTGGGTTGGGGGCTGTTTCTGAACATGTCTCAAGGTCCAAATCCCTGGGTCCATCATCAAGAATCCACCGGATCAATTAGGGCAATTTTAAGTCACTGGACTTAAGTCCCCTTAAGCTTCAGCTTTTGCTCCAAGTATTGATTTACTAGTACAATACCTGACTGACCATTTATACATTTCACGTGCAACTGTTATTAGAAGGCAAACATGGCATAAAAGGTTAGAAAAAAAAAACTATTGGAACATTTTTTATTTTTAAACACAACAAATCTGAGATTGAAATTAATTAAAAAAAAAAAAAAAAAAACTGGCAATAAAAAAATATAAAAAGTTTGCTACTGATATTAAGGGTAAAATAATATGGCCGTGTGTGGTCTGGGCAAAGCTGTCCATGTGACGGGTGCGTTTTTTAGCCCAACCATGGCTCAGGTGAACTGAAGTCACTGGATCATAGTGATAGTGAGTCCAGACAGCACCTACATGTTATACACAAGGACCTAAAATTCATTGTCGGAGCAAACCTATACATATGCAACTTTATGCGCGCACGTGCGTGCGTGCGTGTGTGTGTATATACCATACTTGCCAAGTCTGAATTTTCTAGGAATCTCCAGAAAAATAGGGAGATCTTCCAGACTCCTCAAAGAATTGGTATATGTAACAGGTGGCGCTATCCAGATTTTAACTTTGTGTCCTTAGGATGCAGGTAGAGTTGAAGAAAATAGGTAAGCAGAGAGACTTCACCAGAAGCTCAATACAGAAACCGCAATGCAAATGTGAAGTTAACCAAGGGGGTATTATACTGTGTGGAAGACACAAAGGGGGCATTATACTATCTGTTATATGAGAAAGGGGACATGAATAAATTTGTTGATGAATAAAATATAGTGGCGAGAAGTATAGAGAGCCTGAAATTGAACAGGACAAAATAGTGCAGTATGCTTACTTTTCTGACCTGTAAACAGGGGGCATGGACTGATAAAATTCAGCAAGCAATGCGTACCTAAGTGTAGGGTACACCAAAATATCTAACTACCACAAGATACAAGAGGGGAAACTGTGACAGTTATGCCCATCTGTGTTTTATGTTATTCAAACCATTTTTTTATTTTTTGCAAGCCAATGGAAGACACTGCTCATAGTAATCTCTATTTACTGATTTCACTGCAATTCACTATTCTCAGAAGATTCTATGTATAAAACTACTGTACCTGCCCAGTGATACGTGCAGCGCTATACTGTACATGCCCAGTGATACGTTCAGCGCTATACTGTACATGCCCCGTGATACGTGCAGCGCTATACTGTACATGCCCCGTGATACGTGCAGCGCTATACTGTACATGCCCCGTGATACGTGCAGCGCTATACTGTACATGCCCCGTGATACGTGCAACGCTATACTGTACATGCCCCGTGATACGTGCAGCACTATACTGTACATGCCCCGTGATACGTGCAGCGCTATACTGTACATGCCCAGTGATACGTGCAGCGCTATACTGTACATGCCCCGTGATACGTGCAGCGCTATACTGTACATGCCCAGTGATGCGTGCAGCGCTATACTGTACATGCCCCGTGATGCGTGCAGCGCTATACTGTACATGCCCCGTGATGCGTGCAGCGCTATACTGTACATGCCCCGTGATGCGTGCAGCGCTATACTGTACATGCCCCGTGATGCGTGCAGCGCTATACTGTACATGCCCAGTGATACGTGCAGCGCTATACTGTACATGCCCCGTGATGCGTGCAGCGCTATACTGTACATGCCCCGTGATGCGTGCAGCGCTATACTGTACATGCCCCGTGATGCGTGCAGCGCTATACTGTACATGCCCCGTGATGCGTGCAGCGCTATACTGTACATGCCCCGTGATGCGTGCAGCGCTATACTGTACATGCCCCGTGATACGTGCAGCACATGTATACTGTACTTGCCCCGTGATACGTGCAGCGCTATACTGTACATGCCCCGTGATACGTGCAGCGCTATACTGTACATGCCCAGTGATACGTGCAGCGCTATACCGTACATGCCCCGTGATGCGTGCAGCGCTATACCGTACATGCCCCGTGATACGTGCAGCGCTATACCGTACATGCCCCGTGATACGTGCAGCGCTATACCGTACATGCCCCGTGATACGTGCAGCGCTATACCGTACATGCCCCGTGATACGTGCAGCGCTATACCGTACATGCCCCGTGATACGTGCAGCGCTATACCGTACATGCCCCGTGATACGTGCAGCGCTATACCGTACATGCCCCGTGATACGTGCAGCGCTATACCGTACATGCCCCGTGATACGTGCAGCAATAAACCGTACATGCCCCGTGATACGTGCAGCGCTATACTGTACATGCCCCGTGATACGTGCAGCGCTATACTGTACATGCCCCCGTGATACGTGCAGCACTATACTGTACATGCCCCGTGATACGTGCAGCACATGTATACTGTACATGCCCAGTGATACGTGCAGCGCTATACTGTACATGCCCCGTGATACGTGCAGCGCTATACTGTACATGCCCAGTGATACGTGCAGCACTATACTATACATGCCCCGTGGTACGTGCAGCACTATACTGTACATGCCCCGTGATACGTGCAGCACTATACTGTACATGTCCCGTGATACGTGTAGCACATGTATATTGTACATGCCCCGTGATACGTGGAGCGCTATACTGTACATGCCCCGTGATACGTGCAGCGCTATACTGTACACGCCCCGAGATACGTGCAGCGCTATACTGTACACGCCCCGTGATACGTGCAGCGCTATACTGTACACGCCCCGTGATACGTGCAGCGCTATACTGTACACGCCCCGTGATACGTGCAGCGCTATACTGTACACGCCCCGTGATACGTGCAGCACTATACTGTACATGTCCCGTGATACGTGTAGCACATGTATATTGTACATGCCCCGTGATACGTGGAGCGCTATACTGTACATGCCCCGTGATACGTGCAGCGCTATACTGTACACGCCCCGAGATACGTGCAGCGCTATACTGTACACGCCCCGTGATACGTGCAGCGCTATACTGTACACGCCCCGTGATACGTGCAGCGCTATACTGTACACGCCCCGTGATACGTGCAGCGCTATACTGTACACGCCCCGTGATACGTGCAGCGCTATACTGTACATGCCCCGTGATACGTGCAGCGCTATACTGTACATGCCCCGAGATACGTGCAGCGCTATACTGTACATGCCCCGTGATACGTGCAGCGCTATACTGTACATGCCCCGAGATACGTGCAGCGCTATACTGTACATGCCCCGAGATACGTGCAGCGCTATACTGTACATGCCCCATGATACGTGCAGCGCTCTACTGTACATGCCCCGTGATACGTGCAGCGCTATACTGTACATGCCCCGAGATACGTGCAGCGCTATACTGTACATGCCCCGTGATACGTGCAGCACTATACTGTACATGCCACGTGGTACGTGCAGCACTATACTGTACATGCCCCGTGATACGTGCAGCACTATACTGTACATGTCCCGTGATACGTGTAGCACATGTATATTGTACATGCCCCGTGATACGTGGAGCGCTATACTGTACATGCCCCGTGATACGTGCAGCGCTATACTGTACACGCCCCGAGATACGTGCAGCGCTATACTGTACACGCCCCGTGATACGTGTAGCGCTATACTGTACACGCCCCGTGATACGTGCAGCGCTATACTGTACACGCCCCGTGATACATGCAGCGCTATACTGTACACGCCCCGTGATACGTGCAGCGCTATACTGTACATGCCCCGTGATACGTGCAGCGCTATACTGTACATGCCCCGAGATACGTGCAGCGCTATACTGTACATGCCCCGTGATACGTGCAGCGCTATACTGTACATGCCCCGAGATACGTGCAGCGCTATACTGTACATGCCCCATGATACGTGCAGCGCTCTACTGTACATGCCCCGTGATACGTGCAGCGCTATACTGTACATGCCCCGAGATACGTGCAGCGCTATACTGTACATGCCCCGTGATACGTGCAGCGCTATACTGTACATGCCCCGAGATACGTGCAGCGCTATACTGTACATGCCCCGTGATACGTGCAGCGCTATACTGTACATGCCCCGTGATACGTGCAGCGCTATACTGTACATGCCCCGTGATACGTGTAGCACATGTATACTGTACATGCCCCGTGATACGTGTAGCACATGTATACTGTACATGCCCCGTGATACGTGTAGCACATGTATACTGTACATGCCCAGTGATACGTGCAGCGCTATACTGTACATGCCCCGTGATACGTGTAGCACATGTATACTGTACATGCCCCGTGATACGTGTAGCACATGTATACTGTACATGCCCCGTGATACGTGTAGCACATGTATACTGTACATGCCCAGTGATACGTGCAGCGCTATACTGTACATGCCCCGTGATACGTGTAGCACATGTATACTGTACATGCCCCGTGATACGTGTAGCACATGTATACTGTACATGCCCCGTGATACGTGCAGCGCTATACTGTACATGCCCCGTGATACGTGTAGCACATGTATACTGTACATGCCCAGTGATACGTGTAGCACATGTATACTGTACATGCCCAGTGATACGTGTAGCACATGTATACTGTACATGCCCCGTGATACGTGTAGCACATGTATACTGTACATGCCCCGTGATACGTGTAGCACATGTATACTGTACATGCCCCGTGATACGTGCAGCACTATACTGTACATGCCCCGTGATACGTGCAGCGCTATACTGTACATGCCCCGTGATACGTGTAGCACATGTATACCCCCCTCCCCAAACGCACAGAAAAATATATCTCACCCCCCCCCACCCCCCGCACAACCACACATATCCTACACACCCCCACCAAACCCAGAAACACATAATATATATATAAAAAAAAAAAAAAACAATCTTTTTTTTTTTTTTTTTTTTTTTTTTATATATTTTTTTTTTATTTTTTTTTTTTTTTTTTTTTTCTTTTAAAACAACACCAATAATATTTTTAATAGGAGGGGGGGGGGGGCCCCCCCCCCTTTTTTCCCGCCCCCCCCCCCCCGCGGGCGGGGGGGGGGGGGGGGGGGAGGGGGGGGGGGGGAGGGGGGGAGCCGCCCTCTTGGCGGGTGTTGTTTTATAGGGGTGGGGAGATTTTTTTCCACACCACCAGTTTTTTTTCGCGCAGAGAAACAAAGAGAGAAAAGAGAACACAGGGCTAGGGGCCCCCCGAGAGGGGAACTGCCCCCAGTGGCTGATCAGTGAGACTGACATTGTGACTGTGTATATGGATACCACAGATAGAGACTCGCAGGGCTGTTGATGTACTGGACGGCACCTGCTAAATCCCGGCTTACATCCCAGCTCAGTGTATGGATTCGGCAGGACTGTCAGTGTGCTGAGTGGAATCTGCTGTTGGATTACATTGCATTCAGTTGGTTTCCCTGTCTGTTAAAGAGGACTTCATTTCTCCCAAGATCCTGATAACCGTGAGGAGAGGACGCTTCACTATAAAAGAAAGGACCGACTTTGGGCCCCACCGCGCGCTTCTACGGACTGTAAGCGGTCCACCTGGACCACTGGGGAAAAGGGGGTGCACCCAAATGTGAAGTCAGGGTCAGTTAGGGATAGTTTTGAGTATATTGTTCATTCAGTGTCCATACTGCAGAAGTGGACAGAGTAAAAGTAGAAACCATTGCAGAATTTGCCTTGAAATTGTTCATGCTATATTGTATATTTTGCTTGTCTTTAGCCCTGTCATTTTACCTTTAACTAGCCTTTATTAACTTATAGTAAATATATTTTTTTTTTCTTGAACTACCGCGTGTGCGTTCATTTCTGGTTGCGGAGTCCAAACCACCTGCCTTGCTCTCGGTTCACAAATTGGCGTAGTCGGCAGGATCCGCTTACCAGAATGGACGGTGACGCACCCGTTCGGGAGAATGGTGCTGGAGGAAGAATGCCAGCAGGGGCTATAATGAGTCAGTTAGCTAAATTTGATGGCAATAATATGTCAGTGAGTATGTGGGTGGAACAGATACGAATGATACAGCGAATGTACCAGACCGCACCAGAAGTACTAGTAGAGCTAGCAATATTGACATTACAAGGGGATGCTAAGACCACGGTGATACTGAGGCCATTTGAACAAAGGCAGACATTTGAGCAAGTAGTCCAGATTCTAGAAACCATCTATGGAGAAACTGCATTGCTGGGGTCTCTGCAGGCTCGGTTCTTCCAGAGGGTACAACAGGAGAATGAAAGCCTTCCCCAATATGCAAATGCCCTACAAGAACTGCTCCGAGATATTCAAAGGAAGGAAAGAGGGGGCTCGCCAGCCTTCTGTAACCCTGATCGGACTCTCCGTGACCAGTTTGTCCTGGGGATACGTGACGGCAGTTTAACTGTGACTATGCAGGATTTTATACGACGAGAGACTGATGCTAAATTCCATGATGTACAGGTAGAAGCCATCTCCCGTGCCAATAGTATGGTCCCGAGGCCGCAGACCGCAGTTGGAGTTACTTTGTCACAGGGGGCTAGTTCTGGCTCAGAGACAGTAGAAAAAGGGACGGTTAAAGAAATTCTCACAGTAATGCAGAAACTGCAAGAACAAATGGAACACTTGCACACTCGTTGTGATGAGCAGTCTATGAAAATTGCAGACTTCCAGAAGACTGGAGATGAAAGGGTGAGCCATCCACACCCAGCAAGTCAGAATCACCCACCACCCCGCTGGAGGGGTGAGGATAGGACCTACCGAAGGGGTCCAAATCATTTAGTGCAGTGCTCAGGAGAAATCGAAGGGGCTTACCGAAGGGGCCCAAACAGATGGCCAGAACGACGGGGGATACGCTGCTGGGAGTGTGGACGGATGGGCCACGTTGCTGCTAGATGTCCAGAGCAGCGACAAACTTATGAGAGACCGCCGTTAAACTGAAGTCCCCTGCTGCTGAAGGGCGTGTAGTAGGGGAGACTGACAAGGAGACTATGTGGGGAGAATGCCCTGATGATGACCTGATCGCTGCAAGTCCTGTCATACAGGTGGAAATGGAGGGTATTCCGGTTACCGGGATGATTGACACGGGTTCCCAAGTAACGACCTTGAGTAGAGACTGTTATGAACGGTACTTCCGGCAACATGTGAAATATGATCCCCATACATTCGTACGAGTGGTCGCAGCTAACCAGTTACCAGTTCCGGTCGTGGGAGTGGCCTGGATGAATGTCCGGGTATGTGGCCAAGATCTAGGTAGGAAAGGCATTGTGGTGGTACAGGAGTCACATGAAGTAAAGGTCCCTGTCATTTTGGGGATGAATGTGTTAAAAGAATTAGATCAGATCCTCTTTGAAAAGAAAGGTCACGGTTATTGGAAAGAAACCACCACCCATCGGCCTACTCAAACAGCTTTCCAGCGGCTGATCCGGACATGTGGCTTACAGAAAAGTTCGGATGCACAGCGTCCTCTGGCTCGAATTTCAGTTCCTTTGCATACAAAAGTTACACTGCCACCCAGTCGGGAGACAATAGTGTCCATGCCCGTAGGCACCTGTCGGAAACTAGAGGGCATAGCTGTGTTGGTAGAACCACTGCAGGCAGCCGAAGGAGGTGTTGATCCGCTAGTGGCCCGTTCCTTGGCAATAGTTCGCAATGGAAGAGTACCACTTCGATGTGTAAACACTCAGGACCAGAGTGTGGACCTGACCCCAGGGAGGCTGCTGGCTAACATCTATGTGACTCCGGAGGAAGTAAGGAAAGTAACTCCAATGCAGCTGAAGCCGACTGAAAGGGATGAGTGGACCGTAACTGTGTCCATGGGAGAAGATGAGGAACCCACCTCTGAATGGAATGGCTGTGCAATTCGAGAACAGATGAAGATGGATGTAAGTTCATGTTCTCTGGAATGGGTGCAGAAGGTAGATGAGCTTTTGTGGGAGAACCAAGCCACCTTTGCACGGTATGCTGAAGATTTTGGATGTACCACAGGGATCTACCATGAGATTCCCACAGGAGACACCCCTCCAATTAGAGAGCGCTACCGACAAATTCCTCCACAGTTGTATCAGGAAGTGAAAGAACTGTTAGCTAAGATGCTACAGGGTGGGATCATCCAAGAAAGCCAGAGTCCCTGGGCGGCTCCTGTGGTGTTAGTAAGAAAAAAAGATGGGTCCATCCGATTTTGCGTAGACTATCGGAAGTTAAACGCTTGCACCGTACGAGATTCCTACCCCTTGCCACGGATTGAGGAGTCCCTCTCAGCGCTAGGGAGAGCCCGGTACTTCTCCTCACTAGATCTGGCTAGTGGGTATTGGCAGGTGCCGATGGCCACAAAAGACAAGGAGAAGACGGCATTCATCTTGCCCATGGGACTATACGAATTTAACCGGATGCCCTTCGGGTTGACAAACGCACCCGGAACGTTTCAGCGGTTGATGGAGAAATGTCTCGGTGACTTCAACTTTGAGTTCACTCTCATCTACTTGGATGACATTATAGTGTATTCTGCGACCTTTGAAGACCATCTCCACCAGTTGGGGCAAGTATTTCGAAGATTGCGGGAACATGGGCTCAAATTGAAACCCAGTAAATGTCGGTTGTTCCAATCTGAAATTGATTACTTGGGTCACCGCGTATCAGGAGAAGGGGTGAGACCATCAAGAGACAAGATAGCGGCTGTTCAAGATTGGCCAATACCGACTACCCTGCGAGAAGTGAGGGCGTTCCTTGGAGTAGCCGGTTACTATCGACGGTTTATTAAGGATTTCGCCAAGGTAGCAGCACCACTTAATGCTCTCCTACGAGGCACATCCGGTGGTCCAAAGAACCGGTCCGTGAAGTGGGGACCTGAACAGGAACAAGCCTTCCAGGCATTAAAGGATGCACTGACAACAGCCCCAATCTTGGCATATGCTGATTACCACTTGCCGTTCCAGCTGTATACGGATGCAAGCCTGTATGGTCTTGGAGCAGTGCTTTCCCAGCTTCAGGATGGCCAGGAGAGGGTCATAGCGTACGGCAGCCGGTCTTTGAGAGATTCTGAAAGAAACCCCGAGAATTATAGTTCATTTAAGTTGGAGCTGTTGGCACTGGTATGGGCCATGACCGAGAAATTCTCTGAATATTTGACCGGTGCTGAAGTTTTAGTACTGACTGACAACAACCCACTAGCTCACCTGGAAAATGCCAAGCTTGGGGCGTTAGAGCAGAGGTGGATAGCCCGAATGTCTACATTCAATTACCGCATTAAGTATCGGTCCAAGACAGAGAACCAGAATGCTGACGGACTTTCTAGGGTAACTGCCCAGACCCCCACAGAAGACGTGGATCATGAGTTGGAGCATGTGGAGGTGCCCGATTTCAGCAGATTTTCACAGGCCTTGACCGCCACTAATCAGTTTGAGATGGAGGGGACTGAAATGGCTCCTTTCTTTGGTCCCTCACGACAGGAATGGGCACAGATACAACAGAGCCATGAGGGGCTGGCGCAGATGATCAAGTGTGTTGAGAAAGGCCAGAAGCCCTGTAGAGAGGAAAGAGAACGACTGACACGTGAGATATTATCTGTTTTGAGTCAGTGGGAAAAGTTGGAGATGAAAAATGGAGTGCTATGCCGAAAGGTCTATTTATCTTCTGAGATCGACATTCGATACCAAATTGTGGTGCCTAGTGAACTGGCTCGCTCCTTGGCAGTTGAGGCTCATAATAAGAATGGACATTTTGGTCATGAGAAGACCTTTCGTTGGTTACAGCGACTGATTTACTGCCCTGGTCTTCGTCAAATGGTCGAAGAAGTATGCCGCAGCTGTCGAACTTGTGAGATCCATAAGGCAATAGAACAGAGAGCTCCCCTGCAAACCATCGTGACCCAGGAACCTTTAGAAATCGTCATGATAGACTATCTAATGGTGGGCCCATCCAATAGCGGACACCAGTATTGCCTCGTAATGGTGGATCACTTCACCAAATTTGCGGTGGTAACCGCCACCAAGGACCAGACAGCTGAGTCAGCAGCTCGTGCTCTGTGCCAAGATTTCATTCGAGTATATGGGTGCCCCCAACGCATCCACTCCGACCAGGGCTCCTGCTTTGAGGGACACGTAATGAAAGAAGTTCAACGTATCTACGGGATAAAGAAGTCGCACACGACTCCATACCACCCTCAGGGAAATGGGGCCTGTGAAAGATTCAACAGAACTCTGCTACAGATGCTGCGGACTCTGGAGGAAGACAAGAAGTTACAGTGGCCTCAGTTCTTGTCTGAAATGGTGTGGGCCTATAACAATCAGGTCCATTCTACAACGGGGTACTCTCCTTATACACTTCTCTTTGGGCGGTCTGGGCGAAGTATAGGAGAATTACAGTTGAATGATGTGGATGGGTTCCCTCCGAGGGATCCAACCTCTTGGGTGCGGGCGCATCGGCAGAGACTTGAGACGATCCATCGATTGGTGCGGCAGCGCCTGCAAGAACATCCCCATCCTGATAAGACCCCAGTGCAAGAAGCACCATTGCAACCAGGCGACCTGGTGCTAGTTCGTGTCAAGAAACCCCAAGGGAAATTGGAAAGCAGATGGGAGGCTTTGCCGTATCGTGTTGTTGGCCGCAAGTATGCGAATGGGCCAGTGTACCAGGTCCAGAAAGAAGGAACTGATTGTGTTCGAGTACTTCACCGAAATATGTTGCGCCTGTGTCATTCTGAAGGGACAAATCACGATGGGCCTGCCAATGTGAATGAGCTCCCACAGTCAGAGAATGGAGGTGCGGAATGGGCCTCCGACGAGGAGGATGATTGTTGGCCGATCCCTGCTCCTGGGGATGTTCCACCTGTGACTACTGTATCTCCGGCCTGTGCCCCCTCTGGTGCGGAATCCGCTGGTCCTTCTCAGCCCATAGCTGCAGCACCCCATAATATACCACCGGTCCTCAGACGGACCACTAGGCCAAATGCTGGTATTCCCCCTGTTCGGTATGCGCAGGATGAGTTTGTTTGGCCTGCCATACATCGGTATACTACCACCCTGTGCATAAAAGTACAACCCTCTGGATATACAGTCATAGGCAGGGACTGCCAATCTTTTTTTTTTTTATATAACTGTAATTTTATTGAAAAATTTTTCATTAACAAGGAATAAAGAAAAAACAAAAAAACAATAATAATCAAACAAACAGGAAGCATTGAGGTAAATAGAGGCTATCTGCCTCCTCCCCCTAAGCAATATGCATTTAAATTAAGCAGTGAACAAGGGAGGGGGGAATGGAGGGATTAAGAAGACAAGGGTAGGACCAAAGGGAAGGGGGGGGGGGAGGGAAGGAGAGGACTAGAGATCAGAGACCCTGTAATGTACAATACATGTCCCAGGGTGCCCAAATAGCCCCAAAGGCTTCCCGTGAATTATGTAGGCCAGCAGTCAGGTATTCAAGACTCCTCACATCCTTCATTCTAGCCACAAGCTCAAGACTAGATGGGGGACTCACCTTCTTCCAGTTTCTAGCTATGAGAGTTTTAGCTGCAGTACAAAGATGCAAGAAAAGCCTGGATGACTTATTGCTCAGGTGTCTGGGGGGAAGGTTCAGGAGATAAAGAAGAGGGTCAAGAGGAACCTCTTGCAAAAAGAGAGCAGTCGTCAGAGTCCTGACCTCCCTCCAAAAACCGAGGATGAGAGGGCACGTCCAAAAGATATGGTGCAGGGTACCCACCGCAGCTCCACAGCGCCAGCACCATGGGGGAACTAATGGGTTTAAAGTATGAAGGAGAGCCGGAGTATGATACCAATGCATCAACAGCTTATACTGCGTTTCCCTAAACGTAATGCACTGAGATGATTTCTGGGCCCGAGACCATACAATCCGCCACTGTTCCTGGGAGATGGGTTTACCCACCGCCTCCTCCCATTTAAACATATAGCGATGATTAACAGGAGAGCCTGTAGTTTGTGAGTTAAGAAGTTGGTAAATAGAGGATATAAAGCCCCTAGTGGACGTGCCTGCACGGCAAATCTTTTCAAAAGCGGTGGGGAGTGACACCTTAAGAGACCCATGGAGGGAGCGGACAAAGTGAACCACCTGCAAGTAATGGAACCATTCAGTACTTGGCAGGTTTTGATTAGCTGTAAGATAAGCAAAGGACCTGAGTTCCAAGGTTCCAGGGTCAACCACATCAGCAATCCGGTAAAGGCCAGCTTCAGACCACACTTTAGTCATGGCAGAAGTCAGGCTCCCTGGGAGAAGGGGGCCGTACAGCATGGAGACCATAGATGAGCGCGGGGACATCAGGGAGAATCTAGCACAACAGGTAGACCAGATAGATCTAGTAAACCGAATGGGGCCCAACAGGTACGAGGCAGGGGGGGGGGGGGGAGCCGACCCACAGAAGCGCGTTAGGATGCATGGGTGCCAGCCATAGCTTCTCTACCTGCACCCATCTGGTGCATGCTGGCACAGCCGCCCAGAATGGGATATGGCGTAAGTGGGCCGCCCAGCAACAATGTAACAGATGTGGGACAGCCATACCCCCAGACCCCCTATCCGCCAGCATAACAGATCCAGGTACTCGGCGTCGTTTTGCTTTCCAGATAAACTGGAAGATAGCTTTCTGTAGGTTCCGTAATTCTCCCCGAGGTATCGCGACTGGGAGAGTCTCGAAAAAATACAGTAGCTTCGGGAGGAGAGTCATCTTGACCGCAGCAATTCTCCCCAAAAGGGAGATAGGCAAGGGTTGCCATTTGTCCAATAGGGCTCTTAGCTCACAAAACAACCGCGGGTAGTTTGCCGAGTAGAGGGTCGCATAGGAAGTGGATATATGGACTCCCAGGTAGCGGATAGAGGACTCCCGCCACTGGAAATCGTAATTACTGCGGAGGAGAAGGAGAAGGTCCCGTGGGATGTTAAGTGGGAGTGCCTCAGTCTTCGCGGGGTTCACCTTATACCCTGAGAGATCACCATAGGTCTCTAGCGAGCGCAGCAAGCTTGGAAGGGCAGCATGAGGGGAGGCGAGAGCGAGGAGCACACCGTCCGCAAAGAGAGACATCCTAAATTCCTTATCTTGGACCATGATGCCCTTGATATTAGGGTCTCGCCTAATCTTGGCCGCTAGCGGTTCAATGCAGAGGGCAAATATGATGGGTGACAGGGGGCAACCCTGCCTAGTGCCATTTCGAATAGGGAAGGAGGGCGAAGATGCATGGGGAAGCTTGATTGCTGCTGAGGGTAAGGAGTAAAGGGCCTGGATAGCTGTGAGAAAAGGTCCCGTAAGCCCGAACGCCTTAAGCGTAGTATGCATAAACGACCAATTTATGCGGTCAAAAGCCTTTTCAGCGTCCAGGCTCAAGAGAAGGGCCGGGGTAGAATAATGATTGGCCACCTCCACCAAATCCACAGTCCTCCTGGTGTTGTCACCACCCTGACGACAGGGGATGAATCCCACCTGGTCCTTATGGACAAGCAGAGGGAGCCAAGCATTCAGTCTATTGGCTAAGAGTTTGGTGAAAAGTTTCAGGTCCGTGTTCAGCAAAGCAATCGGTCGGTAGTTAGCACAATCCTGCAAGTCCTTACCCGGTTTAGGGACCAATGTGAGTAGTGAAGAGAGCATAGTCGGGGGTATAGGGGAACCTGAAAGGAAGGAATTGAAGAGGGACAATAGATGAGCAGAGAGTTCACCCTGGAAAACCTTATAATAATTGTAAGTGAACCCATCTGGGCCTGGGGCTTTCCCATTTGGGAGGTCCCTCAGGACCCCTTCTAGTTCCTCCCTGGTGATGGGGGTGTTCAGGGAGGTTAGGGCCTCAGGAGGAAGGCGTGGGAGACAACAATCCTTTAAATAGTCTTCCAGTAGTGTTGAGTCATCCCCAGGGAGTAGTGCTCGTGGGGGGGGGTAAGTCATACAGCTTAGAGTAGTAAGAGTGGAACGCCAGCGCCACAGCATCAGGGTGATGTTGAAGAGTACCCGCGGGGTCACGGACAGAGTGTGGTGTGGAAGAGGCCCGATGATCCCTGAGGGTTCCTGCCAGGAGGGTATGAGATTTATTACCTCGTTCAAAAAACCGCTGACGGGTATAAAGGAGAAGTCGTTCCACATGGCGGGTCTCCAAATCACGGAGGTCCGCCCGGGCCAGGACCAAACGGCGAAGAACCCCCAGGGATGGATGCGCTGCCAAAGTCGTCGTAAGGGACCGAATACGGGCTTGGAGGAGCTGTTCCTGGGCCTGTCTGTCCCTTTTAAGCCTAGAAGCCAATGCGATACAGCATCCTCTCATGACCGCCTTATGGGCTTCCCAGAGAATGGCAAGAGAGTCTACCGAGCCTAAGTTGTCCCTAAAATAATCTATCAAGTGTGTGCGCAGGGTCTCGAGGGAGGTCGGCGAATTGAGCAGTGTTTCGTTAAGACGCCAATGACATTGGCGAGTAGGCACTGGAGTCGTAGATAAGGTAACCACGACTGGGGCATGATCAGACCAGGTGAGAGGGCCAATGTTCGTGTCCCTAAGCAAACGAAGAGCGGGAGCATTTCCAAAGAAGTAGTCAATGCGGGTGTGAGTGTTATGAGGGTGAGAAAAGAAGGTGTAGGAGCGCGCCGTAGGATTGTCCACTCGCCAAAGGTCATACAAAGAGTGGGCGCGGATCAGCCTGCGGAACTCCCTTGCAAGTTGGGCCAACCTATGGGGGGTTGGGCCCTGGGGTAACGCCAGACGATCCGCCCGTTCAGAGAAGACCATGTTAAAGTCTCCCCCCACCAGCCAAGCTGATGGTGGGAGAGCGCGCAGACGGGAGAATACCCGGCGCAAGAACGGGATCTGTGCTGAATTGGGGGCATAGACATTGCATAAAACAATCGGGGCACCATAAAGGAGCCCCTCCAAGATAACAAACCGGCCACCTGGGTCTATGTGGGAAGTCGTCACTGTAATTGGGCAGGATCGAGAAAGAAGGATAGCCACCCCAGCTCTGCGTCGATTGTGGAAGGCTGAAAAAGCTACGGGAAAATAATGCTTAGCGAAGGCAAAAGTACCAGCGCGGTCAAAATGAGTCTCCTGAAGAAACGCCACATCCGCTCGTAAGGAGCGGAGTTCTCTAAGGACATGGCGCCTTTTAATGTTGGAACCCAGGCCCTTGACATTAATTGTCACGCACCTAACCATTGGGACCCAGGATTGGAGGACAGTGGCGGATTGCAATAAGCTCACCCATCTCACATGACGCTGGCAAGTTTCCCTCGGAGAGGCAAAAGGGCAATCCACAAACAGGAACCCAAAGTCGAGGCAGGGTCTCTAGATCAGGGAGGGGGGGGAAAGAGAGGGAGGGAGGGAGGCAAAAGACATCATAAATGACAAAGTAAAAATAAAAACAGTTAAACAATACTTTGTGGGCGAGGCTAAGTCACTCGCCTGGGGACCAATGAGGGCAGCCAGAGGTCCAATCAGGATCAATGGCCGCACAGTCCAAGTATCCCCTTAGGGGGGAGAGCGTGGACAGGAGGTCGGAGGGGAGGCGGTGGATCCCCAACCACCAGTAAAAAGAAGGAAGGAAGGGGAGTCACCGGAACCCCACCCCGCCCCACTCCGCTAAAACAATCCAATAATAAGCATAATAGATGAGACCCGTAGACCTAAAAAAGAAAAAAAAAAGAAGCAAACATAACATTAAGGCATGCAGATTCCAAAGCACCACCGAGAAAAGGGAGAACGTCTCAAGGGGGGGGCAGCCTCCTCAGGGATCAGTCTCCAGCCGGGGCCTCCGAGTGGTCACCACCGCGGAGGATGCATGACGTCGTCTGGGCTCCAATCGTTGCCAAACCGGTGGTGGGGGAGGGGGGTGGAGAGAATAGCTCCCAGTCTGTTAAATCCGGCAGGGGAACATCCAATAGGTCACAGAAGAGAGGCAAATCCGCAAAGGAGCGAAGCGTAGCGGAGCGACCATCCCTACGAGCAATGAGAGCAAACGGAAATCCCCACCGGTAAGGAATTTGGTGCTCCTGAAGAATCTGGAGGAGGGGTCGGAGATGGCGGCGTTTCTGGAGGGTGATTAGCGACAGATCCTGATAGAATTGTAGTGGAGCTCCCTGAAACTCGAAGTCTTTGAGTTTGCGCACTTTGCTCATTATAGCCTCTTTAAGGGTGAAGTCGTGGAGGCAGCAGATGACATCACGGGGTGTGGCGGAAGATCCTCTGGGTCGAAGGGCTCGATGTGCCCTATCAAACTTAATTTTGTGGGACGGGGGCTCCTGCAGTATAGTGTTGAAGACAGCCTCCAGCAGAACAGGCAGATCCTCAGATTGGTCAGCCTCTGGGAGTCCCTTGATGCGTATATTGTTGCGCCGGCCCCTGTTGTCAAGATCCTCCAAGTGGCGTTGCATGTCCCGTATAGCTGAACCCTGTTCAGTGGTAGTATCATGCAG
Organism: Leptodactylus fallax; assembly: GCA_947044405.1. Classification (NCBI taxonomy): domain Eukaryota; kingdom Metazoa; phylum Chordata; class Amphibia; order Anura; family Leptodactylidae; genus Leptodactylus; species Leptodactylus fallax. Next base: position 1,741,750 of record CAMRHE010000178.1, on the reverse strand, counting down.
TGAGGCAACATAGTCCCTGGTAGTGTCATGGTCATTCTCCAGCGTGTCCATTCGGTTAGCAATGGAGTGTAAATCAGTGCGGAGGGTAGCAATTTCAGATCGGAAGGACGCTGTGATTTCCGCAACCATACTTTTAAGGTCTTGTTTAGTAGGAAGTTGAAGAAGAAGGTCCGCCATGGATGATGGTGCTGAAGATGGGCCTGGAATGCAGCTCTGGGGGTGCAGGACTGGAGGGGGGGAGGCATAATCCTTGGGAGTGTGGGGCGGAGGAGCCCCTACGCCAGCGCCTTCCACCGCGCCATCCCCCCCTGAGCTATGGAGGGGAGGGGGCGATGGGGGAAGATAGTAGATGGGGGGCCACAGAGACCAGCTCTGTGGCCACAGGCTGCAACTCATCAGCGGTGTAGGAGGGAGCAGAGCCACTGACCTCAGAACTCCTTGAGAAGCTGGAGACATCCGGGGTCCTCTCATGCCGCTCTGCCAGGAGTGCTGGTGAAGCAGAATGTAGTTGCTGGGACATCCCAGGGTGAGGAGACTGTGGGAGTACTCGTGCTGGGGAAACTCTGGGTTGCCCAGGCGCCGACAGGGATCTCTGTTGAAGCGGCGCTCCGCTGGCTGACAGGGGGGAGCGCGGGAGGAGAGAAGCTGCGCTGCGACCCCTGTGCCTGGAGAGCGGAGGAAATCCAAGATGGCCGCCCCGCAGCAGCCTGGCCCGGTAGAGAAGGCCGCTGGGCCAGAAAGGCGTCCAGGGTGGCCCCCCCAGACCTCTCCACGGGCGCTGGGGTGCCCGGGGCCACCTTCCTCGGTAAGCGCTTGCCCATACTGCGCCTGCTGAGGGGTCCACGGGTCTCAGTAGCGAGCGGAGGAGCGGAGAAGGACCTGCGCGCGTGCTACTCCATGCGCGTCCAGGCCACGCCCCCCGACTGCCAATCTTAAAGTGGGGGGGGAATATGTAAGAGACAGCCAATGTTGTCTTAAGCTTCATTTGTCTGTATAAACTGTTAATGTTGAATGTATTTCTGTGATTCTGTTCCTTTAAGACAGCAGCCATTGTAATTGTGACATGATGCTGGAGTGAGACCCCCCCCCCTTTTATGTCAGCCTGCCTGTTCTGCAGACAGAGTGTGAGCAGAGAAGCAGGAAGTGACGAGACAGAGAGCAGCAGCCATCTTGGCAAGTGTTGTATTGAACTGGTGTGGAGATTTTTCTGTACAGCTAAGCTGTATCTTGGTCCAGAGACAAACAGAGTGTAAAGAGACAACAGGACTAGTGAGTCCACGTGAAAGGAACTGTGCTCAGTGGCTGATCAGTGAGACTGACATTGTGACTGTGTATATGGATACCACAGATAGAGACTCGCAGGGCTGTTGATGTACTGGACGGCACCTGCTAAATCCCGGCTTACATCCCAGCTCAGTGTATGGATTCGGCAGGACTGTCAGTGTGCTGAGTGGAATCTGCTGTTGGATTACATTGCATTCAGTTGGTTTCCCTGTCTGTTAAAGAGGACTTCATTTCTCCCAAGATCCTGATAACCGTGAGGAGAGGACGCTTCACTATAAAAGAAAGGACCGACTTTGGGCCCCACCGCGCGCTTCTACGGACTGTAAGCGGTCCACCTGGACCACTGGGGAAAAGGGGGTGCACCCAAATGTGAAGTCAGGGTCAGTTAGGGATAGTTTTGAGTATATTGTTCATTCAGTGTCCATACTGCAGAAGTGGACAGAGTAAAAGTAGAAACCATTGCAGAATTTGCCTTGAAATTGTTCATGCTATATTGTATATTTTGCTTGTCTTTAGCCCTGTCATTTTACCTTTAACTAGCCTTTATTAACTTATAGTAAATATATTTTTTTTTCTTGAACTACCGCGTGTGCGTTCATTTCTGGTTGCGGAGTCCAAACCACCTGCCTTGCTCTCGGTTCACACATGCCCAGTGATACGTGTAGCACATGTATACTGTACATGTCCCGTGTGAATATGTGATATGGAATCTGATTGGCTACAGCTAACAGGTCATGTGACTCACATACAACTGCCACACGCATGGGCTGGTTGCTATGACTACAGAGATATCAACTGCCACACTCAGTCAGGAGATGCTCCAGTCCTGATCAAACAAGAGGACGTCTTGTCACTTCTATTTCCCCGGGATCTTCTTAAGTGGCAGAATATATTCTGTACACAACATGCAGCATACACTGACCTCACTGATATCTGAGGTGTGTGTCCTGTACATTTATTAGAAATATGGAACTCTTTACAGCAAAGTCACCGATATTTTATTCATTTGTGTACAGGGGCATAGCTATATGGGGTGCAGAGGGGCCCCCAAGGTCCCACCGCCACTTGAAAAACGCCACTATTTTAAATGACACAAGTTGGGCAGGGGCCCCATTACAGATTGTGCATTGGGGGTCAAGGAGTTTCAAGTTACACCTATGCATGTATATATTGTGAGCACAATAGTGACCATCAGAATAGTTCACTGATGTACAATATCAGATCTTAACATCAACCATGTGAATATCAAGCAAAATAGCAATTAAATTCTAGTCTGATGATTTTAGTTATACAGTATATATACCGTTTCTCAAGAATATCAGATAAACTAAAATTCACCAAAGGCGACAGAGTGTGAAATCATGTATAACCAATCCCAGATATACTGAATAAAATCTACATAACAATATATTTTAGATAATCTCATAATTGAATGGGTTTAGTCCAGTAAGGCCCAGTTCACGCTACTATTATTAACATCTGTTGCTTTAATTTGTCATAGGATGACATCAACAGATAATAAGTGTAGCCGAATAACGGACACAAACTGAGCCTCCTCCTTCTGTATCTGTTCCCATTGACTGTAATGCACATAACATGGCGGACGCTGTCTTCTATCTTCTTTCTTCCGTTATGTTTGTTTTACTTTTGTAACGGAAGAAAAAGTCCTGCATGTACAATTTTTTCTTCTGTTAGAGAAGTAAAAAACATGATAGAAGAAAGACGATATAAGAAAGCCACCGTCATGTTTTTTACATTGATGTGACAGATGAGAACAACGGACATTAAATAACAGTAGTGTGAACCTACCTTTAGAGATCAATCTGATCCAGCAAAGCACTGCAGAGTAGACAGGTGACACTAGGTTCACACTAGCGTTCGGGTTTCCATTCTATCTGCTTAAAAAGTGGTTATCCATAGACTATAATGGGGTCCACCGGGTTTCTGCCCGAAATCAGCAGAGAGAAAAGTCCTGCTTGCATATTTTAAGCAGAATGAGGGATGGAGTCCCCAAATGGTCACACAACGCTAGTATGACCGCAGCCTGAGAGGGAGAGAGGAATGATCTACTGTATAATCTGACTCCATTGTCATTGTAGGAACAAGAAGAAGAAAACAACAGAGAAGAAGAAAAGATGCTGCATCCACATGACAAGACTATATTATTATATACTGTTTATCATATGTTTGTAAATACTATGTTATTATATAAGATTTTATTATCATAGTATATGTATAAATCTGATGGTATAGTTTTCATTGTTGTATAGTTTAAAGGGGTTTCCCATCTAGGCAAGCGGTACGATACCCACAAGACTACAAATTGATGGAGGTCTGACTACTCAGACCCAGTGGTGAACCTAGCCTCTTTGCTGCCTGAGGCGGACTATAGAAAGACGCCCCCCCCCCCAAAAAAAAAAACAAAACTGAGTTTCCATGCTACTAGTTTAACACACTGTTATCGTCGCACAATAAACACAATACACAAAGTTATAAAACAGTTTTTAAGAATTCTTCTTCCTGTATTACTTCAGTATCAGATCAACAACACGGCATTAACAATGAAAGTAACTTCACACATCTTCTGCTTGGTGAATGGACGAGCCCACGTGGCCCCCATTCTCTATAATAGGAATGCCGCAGATAGCTGAGTACTGGACTTCGGCTATCTTTGGCACTCCCATTGAAGTGAATGAGAGCCACGCGGGTTCGTCCATCCACCAAGTGACACACCTATATATATGGCTGCGGTCAGGCTGGATTCCCACCTAGTGGGGGGAAAAAACCCAATTCTCAGGCCCAGTGGGGGTCTCAGCAGACAGACCCCCATCACTCAGGTATTTATCCTGTATCATTTAGGTGAATACATTGCAGTAACATTCTGTGACTTACAGGTGACGTCTCTGACTAATCGGTCACATTTCCCTTCTCTTCCCTTTGGACCGCCATGACCACTTCTTCCAGCTGTGACTTGTCTCTGTAAAGTTTGCAACACAGACATCTTTGGCTCCTCACTTTTCCAGGCATCCAACCCACATTGTCCTCACCTACACAAAGCCCCCATCCTGCTGCTACCCCCAATTATAAAATATATGATATAACCCCCCATAATGAATAATACTCCCAAGTGCATCTTTATATTAATAATGTCCGTGTGTACCCTGTATAAATAGTGCCCCTTATTAATAATACCCCAGGTGTTAACTAATTAAAAGGTTTTCCAGGTCATTAATAAACTAATCAGTGGGGCTCAAAAACCCAGGACCCCCACTGATCAGCTGTTTGAATGGTACCTGTGTAAGCGCCGTGACCGCTTCTCTGTTTACATAGTGTATTTCATCTCATAGCGGCCATGTCATGTAACTACAGCCTCGTCCTGTACATGTCTACAGTATGTGACAAGGCTACAATTACATCACATGGTCACTATAAACAGACAGCGTATAATATAAACAGGTGCCATAGCCCATGTTTATAGCGCCCCATTTACACACACTATAAAGTTCCACAGCAGCCCCTGCACACAGTATTACACAGTGTTATGGCCCGCAGCGGCCCCTGCACACTGTATTATGCCTCTCAGCAGCCCCTGCACACGGTATTATGCTCCATAGTGGCCCCTGCTCACGGTATTATGCCCCGCATTGGCCACTGCACACGGTATTATGTTCCGCAGCAACTCCTGCACACAGTTTTATGCCCCATATTGGCCCCTGCACTGGTATTATGCTCCATAGTGGCCCCTGCACTTGTATTATGCTCTATAGTGGCCCCAGCACACGGTATTATGCTCCATAGTGGCCCCTGCACTGGTATTATGCTCCAGAGTGGCCCCTGCACAGGGTATTATGCTCCATAGTGGCCCCTGCACTGGTATTATCCTCCATAGTGGCCCTTGCACTGGTATTATGCTCCATAGTGGCCCCTGCACTTGTATTATGCTCTATAGTGGCCCCTGCACTCGGTATTATGCTCTATAGTGGCCCCTGCACTTGTATTATGCTCCAGAGTGGCCCCTGCACAGGGTATTATGCTCTACAGTGGTCCCTGCACAGGGTATTATGCCCCATAGTGGCCGACCCATGAACTATTATTATACTCTGGGGTCTTTTCAGACCCCAGAGTATAATGATTGGAGACCCAGGGGAGAATACAAACATAAAAATCAGAGTTACTTACCTATCCTGGACACTGGTGCACTCCTTGCAGCTTTCGGCCCTGTTTAATTGCGCACACACGTCACGTGATCAGGCCAGCGACGCGACCTGATGACGTCACCACAGGCCTCAAGCCTGCTCGGAGTTACATCGGATCGCAGGAGGTGAGTAACACTGTTTTTTATGTTCCCTCACCAACCCTAGGCCTCCGATTATTATACTCCGGGGTCTGAATAGACCCCGGAGTATAATAATAGTAGTATTTGCGGCCCGCGGCCACTCACAGCGGCATCCACTTCCCTTTCTGCGGCCCATAGCAGAAGGGGAAGCGGGGGCGGCCACGAGCAGACGCGGGGGTAGGTAAATAAATGGGCCCTGACCTGCCGGGGATACTCCAACAGGTTACGGCCTATTTATATAGATTAAAAAAAAGCTATAGTCACCTGCGATGCCTTGATGCAGCCGCCGCCTCCTCCTCTTCTTGTCCGCGACGTCTGTGTCTCAGCGTAGGCGGCGTGATGACGTCATTGTATTGCTGCCTGCGCTGAGATACGACGTCTTGTAAACCAGCCCAGGACAGGCTGCGCTCAGCTCTGGGTTTTTTTTTTTTTTTTTTTTTTTAAAGCGGCCTGTCCTGGGCTGGTTTACATTAAATAGTAAAAATGCCGCCCCCCGGACAGTGCCGCCCGAAGCGGCCGCCTCACCTCGCCTCATTGGCGGTGCGCCCCTGCTCAGACCCCCACAGATTAGGAGGACAGGAGAATCTTGTCCCCCACTCTGAATGGAGCAATGATCAGGCAGCGCGCTCACCACTCCATTCACATCAGTGGGAATGCTGGAGATAGACAAAGTATAGATTTGGCTTTCTCCAGTGTTCCCTTTGAAATGAATTGAGCAGAGCACGCACTGCCTGACCACTGCTTCATTGAGACCAGGGAACAAAACTTCTCTGTTCCCCTGATCAATGGATGTCTAAGTGTATGGACCTCCACGATCTACATGCTATGCCCTGTCCTGTGGATGGCGTATTCTATAGTGTATATATTGTATATTTTATAGAATTCTAACTATTTAAAAGGGTTTTCTGGGACTTAAATATTGACCTATCTTTAGGGTGGTGTTCTGACTGCTGCAACCCTCACCGATCTTGACATTGGCAGTCCATTTTACCCCTCAATGAATGGGGCGGCTATTGCCATCTTTCCCATTGAAATGAATGGAGTGGTGAATGTGCTGCCCAACTACCTCTTCATTCAGAACAGCAGACAAAACTTCTCCATTCTCCTGGTCTGCAATTGATGCAATTCCTATGGATAGGGAATAATTTACCCAGATCGGAAGACCCCTTTATTGTATGTGTTATTAGGGTATGTGTTGTATATTTGATATAATTTTTAAGTAGTATTCTTATAGCAGTATTCTGGTCATCTCCAGTTACCCCATTGTCCTAGGATAGGAAGTAATTTGATGATTGATGGGGTTCTGACCACTGACACTCCTACTGATCTTGAGGTTCTTTTTACCCATATGAATGGAGCAGCTTCTCACACATGTATGGCCACTCTAGGCTCTTCTATGAGACCGCCAGAAAAAGCTAAGCATTATACGCTTATATGGCAGTCCCATAGGGAATAAAAGCAGTGGAAAGGTAGAGTTCTGTTATCTCTGGAGTGTCAATTAAAATGAATGGAGCATTGTGTGCAATGCCCGGCCAAAATTCCACTCAGAATGGGGGACAAAGCAACCCCATTTTCCTAAGCAGTGGGGTTCTGAGCAGGTGAACCCCCACCAATCTACATGTTATGCCCTATCTTGAATAAAGCATAACTTGTCCAGATGGGATGACCTCTTTAATGTATCTTAGTATGATCTTAGTTTATGTATTGTATATTCAATAAATTTTATGGAATTCTATTCTATAAATAAAGGATTATTCGTAAAGGAGTATTCCAGTTATATTGTTACCTGCAAGGATAGGAAGCAACGTGAGAATGAGAGTCCCTTTTTACCACTAAATAAATGGGGCAGCTGGTTGCACATACTGTATGTGGTCAATCTATTCCCTTCTATAGGACTGCCACAAATAGCCAAGCACTGTACTTGGCTGCCTCCAACAGTCCTATAGAGAATGAATGGAGAGGTGTACCCATCCTGCCAATTCATTCAGATTCAGATACCGCTTTAAAGGGGTTATCCGATTTCTAGTACTGATAGTCTATCCTTAGTATAGGCCATCAATATTAGATCTGTGGGGATCTGACACCCAGGACCAATGCAGATCACATGTACTGACACAGTGTGTCTCTCGGCAATGTTTACCGCCACACTGCTAACTCACTGTACAAACTGTAGCAGCGAGTGTAGGTACTGCAGAGCTGTCCCATAAATACTAGACACTGGATAACCCCTTTAACTACACAGAAAATAGCATACATATCTAATAGATGCAGGTCCAACATTTAGGACTCGCAACTTATTTGGAGTGCGGCTCCATTCAGTTTGATGGGAGTTTCAGAGATAGAACTTGGCTACCTCTGGAACCCCCTTTGAAAAGCATGGGGAGGTCAGTAGAGGTCTGAGCAGTTGGATCCCCATTAATCTCAAGAACAGGGAACATAATTCAGGACGGAGAACCACACCATTCAGAACGGGGAACAAAATTTCCTGACCAGTGGGGGTCTGAGCAGATGTACTGTACCCCCACTGATCTACATGTCATACCCTATCATATAAATAAAGTCGAGACAGCAAGATTCCTTTAATGTATATGATCTCAGTGTATGCATTGTATATATAATATCATATTGATTTCTAAATATTTACAGGGGTATTCTTAAAGGGATATTCCTCTTATATCACGTCCCCCCTGTCCCCAGGATAGGGGTAACTTGATAATTGGTAGGGTTCTGCCTGCCAAGACTCTGACCAATCTTGAGAATGGGGTCTTTTTTTTTTACCTCCAGATGAATGGAGCAGCTGGTTGTGCATGTGTGAGCACTCTATTCCCTTCTATGGGACCGCCAGAAATGTATTTGGCTGTCTCTCACAGTTCCCTAAAAAAATGAATGGAGTGCCAGAAAGTATTTTCAACCTCTCGCTCTATTCAAATTCAGATACCCCTTTAACTCCACAGGATATGGTATACCAGTCTACTAGATGCAGGTACCACCTGTAGGACTCGCACTTATGTGGAGGGCTGCTCCATTCAATTCAGTGGAGGTGCCAGAGATGGATGAACTACAATACTTTGCTATCTCTGTAACTCCCTGTTAAACAAATAGAGCAGTGTGATTGCTGCTTCTCCTGATCAGTGGGGGTCTCAGTGGTCGAACCCCCATTGATCTGCAAGATATGCCTTATTCTGTGGATTCTTAAAGGGGTATTCTGGTTATATCAAATTACCCCTTGTCCACAGGATGGGGGTAACTTGATGATCGGTGAGGTTCAGACTGCTGAGACACCCACCAATCTCAAGAATGGGATCCTTATTACCCCCAAACAAATGGAGCAGTAGGTCACTTATGTGTGGGCAGTCTATTCCCTACTCAGGGTCTGCCAGAAATAGCCAAGAACTGTACTTGGCTTTCTCCAGCAGTCCCATAGAGAATGAATGGAGAGGCAGAAAGCATACCCATACCGCCACTCCATTCAGATTCAGATACCCCTTTCACTCCTCAGGATATGGCAAGGAGATGCAAGTGCAACTTCTAGGACTTGAACTTATGTGGTGTGATGCTCCATTCATTTTAATGGGAGCTCTCAGCTGTCTCTGGCTCTCCTTGAGATGAATGGAGTGGTGCAAGTGATGCAAGTGCTGCCCAACCACTCAGTTCATAATAGGGGACAAATCTCCCCCATTTTCCTGATAGGTGGGGGTATGAGTAATCAGACCCCAACCACTCAGCAAGGTATGTCCTATCCCGTGAATAGGGCATAATATGCCCAAATGGTAAGACCCTTTAAATGTATATGCACTTAGTGTATGTATTGTATAGTTAATAAATTTTATAGAATTCTAGATATTTAAAGGGGTATTTCCACTACTGATTAGGCCCAGATGAATGAAGCTAATGAGCGGAGAGTTTCAAGCCACGGATTCTGCGGATGAATCAGCTGCGGAATCCACAGCAAAATGAAGCAGGACGCTTATGTTTCTTCACATCCTGCTGAGATCTCTGACTACCATTGAATACAATGGAAGGGAGAGATCCCTTGAATGGAGCAGCCGGTTGTGCATGTATGGGCACTCCATTCCTTTTTATGGAACTGCCAGAAATAGCCAAGCAGTGATCCATCTCCAGTGGTCCCACAGAGTATAAACGGACTGGCAGAAAGCATACCCATGAAGTTGGAGTACATTATATACTATAGTATACTATATTCTTCATAGGGCATAACTTGCCTAGATGGGAAGACCCCTTTATGTATATGATCTTTATGTTATGTATAATTCTATATATTATATACTTAATACATTTTATGGAATTCTAAATATTTAAAGGAGTTTTATTAAAGGGGTATTCCAGTTATATCAAGTTCCTTTGTCCACAGGATAGGGGTTAACTTGATGATTTCTGCAGTTGTGACTGTTAAGACTGAGCGAGAATAGGGGTCACATCTTACCCCCAAATGAATGAAGCAGCTAGCCACGCAGCCAGAAATAGGAAAACACTGTATTCAGGTGCCACTGGCAATCCCATAGAGAGCAAATGGAGTGTGGTGGGAGCACTCGGCTACTCTACTCCCCCATTCAGTAGAGGTTGGACGTTCACTGATCTCGAGAATGGGGGTTTCTTTCACCCTCAAATGAATGGAACAGCTGGCTCGCATATGTGAGCAGTCTATTTCCTTCTAAGACTGTATTTGGCTGTGTCTGGCAATCCAATAGAGAACGAATGGAGCAGAAAGGGAGTGCTCGACTACCTCTGGCGCTTCTACTGCGGTCAGTGGAGCCATATGCACAATACCTGTCCACCACTCTATTGAGAATGCTCCACCACTCCTGAACAGTGGGGTTCTAAGCAGATGGACCCCCACCGATATGCATAGTATGCCCTATCATGTAATTAAAGCATAACTTGCCCTGATGGGAAGACCCCTGTAATGTATATGCTCTCATTGAATGTATTGTATATATGATACATTTCATTGATGTCTAAGTATTTTAGGGGTATTCTTAAAGGGCTATTCCAGTTATATTAAGTAACTCCATGACCAAAGGATAGGGGGTAATTTGATGATTGGTGGGGTTCTAACCACCAAAACCCTGACTGATCTCAAGAATGGGGATCCCTTTTACCCGAAATTAATGAAGCAGCGGGTCAAGCATGTAAGGGCAGTCTATTCCCTTTTTTGGGGCTGCCAAAAATAGTCAAGTACTGTGCTCAGCTTTCTCCAGCAGTCCCATAGAGAATGAATGGAGAGGCAGAAAGCACGGTCAACACGTTGCTCTATTCATGTTCAGATAGCGCTGTAACTCCACAGGATATGGTATATCTGTCTAATAGAGGCAGTTACCATATCTAGGACTTGTACCTATGTGGAGCATTGCTCCATTCAATACAATGTGAGTGCCAGAGATAGACGAACAACAATGCTCAGATATCTCTGGAGCTCCCTGTTAAAGGAATACTAGCAGGTATTATTATTGTGCTTTTATTTTATAAAAGTTGTAAATCTAATAATATATGTAACATTATTTTATAGTGGTTATATTCTTTTATAGTGACATTGTGATATTATGTATTTTATTATTATGGTAAAACAATCATGTAATACATATTACTAGACGATGTTCACACCTGCATGCAGGACTTTAGTACTCTATAACAGAAACCCATCAGACCCCAAATTAGTCAAAGTGGTCTGATGGGATCCGTTATGTCCATCATTTTGAATCAGAGATGTGAACACAGGCTTATTGATTTATTATTCTACTAGATGTTATTATCCTAATTATTAATCTAATCATTACGTTTTTGCTTAGATTTCGTAGATTTATTAATACATCTGTAGAAAGGCCCCATCCAGTGTTGTTACTGCAGTGAACCAGGGATTAGCCGATAGCCACATACGGGGTCAGGAAGGAATTTTTTTCCCTCTGGGTTTTATTTTGCCTTCCTCTGGTTCACACTTTTTATGCAGTAAGGCTGTATTCACATGGTGCAATTTTGTTGTAGCTTTTAGTAGCCAAACTAAGAATAAATCCAGAAAGAAAGGCATAAAGCTTCACTTTCCTTTGGCATTCACTTCCAGTTTTGGCTAAAACTGCACAAAAACAGCACCGTGTGACCACAGCCAAGATTCTCTCATTTTCCATTGGATGTTTTTAATTGGCATTCATTTAATAAAATTGGTTTTCATGCAATTTATTTTGTCTCTGTCTTATTTTATTATTTTTTTTGGTCATATTCTCAGAACACGTTGTTATCAGATAAGAGATGAAAGACAACCACAAAGTCTCATTTCAGACCTCAAAACCAGACAATATAATATCCTTGAAAGGGAATGCCAAGTGAAGGGGTAATAAAAAGCCAAAGTAAATCTTTAGTAATCTGGATACATAGCAGTAATTCCACTAAAAATATTGCTCTCACAGACTGGAACCAGTATAAGGGATTATACACAACATGGCAGTAATATGGCTCCATGACATCAGGGAATGAGGGGACTGTCCAGTAGGTGTGAATAACATAAGAGTACCCAAGTAGGAAAAGTGATAAAAGTTTTTTGGCAAGGTGAGTAGTCACCTAACTAGAGTAGATATAACCAAAGGGGTTGGGCCCTCACTTGGGACCTGACAGAAGTGTCAACCTGGGAGGGACCTTCACAGGGTTATTCACAAAAATGACAGTTTGTGGCAAAAGTCCTCGTGGCCTTTTCAAGAGGCGTGGCCTTTGGTAAAAGGGTACAGCTAAATATATTCACACCCCATATAATAATTTCAGATCCCAGAATGTTACTGGTTAATAAAATATATATATATATATATACTATATAATATATCAGATTTTCATACTGATGATCTATTCATAGAATAGATATGATGTGGGTGTCGAACCCTGTACAGATCATTTGTTCTAGCAGCCTCCGAATGCCGAGAGCTGCTAAAGGATGGGCGGTGCTTACAGCGCTGCTCCTATACAAGTAATAGGGGCAATAGAAGTCCCTTCCACTGCAGAATTAAATTTGGAGCCAGACAACCCCTTTAAAGAGAATCTTTCGTGTCCTCAGGCACATGCAGTTTTATATATCGCTAGAAAGCTGACCGTGCGCTGAATTCAACGCACCGTCGGCTTACCCGTTATGTGCCCCGTGGCTGGAGATATCAGTGCTGTTAGTTTCGGCACCAATCTCTGCCCACTGTCAGAAGAGCGTTCCTGACAGTCTAGCTGGGCTGTGAGGAATGCCCCCCTGACCGTACTTGTCCCAAAAACTGAATTCAGGACACTGTCGGCTTTCTAGCGGTATATATAACCGCATGTGCATGAGGATATGAAAGGTCCTCTTTAAGAAGTTGTCTGTGAAGATGCTTTTAATATGCCTGCTGTCTGAAATTGAGTTGCTTAATGAAATATAAGCCTCCTTAAAGAGAAGTTTCTCCTTCGCAGCAATTATTCAGGTATGCTGAGGAGTGCACTTCTGTGTAGTCATGTAGGAGGTGGTTTAGAGTTTAAAAGACCCTTTTTCTTTGAGAGTTGGGTCTTGAGACTTGTATCCATGTTTCTTGATTTTTAGTGTAGAAGATGAACAGAAATGAAGGCTTTATGATCTGCCCGTAAGAAAGAGATGTTAGCGATTACTGATGTGGTGTAAGTGTCAAGTGATAGAAAATGGTTAATGCTCTGTTCACATATGTGCCTGGGTGTCCATTAAAGGATCAGAACAATGGACACATGGATCGCTCAAACAGCGGACACCAACGGTTCCTGATGGACCTCAATGACCAATCCTGGACGAATAAGTCAGACTTTGGAGCAGATGTGAATCCATCCTTACTCTGAACAGATCTTGTAAGTCCCGGCTTGTCTACTCCCCTTCTTCAAAAACCTCAAAATGAGGAAATACAGGCTCCCTACTGGATTGTATATATCAGCCATGGAAACTGGTCAGAATGTATATATCTTAAAGGACAGACCAGGAAATACACAAAAGCAAATTCTTAAAGTTAATATCAGAATTTAGAGGATCCGTGTTAGAGCTTTATGTCATGTTTTTTGTCACGTGCTTCTTTACTTTAGCCTATTAATTTATCTTGCATGTTATTATATCACTTATAGTGGGCTGTCAGGGAACCAGCTCTGCTTCATAGCACCAGAGAAACTCCATGACGCTGTTCACCATGTTTTCTGGAA